>JAEQBH010003878.1:0-630521 GCA_016808115.1 Tetrastigma voinierianum
ATTAATATTAGAGGATTGTCAAAATAAAACAAATATCTTTATAGAAAGATTGTTTTCATATGGTATATCAGACAGAGAAGTCTAGTAGACTTCAAGGCAAGGATCATGAGGAGAGCATCTCATTCACGCTATGTAGATTCATTCTAAGATTTGACATACTGTGATTGTGAATGTGCTCAGGTATTTACTCACAGATGCGCACTTAGCAGTAGCTCTATAGATGCACAACCTGACTTTGTTCATCCTGGGTCGTGGGACCACATTTCAAGTGCAAGAAAGCTACCTGACGACGCTCCCAGCGCCAGGATTGAGAAGAAAGGGATTGTGGGCTGAGAGTGAGATTGGTAAAGAGGGGCGTTTCAGATTTATTCAGATAAGAGGATGTAATTTAAACTCTTGGTGGCTAATGATTTTATGGGCCATGTGATTATATGTTCAGTATGATAAACCGTCTCTACGTGACTATTTTTACTGCTTATGACCCGCACACACCAGAGTAATATCGACCACGTTGTCATAATCGTATTAAGTTAGATTAAGAGCTCTCATACGAAATATATCGCCTCGGCTTCGCGCAATCATGGGAACCTTAAAGCGATAATGGCGGTGTGGGGCGCCAAGTTATTCGACATCCACAGAGCCCTCGCGGTTGACAAAGTGTCAATGGACCCTAGAGGTGTTTACGCTCATGCAAGACTTTACAGTAACGCACGACCGCATACAACTTCGACTCCATTAACCCCAAGCTTCCACCCGATCGGAATTTGATTCTAAATTTACCGATTTTAGGCGGGTCCGATGTCAATCTTTCGTCCCGGCATGAGCTAGAGATCCAATGATTCAAATGTTTATTAGTCCCAAAATCAGAATCTGAGTTCCTGGAAAAACTAATCTAAAAATTTCATTTTAGTTTGAAAATCCATCATGTGGGTAAAATAATCGTCAAAACATCTACCACTTTGATAAACGTAATAAACAACTAATACTCAAATCAAATTCATGTTTTTTAATAAAAGAAATGTCTAGTTTAAATTCTATTTATTTATTTATTTTTCCGCTTTTCCGTAAACCTGCACACCTCGTAGGTAAATGTCAAATTCTGCTCTTCTCAGATACTTAAACTGCTATGAATTGGTCTTAAGTTTGTTAAAACAAAGAAGCGTGACTGAACCAACAAATATAACAAATAACAAAGGAATAAAATGTTATAATATAATAATAAACCTATTGTTAAACAAATACAATATTTTTAGATTCCGAGGCATGTGTTCCACACATGGTACTTGTTTCAATTGCAACGTTCATCTCCTAGGATACAACGAATCAATAAAAATTCAGGATAAGACACCTCCAAAATTCCTCCAACAAACCTTAGAACACCTTTACTCTATCACCCACACACTAATAAATTTCTTTGTAATATATAAAATAACCGAGAAAACTTTATAAATGAAAACACACGATTATATATAAGTTGAAAACAAAATTAAAAAACCATTTAATAATACTTAAAGGTTATTTAAATGCAAACCAAAATTTAAATTAATAATATATAATTCATTCATTTTATTTTAATTAATTTAAAACCGTTACAAACGATTTAAAATCCAATAGATAGTGTTAGGGGGTCACGTGTAATTTTTCTAAATTCTTCCATCCACGTGCTGAGTCAACCGTCTATATCCATCGTGTCATATACTCTGTAACTTGATTTGTAAGCGATGAAATCAGAGTGACGTATTCTAAATTTCTACATAGGCACGACATTATGATCTCTACGATGATGGTAATATTCACACCAATACTAGAAGCCGTCAATTTTAGCTTGACTGACATGTGGATGATCTCACTATTCCTTGATATTCTCTCTTTTCTATAAATAATGCTCAATCATGTCGTAATTTTTATCGTTTCACAAGATTTCCTTATTTGATTTTGTCAGGAAGAAAGAAAGGGAAAACAAACACTGATGGGCGGTGCTAAGGACAAAATGGCGTCTCTTCTGAAGCCCCCATCCCTCTTCTCACCTACACACGTTGGGCAAGTTCCAGCTCTCTCAATAGGGTTCAATCACTTTCTCCATTTTCTTTCTTATTTTCTGCTTCTACTTCGATTTTGGGAGAAAGGATGGAAATTTGAGGGAAATGTATGCGGTTTAAGTAATGGAGATAATGGAAAATCTGTAAGGTTCAGAGTTTCCACTTTATTCACTTGTAGATTTGTTCATGAATCTCTATGGAGGCAAAAATGAGTGAAATGTAGAGATTAATTGTTGTTTGGAGATAACAGATAACTCGTTTTTAGCTTAGTATGGATAATTTTCTATGCCTGGTTTTGAGGAAAAAGAATTTGAGATTCTGGATTAGATTTGAACTAGGTCAAATCCATGGTTTTCTAAATTGGGAGATTCTATAATGCTATATTAGGCTTCTCAGTGAAACAAAAGCGATCTAATTAATCATCTGTTTCACTTTCAAGCTTCTTAATAGTTAAGATTTAGTGTTAATCACTGTTTTCTTCTGAAAGTGCTCAAATAAGTTAAATCTCCTTGTGCTCCATATTTTCTGTATTGTTCTGCCCATTAACCTCAGACAGAGATCTTGAACAATGTTCCTCAACCTCATGCCATCTTATATTATTCTCAAAGAACCACCAAAGGGGGTCTTCTCATAGCCGGCGACAGGAGTTTCCGATAATCGTCATAAACGTATTTCACCTTATAAGTGCTAACAAATGCATTTGCTGCTGCTGCTTGCTTTTTTATTTAATGCCAATTTTTGTTCAATTTATCTAAATAAGATTAATAAGATAGTGATGCTGCTTGGCTTTTTTAATACTGTACTGTTTTCTGCAGCCTCTCTCCTCATTGTTGGACAAAGCGCTGTGGTTTTCTCTGCTTAAAGTACGACTTTTTCTGATTCTATAATTTTTCAAGTAATGTGTCACGAAAATTTAAAAACAACAGCTAAAAATCCAAAAACAAGTGGCACTCTAATGTGGTTGAGTATGTTTAGTGTTTTATACTGATGTTATCCCCTTCCTTTGTTGTTTAGGTATCCACAAAATCACCCGGGAATATGGACGAAAGATGTTGAAGCATGAAACTCATTGTTGATGCTGTTCATGCTAAAAGGTGCATTTTCTTTTGTCAGATTTGGTATGGAAAAGGTCTCAAACACAGGCGACATGGTCTCTGAAATCATTCTCAGCTCATTGGTATGCCAATGAATATTGAAGAGTTCTGAATTATTGATTCTTTGTCTCCTTTTTTTCAAGCTTATATGATGAGACACTATGATTCTATTGAGAAATGAGTTTTATATTCTGTTTGGTTCAGCTCCTCTGATTTATCCATATGTTATCCTTTAGTTTCAGCCAAACGGGCAAGCCCAATCTCTTGTACAGACAAGCTGTTGGACACCCCAAAGCCAAAGCAATGGCTTTACTGTTGTCTCAGTTCTCAACTCCACGCCGATCTAACAACAGAAGAAATCCCCCGTTGTTAATGATTTTAGTTGGCTGCAAAAAAACAGTTATAGGAAGTTGAAGGTAATATTTTAATTTAAAATAAATTTTGGTGGTGGTGACTGACGTTTGATTAGCCTAAATATAGCACTTGAAGCTACAAACCATTATCATGAATGCTCTGTTAAGAAATGGCAAACTGCTCCACTCATTAAAGACACTTCGTTTTTACCGTGACAGTTGTTATTTGATTTGTGCTGTAAACGCCTCAAAGAATATCAGCATCAGACGCTATGAGCCGATAACATTAACAGATTTTTCTGAAGTGATAGGCTTTAGCCTTTATCCACCTATTCCAAGTGGTTTAACATGACTAGAGATCAGTGAAGAGCAATGTTCTGAAAGTCCTTCCATAATATCTGAAGGAAATATGATCAATTTTCATGGATCAGAAAAAAAAAGGAATCCTGTTTGTTCTGAGAATTGGTTTAGTGCCTACAATTAACAGATATCTGAACTTATTGTTCTGCAAAATGATTGCAGTGGACACTATTGAACCTTTTCATGATTTAGTTTCTAATACTAAACCTAGAATGATTTTCATTTGCCCATCAATTTCTTGATGCACAACATTGTTTGTTCAATATGTAGGATTTGATGGAATTGAGATCCATGGAGCTCATGGCTACCTACTTGACCAGTTCATGAAAGACCACGTCACGATCGAACTGATAAATATGGTGATCCCTGGAGAACATGCCGGTTTCGAAGAGTTAGCCATTGTTGATGAGATAGGAGCAGATAAAGTCGGAATAAGGCTTTCTCCATTCGCCGATTATGCAGAAGCAGGAGACTCGAATCCAGAAGCTCTAGGCCTTTACATGGTCGAGTCCTTGAACAAATACAGGCTTGTCTACTGCCATATGGTCGAGCCAAGGATGAAAACAGTAGGAGAAAAATATGAATCTCCCCATAGTCTTTTGCCCATGAGAAAAGCTTTCAGAGGTACATTCATTGTTGCTGGGGATCTTGACCAGAGAAGACAGAACAACCGCTGTAGCTGAGAATCGAGCTGATCTTGTTGCGTATGGACGCGTGTTCTTGGCCAACTTGGATCTTCCGAAGAGATTTTGCACTGAATGCTCCTCAACAAGTACAATGAGAGAAACATTCTATATACCCGATCACTGTTCTTGGTTACACTGATTATCATTTCTTGAAGATACCGAATAGATTCTCATTCTCAAGGTGTAGAATTAGAACTTGTGAATCATTTTCAGTGATACAATACATCCTAAATGCAATAGTTGTTGTCAATAATGTCTAGCTCATTGGTTAAGGGATACGGTAGACATAAGGGAGGGAAGGGGATCGGGTTTTAGTCCCACGAGGACAAATTTGTGTACTTATAAAATAAATGCCATAGTTGTTATTTCCTTGTTATAGTACAATTTTATTGTTGATTGCAGACTATGGAATATCTATTTAAGACATCACTTTTCAATTAGGAATGCTAACTATATGATATGAGACAGGGGTCTCGATAGGCGAGGCTAGGCCGCGGTCAAAGTAAGAGGCCACATGGCCGATTCGAGCCGACCTATATGCCCATTGACGGTCAATGTATTAGAGTACAGGTTGAGCATTACGACTCTTAAGGCTCATGACCTAGCCACAAGCCTTCTAATAGACGGGCTTGGTGGGCCTAGGATGGGTAGGTCTTATGGGCCCAGGATAGGTGGGCCTAGGATGGGCGGGTTTGGTGGGTCCAAGAATAAAAACCAATTTTTTATTTTATTTTAACTCCACCATCTTACTTAAAATTTAATGCACTGATTAAATCACTTTTATTTGACTTATATAATAAACTTTTCCCAACAAAATATGTATTATAAATTGAGTTACATAATGTATTTAAAAATTAACATAGGATGAGGACGGAGCTTGAGTGGGCCCTGGGGCCACGTCGAGGTTAGGCGGGTCTAAAGTGTTTCCGGCTCGATCCTTCTAGAAAGCAGACTCGTAGGGCTTGGGTCGGAGCTTGACTTTGATCGAGACCAGGAATCGGGCTTGAAGGCGCCATAGCTTTGAGCTTTTTAGAGATCCTTATCGAAACTAAGAGTCCAAGACATAATCTATCGTCTAAGGAAATTTCATTGGAAAGGCAAAATTATAAGTGTAGCTCATTCATAATATGTGTATACTATCTTAGACATATATCACCCCATAATAATAACATTTAAAAATAGTCAAATTGAGTTTACCTCTACTTTTCTTAGATTATGATTGGGTTTAAAAAATAGGTGCATAGACCCGCTCCTAAGTCGGCTTGAGTTGAAAGAAGACTTATAAGCGACCGAATTAAAGCGGCCCGACTCTGGCGCGAATGAACATGAGCCAGTTCATCATCAAGTGGGTGCTGTGGAAGGATGACCCATATCCTATAAATCAAATCAAATCTCCACCAATAAGGGAAGTAGGATAATTTCCAATAACTGTTTTCTAATTATCCCTTATTAATATGATAGCGATAAGGAAAGAAAATCCCCCATCCAATAAGAGAGAGTCTTTATCACCATCCAATTGGGAAAATCATCCCGCATATAATATCGGGCGCCTTGCGTGAGGTGAAAGTGCGCACAAAACTTCATTCCCTGCGGTTGATCTTCTCTTGCGAAAGCGACTTAGGCATCGGAGAGGCAACGGGCGAGCCCCCGCCGATCCTTTTGGTTTCTTGTTTTGCAGAGGAGTCCGACATCGAGCAGTGGGCCAGAGACCCGAAACAATCCTGCTTCGCTCGGCCAGTTCGTTAACATGCATCCCATGGGTTGCGTCTGGCAGAATAAATAGTTCTTACAATAAGTGACCTCTGTGCGTGATCCGTATCAACACGAAACACAAGCGGGAGCAACACCAATCCTCCAAGGATCTGCAAAGACAAGTGACCAGAGGTGGTGGTAGCTTCCAGGCCACGATTACAAGCAGTCTGGTATTGAATGAAGGTGAAGCCTTCCGTCTGACAGAAGCTCTTGATAAAGAAGTCGGCCGAACTCACCGGCAGATTGCCTTTCTCTGCATGGAAATGCAATGACCGAAGACCATGTCTACCCCCTGAGAAGAAGCGGCCACACCTCGGCCCTCGCCGAGGGCGGAAATAGAAGCAAATCCAGTAGCTAAGGGGCCACGAGCCTCACCTGGCCACACAGAGAGGAGCCTTGGCCAGAGCGATAATCGGGGGAACATCGGAAATGATGAACCAACCCCTCCTCAGCAAGGAATGGGAGAGCGATCATGGGAGCCCAGGAAGGATTTCAAGACAATAATAAAAGGCTTCGACCACATGAGAAGGAAGTAAACCGGGCGAAGCTCCAGACTATCAGACACCACTAATTTGCTCAATGATCCTGATTCTGGTAAAGTGCTACATTTCCCACTTCTAGCAAAGTTCGGGATCTATGAATAGAAGCGTTTGGTAGTGAAGTCGTTTAATACCATGTAGCCTATAAGAACGAGGATGAACCATGTGAATCTCAAGACCCCCTTCATTTATCCATATTCAAAGGCCCCGATAGTGCTGGCAGGTTGCCGATCCCCACCATCGTCAGTCCTGCCATTTGAAACTCTCCATCGCATTCGTCTCCCGCTAATTCAGGCCGGGATATCTGACCCAGGTTATCACTTGTTGTACATCAAGAAGAACCCATGAGAAAGCACCGAGGTCTTATGTCGGAGGTTCAACGAGTCATTAAAGGTAGATAATACTGGGATGAAGTTGATATCCATAGCGTTCATGGGGCTAGAATACGGTCAAAAAGACTTGATGTTTTCAATCTCGAGAATCCTCAGAGGCAAGCATGAGCGGGGTGCTTGCTAAAGTGAGAAGTACGATGCTTGTGAAGAAGCCCTCACATCTAAGAGAGGAAGCTCTTGACCCACGAGGCTTGAGGGATTGACAAACAAGGGAATGAAGCCACAGGAGACAAATAAACCAAGAAGATCCCCGAGAAGAGATGAATGATTCCCGAGGCGAGAGCGCGGAGACCGCGGGACCACCTCGGCAGGGCTCTACGACCTTGGTATTCACCTCGCCGAGTTCACTCCCACGGCCCCGACCACGGTATCATGGATTCTTGCGAGTACAACATGAAAAATTTCACAGATGGCCATCCGGATAGTGGATCTGACGAAAGAGATAACACCCAGTCTTTGTGAGTTCCATAGGGACCCGCGACATGAGCAGACGATTGCATCAACTCAGGAAGGAAATATAATACTTGATTCGGCGGGGTATCTACGTCGTACACCAGCCTTTGAGTCGAGGATCGGGCTCGACCCTGCCGCCTCGTGTGACCGACTGACACCCGAAGCTGACCACTTGGGGAAATCCATGTGATCCTGGGAGAGTTCGCGGGAGGTGGGGGAGTGCTCAAACTAAGGAAGGCTCATTTGCATAGTATCAGGTCAGGAGAGGTAATGGAGGTGCAAGTAGTGTCCAAACTCCTCGGCTCGACACCGCTATAACCTTCAGTTCGAGACTGGAGGATATCGACACCCGCGATGACCCTTTGGTGATAAAGGCAGTTGTGGCTAACAAAATAATCCATTGGGTCGCGTCGACAATGGGAGCTACGTGACATCATCTTTGCATAAGCTTTTGACAATATGGGCATCGGAAGGGAAAAGTGGAACGGTCGACACCCGCTGCGGATTCTTTGGGGAAAAAGTGCTGCGCTGGGATCGTCTGATTAGTGCTCACTTTAGGAGACCCCTCGTGCCAGGCAACCACGATAGTAAGTTTTCTCATAGTAGATGCCCCCTCAGCTTATAACGTGCTATTGGGCAGGCCCTCTCTCAACGCCATAAAGGTCATCCTTAAAACATCTGTGGTGATCCAAGTTTCCCACCCTGACCGGAGTAGGAATGGTTCAAGGAGACCGGTGCGTGGCAGGAATGTTACTCGACATGTTGGAAGCAAAAATTCGACATCATATACGTGGGCCGAACTTCGACATGCGAGACAAGGTAAACCTTCGACACAGGCCCTCGGAGAGTTAGACTATACAATTGGACGATCACCCTAAAAACGGCTGCTACGGTTGGTTCGAGAAGCTAGCGGAAGACCTCAGGAAGCCCCATATCGCGCTTCTTGAAACGAGAATAGGGATGTTTCGCGTGACGAGAAGGACATACAGGAGAGTTGACCACTTAATAATCACTCTGAATAAGCGTCGATCTCCATCCTTCAATCGGTCGACAAAAAATGAAGTTCAAATACCAGGAAGAGCCAGCGATTAATGAGGGAGGTGACAAGCTCTCCCGGTAGGTGCGATCGGAGAAGTGGAATACCTCAGGTGGTTGGCGACATTCATGCCCTCGTCAAAAAGAAGCAGATAAGCAAGAGTAAGGCGTCACATTGCATCGATTTCTTTGGCGTCAAGAACATAAAAATAGTTTCCCTACACCTGGGATTGACCTCTTAGATATGTAAAGCGAGCGTGAACTCTCAAACTTATGGTGCTTTCTCAGTTCTAACTTAAAATGACATGGATCCAGACGATCGAAGACCCTCAGTCAGTCCTGCGGGGGTAGAGGGGACCTATTGCTATCAGTAAATGCTGGATAAGCAGGCTACCTACCGGAAGTTTGGTGAAAGCAGGATGTTCGAAACAAATAGGGGATATGGAGGTATATATAGATGACATGTGGCCAAATCCCAGCTGTGGTAGGAAAACCATATAGCTCATCTAGCGAAGGCATTCTAGATCTGAAAAGAGTACAACATGAAGTTGATATGTGGCCAAATGTGCTTTGGATCTCAGTGGAAGAGTTGTGGAGTTTATAGTCAGCTCAGCCCAGAGGAATGAAGGCCCGACCAGACAGAGATAAAGTTGTGCTCGACCGCATGCACCAGCCATCAAACATCAAAGAGTCCAACCTTCTAACTGAAGATAGTTGCAAGCCATTTTTGTGTGGGGCCCTTGCAGATCGAGTGTGAGTATGCTGGGACAAAAACTCGATGGGATGCTGCTTTTGAAAACTTTCATAAGCGTTAAAAACTTATTTGAGCTCTCATTCTGGTAGTAGTCCTCGGGGAGGCTCCTTACTCTACGTACGGCGGTTGATTTCTCAGCCACGTCTGAGTCGAGACCAAAAGTGATCTGACTGCCAGTCTACTGCAGTGAGGCTGCGGGAGGAGCGGAGGGAAAATTTAAAGATGGAGAAATTAATCTGCGACATTGGTAAACCTGGCTTCAGAAAACTCCGCCCTTAGCTTCCAGATCATACCATTGAAGTCAGACCGCTAATACCCGATATGACAGTCACCTGAACGAGACCTCGGGAAGATTGAGTGAAGTGGAGCCATAAAGGCGAGCGAGTTCGACCTCGAGATATGTCAGAAAACAACAATAAAGGTAGGTCTTGGCGGACCGATCATGGAATTTACCTCGGCTGAGCTTGCCGGCCTACTCAAGCGCGTCAGGCCTCCCTGTTGGGTTGTTCATAAATGGGGCATGATCTTTTCGAGGGTGGTGTAGGTCTAGTCTGACCTCTCAGAAGGAATAGATATCAGTATCTTCGATTTGGGTTGGGAGGCCTCGATAACGAGGTAGAGTATGAAGTCGTCATAGTTGGTTCAACCTGCGCCATTCTATGAAAGTTGATCTGACTAGAGGTATCTGTGACTCAGTGGTAGTGAAACGAATAGAGAGACTCTCTGACCGGAGCGAAAAATGATCTACCTTAAGAAGGTCAGGAATTGCCAAGAAGTTCGTGCGAGTTCGGATCGGACACATACCAAGGCAGAGAATTCTGAGAAGATGCCTTACTTAAAGCGGCTTGACCTCCAAGAAGACCTCAATGGCGACACCTATCAGACACCTTTCGAGGCCCTTGGCGATCTCGACAACGAAGGGATCCCCTGTCATGTCGAGAGCCAATTGGATGGATCCCATTTGGGACTACCTTGTGAAGAACTCTTGTCAAGCGGCCCCAGAGGAGGAGCATCTAAACTTAGGTGCAGAGTGCATGGTTTTGTCTATTCTGGGGCCTTGTAGCGAGGACACACCAGTCTCTGTGCATTTATAGGAAAGCCAGTGAACTAAGTGAGGGTGCATGAGAGATGCTTGGAAATCACATCGGACTCGGGCACTAGCGGAAGGTCTTAAGGCGGGGAGTGTTGGCCTAATGATCATAGGCCCCCAGCAGAACTAGTCGAGAAAATGCGAAGTTTGTCATGAGCGTACGAAATCTCCTCCTCGCTCCCGACCACGACATCGATTACAAGCCTTGGCCTTTTTGCGATGGGGGTTGGACCGCCGTCGAGGACCTCCTTACATTGGAAAGGGCCAATGCAAATATATCGTCGTAGCAGTGGATTATTTCGCAAAATGGGTAGAAGCCGAGCCCTTGGCTACTATCACATAACAAAAGGTACGTAACTTCGTTTGGCGTGCCATAATATGTAGGTTTGGTATCCCGAGAGCCCTAGTGTCAGACAATGGGAAACAATTCGACAATCCTAAGTTCAGGGATTTCTATGCCGAGCTCGGGATCAGGAACTACTACTCGTCCTCAGCTCATCCACAATCCAATGGACAAGTAGAAGTCACCATCAGAACCCTTAAAGCGGCATTGAAGACGAGTTGGAAGATGCAAAGGCAAATGGGTAGGAGCTTACCTCCTAGGGTGTTTTGGGCATACGGGGGCTACGTGCAAGTTAGCAACTGGGAGACCCCTGTCGCTCTGGCCTTTGGCTTGCCAGGCGGTGGCCCTTGTCGAGATCGGTTAAAATCCCAGTTGATTGCGGCGTAGAACATAACGAAGAGGCTCTTCGCTGAAGCCTAGACCTTTTTAGATGAAAGCGTGGTCGAGGTCTGAAAGCCGCAGAAGACTACCAAAGAGGAAGACGGCAAGGTACTACGACCAAAAGGTCAAACCCAGGAGTTATAAGCTTGGTGACCTAGTTTTAAAAAAGCTTATGCCAAAAAGGAAAGATCCTACACATGGAAAGCTAGGACCCAACTGGGAGGGCCCTTATATCGCGGTCACGCTGGTCCGACCGCAACTACGAACCCCGTACGTAAGGTACCCCAATCAATACCTCGATTGTAATCTAATAAAGTATCACGCCTTTCGGGGATAATTGCGGTATTCATGATTACTCTGTTTAATATCCTTATGAATAAAAAAACAAGGCATATCGATAAAAAAAAAAAGGTAGCTTTGCCAGAAAACGCCTGAGAAAATTACACACCTCAGAATACGAAAACTCATGCTTCATTGTTCTTTATTTAAAAGAAGGTACAATTGATTCAAAGAAGTTACAATCAGCAGTGCCATCCCTTACATCTCGAGAACGAACAGTACAAGTAGCTCCCTCAAAAAAAAAAATCTCAAGAAAGAGAAAGGGAAAGGGAAAAAGAAGAAGAGAGAATGCGAATGGGAGGGAAAAGGAGAAGGAAAAGGAGAAGAAAGAAGAGAAAGGGAAAGAAGAGAAGAAAAAAGAGGAGAAAATGGAGAGAGCGGTACTAAAGTTCTTCTTTGGAGAATACTCCCTTCGATGCATTCCCTAGCACGACTTCGTCATCGAACGTGGCTAGGGAATAACATAACTCCCACAAGGGAGAAACTAGGGAAAAACACAACTCCTACAAGTAGAAGACCTTCGAAACCAAATGCCAGCTCAAGATCTTCAGGTAGGCCTCCCGCAATGACGATCAAGCCTTGACACACTCCATCGCATGCTGGATCCCACTAAGCCTAAAAGGGAAGAAGGTTCGAAGCATGAGCTCCATCACAGAGGAGTCGCATTGTAGTGGAAGCCATGGGGCTCCTGAAGCCGCGCAATCGCTCCACCTCCCGTAAAACCACATTAAAGCTACCCACGCCTTTCCAAGAAAAGGAAGTCAAATCGGCTATTTAGCCATGAGGCCACGTGAGTCTTAAGCCATTCGGGCAGATAGCCCACTGAGCCTCAAGCAGCTGCTTTCTCGAAGAGCTCAACCGCTCAACTAAGGCTCAGAGCCCAAGAGCCGCCCAAATTTCGTGGAGATTAAACTCCACCTGAGCCCGCAGTGCTCTGTTCAAGAGCTCAACTCAAGCCAACTAAGGCCTTGTAGCCCAGAGCCGCCCGATGGCTAAATTAGGCCCACGGAGCCTCAACAGCCTCGGGGCCAAGAGCTCAACTACTACTCAACTAAGGCCTTGTATCCCAGAGCTTGTCTACCAAAGTGCATTAGCCCACTAAGCCTAAGCAAACACCCCCGAAGAGCTCAACCGTCGACTAAGGCCTTGGGTCAGATCCCAGAGCCAATTTAGCTCAGCAGACAGTTTACGCGAGCCTTAGCGCCGGGCCAAGAGCTCAATCGCCAACCATGCCTGGTAGCCCAGAGCCGCCGGCCAGAAGATTAGCCCACTGAGCTCAAAGAACTCGCCAAGAGCTCAACTATCAAATTAAGGCTCAGAGCTCAGAGCCGCCGGCCAGCATATTAGCTCACTTGAGCCTTAGCAGCCAAGCTTTCAAGAGCTCAACTGGCTCGACTAAGGCTCAGAGCCTGCAGGAGCGTCGGCCAGCAGACAGCCTACGCAGCTCAAAGCAGCCCGTCGAAGAGCTCGGGACCGCCAACTAAGGCTCAGAGCCCAGAGCCGGGCCGACTTCAAGGCATTAGCCGCACAGCCCGCAGCCTGGGCTGAAGAGCGAATCGCCAACTAAGGCTCAGAGCCCAGAGCGCCAATCTCGTGCAGATAGCCTACTGAGCCTGGGCAGTCAGCTAAGAGCAACTGCCAATTAAGGCCTCAGAGCTCAAGAGCAGTCACTGCATGCTGATGAGCTTACGGAGTTTCAGCAGCCGGGCTAAGAGTTTCAATCGCCACTGGCGGCGTCTGAACAGAGCCGCTTCAAATCAAAAAGATAGCCCACTGAGCCCTCAACACTCGCTTTCAAGAAATTAACTGCTCAACTACTCAGAGCCTCAGAGCCAGTCACTGCTGCATTAGCCTACTTGAGCCTCGCACTAAGCTGGGCGCTCAACGTCAACTGAGCTCAGAGCTTCCAGAGCCCGGCCTACTGCAGATAATCACTGAGCCTCAAGAGCTCGCCAAGAGCCAATCGGCCTCAACTAAGGCTCAGAGCCCAGAGCCAATTCCGCCAGCAGACAGCTCACAGCCAATTCACTGCATGATAGCCTACGCAGCTCTCAGCCAGCTCAGCTGGGCGAGCTCAATCGCCAACTAAGGCTCAGAGCCTAGGGAGCGCTTCGCCAAAAGTGTATTAGCCCACCTGAGCCTTGCAAGTGGGCCGGCTTTCAAGAGCCCAACTGCCACTAAGGCCCCAGCTCAGAGCCGCCCGGGGCTCAGGCGATTAGCTTACTGAGCTCCCCAACAGCCCCGCTCAAGAGCTCAATCAAGCCAACTAAGTGCTCAGAGCCCAGAGCCAGTTCGGGGCCAGCATATTAGCCCACGGGAGCTCTCGCGCCCGCTAAGAGCTCAATCAAGCCAACTAAGGCTCAGAGCCCAAGAGCCGCCTACCAGTAGATTAGCCTATGTAGCCTCAAGAGCTCGCCAAGAGCTCAATCAAGCCAACTAAGGCCTTGTAGCCTACAGCGCCGGCCAGCAGATTAGGCCTACGGAGCCTCGCAGCCCCGCGAAGACCTCAACCGCTCAACTAAAGCCTCAGGAACCCAGAGCCGTGCTCAAGCAGTAGCAAGACAATGAACGCAATTAGTGGGTAAAAGCAAGGAGATAGAAAGTCAGTATCCATTTGAGTTTCAGCTGGGATCGCAGATACATATATCCTGGTTCAAAGCCCAAGGTAAAAAACAAGCAAATTGCACAAGGAGGCTCGCCGCCGCGCGGATTAGGAGCGAAGGTGCAGAAGGGGATAGCCTCACCGAGGCGCCGGCTCTCCGTGAGAAATTACGGGAAAAGACTCTTCGGGCCTCGCTCGGGAATATCAAAATTAAGGTCCAAGCCCGCAGGCGTTAGCAACCCTCTCGGAAAGCAAGCCATCTTAAGCTTCCATCGGAAAAGTGTGCTTCATTCCTCAAACCGGCTATCGCCTCCATTCTCCGAACGACCAAAGTTTCCTCGCTTCGCGTCCTCCAAAGCATGGCACTCATCACCAAGCTGCTCAATAGAGCTCTTAATGCGGAACTTCACTCAGCTCGTCTAAAGAAGATCGCTTATTATGCAACCATCTCCGCAACTACTCTTCCCGGGATATCACCGCGCCAGCCCGGATGTTTGCGAAACTCTTCCCGACTACTGAAGCTCATTACTGCAACCTGCACCATCCCCGACTCCTCCGAAGCTCACCCAAGAACTCTTAAGCCATTCGGCCTTCTTCTACCGCCCGCGCCGCGGCCGTCAAGTATGCCCCAGCCCGACTTCTGAGCTTCACGACTTCCTCCATCATATGCATCCGAGTCATAGCTCAGCCGTCAGAAAGAGAAGCCACTCTGGCCAGAAGTTTTCAAGGCCATATACTGCTCGGGCCCGCCTTTACAACTTTTAGATGGGTATCCGCCTGCTGATACCCAACATAGAGTCAATACGCAACTCAAAACCAAGATAAAGGCAAACAAATACTGACATCTGAACTTACGAGGTGACCCCTGAGGGATGCAGCCAAGGCTCCTCCTCAACAGTGGCACCCGACCTCTCGAGACCGAATCCCGAGGACGGATGAGATCGCGCCACACAAGCCTGGGCATTGAGAGCAAAGGAACTTCATCCCCATAGTTTCAGCTCTCCCAAGTCTTCCGCTATCGGCTGAGGATGCTCAACGCTCTACGGAGAGGACTCTAAATCGATACGCATAACCTCCAACGTAAGGTCGCCAAATTCTCCCCGAGGAATCTTTAGCTCGCAAAGGAGAGGCAAAGCGAGAGGTTGTTTCAACTGGCGCCTGAACCTCGAAGGAGATGAGCACACTTGCCCATGCACTCTGAACACAAGCGTAGGGCGATGAAGAGATCGCCCCAACTCCTGGCACCCAGCGATGGCTCTCGAGGGAGTCTGCATTCGTCAGACTTCGAGACCACGACAACGTCACTGAAGCTCGCTTCCTCCCCCAGTGGGCCTCGACAATCCGAGGCCTCAGAGAACTCGTAATTGATGGAGGCGAAGGCCTCGCAGCGGCTATCGAAGACTTCAACCCGAAGACTTCGAACGTCCGAATTCGATAAGCCTGCAGTAAGCACTGAAGACACTCGGGCCAATCTCTCTTCACGCACTGTCGTGGCTAAGATCGTGGCGGAGATCGAAGAGCTATAACCAATGCAAAGTTAAGGATACCATAATCTGCAAATAGATCAAATTAGCAAACAAACTCAATGTAGATTCTCTGGGAGTGGTTCAGACACCAACGCCTGCTGTGTCTTCCCGTCAAGGATCATACTTCAACGGCGCCACGACAAAAAGTAGCGTTTCTTCCAAATTTGGATGATGAGAGATCCGAGATGACGCTAAGCGCCAACGCTTAGATAAATAGCCAAGCCTCAACGCCTTCTTTCACTTCCTTAAAGAGGTCCAGAATGAGCTATACTTAAGAACACTCCAAGCCCTTATCCCCAAGACAACCATCACTTCAATTCGAATACCCGTAAGTCAATAAAGCCGAGGGGTAGACGTTGAAATGCTGCAAAACCCTTTTTATAAAGGGATGCAGAGGAAAACGAGGCCATTCTCAAAGGCCACCTCTGCCAAGCACACCATTCGGGGCACTCGAACAACATAGAGTCAACACGCCGCGACCAACCGACGCCAAACTGGCCGTGATCATCTGCGAAGACTTCCATATAAAGGCTCAACTCCCGCTGGGGACCCACCGCCAAGGCGTTTCGCACTACGACCAGATATTTAGACCCCACAGCTGCTCGGTAACGCAGACTGGTAGGATTAATTTTGTACTCTGACCGACTAACTGGTCTGACTTGGGGATCGGGACAAATTTAATACTCCGTCTCCGTGTTCGTACAATGTATAAAACATGACTTTATCCTACGCTATATTATTATATTTGACAAGATGGTGCTGTTTTTAATACGTCGAATATAATTTTTTTCGTTTTAATATCAATAAGATTTAATAAGATTAAGTATTAAGTCGTTTGTTTTTAACATTAAAATGAAGAGTATGCTAAATCCGGACGGATTATTTCGGGGTTCCCCGCTCCACCTTCATTCTACGGTATGGGTTTAATTCTAATTTTAATCTGTTTTTAATAGGCTCGAGTTTATTTTCTCAAATCGATACTGTTCAGTATCGTTATCAGAAACCTAAAAAAATTGTAAATTTTCAAAAATTCCAAGAAAACGTTAATAAAAATAATAAATTGTCATGCGGTTCGTATAGTTCTCGTAAAATTCTTTCGATTCGACGACAGAAACGAACTCCACATTGCTAAATCTGCCTTCAAGGAAATCTAGTGACCTAGAAAAGTTTCAGTTTAATTATGAGACAACCGAAATTTTTTTTCGATTTTCCATGATAAAACACAATGACTTTCAGCACGAGATTTTACAAAAATCTCTGAAAGCTTAAATTATTTCATGTTCATTTAAAATAAAGTGAATCAGTGGAAATAAATCGTTTTGCAACTGACCAATGAAGCAATATGAATCATATATCCAAAATACACAATAAGCCCTTACTCGACATATTTTTAAAATACTCTTTATTATTTTATTTTTATACTTTTAATATAAATAATAATTATTATTATACTTTTAATAAATAATTTATAAAAATTATAATATTTTTATTTGTATGAAAAATATTTATATATTGTTAAATTTATATTTTATAATATATTATATCATATATAATATATTAAGCTTGTTTTTTTATTTCATCTATTTAGTATTAGTTATTTGATAATATATTAGTTATTAATTTATTCAAAATTTTTATTATGTTAATTATTTTTTATAAAAACTATAAAATATTTTATCTCAATTTAGTCCAAATAAACTCCACGGGGAATGAGGGTTAAAACCAAGACAAAATAACTCCATCACTAATAATTTGTCCCCACTTAGTCGGGCCCAGATTCACCAACCGGACTTCACCAATTTGTCCAAAATTAGTCTAATCCCCTCACCCTACTTACCAAACACCCACCACGCAGATTTAATCTCATCAATTTTATCCTCGCTTTACCCAAGCAGTTGAAGGAGGTTCCCTGGCATTCAAGAACAACCACGGCTAAGCGATTGGACTCACCACCCGTCCGCCCCGAACCAGATACCGTAGAGGAATCACCCCCTATACGCAAAGAAGAGGAACTTAATTCTGACCTATGGGAATACCTGTCGACCAAACCTAACCAAACTAGGTCTTTACAAAGAAGGAGAAAGACGACGGCCCTAGAACGTAACTTAAAAGACGACTCTCGAAAGCAAGGTATTATGAAACATCAAAGAAATTGGAACAAATGACGTGACGAAGGAAGAAAAAGAAGCTCAAACCCAGAGAAGGAAAAAGTCAATATCAAACACAATGCTAACTACGAGGATGTTCTCAAAAGAAATCGAAGAACTGAGGAAATAAGCGCTGAGAGCCTAAAAGCAATCTGATCACCACAGACATTCGACACGATACAAAGGCCTAACCAAACTGAGGCCCTGAGCGCCACGTGGAAGTCGCACCATTCAAAAATCATACGCCTCGCCCACGCCATTGCAACCAAGTGGGCCAGGGGGGCAACCGACGAGTTTAAAAAATAGGCGTGCGGTGCCCACTCCCAAGTCCAAGAAACAAGATTGGAAAGAAGACTTATGCTGTGCCTATTAAACGGCCCGCCTCCTACGCAGCCCAAAACGGGAGCCCAACTCATCCATCCCAAGGGCCGATAACACGGAAAGCCCAAAGAGCCCATATTCTATAAATCAAATCAAATCTCCACCAATAAGGGAAGTAGGATAATTCCCAATAACTGCTTTCTAATTATCCCTTATTGATCTGACAGTTATAAGGACAGAAAATCCTCCATCCAATAAGAGAGTCCTTATCACCATCCAATTGGAAAAATCATCTACTATAAATACCATGTCACCCCATCGGTGAAAGGTACGCACAAAACATCATTCCCTAAGCAGTTGATCTTCTCTTCCACCAGAAAGAACTGACTTAGGCATCAGAGAGGCAACACGAGCCCCCGCCGATCCTTTTGGTTTCTTGTTTTTGTGGGAAGCAGTCCACATATCTGCAGGCCACGACCTACCAAGCAATTCCCAAATACTTCCACTCCCCAACTCAGTGTTGAAAAAGGCATCATCGGGATATATACTGCTAATTTTCTCTTATCTTTGCTTAAATCAATGAGTTTAGGAAGAAATTAGTAAATGATATGTTTTGAGCATCTTCATCTAAAGAGAATTGATTACTATAAGCAAGCCTCTTAATGGTGGAAAATCAATGTAGTTTATCTAATATATATATATATATATATATATATATATATATATATATATATATATTATAGTATTATATTCTCATGAAGACTCGAATATGGTTCTTTTTCTATAAAGACTAATATGATATTTTTCATCCGGTTCAACCCTTAATCATCGAGTGAGACCGTTAGCTTCATATATTTTCAGTTGTTCTCATAAAAATCTCATTTGGAACAAATTGGGTTTGTTTAATTTCTTTATATCAAGTGTATTCAATTTTTATGTCTTTAAAAAGAAAAAAAACAAGAAAATATCTTAGGAGATCTTTTACATAAGAATTGGTGTCATTTTTCTCTCTTACTCTCATTCTATTCTTTCATTTGTTTCTAGTCATTTTGGTTATTAATATCATGTGTTAGCTCAAGCATGTTCTTGAATGGATGAAATTTAAGTCGAATTGATGGATTTATATGGCTAGAATTAAAGATTATGATGACTTAATATTGTTGTGTTCATATTTGCATATAATTTTTAATTTGTATTTAAAATTTGTCTAATGAAAGGAAATTTTAAGAAATTTTTTTATATATATTGAGAAATTCCATTGGGCTATGTTTGGTTCCATAAAATACTTAGAAAAGGAAAAAAAAAAAAAGAACACCAAGGAAAATCATTTTCCAAGTTTAGATTAACATATAAAAAAGCAAGAGGAAAAAAATTCCTCATTTCAGTGATATAAGTTTAAAAATGAGAGATACAGCATAAATGTTCTCGAAAGCTCACACGTATTATAAAGCCGTAAATGCCCTTGGATCTAAAGCGGACAATATCTATATGATTAGGTTTGACCATTACAAATGGTATCAGAGTCGATCCTCAACATCGATGTGAGGGTTTGTTAGTTTGCCCGTAAGGGATATTTGTCCGTTTGATCTCATAATCCCATGTGACACGAGGAATATAAGTTAAAGGATAGTATTTGGACAAAAAAAAAAAAGTTTAATTTCCAAGCTAATATGACTTAAGATCATGGGCATTTGTATGCGTGTCATGTCATTCCTTACACGGGCCTTCAAAAGTTATAGTGATAAGGCTCTATCGGGCTTCAATGCAGAAGCCGGGCCGTCATTCTGGCCATGTCGAGTATGTAATAATGAGGTAATTGGGGGGTGATTCCATAAAAATGGGCATTTAGAAGCATAAACCTTTGATATATGGTCCAAAAGTTGAATATTACTTACGCTTGTTTTTCCCTCAAATCAATTTGTTTTTAAAATTTAGACAATTTGTTTTTTATTTTGAATGAATTTATTTTATGAATTTTTAAAATTCTATTCTCAATAGAAAATTCAAAAATATTTGGTTTTCGTGGATAGTCACTATGATGAGATTGTTCTTTCTCACTTTGCCACATTAGCTTTAATCCGCCTGGATGTTTTTATATGCTATCAACTTCATATATCAAGGTTTGTGCATACCCGCACATAAATTGGTGCTGTTTAGAGTCACCTCTACTGGCGTTCCTTTTCATCAAAAAACATCGCCTATCCAACGCTTCAATCATGTAGATTCTCAATCATTGCTTGGAAACTCAACAACATTAGGAATATGAATATCATCATCATCTATATTACTTGGTGCTCGCCGTCAATGGGTTGTCTAATGCAAATTCTCCAGAGGAAAATTCGCTAGGCTTTCTTCAAACTATTCCACCATGGTCGAACAAGTCCTTTCTCGCGGCCGCCTCGCAACATCATATACTGAGTCAGAGACTCGCAAGATGGTTTTACTTTCAATTTTGTGACATTCCAAGGAAAGAATAGATCATCGATGATGTTTCACAAATATAGCGCCCCACCAAAGCTCGCTAAAAATATATTATAAATGATTTTTTATTTTCACACGAAACATACAAAATAAGCTATATACACAGAAATTAAAGTGTTTCAAAATTGGAATGACTTCTAATTAGGTTATGCAGGTTTCCTTGGCTCCCTGACAAGTCCCTCGTGAATCAGTTTAAACGCACGAATAAAAATATCAGCACCACTAAGTGAAGAAAAGTGTTAGATTTTTAAAAAAATGAATTAAATAACATGGTGCTGGAAAGTTGATAGATTTGAATAATACTTACAACCGCACGCCGAAATTGTCAAGTAAATGTCGACCTGACGCGAAAAACGCATTTCGCGCTTATAAAATTAATAAACTTGAATAGAGTTTCCAATCTGAATGCTGAAATTACTAATGAAAATATTGGATTTCACTACGAATGAATGAAATAACATTATTGGAAATTTTCAAGAAACTTGGTTGCCACTCAGTGAATTTAAATGCTAAATTGCCGAAGTTTTGTTAAAGCGACGGTCGATCGACATCGAGCAGATCGACTTATCGACGATCAATCGACGGCTGATCGAATTTTGATTCTTCATTCTCTACTTTATGTATTATTAAAAACTTCATATCCAAGTCTCAATTTCTCCACTCTCTTCACTTTCTGAAATAATTGTCCATGTCTTTATTACGAAACTCTGGCTCCGCACTTCTTCACGCTTCCCATCATGAAGTCTTCGATCCTCGCATCTTTCTACGCCCCTATCATGCAATCCTGTTTCCCAAGCATATTCATACTCCACATACCACCCCGATAACGCTTGCTTAACTTTAAAAAAATTTTTAAAAATTCTAGAAATAATACTAGACTTCTTTATGAGAGATTTTTACATATGGATCTAGACCCTTTTCTTTAAACTTTTATTCATGAGCTTAGATTCAAAGCCTAACTCATTACTGACGCACTAAAATTTTAATTTATTTAAAAATAGTATATATATATATATATATATTGGATTCGAGTTGGGTCGGATTATCCAAACCATTAGTCCAAACCTAACCTAAAATTAAATTGGGTTGATAAAATCAAATCCAAACCCAACCCAAATTACAAAAAAGATAGTGTCCAAAGGCATTAAACATCATACTAAGTTGGGTTGCAGCCCCAACCGTACCATTAGGAGGCGACAATTCCTTCTTGATGGCTGCATGATCGCTTCATGTTTCCATCATTCCATGATGTTGAAAACTATTTCTGGTCAGATGGCCGTCAGCCCATCGACTTTAACATAGACACTTGAAAGTCTCCATTCAAAAAGTCTCCATTAAAGGCGGGGTTATTTTGGAAAAGAAGAAAATCATCTTTACTACACAATATATATATAATTTTGTAAAAATATTTGTACTAAAATAAAAACTATTATTATTATGATATTTTTAAACCGAGTCAAAATAAATATAAATTATTTTATATTACTATGCATGATTTAATCCAACTGAAGCTTATTTTTAGCATAAATTTATTAAATATTGAATGGAATGAAGAATAGGCACGGACATGATGATCTCATTGATGATGGCATATATTCACCGATCAATAATTTTTTGTACGTCAATTTTAGTTTGACTGTCATGTGGGATGATCACATCACTCCTTTGGATATTCTCTTCTTCTATAAATAGGCTTCAAACATGCTCGGAACTTTTATCGTTTCATAAGAAGGAGAAAACAAACACTGATGGACGGGAAAGTACAAGGACAAAATGGTGTCTCTGCTGAAGCCCCCATACCTCTTCTCACTCCATACACGTTGGGCAAGTTCCAGCTCTCTCACAGGTTCAATCTCCATTTTCTCCCATTTTCTTTCTTATTTTCTGTTTCCGATTCTTGTGTGTTGCTGGATTTTGGGGAAAAGATGGAATTTGAGGGGAAATTCTATGCAGTTTCAGTAATGGATAGTGGATAAAATCTGTGAGATCGAGAGTTTCCATTTCTTTATCGCATTTAGATTTTTCATGAATTTATGAAGGCAGAAATGGTGAAATGGGGGATTGTTGTTTTGAGATAACTTGCTCTTGATAATGTTCTATTCCTGATTTTTGCTGTGAAAAATTGAGACTCTGGATTCGGCTTGAACTAGGTTAAATCCATACATAAATTGGGAGATTCAATAATGCTATATTAGGGTTTTCAGCGAAATTAAACCGATCTAATTAATCATCTGTTTCACTTTTAAGCTTCCTAATAGTTAAGATTTAGTAGTTAATCACTGTTTTCTTCTGCTGAAAGTGCTCAAATAGTTAAATTTCTTTGTGCTCCATATTTTTCAGGGTTGTTCTTGCTCCATTAACCAGACAGAGATCTAAACAATGTCCTCAACCTCTTGCTATTTTTATATTATTCTCAAAGAACCACCAAAGGGGGTCTTCTCATAGCCGAAGCGACAGGAGTTTCCAACACTGCTCAAGGGTAAATGCATTTCAATTCATGTTGCCAAATGAAATAGACAAAGGTGCCGTTTGTTTTTTTAGAATATAACTTTTTTTTTTTCAGTTTAATATTAAATAGTACTTAATGGTATTAAGTATTAAGTTGTTTGTTTTTTAATATTGGGTAATGAGTGTTACTAGCTCTTCTCATTGTTGGGCAAATGTGGTGTTTTCTGTTTTGAAATATACTTTTTTCTATTCAGACTTTTTTTTAGAAATTTTAGCAATAAGTCATGAAAAAGTTAAAAAACAAATAGGCTAAAAAAAGCCAAAAAAACAAACGGCACCTTAATGTGGTTGAGTGTATGCTTTCTAGTGTTTTTGACATTGATGTTATCCCCTTCCTTTGTTGTTTAGGTATCCACAAACACCGGGAATATGGACGCAAAGAGCAAGCTGAAGATGAAACCTATTGTAGATGCTGTTCATGCTAAAGGTGGCATTCTTTGTCAGATTTGGCATAAAGGGCCTCAAACACAGGTAAGGAGCCAAAAGCATTCTTAGCTTTTACAGTATGCAAATGAATATTGAAGAGTTCTTGAATTATTGTGATACATCATCCAGAATCCAGACATGGATTCTTTTAGTTCCTTTTTTTCAAGCTTATATGATGAGACACTATGACTCTATTGAGATCTGGGTTTTATTTTTACCTCTTTAGGTTTCCAGCCAAACGGGCAAGCTCCAATCTCTTGTACAGACAAGCCGTTGACACCCCAAACCAGAAGCAATGGCATTGATGTTGCCCAGTTCTCAACTCCACGTCACTAACAACAGAGGAAATCCCTCTAGTTGTTAATGATTTTAGACTTGCTGCAAGGAATGCTATAGAAGCTGGTATGTGATATTTTTCAATTAAAATAAATTTGGGTGATGATGAACAACATTTGATTAGCCTAATCATAGTCTTTGAAGCTACAAACCCATTATCATGAATGCTCGGTAAAGAAAATGGCAACCATTCCCACCATTGAAGACACTTCAGTTTCTTACCTGTGTTGGGACAGTTGTTATTTTCTGTATATTGGCATTTGATTTGTACTAAAGCCTTCAAAGGAATCAACTTGGGAAGCTAAGGGCCTGTTTGGTTCCTGTTTTTTAAAACTCTTCTTGATATCGCTTGAAAACACAGAACATTTTTTATGCTTTTTGAAATTGTTTCGTTTTCCGAATTTAATGTTTTCTGTATTCTTTGTTTTTTTCATAACAAAAAAAAAAAACTGGAAAACAAACGTCTCCCTGAATTTCTTGTTTTTGAGGACAGAAAACAATTGTCAAATATATGAATCAAACAGGCCTTAAGAGCTTATACATCAACAGATTTTTCTGAAGTGATAGGCTTTATCCAATTTTTTATGTGTTAACATGACTTAAGATCATTGAGAAGCAATGTTCTAAAAGTCTTTCCATAATATCTGAAAAAATAAAAATGACAGCAATCATCAATGTTAGTGGGAAAAGCAAAAAGGAACTATTTGCCTTGAGAATTATTCAGTGTCTAAGAATAGAGATATTTGAACTTATTGTTCTGCAAAAATGATTGCAGGATACTATTGAACCTTTCATGGATGTAGTTTCTCTAATACTAAACTGAATGATTTGTCAATTTCTTTGATGCAATAACATTATTTGTTCAATATGTAGGCTTTGATGGAGTTGGAGATCCATAGCTCATGTATTACCTACTTGATCAGTTCATGAAAGACCAGGTCAATGATCGAACTGATAAATATGGCGATCCCTAGAGAACAGGTGCTTCTGCTCTCTTTGGGAAGTGTTGAAGCCATTGCTGATGAGATAGGAGCAGACAAAGTCGAATAAGGCTTTCCATTTGCCAATTATTCAGAAGCAGGAGACTCGAATCCAGTGCCTAGGCCTTACATGGCCGAGTCCTTGAACAACATATACTTGTCTACTGCCATATGGTTGAGCCAAGGATGAAAACAGTAGTAGAAAAATATGAATCTCCCATAGTCTTTTTGCCCATGAGAAAAGCTTTCAGAGGTACATTCATTGTTGCTGGGGATAAGGACAGAGAAGACGGAACAACGCTGTAGCTGAGAATCGAGCTGATCTTGTTGCTTATGGACGTGTGTTCTTGGCCAACCCAGATCTTCCAAAGAGATTTGCGCTCAATGCTCTTCTCAACAAGTACAACAGAGAAACATTCTATACACCCGATCCTAATGTTGGTTACACTGATTATCCATTTCTAGAAGACATTGAGTAGATTCTCATTCTCAAAGGTGTAGAATTAGAACTTGAATAATTTTTCATTGATATAAGCACATCCTATATGCAATAGTTGTGCCAATGATGTCTAGCTCGGTGATTAAGGGCTAGGGTGAGCATAGGGAGGGGAGGGGAGGGGATCAAGTTCGAGTCCTAGTGGGGACAAATTTGTATACTTGTAAAAGAAATGCCATAGTTGTTATTTCCTTCTTGTAGTACAATTTTATTGTTGATTGTAGACTATGGAATATCTATTTAAGGCATCACCTTTTACTTAGGCATACTCACTATATGATGTATCTATCGCTCTGTTGTTCCCTCATTTGAAGGGTAAAATTATAAGTGTACCTGCTCATAATATGTGTAGAACTAATACTTATATTAGACATTATCACCCCATAATAATAACAATTAAAAATAGTTATAATTCCACAAGGCTGGGAACTTTGACACTTGTGAGATGTTTAACTAAGCACTTATCTACTACTATTTGTGACATTTATAGTGGTATGGCATGATTGAGAAATCCATAATAAACGTTCTTGGAATTGAAAAAAGTTTAAGAAAACATAGAACAAAACTGACATTTGTCTATTTGGAACATTTCACGACGTTAGGACATGATTATAATAATAATAAACGTTATTGGAACCATAATAAACGTTCTTGGAACTGAAAAAAAAGGTGAAGAACAGAGAACAAACTGGCATTTGTCTATTTGGAACATTTTTAAATGGCAAGGACATGATTGAGGCATAATAATAAACGTTATTGGAACCGAAAAAAGTTCAAGAACAGATCACGTTCTTGGAACTGAAAAAATGTTCAAGAACAGAGTTGGACATACCCCCAAAGCTTACTAACGGTTGCTTAGCGGTTAATTCACTGTTTTCGGCCGAAAGCGCCCAAACAACTGGGAATTTCTTTTGTGCTCCATGTTTTTCAGGGCTGTTGTAGCACCATTAGCCAGACAGAGATCTTGAACTATGTTCCTTAACCATATGCTATCTCATATTCTCTCTAAAGGACCACCAAGGTCTTTCTTATAACCGAAGCAATAGGTGTTTCAGATAGTACTGCTCGAGGGTAATCACACAATACACGGTAGTCATTTTCTAAATGAAAATAAACAAGATGTGCTCGGTCCTATCATCGTTGTTTGTTTGTTTATTTATTTATTTATTGGAAATTTCCCTATTTTTAGGTGTCCATATGGACCGGGCATATGGACAAAGCATGGAAACCTATTGTGTTTCTTGCCTCTACAAATGCCTCAACCGGCTCTAAGTCATCATTCTTGGGATTTTGGTATCCACAAAACTTTTGCTTAATGAAAATGCGCCTCATCGTAACGCATTGACGCTGCTTGGCTTCATACATTTCGAACCGATACGCCCTCTGTCATGGCATACCTCTCGACTTCCCATTTATACTCCCGCTTTTCCCATTTTTAACAATAATAACAAAAATATTCTCCGCATCAACGATATCATTCATTTTGTGGGAGATTGTTCTCAAGTCGAAGTTCGTCTGTCCCTCCGATCCCTACCACTTTCTGGTGAACGAGATCCGCTTCTATCTCGGAGACGACACATTCACTATCTCGCATAATAATAACTATCTGTTCGTTTTTTGTTCTGTTTGTTTCTGCAGTACAAATATTGCACTGCAGTTTTTTTTCATTCTGTTTGGTATTACAAAAATGCCTATTCAAATATTTTTTTTTTACTGCAGTTTTCCTGTTCGTTTCATATTTGCTGCAGTTTTAGTTTCGTTTTATCTATTTGAAGCAAAGTTTTTCGTTTATGTATTCATTAAACGAAGATAAATATTGGTCCTGTTCGTCTCTTATTGTTATAAATATTTGTTATAAATTTGGACTCTACTAAGACGAAATTGCTTCTGTTCGTTTCGAATTTTTTCATCTCTGTTCGTCTTCAAAATTTCATCAGTTTTAATTTGCGAAACTGACACGTTTCAAGATATTTTAATGTTTCTGTTCGTTTCCGTTAAAAAATATTGGTTATTGATTGTTCTATACTGGTGTTTTATACTGGTATTGTTTCTGTTAAAAAATATTGGTTACTGATTGTTCTATACTGGTATTGTTTCTGTACGCTTTACGAATTTATTTCTGTTAAAAATATTGGTTACTGATTGTTCGTTTCGTATTTGTTGCAGTCTTTCGTTTCTGTTATTTTCAAATTTTGAAGACTGCAGTTTTTTTCAGTTTATGTTGGATTCAATTTTTTGTAGACTCGCTTATTTTCTCCGCATCGCAGCTTCGAATTAATCTTTTTTTAAGACTACGCTTCTTCAAGGATTCAAATTTTGTTGACTGGTCAAGCTCAGACAGGCTTCGACCAAAATTTTTTTTTAAGACTGGGTAGCTTTTTTCCGTTGATTCAACTTTTGTAAGACTGTTGGCGTTTTTTTTGTTTTTGAAAACTAGTATCCGTTGTGTTAAGTTTTATATTTCAAGACACCGCAGGTTTCTTTTAAGTTACGTATGTAAGCACGGTTGAAGCTTTTTGATATTGCTATGACCGTTAGGTTTTTCATAGAAGCAATGGGAAAGGTTTCGACACTGAGTCTAGTCTCCTACTTAAGTCCCATCATAATGTGAAAGTTTTCAGCGGAACTTCTGAGACGTGATTTGAGTTGGGAAAGTGGTAATGGTTCGTGAGGAATTAGAGTTTCTTTGACTTTGCTGCTTCGATGGAGATAGAGACGCAGCATTATCGTGATTTTCGCTTAGCCAGCTTGCCATTAACAGTCTCCTTCCATGAAATTTAGTGGGAAAATCTCTGAGAAACTCCAAATTGGTAATGGGGAACTTACCTGATGTTACCAAGTGGTTATGGCGCTGATGTTTATGTAATGGAAACCGAAAGGGTTCTACCCAAAGTGGCTTTGCTAGACGGTCCCAAGTCCATGTCAATGGTAAATAAGAGTGCAAGATATTCGACTTTTCGTCATGCCCATCAAATTTGGCCCTACTAATATTTCGACGATATCGATGGCATTCATCTCTCATAGGAATTTGAATATCGAGCCACAAGGAAAATATTGAGTGATTCCCATCCCCAAATATGGGGTCGGAGTCTGTTCCAATGAGAAAGTATTTATTCGAACCAGTTATCGAAGCGTAAGTTGATGAAGATATTCGTGATTCCGCATTCCCTTCCCTCAGATGAGTTCTCAAAGAAGAAAAGCACATGGCGATCTTCGAACTGTCATTCACTGTCAGATATTGAAATTCAAGGTCACCGGGCCTGTATAAGCTTATCGCCATGTAATCATGTGAGTATTCAACTTCAAGATCATCCGACAGATAAAAACATTTGGCATGCTAGACTAAAGACACGTTAACTATAAGTCAATAAAGAAATTAATGAATATGGATCAAGGTCGGGTTTGACTGCCCAAGTGAAATGCCATATGTGTCAATCTATTTTCTAAGCCCTTTCCATTCTCAGATAATGTAGCTTCAAACCTTAGATTTAATACAATACGTGATATATGTGATATGAAATCAATACCGCCAAGAGGTGGTAATAAGTATTTATTACTTTTATAAGATGACTGCCATAGATGTTATGTTTACTGCTTAGTAAAGAAAGACGGTCAGGAATACTTGAGACTTATAGGTCAAGTTGAAACTCATTGAACAAGAGAAAAATAAAATCATAAGGAAAGGATGTAGAGGTGAATATGAATTTCCATTCAGGAAATTTATAAATAGTTTGGTATCGTTTCACCAATAACTGCCCTTATACACCACAATCTATAATGAGTGGCAGAAGGAAAAAACTGGTCTTTAAAGGAAACAATGAATGCATTGTTGAATAGTTCCGCTACTACACTGCGGGGGAAGCTTATTTTGACTACGATTTTATTTTAAATAGAGTACCCTACATAAAGACACAAATAAACTCCCTATGAGAAATGGAAAGTAATGCCTAACTTGAATTATCTCAGTGTGGGGGTGTTCGCTAAGGTCAAGGCTCCTAAGCCTAAAAAGGTTAAGGTAGTGGACCAAAGACTGTTGGATCAGGTTTTTACTCTGATATGCCGTAATAGCAATGCATAATGCTTTCTTGTTCACAAGTCGAGATCTCGTATATACATGTCAATATCGATCATTGCATCAAGGGACGCTTCGTTTTGAAAATATATTTCCGTATAACATAGCATATATGAGTCAATTGATAATAACAGAGAACTCGAGATACTATATCTGTAAGTGATCCACGGAGGATGAACCTAGACATAGTAAAAACACAAAGGACTTCCAATGCCTTTCGGACCCGATTTCTTAACGTATCTGTTGGAAAATGAGCTCTGGACATTCAAAGAAGTCGTGACTCGCGTGCCCGCTCGAAGGCTAATAATAGTGAAGTTAATCCATCTTGTCGATCCATACATGGAAATTGTCGACCTTCCTCCCGGCAATAAACCACTACAAGTGGATTTTCAAGAGGAAAATGAAAGCGATGGTGCTATTGATAAATATAAGGCTAAGCTTGTAGTAAAAGGATGCTACAACGAAGGCTAAGTCTTGACTATTTTTGACACTTATTCACCATACATTAGAATTACATTTGATAAGGATGCTAATTGCTATGTAAGAAGAATGTATAAGCTTGAAATCCATCAAATGGATGTGAAAACGACCTTCTTAAACTGACATTTGAAGAATATATTTGGAAATGAACTCCGAAGGGTTCATTGTTCTGGGCAAGAGCAAAGTAGGTCATTTATCAAGTCACTCTATGGATTGAAACAAGTACCAAAACAATATGATGCTAATTGATTTAAGTCATGTCATCGAACAGGTTTCCCAAGATTAATGAGTGTGATAAATGTGTATATGTTAAGCAAACTCGAATTGCTTTGCCATTTTATGTCTATATGTGGACGATATAAGCTTATAACAGCAAAATGATAATGAGATCATTAAGAAAATCAAATGCTTTCGTCATAAAGTAAATTTGAAATGAAAGATATGAAGGTCACGATGTTATTTTTAGGAGTTAAAACTACAAGACATTGGAGGATTAGCTCTATCACAATCCCATTATATTGGAAATGACTTCGAAAGTGTAAGAATCTAGGTATCATATCAAGAAGACTCCGATAGATGCTAATTTACATATTTCTAAGAATATTGGTGAAAACAAAGTCAAAATGAGTATGCTAGTATACTAGGCGCTTTAATGTATGTCATGAATCGCATTCAGGCCTGACATAGCTTGTGCGGTTAGCAAGCTAAGTCGATTTACAGCTAGTCCAAATGAAAATCATTGGAAAGCTATGAAACGCTTATCACACTAGCATACTAAGATTATGCTTTGCACATACGTAATATCCGGCAAAGATTGAAGGATACCGTGATGCAAATCGATAACCGGCCACTAAAGACAATAAAATCAACAAGTGGATAAGTGTATTCGCCACTTTCGCGCGGGAAGTGTTTGAAATCATCCAAACAAACTCAGGACATAGATCCACTATGGAATCGCACTTATTACTTGGATAAAGTCGATGAAGAAGCCGAGTGGTTTCAAATTTCGAAGATATTCCTAATCGCTCAAAACCAAGGTTCGGCTGTATGTATACATCAGGATAGTCAAGCCAGAATAGGAAGGGCAAGGAATGTCAAGGGTATAATCTGCGAAGTCTCACACACGTCAAGACATGACACAAGAAGACAACTTCTTTCTAGTAATTATCGACTATGTGAAGTCAAAGATAATATTACGATCCACGACAAAAGCCTAACTAGAGAGATGGTTGCAAGACATCAAGGGGCTCGAGGCCTCTAAACAAGTCATCATAGCGACACCCTACTACTGACTGAGATCCTGATCTAGGTTCAAAGGGACAACTAAGTTATGAAGATACAGAGCATCACAAATTTGTTTTACCCATTCTGGATATAGACAAGATAATATGTGAAGGTTAAAACTTTAATGATTAGTGAAACTATATGTTCAAATCACCTATGTGGAGTGTGAAGTGAGGGTCGCTTCGTGGAGAATCAAGAAGATTAATTCTCAAAACACTCATGAGACCAGTGGGTGTTCGGCGGTAATAAAACGAACACAACAAAGGGAGAACCAATTTGTTCGAGAAAAGTCGCGGTGATTTCTATCGCTCAGCTTACACGCAAAGGCCCACGCTCAAAGACATCAAGTCTACCGACGACCGGCAAGTCCGATGTGCTTCACTAAGGAGTTCAAAGTCTCGCCTACTATCTCGAATGTAACGCTTCATGAATACCGCATTTTGCATCTCATGCATACACGAGAGTATTGATATTAGAACTTTTCATTCATGGGGATTGTCGGGATTTCGTATCCGCAAATTCTTAAGTGAATGAAAAATGTGTCCTCATCGAACGCACACGTTGTTCGGGAAAACTATATCTTTCAACCATATGTCTGCTCGTGATACACTTCCCGCTTTATTTATACTCCTCCGCTTTTTCCCTATAGCACAATAACAACAATATTCTCCCTTACCCACCGCATACGGTCTATTTTCACATTGCTTTATAAGTCGAAGCTCCGTCGCCCTCCGATCCGCACCACTTCAGAGAGGAACCAGATCCGTTTCGACCGGGCGACATTATCCGCATTCCCGCACAAGCTGGCGCCAAATTCGCCTTAAGGACACAACGCTATCGCGCCTGACCGCTTTCAATTATTATTCGTACTACGCGCCATTTCCTTCATTTTTTGGGCTATGTTTCGAACGAACACTAAAGAACTACAATCACAACTATTCTTCTCTGCTTTTCACTCTACTTTATGGGATTCTGTGGTCCAGCGGTCATTCATCCTTGAACGAACCATCCATCATCGAGATTTTGAACCCACAGGAGCCATTGAATTATTGGGTGCCTTAGATATGCTTGACATTATGACTAAGGTGTCGCCTTTTGTGAAGACTGTGGTCCTCGAATTCTACTCCAATTTGACTAAGGGGATGGGCGATCCCATCATCCAGCCCTCGATTCAGGAGGTTGTTTCAGTCATCACCGACAACACCCTGTCTTCTTGGCTAGCCAAGGGCAATGTTGGATCTTCAATTCTAACCACGAAATACGCCATCCTTCATAAGATCGGCATATATAACTGGTTTCCTGGCACTCATACGTCTCATGTTACCAAGACTCTTGTCACTCCATTGTTTCAAATTAGGACCAAGCAGCACTTTAACCTTGGGTGACTGGTGTTTGATAATATTCTCAGACAAACGAATTTTCGTGGCTTTATGAACATGTAAGATTATTATCCGTCATTCGTATCTTTTGGACTCGCGATCAACGTGTCTCACTGCTCCTTCGCACTGATGCGTTCAGTGGTCCCACATCTAAGATCAGACTGAATCCAAAGTTGTTCCAGGGTCTACACAAGACTAACACCCCTACCTCCACTGATGACTCAACCTTTGCTCCAACACCAGTGCCTCCTCCTACTGCACCCGGCTTGACTTCCTATCTACCTATGGATAGCTGCCTTGTAGCTCATCTGCAGGTTGACGCCGCTGCTTATGTGGGACCATGCCTCCCTGCTTGCATATCTCCTACGCTCCAACCACGTTCGTCAAGCTTTTGTCTCTACTGCCCTTGCCACACTTCATTCTGATGCTCCAGTAGACGATTTTCCTGTTCCTCTGGTCAAAGCTTATTCAGCTCAGCCCGCGGCAAGTGGTGATACCGAACCTTTGGACTTTTCGGATTTTGATCTCTAGGCTTCCCTCCTTTGGCCTTATTTGGCAAAGGGGGAGAACTGGCAAACACACATTTTTGGTTTCTCTAATATGGTATGGCACACTCTAGTTTTTTTAGCATTTGACTTGACTGTCGTACTCTACTCTCTGTCTGGATATTTGTTTACTAGCACATGTTCGATATGGTCAACTGCACATGCTTTGTCTGGCTGTTACAACTATGTCTTGTGGATGGTTATTTTCTTTGTGGTTATGTTTTGGCTTGCTAGCATGATCACCGCTCCTGTCGCCACATACCCTTAATTTTATTTTTGCCGAAGGGGGAGATTATTGGAGTGTCATTATTGGAAGAACCCTTGTCAAAAATAAGATCTGCGAAGTGCTTCAAACTATCAATGCAGACAAGCCAGAAGAAATCGCAGAACACATATGTCTGTAGTTGCTTCTATGCTCACCCATAATAGAACATGAAAGTAACCTTACCTTAGTTAAGGTCCAACTGCATTGGTTAGATTCTTCGCAAATCAAGCAAGATATTTAGAAAATTCGATTTTATCCTATGCGTATTGAGCAAGGAAAAGGAATATTGTGCACATTTCAAATCAACAAAAATCTCAACGGTAGGAGATCTCATCTGTAGGAGCCTAATTGGAAAAGAAAATATTATGTTCCATGAATAAGGAAGAATTTCAACCAGTGATGGTAAGCATATAAAACGGTTTTGGAAAAATGTGGATTTGGTCCAAATAAAGATTCTCATCTTTGTGCTTAAAAAGGAGCAGAAGAGAACTTTGGGTATCATCGATTAATCACATAAAGGCGGACTTCTGGAGAAGCTATCTTTGTAGAAAGAGCAACTGCAGGTATTGCACAAAACCTTGATGGTGAACAGTATGCTTACTTCACTTAGAATGGAGTGATTGAGCGCTAATGAACCTAGATGCGTATGAGAAATAAAGAGAGCTTATTTCAATGTTTCTGTGAAACCCCGAGAAAATATAATTTTCTGAAACATGGCATAATGGTAATTTCGGTCAAAATCCGGAAATTTTCTAGATCTCGATGACCTAAACTGACTTCTCACCGTTAATCGTCACAAATCTAGCTACCACGTTGGATTTCGTCGACTCCGAGATACTGCACTCACAGACGCCGGCAAGAACGAATGTAGTGTGACAATACACATTTGAATGGCTCACAAAGGTGCCACGTGTCAAGTGTAGAATGAGTCAACTTGAGCTCAAGCGGGACCCATGTGATATGGTACTAATTGTAGAAAATCCAATAAGGTGGATAAAGGATAAGGAACTAACGAAAGCCAATGGTGCATTGGTCAAGCAAGAAGGAGGGAATGGAAACAAAGGAGAAAAGAGAACACTTCTCTCATTGTTGCTGGAACCGGCAGTGGAGGAGGAAAAATCAGATCCTAGAGAGAGAAAGCCCCAACTTCTTTCTAGATTTCCTAGCTTTCGGATTGTCGGTTCGCGTCGGGCCAAGAAGATAAATTGTTCTATGCGGCAAGGGTTGCTGCGGAGACCGGATTCAGGAGTTTCAACAACTCCATGGAGGTAGGGTCTTCTCCTACTCTAAGTTATTTTCAGCTTTAAGAGCTATGAATGACTGGAGTGCTCGAGGTCAGAATAAATGTTATCGTCCCAAACTCGACCGACTGGTTGGAAATGTGGAACCCGCTGACGAGATTGTTTGGGTGGAGCCAGGTGGGATACTTATGCAATAAATTATGGTTCGTGTTTGGTTGCAGCAGAATGGTTATGGATTTCTCGACATTCCACAAATTGAACCGATGTTAGTGAGAGGGGTCGGTTCACTGACAACTCCATCGCTGCTTGTGGACTCCGCAAAATGGGCTGATTTGAGCCGATCGACGTAAATGGTCCATGTAAAAGTTGTAAGCAAAATATTACTAATTGATGACTCAATCATAGAAAGAAATGTTACTTCTACGAAATTTAATGTGTTAAATACGAGGTTGAATTATATAAAATATAATGGTGTGAGAGCTATCGAATTAAATTGATTTGCTGATTAGCTCGGTTAGCTAATTTCGATGTTATTGATATGAATTAAATAACATGTGGTTGGTATAAAATTTGTTAATATATTTACACTGAGATATTGACATGTGTGGTTTGGAATGGCATACTGCATTTCATATGCACCAAGGCAAATCCAGAAAAATTGTGTGTGAGCGATGACATGAAAGAAATGAAAAATGGAAAATGGTCAGGAAAGGAATTCCCCATGGAAGATTTTCCGAAGAATTGCCTTTGAAGAATGGTCCATCATCATCTGAGGTCGACCATTACTGCCGGGAAAGGATCTTGCAATTCGCCTCGAAGGGGTAATCCAATATATTTACCGAAACTCTAGAGTAATGCTGAGAACAAAATCTTTTGTTTTGAAAACGATGCTTTTCTCAAGATTTGGGTTAGTACGCATGAGGGAGTTGGTGAGGACTCGAGACATGAGCTGTAAGTACGTGCATTCGCGCAGGATCAGCGTATTTGCTTGAATGTGTTTATGCTGAATCAGATGTGCACTTAGTGGAAGTAATCCATGGTGATAATTCCACCATCGGGTATCACTTCACCTCGTCGATGTAGATCATTATTTCATACAAGAGTGTTCTGATGACTAGTGTTCACTAGAGGCTGATTTTTTAGAAGAAAGCTTCTGATTGTGGCTTTGCAGATATTTGTATAACATGTATTAAAATTTGGAATCGAATATATGCTCAGATTAGATGATGTATAACTCTCTTGAACTATTGCAATATAGTTGACTAGATTTTTGGTGAGTATTGATGTATGGGCCTAAGTAGCCAATTTTACTCATGTATGGATCTCATGACATGAGACACTGGTTTTCCAAGGGTCGATTTGCGGTCAATGGACACCTCGGGATTCCGTACGCCATAGTTTGGTATCGAGCTAAGGTAAGCGACACTGGGAGTTTCTGGTATGCAGAGCTTAGGCACACTAATACCTGTGGTCGAGGGACTCGGGCTTAGGCCATGGTCATAAGGTGTAAGAGCACGTAGCCTGGGTATAACCAATGTTGGATATTAGGAGTTATAGCTAAGATAGTGTTGTGACATACTCGCTTACCTAGACTTCATAATGGGTTAGATCATACATCCTTTGTGCATTGATAAATTAAATGTGATGTGTACTGGATTGTGTTATACGTGTATTGAATTTTGTATGTTTGGTGAATAGCATATAGGAAAATATCAACACTAGTGGTTTAGAAAATATAAAACCCTAAGTTGAGGTTTAAAGTTGTTTCCGAGGAATTGGGCATAATGGTCCGTAAATAAACGAAAAATAATAATAATTTCGACAAGAAATTAGTTTTCGAAGATGAATTAACTGTTTTTGTGAAAATTTGGAAAAATTATTCCACAGACAAAGAAAATGTTTAAAATTAAACTTTAAAAATTTTTGAATTTGTATAAATTGCAGCTTGTTTATGCTACTGTATTTTTAGAGTAGTGAGGCTAATGGGATGAATGAAAAAAAGAAAAAAAGGGTCAGTAGGAGTCAATGGTTGCCGCCATTTTCCAAAGGTTGTTGGTCATCGACAAGGCTCAAATAAGGTTGTTTTGGTGCCTTGTTTATCGGGCAGTGTTTGAGCACTTTTGTAAAGCAATCAACTTAAATAACCCACCGATACACTAAGGTCCCGGCTAACTATCGATCATATTTTGTGGATATTTTTGTTTTGCATGCCAATTACACCATATTCTTTCAAGTCGATTCAATGATGAACCCGAGCCGAACTAAGTCAGCATGTGCAAATGTATGGGCAATTGGAGCCAAAATGCGTATAGAGATAAGAGCAGCAGTGAATTTTGGCAAAGTTATAAAATTTCGCAACCCGCCTTGTATGCCGTGGTCGACCGCTGATTGTATTCAGGCTTGCACCAAAATGCCCTTAATGTACTCTTTTGTTCTTTCATACTTTCATGTAATTTCCTTTGACTTGAAAGACTATATAAGCCTCTGGCCGAGCCTGGTATATGGGCTTAGCTCCATCAATAAAAATCAAGCCAAAGCCACCTTCCCACCCGTACATTTTCACTCTTTCTCCCTTCTCGTTTTTTTTCTCACCTCGCCAAACACCCTTTCGAGGATGACAACTCAAGGGATGTTACTAAACCTCCTCATCCTTGAAGAGTGAGGGCCAGCTCGGGTTAGGTTTGAGGTAATACAACATCTATTACCAGCGGGCATCTATTATCATTTACGCATCTCACACGTTGGTTTTGAATCCTGTGATGTACCACGAGTGCAAATTAGTATATGAGAGAACTTTCGAGTTCGATGAATACGTGCTTTGAATACGTGCTCGATTGGTTGCCATTTATTGGCTCTGCCGAATTTAGATCGGCCCGGATAGTTCAGCGCTTTTTGAAACATTAATGGGTAATAAATGTTGTATACTAGGAAGAAACTTTTAGGGTTCGATTTTCAAGCCAAACTGCAGATCCATTTCGGAAATGACTATAGGTCATCCTCCTTAGCTCGAGGGAAAAGGACCAGGGACATTACGGTTGCCAGACCACTAGAGCGGTGGCCGAGCTTCAGGGTTCTTTTACCTTTTGTTGCCTCTAGTTCACGGTTCTGAGCCATCATTTTCACTTGTTTTACAAAACCAAATCAAAGTGGAAACACCATTTTCAATCAAATATTGAACTCATTTAGCATGAAGAAAACCCGTCCCCGAGTTCGACCTTAGACCCTTTATCACTGCGGTAAGCTTTACTCTGGCGGTGTAGAGATAAATTTTGTTGATTTCGAGATCACCTCTGTGGCACGGAATTAGTGATAGGACGTGTTCTGAACGAGGTAAGGCTAGGGGCGCGCGATGTAAACGTTGCGACACAGCGCCAGGCGCCTGATCACGGCTAGCATGGCCCGACCTGGCAGCTTGCGGCGGGGCGGCAGCGTAGCGTAGCGAAGTTGGCAGCGGCGCGCGTAAGCGGCCGAGGCCGCAACGGTGCGATACAAAGTTTTGTCGTGGCGGAAAAAGGCGACCTTGTGTTGCGACACGGGCGCGACACTTTGTACGTGATCTGATCAGTAGCGCTTCGACCTTATTGTATACGATCACGAGCTTAACACGGCTGCTATTGCCAGTGACCGCGATGCGATCACGTAGCGACATTGGTTCTAGATCCGCGATACAATTTTGTATGCGTGGCGACCCTTTGGGTCGCGATACAGCGAACGCGACTGCGTCTGATAAGTGCGCGTGCGACGGCTGGCGAACACGGCAGTCACAGCCTTCGCGACGCGACATGAAGACTACGCACCGCGTGCAATTTTGTATTGCGGCGGGAGTTGCGACACGGCGCTCGGCCAGTGCGGCGACACGGCGAGGCGCTGCGGCAGTAAAGAACGCGACACGGCGCCCGGTGTGCCTGTGCGGTCTTTGTGTGTGTGTGGCACGAAGCGCCCTGCAGCGCGGCACAGGTGCGATTTGCGTGCGGTCGCGTGCGGCGAGGTCGCAGGTGTACACCACATTGCACTTCGACCCGATTTGACTTCAGGGTGCCTTGTTTTGGGTACTTTCTTTGGACCTTTGTTCATGAACCTTGTTCGCAGTTTAAAAAATAAATAAATAAATAAAAAAATAAAATTTTTGTTGCGAATGATTTAATATATGGAATTATTGTCTTACATTACCTATGGATGCATTGATATAGTGTATGGAAATTTTTCGGTAGGTGAATAATGTCTCGATTTTGTGTTTACCTTAGAGACATACATTAAACTTAACTTGCCATTTGACATGTGTAGATGGCTAGTCACGAGCTTGTAGGTACGTCCAGAAATGCTGATCAACACCACCAGCTTTTGACCAGCAGGCCTTTCTTTGAGAATTTGTAAGGGATTATGAATCTTTGCTATTACCTGAGCTAGTGCAATGATGCCGAGAGGTCAGGTAACCTCAGGAAGGTTGAGGCCAAATCATCCTCCCAGATATTCACGAGGGGAGGGAAGGAGATAGATGGTGGCCGAGACCATTTGGTTTCATGCGGTGGAGAAGGTATTGAAGGCTATGGGGTGCCTCAGATCACGACTAGGATGGACTAGCTGTATTCTGACTAGAGGGCGAGGCAGTATGTGGGCGGGGCGAAGACCTCAGGACTTAGAAGGCAATGACATGGGTAGAGTTCTATGAATTTGTTCCTTTGGGCCAGTATTTTGAAGCCCCCTTTGCTAGAGACGCGAAGGCTTAGGAGTTCCTAGGCACGATGAGGGGGCCACTGGCGTGATTGAGTATGTGTGGCTGGGTTCTGCGGAGTTAGCTCGCTTTGCGACGTGTGTAGCCCTGAGCCTGGCTGAGACGGGAGGTTGAAATGGTGGGTTGTCCGTTCGGGGCGGGGATGTGGGACTTAGCCTGAGACATGGATTCTATGGTTGGGGCCCGCCTTATGACCATGGGGAGGAGAGATGGAGGATGCACGAGGCACTCTCGGGATCTGGTGTAGTGGCAAGAGGAAGGAGGGTTAGTCTTACAGTTAGAAAAGAGGCGGGCTTTAGCCGTAGGATTTTAGGAACGGTAGAAGTTATTAGGGCCCGAGGCCGAGATGGGACATTTGGTCGGGCGGGACAAATGATATGTTATTTCTGAAACTGACTTGGACATATGAGGCGGGATTACCCTAGAGACAGGGATCCAGTTTTAGAGACGATCTGAGTCCCATTTAGTTGTAGGAAAAGGAGAGGATACGATTCGTTCCTCCACCTTATCTGGTATGGGTCGGAGGAATCGATTTGTTCGAGAGTGCTATACAAGCATAGCCGGCGGCCTGAGATGGGCGGTAGGGTGTGGTGGGGGACACGGGCTCGCTGGTCGGACCGGACCGAGGCGTGTGCATGCCATTGTGCCCGAAATTTAAGCATGCGTCGGCGGACATGGGATACGTTTATGCACCGCATTTGTTTGATGCATCACGTTAAATCGTGTTGCATCTTGCGTGATGAATTTGGGCAGAGGTTGAGGCCTTTAGAGAAGCCATGTGGATGTTCTTCCGCTAGTCTGAGGGTGAGGTTGGTAAGATGTGTAGGGGTGTGAGGTTAGGAAATCTAGGTGCTGTGGTGGACCGGGATTGAGTGTCTGGCTTAGCATCGACTAACGTTCATGTGCCGCAGTGACGATGCGATCGAGTCGGGTGTGGGTGCATGGTGTGGATACACTCTTGGTGAGTGGGTTGGTTTGTCTTTGGGACTAATCATTGAAGACTAAATAGTTCAAATCGGGGAAATGAGTAATTAATGTGTTGTTGAGAAGCAAGAAGAGGTGACAATCCTCGGGTGCTTTAGATTAGGGTGAAAAGACCAGAAGTGGCCTCAGGTCTGTATGGGTGTGAGACTAGTGGAGATATCCAAAATTTACGTGTAGGTGTAAGGGCCGTGGAATATCAAAAATTTATGTGTGGGTATAAGAGACCCGTGGAGATATCGGAATTTGCATTGTGGATGTAAGCGAGGATTACGTTGCGAAGAACGCATGGTCTTTCATGGTTATCCGCGTAGACTTAGGGTTGGAGTGATAGGGTGAGTTGACTGAGATTAGTTGCCGTTGATGAATTGCGTCGGGTGTTGGTGAGCCGACAAGGGCTCGATATATGGATGTCATTCATGACATGGATTAGGGTGACGACCCATTGGGTTGTCGATGGTGTGACCTTAGGAAGTTCGACATTTGCACGCAGCCCGGTGTGTAGGGTTACATATGCGTGGTTGGATGTCGTATGTGCGTGGAATTGGGACAAATTCTTTTAGTACCGAATGTGAAATCAGAAATCTAATTTTAGAAGAACGAAAATGATCATTTAGATTGAAATCTGGAATTTTCTAAATCTTGGATGATGAAGTGGACTTCAGTTTGGAGATAGATCTCAGCGAAATCTATTAGCTACCACGACCGTTCGTTGAATCCGGATGGTGGGGTTGCCGTTTTGAGGTGACGGCGTAGTGCGAAACACTTGGCATTTGAGTGGCTCTGATTATCGTGTTGAGTGCGGAAGAAATAGTCAGCGAACTCAAATTATTGGGACCCATGGACATGTGGCATCACAATTGGAGGAAAATCAATAGTGAATTGGATAAAGTGGATAAAAATCCGATGAGCGATGGTGACGACAGTGGCAGTAGAGAATAAAACAGGGAAAACGGCTTCTCATTGTTGTTGAACCAACAGTGGAGGAGGAGAAAATCAGATTCTGAGGGAAAGCTCCCGACTTCTCTCTAGTTTCCCACGACTTTAGGACCGATGGTTAGTGGTAGAAACAAAGTTGTTCTGCGAGGGCTGCGTGAGCCATGTTGGATTTGTGGAGTTTCGACGACTCCAAGAGGCCCAGGATCTTCTTACTACTCGATTTATTTTTGGTTTTAAGGCTGTGAATGATTTGGAGTGTTTGAGGCCATGAATGATCGTTTGGTCGGTCCCAAAACTTGGGACAGGTGAAAATGTGGATTAGTTTGTACAATTTAAGGGACTGTTTGAGTGGTTTGTGTGATAATTTATGCAATAAGTACGGTTTTTGGAGTGTTGTTAGTAGGAAATGGCCATTGATTTCGATTCCACAAGTGGGCCGTCTTTAGTAAGAGGAGTTGTCCACGGACTGACCTATCACTCGTTGTAGGTATTAAAAAGCGACCCAGATTTAATTGATTGGACGAGTGGTCCGTGTGTGTTTAATAACAATATTGCTTGAATTGGATGGCTTAAGATTATTGTGAGAAAATGTTGTGCATGGAAATTTGTGTGTTGACATGAGGTTTAAATTATATAAAATATAATGGTGTGATAGCCATTGAAATTAAGTGGATTGATTATTAGCTTCCAGAGTGAGCTAATTTTGATGTTAATGATATGAATTAAATAGCATTGTAGTTTGGTATGTAAATTTTATTAATATGAATGGTGAGGATATTGACATGTGTGGTTTGAAAATGGCATAATGTATTTCATATGCACACAGGCAACCACAGAAATTAGGTGTGAGTGCATGACATGAAAGAAATGAAAATGGAAAAATTGGCGTGAAAGGAATTTGAGGGAGGAATTTTTGAAGAATTCTTGGCCCGGAAGTGGTCCGATAATTCATCTCGAAGGTGACCGTACAGAAAAAAGGCGTCCCAGCAATTGGCGCCTCGGTGGTCAATATATTTACGAAAATCGGTGAATGGTTTCGGAAATCTTTGTTTTGAAAGCGATGTTTTCGCATTCGACTGGCGTACGTGAGGAGTCAGTGAGGACTCGGACAGCAGGCTTTAGGCATGTAGACATTCAAGTAGGATCATGTATTTTGCTTAAGATATTGTTTATATGAATCATTGCATGTGCACTTAGGTGGGGAGTAACCCATGTAGGATAATTCCACTACTAGGCATTGCTGGCAATAGGATGAATTATTTCGAGTGCGAGAATATTCAGGGATGACGGCACTCATTAGAGGTCGATTTTTAGAAGAAAGCCGGATTGTGGCTTTGGTAGATACTTTTTGCATAACATGTATTAAAATTTTAAATCTTAATATATGTTTGTATTAGAGTGATGTATAACTCTCTTGAACTATTGTAATATAGTTGACTAGATTTTTGATGAGTATTGATATATGGGCCCAAGTGGCCAATTTTACTCATGTATAGATCTGCCGACATGAGACATAGGACTCTAACGGGTTGATGGTGGCAAGGACGCGAGGATTTGGGGGTGTCACAGTTTCTCTATGAGATAGTTAGGAGAAAGTATTTTGTAAAACGGGAAAATTAATTTTGAAAATGGTAAATCTAGTTAATTTCGGTCAAAGTCTGAAATTTTTATAGATCTCGGATGACGAAATGGACTTCACTGTTGGAATTGTCTCGTGAAATCTAGCTACCGCGCCACTTCGTCGACCTGTGACAGCTGAATCTTCGCCATTATTTTCTACACCGGCGCTCCGTGCCGTATGATGAATTGTGAGAGACATGTGATGTGACAAAAGTCACCTACTACTTGTACCCATGTGACACATGTTGCATGATTAGTGAATGGATGGAGATAAATGGCTTGGATTAAGTCATGTGTCAAAAAGCTTTTAAAAGTCAAAACTAAAGGGCAAAATGGGAATTATGGGAAAAGAATAAAAACATAAAGCAACTTCTTCTTCTCCATTTGAACAAAAAAACGTGCAGTAGGGGAGAGGAACAAGTTTTAGAGAGAGAAAGAGCTACTTTTGATTTCCGCTGACCATTTGCCTTTATCGAGCAAGAAGCAAAGTTGATCTACTTACTAATGCTACGCGATTACTCAATTTGGTGGAGTTTCGACAACTCCAAGAGGTAGGGATCTTTTCCTACTTGGTTTATTCTTTGGCTAAGAGTCATTTTAATGGATAGGGATTTGTTGAGGCCTGGATGGCCGTGTTTTTGGTCTCAAAATATTTGAACCAGCAAAAAATCCCTATTAGGCAAGTCAGGAACAAAGGTCGGCCTAGGGTGGCTCAAGACTGCCACTTGAGCCAGCGTGAATTTTCAGAAGTGCTGTGATTCAAAATGAATTACTTTGAATTGTTATTAGCCTATGTGGCTAATTTTCATGTTATTAAGTATGGATTAAATAAATATGATGTATGTGAATTAATTCTTTGTTAATATATGCATGTAAAATATATTAACATGAATTATTTGGAAATGGCATTATGCATTCCATATGCACCGAGGCACCCTAGAACTATAGGTGTGAGTACATGACAATTCTAAAAATGAAAGAAAATTGAAATGAAGTTAGAAAGGAATTTCAAGGAAGATTTTTCGAAGAATTGCCTTAGAGATTTGTCCAACAGTTCATCTCAGAGGCTGACCCATGACTGTTTCGGAAAAATTACCCAGCAATTCACGTCGGAGGATTGTCTAATATATTTATCGAAACTTGGTAGTAAGTTTTCGAGAACAAAAACCTTTTGTTTTGAAAACTGTATTTTTCTCACATTTAGCTTAGGCATGTGTGAGGGAGTTGGTGAGACTCAGACATGGATCAAGTATGTAGACATTCAAGTAGGATCAGCGATTTTCTCGAAAGATTGTTTGCCATTACTTGTGCACTTGAAGCCGGGAGATCATGCAGAGATTATCACTAATGGGCTTTGCTCACCTGATCGTGAGAATCATTATTTAGGCAGAGTGTACTGGAGGATCTGCATAACTAGAGGTCGCTGCTTAGAAGAAAGTCAATCAAGGGCTTTGACATTTTCTTTGTAAACATGTATTAGAACTCTAACTTTGATGAGGTTTTTAAGAAGAGTAATGTAATAACTCTTGAACTATTGTAATATAGTTGATGCATTTTTGTGAGAGTTGATGGCGCGGGCCCAAATGGTCATTTTTACTCACATGTGGACCCCTGCGGTGGTCGTTGTAAAAATGTCGACATGTTGTATTCGGGGTAGAGCCCCGTGATAAAAGGAGACTCTGCCCGATTTTCATTAAACCTTGAGTCTTGGAAAAAAAGGGACTCAATGGAGTGGTGTCGGGTCACCCGACATCCACGAATATTCCTCACAGAATAGTCGCCACCCACTCCTGATCGGGGGCGCCACATTGCATCGCAGCTAAGGTAAACGATTACCTTGGGAGCTCGGTGGGTGTGTTTATAAGTATGGTTTTGATACCAACTTCACAACTTGGTATCAGAGCTTAGCTATACGAATACCTAGGGCTTAAGCCATGGTCATAAGGTGTAAGAGCATCATAGCTTGGTATAGCTCGATGTTAGATGTTAGAGTTATAACTTAGTATCGGTAAGTTAGGTATGCAATTTACCTAGGACTTGATGGGAAACGGGTTAGATCATGCATTCATTGTGCATTTTGATGAATTGTATGCATCTTGATGTGTGATTGAATTGTGTGAAATTGTATGCTTGGTGAATAGCATATAGGAAAAAAAAAATGTGTTGAGGAAAATTTTTCTTTAGGTTTTACAGTGTATAAAACAGGAAAAAAAAAATAATAATTTTTTTTTTTGTTCTACTGGAAGATATGAAAAAAAAAAAATAATTTTGGTGTGGCTTCAAAGAGGGTGAACAAAGAAAAAAAAAAATGAATGAAAAAAAAAAAGGTTTCAGTAAATTGCGGGTTATCGCTTCATTTCAGTTTCGGTCACGATACAACATATTGTAACGTGACACAAACAGGTGCCGTGGCACTATACGGCCAAGCCGGGTGCGTAGAGCGGGCGCGCAGCGCCAGGTCGCGATACCTGCAAGGCACGCGGCGTGACACGACCGCGACATGGCCGCCACCAAGGCGGGTGAGCGGTAACTACACGCACGGCTTCGCCTGCATTGGTGTCATGATAAACGGTTGTATCGCGGACAGAGTGGCAGCCCACGCCGCGTAACACAATGACGCTTTCAGGTCGCTGGAGCACAAGCAAAGAGCAATCAGCGAAGATAGCTCGTGGCTGCCAGGAACACCGGCCGCAATACGGGCGATACGCCCGCAGTGCGCGGTATTGGAAGCTGCGGTGTCACGATACAATTTGTATCGCTACGGGGGATACAGATATCACCATGATAACGCCGCTCCTACGCCAAGACTATCGTACGCCCGCCGTCAGCGTGAGCGTTAACTGGCAGCGATGCCGGGCTTCATGAGGCGCGCAGCCTCGGGTTCCTCGCGTGCATCCTATGCACTCGACCAGCTTTGACTCAATCGCTCGAAATAACGTTGAATCACCGTCACTCATGAACACTGTTCACGAGGTTTTCAAAAATTTTAAAAAAAAAATAAAATAAAAAATAAAATGAAATAAAATAAAATAAAATATAATATTTTTTTGCATATGATTTAATATATGGAATTATTGTCTCAGACATTTATGAATGTAATGACATTGCGTATGAGAATTTTTCGGTATGTGAATAGTGTCTTGGGGATGTGTTTACACCCTTAGAGATACTTCATTAAAACTTAACTTGCCAATTGTTATGTGTAGATGGCTAGTCGCGGGAGAGGACGTAGAAGTCGTCCACGAGGTGCTAGCCAAACACCACCAGTATTTGACCAAAGAGCCTTCGAGGCCGTAGGATCATGGCCGGGTCGCCATTGCACATGCTAGTGCAAGAGGTAGCCGTGTGAGGTTCCGAGCAACCCCAGAGGTTCAGGGCACATCATCCTCCGATATTCATGGGGAGGAGATCCACGGTGGCGTACCACGTTCATACAAAGCCGAGGAAGGTATCGAGGCTATGGAGATCGCCTGATACGACTAGGATCGACTAGTCAGATTCCGGGCCTAAAGGGTGAGGCCTGCGCAGTGGAATCAGCATGACCTCTAGAGATCTGTGAGGCAATGACATGGCAAATTTCCATGATCTTTTCACGGCAAGTATTTTCCGCACACTACTCGGCTGCTTTTAAGGCTCGTGGAGTTCCTAGAGTCAGTTGTGACTATGACGTATTAGAGTATGTGGTTAGGATTCACTAGAAGCAAATTTCCATTTTCACGATGATCATGTGGCCACGAACATGGCCAAGGTCAGGAGATTCGAGAATGGGCTAAAGTTTCCATCTCAAGTGTGATCAGAGGACTCGCCACAAAGACATGGACTCCATGGTCGGGACGACCCTGACTATAGAGAGAGAGATCGAGGATGCATCGAACACTCCGAGATGTGGGTGCAGCAAGAGTGGGAAGGGAGAGTCAATCTTCTTCCACCCGGAAAGAAGTGTAGGCTCTAATTCACGTGTTCCAAGGGCCGCGACCATCCTGCCAGGATAGATCATAGCGTCAGCCGGGTATGGTGTGCTACCATTGCCGCAAACTCCCGCATACGAGGAGGATTACCCCCAGAGAGAGGATCCTGTGGTTTCGAGACAAAGACAATCCCAACATTGGGGGACAGGAAGACCTAATACAAAGATGTTCCTCCATCTCCCAATATGGGGTAGGGGGAGCCGCTCAGTCCTGCAGGTCGCACAAAATCCTCGTTACACAGCAGTTAAAGGGGGCCGACTATGGGCCGAGGTAGAGGATCTAGGCCCACAGCAGGACATCGTGATACAAAGGCATGTCTATCGTTATACCACTCCACAAGATCAACCCGGTTATACAAGGTAATGCTATTATCTCGCCGCTGGCAAGAGTGTTATTTGATTATGGTCCTTCGTGATTCATTCACACGCATCGCCAGATAAAGTTGGGCTTAAAGGTCGAGGCCTGAGGAAAGCCCTGTATGAGTGCCCTCCTAGTGGATTGCATGAGGGATAGTGGATGATATGTCGTGGGTTGCAAGTTAGAGATCTCCAGGATTCTACTCATTTGACCCGAGGGGTCATGACATGTCGTAGTTCGACGTCATCCCGGGATGGATCGGGCCGATACCACGCAGTCAGCATCGATCAGGGGAGCGCAGAGGAGCACCGCCACAAGCAAGACAGACTATGTTGGGATTTCAAGGGGACAAGGATGATATTTTTCCCCAGACGGTGCACGAGTCCATGTGTCATGGGACAAGGGCTGTTAGCTAGCAAGCCTTACCTCGAGGATTCCAGGTGAGATCGACTTAGATCTAGCTCAAGTAGTCCGCAAGTACAGATGTTTTTTCTGGACAGAAAGCACGGATTGCTCAGAGGGTTGCATCAGACGGTTACACCCCGGGTACTTCTCCCATCTTTATGACTCCGCATAGGATGGCAATTCAGCTTAAGTTATTGTGAACTCGCAGTCCGCCTACAAGAGTTAACGAACAAGGGGTTCATTAGACTCAGCACTTCACCAATGGGCTTTCAGTCCTGTTTGCTAAGAAGAAGGACAAGACCCTTCGATCGTGCATCGACTACGTACGCTGAATGTGGTTACACATCAAGAATTCTGCATCATTTCAAGCCAAGGATTGATGATTTGTTTGATCGGTTAAGAGGAGCGTGAGTCTATTCCAAGATGTATCTTCGCGACCGGTTACCATTGGCTGAGGTTGGGAGAACGATATCCCTAAAACGCTCGTGACGCTGCTATGGGCACTTGAGTTTACTAAGATGCCCTTTTAGATCGACGAATGTGCCGCCAAATGGCATTCATGTATCTCATGCATGTATTCAACCCCATCTGATTAGTTCAGTCGTAGTCTTCGCGGATGACATCTCACCCATTCCCACGTGAGAGGGAGTAATACGAGGATCACTGAGGATCGCTCTGCGCCGCCGAGAGATCACCGCCATACGCCAAGTTCGCGCGAGTTTTAGTTTACTACATTTTGGGACACGTGTGTCAAGACGTGTCGCGGGACCGAGAAGGTCGAGGCCTGATGAAAGAGAGGCAGAAGCTAGTCTTTAGACACGTAGCTTCGGGATCAGGCTAGGTACTATAGGAGATTCATTGAGGATTTCTCCCAATTAGCGGCACTTATGACGAGATTGACCCGAAAGGAGGTCAAGTTTGATTGGAATGACCGATGCGAGGAGGCATTCCAGGAGTTCAAGAGGAGGTTTTTACCATCGCTTCCTATCTTTGACATAGTCCCTTAGGGGATAAGGGCACACAAGCAAATGTGATGCTCGAGGGCCGGACTGGATGTGTTTTGATAAAATCGAGGGTAGTAGCTTATGGTTCTATCGCTTGAAGAATCATGAGTAGAATTACCCCCACACACGATAAGGAATTGGCTACCGTAGTCTTCGCCTTGAAGACTGGGCGCAACTACTTATATATGGCGAGCAATGAGGTGTACTGCACCATAAAAGTCTCGTTATAGTCTTCACGCAATGGACCTCAACATGAGGCAACGCTGATGGATGGAGTTCCTAGAGGACTATGACTTCACTTTGCATTACCACCCTCGTAAGGCAAATGTGGTGGCTGATGCGTTCAATCGGAAGTCACGGGGAGCAATGGCTAATATAGCTTCCGGGGAATGGCGGATGCTCGAGATCAGGGGATGGGCTTGGGCTATAGTACAACGAAAGCGTGCTTAAGGTACGCTGGGGGAGTTTAGTGCTGGCTAATCGCTCTCGCTGAAAGAAAGTGATCGAAGTCCTAAGGACAGACGGAGATAGTGTTCATCGCGGACCGGGTACAATTAGTACACGTGATAGCGGGCTGGACCGCCCACGCAGATGGTAGTCTTCAGATAGAGACGTAGTGGTTCCCTATTGACATATTTGAGAGAGGAGATTCTCGTGGAGTTTAATCGCTTCTCGATTTATCATCCAGTGGCACGGATAAAAAGTGGACTGCCGCCGCAGACATCGAGCTGGACGGCAGACACAGACTAGTCGACGATGTCTCACGTGTCAATGTGTTAAGGTCGAGCACCGTAAGACAAGAGGTGGCTACTTTCAAACATCATAGGGTCGAAAGTGGAAGGAGCACTTCACGATGGATTTTAGACCTACTTTGCCACGGACACCAAGGACATGATGTGGTATGGGTGATAGTGGACCTACCACGAAGTCGTCACATTTTCTAAATGCGGTAAATGACCTTCATGATTGAGAGACTGGCTTACATATCCAAGAGATCAGTCCACTACATGGAGTACCAATATCCATAGTGCTCTAGAGACCGAGGTTTACGCGCACTTTTGGAAGAGCTTCCAAAAGGCTACGGGCACACTACCGACCATGAATACAAGCCTTTCCACCCACGTACGCATGGTCGGCCAGAGAGGACCATACAAGTAAAGCCAGAGGACATGCTACGAGCATGCGTCTCCTGGATCATAAGGGTAGCCGAAGAGCACTTGCCCCAGGTGGAATTTGCCTTCAACAACAGTTATCGCGAGCATACGATGACACCATATGAGGCATTGTATTTGAACATGCAGATTACCAATATGTCGGACCGAGGTGGGAGAGAGCCCATCATCGGGTCCTCATCGAATGAGACACCCCTCCGAAGGTGAGCTCGATATGACATCGTTTCTCTCACTCGCTTAGAGCCTCGCAAGAGCTATGCTGATGTACGACGTCGACCCTTAGAGTTCGAGGTTAGAGATCACGTCTTCTTGAAAGTGATGCCTAAGAGAGGAGTGGTCAGGTTCGGCAAGCGCGGGAAGCTATCGCCGAGATTCATTGGACCCTTTGAGATACTCGAGAGGGTAGGCACTATAGCGCACTGACTAGCTTACCGCCCAAGATGTCGTGTCCACGAGGTGTTTCACGCCTCCATGTCTCGAGGTACACTTCGCATCCAGCTCATGAAAAGGTAAAGGCCAAATGAAGGTTAACAGTGGCGTAATACAATAATTGGAACGTCGGCCAAGGTTGTCGTCATCGTATAAAAGATTAGAGATTGAGGTTGACACTGGACGACCTTCGAGGGAGGGACCAGTGTGCATTATGATAGCCGGGATCAGGTTTTGTGATGCAAGACCGTGAGGCTAGTGAGGGTCTATAGCGGCACCGCGGGAGTGGTAAGAGCCGACACGCGGGGAGCGCAGACACGATGCGAGCCACCTATCCCTTCTTGTTTAGGGATGAAGGTACGTGGTTTAGTCGTTTAATACTTAAATGACTAGTTTACATACATGACATAGTGCACGTTGCATATGCATGTGATTCGTTGTGATTGTACAAAATTTTGGGATGAAATTCTTTTTAAGGAGGGGAGAATGTAAAACTCGGGAAAATTCTAATTTTTTGAAAAATGGTAAAATGGTAATTTTGGTCAAAATCCAAAATTTTTCTAGATCTCGGATGACAAAATGGACTTCACCGTTGGGAATCGTCTCGCGAAATCTAGCTACCACATGGAATTTTGTCGAATTCCGAGATAGTCGGAATTTCACATTTTTCGAGGCATCGGGTGTCGGGTGTCATATGACGGCTTATGAGAGACATGTGATGTGACAAAATTCCCCTACTACATGTACTCATGTGACACATGTTGCATGATTAGTGAATGGATGGAGATAAATGGCTTAGATTAAGCCATGTGTCAAAAAGCTTTTAAAAGTCGAAACTAAAGGACAAAATGGGAATTAAGGGAAAAGAATAAAAACATAAAACAACTTCTTCTTCTCCATTTGAAAAAAAACGTGCAGTAGGGGAGAGGAACCAGTTTTAGAGAGAGAAATGTCCATTTTTCTAGATTTCCTACGCTTCGACCGTCTGGGCTTCGTCTGAAAGCAAGAAGCAAAGTTGGATCTACACTACGAGCTATGCGTGACAACTCGATTTATGGAGTTCACAACTCCAAGAGGTAAGTGATCTTTTCCTACTTGGTTTATTCTTTTGGGTTAAGAGTCATTTTAATGGATGGGTATTGTTAAGGCCCTCGATGGTCGTGTTTTCTATCTTCCTGTATATTCGAAACCGAAAGTGAAGAAACTCTATTTGTAGGCCGTGAACGCGGTCGAGCCTAGGGTTCTAACGTCACGTGAGTTGTGTGTGAATTCTTGTATTTTGCTGTGATTCAAAATGAATTGCTTAAATTGTTATTAGCCTATGGAGCTTAATTCTCGATGTTATATATGAATTGAATAACATGATGTATGTGAATTAATTTTTGTTAATATATGCATGTAAAATATATGGGCATGAATTGTTTGGAATGACATAATGCATTCCATATGCACCGAGGGGCAATCTCTAGAACGATGTGTGAGTGCGCATGACATGAAAATGAAAGAAAAGTGAAAGTTTATTAGAAAGGAATTTCAAGGAAGATTTTCCGAAGAATTGCTCTGAGAGTTGTCCAACATTTCATCTCGAAGGGTCGACCCATGGTCAAGCTTTAAAAATTACCCAAAGAATTCACCTCGGAGGGTTGTCCAATATATTTACTGAAACTCAGTAGTAAGTTTTCTAGAACAAAACCCTTTTGTTTTGAAAACTGTATTTTTCTCAAATTTAGCTTAGACATGTGTGAGGGAGTCGGTGAGGACTCGAGACATGGGATTGGGCACATGTATCCAAGCAGATCATGTATTTGCTTCGAAAGGTGGTTTTGGTTTCATTACTTGTGCACTTAGGTGGGGGAGAACCACATGGTGATATTATCATCAATGGGCTTTGCTTCACTCGTGAGGATCATTATTTCAGTACAGGAGTGTATGAGACTAGTGCTCACTAGAGACCGGTGATTTTAGAAGAAAGCCCTATCGTGGCTTTGACATTTTCTTTGTAAAACATGTATTAGAACCTAACTCTTTGATATGTTTGGTTAAGAGTGAATGTAATAACTCCTGAACTACTTTTCGTAATATAGTTGATGCATTTTTGTGAGTATTGATGCATGGGCAAAAGTGGACCATTTTTATCAAGACATAATCCTATGGTGGTTTGTAAAATATGTTGGGACATGTCAGATTCTGCAGAGCCCCCTCGTACAAAGGAGACTCATTCCGATTTTCATTAAATCTTGAGTCTTGATAAAAGGATCTCCATCGGAGTGGTGTTCAAGTTACCCGACATCCACGACACTTCGGTGGGCTGATGTGTTGTCACCGCACTCTAGGATCTGGGCCATAGCAAGCATGGAGGAAAGCTGCGGAGCCTTGTCTCACTTAAGTCCAACGTATAACTTAATTGATATATAGTGAAACATCTTACATCTGGGTTTAGTCTCATGGGTGTAGGCAATTTCCGAACCTCATAACCAATCCTCACCCCCTCTGTCTATGTGTGTGCATAATCTTTCTTATCTTCTTAGTTCGTACACAAATTAACTCTACATGTTGCATATCATAAAAGAGTTAATTGTTACACTTATGACAGTGTCTCACTTTGATGCAGCATCTCTTGAATCATTGTCATAACAAACTGCCATTAATTTTTCACGCTTCTCACTCCGTACAAGTTAGGCAAGTTCCAATTGTTTCATAGGTGCAATCTTCCACTTTCTCTTTCATTTTCTCCCATTTTCTTTCTTATTTTCTATTTGGTGTTGCTGGGTTCGGGACATTCTGAGAGAAAGACGGATTTTGAGTGGAAATTAATTTCACTCGTTTATGCGTAATGGAAAATTTTTGAAGATTCAGAGATCTCAATTGCTAATTGTTGAGCACCTTAGTTTCAGTATATCAGATGTAGATTGTTCATGAATTTATATATGAAGGCCGGAATTAGTGAAATGTGGGATACTGTTCCATTGCCTTTGATGCTTAATTCATTCGATTTGTTCAGAGTTGTATATGGGTAGTCTATTCCCTGTCCGCCCAGTCTATCTACTGCAAATCAAGCCTAGCTGAGCTTGGTTTCAACTTTCAGTTATGGCCAAATTTGGTCTCTTCCCTTCTAGAATGAAATCTTTTTTTGATGATTAACTGGATTTGAAATAACATTTTTGATGATTCCCTGTTGGATTTGACAAGCACCTCCATATTGGGGTTGGGAATTGTGCCTAAAACCATTCCAAATCAGGGTTGGGAATCGTGTCTAAAACCATTTGTCATCCACATTCAACTATATAGATATTGTTCCTTTTGACTCAAAGAACCCTCAGGTTTTAAAATGCGCTAACTAAGTTAATAGTAACTTATACTTTGAGGAAAATGAATTGTATTTCGGGATTTGGTTTTAACTAGGATTAGTCCATGGCTACTAAATTTGGAAGAAACGCCAAAACTTCAAGAAATCATTGAGGGTCTAATTAATCATCTTGTTCACCCTTACTACTGATATGACTTTCAACTTATTACTAGTTAGGTGATATGATCTTAAATCGGTTCCATAATAAAGGAGTACTTAAGCATAAAAAGTTTTTCCACCTATCAAGCCAATCTTTTGGGTTAGACTTTCTTATTGGGTTTGGGTACCTATCATTGGTGCTTTTATTGAGAGTCGGTACTTAGCAGGAAAAGGCTATCTAATGCCCCAAGAGAGAATCTAGAGTGAAAGATATTTAGAGTGAGGGTTGTCCACGGACGTTTGGCTTCCTTAGAGATGGGCAATGATACGAACCCACATCGGCTACATAAGAGATTATGGAGTAGGAACTTAAGCTTAAGAGTAGGGGTGGCAATTTGTGTTCGTGGATTGTGTCAATAACAAGTTTTCTATAGTATTCGTCAACTCAAACACAACACAAATAATAAACAGGTCAGAAATAACAAATTCAAACATGACCTACTTAGTAATTGGGTAACACGATATAATACGTGTGACCCGTTTATTAATTTTGTAATTTAAAATAATATAAATTATATTTAATTCATCAATATTTAACCAAATAATATATATATATATATATATATATAATGGGTTAATTTAGGTTAAATATTAATTATAATAATTAAATAAGTCAAATTCGTGTTATATGAATTAATACGAATATAACTCGTTCATTAAACGGATAATGCAGGTCAACATGAATTTGACCAGAACACGATTATAATTAACTAAGACATGTAAAAATTGTGTTGAATTTGTGTCGTGTTCGCGGGTCGTGTCAAATTTTGTCAACTTTACTTAACAGATTCTCCCATTTATTATATTGGTCTTTTGAGTTGGATTTTCCTATTGGACTCGGTCCTATCATAAGGCTTTAGTAGTTGATTCACAGTTAATTTCCTTGTGCCGAAATTTCCCAAATGGCTAAATTTCCCCAGTTCTCCATATTTTTTTAAGGTTGTTCTAGCACCATTAACCAGACAGAGATCTTGGAACAATGTTCCTCAACCACGTGCTATCTTATATTACTTTCAAAGAACCTCCAAGGGGGGTCTTATCATTGCTAAAGCATCAGTAGTTTCAGATACTGCTCAAGGGTAATCAAGGAAGGCAGTCATTTTCTGAATGAAGACAAACAAAATGTGCTCGAGCTCATATTTTCCAGTGTTTTGATATTGATGTTGGGCTTATCGTTTTTGTTTTTGTTTTAAAATTTGTCTAATGAAAGGAAAATTTAAGAAATTTTTTATGAGCAGTATTGAGAAATTCCATTGGGCTATGTTTGGTTCCATAAAATACTTAGAAAAGGAAAAAAAAAAAAAGAACACCAAGGAAAATTATTTTCCAAGTTTAGATGACATTTAAAAAGTGAGAGGAAAAAAATTCATACTTTGCAAAGTGATATAAGTTTGAAAAACAATGAGATAAGGTGCACAAATGTTCTCGAGTTTCACACGTATTATAAAGTCGTAAATGCCCTTGGGTCTAAAGCGGACAATATTTATATAATTGGGTTTGGTTATTATAAATGGTATAAAAACCGATCTTCAACATCGATGTGAGGGTTTGTTCTTTTGCCCATAAGGGATATTTGTCCGTTTGGTCCCGTATCCAGCAGAGGATGCAATAAATATAAGTTAGCGATGTGTATTTGACAAAAAAAATAAAACGCTTAATTTCCTGCCAACATATGACTTAATATCATGTGTATTTATATGCGTGTCATGTCATTCCTTACGCGCGCCTTCAAAAGTTATAGTGATAAGGCCTTCGTTGGGCTTCAATGGCAATGGGCTGCCATTTCGTCACAAGGTGTCGGGCATGTAATAATAAGGTAATTAGGGGGTGATTCCATAAAAATGGGCATTTAGAAGCATAAACCTTGATATATGGTCCAAAAGTTGAATATTACTTATGTGGAGTTTGTTTTTTCCTTAAATCAATTTGCTTTTAGAATTTAGACTGTTTGTTTTTTTTATTTTGGTATGACTTATTTATGAATTTTTAAAATTTTATTCTAAATAGAAAAAGTCAAAATATTTTAGCTTTCAAGATAGTTTCTCAGGCATGATTGTTCTTCACTGGCCGTATTAGCTTTAATTCGCTCAGATGTTTATCTAGCTTGTTCATCAACTTCATATATCAAGGTTTGTGCATACTCAGACATAAATTTGAGTTGTTTAGAGTTAACCTCTACTTGAGCAGCCCTTTTTCATCAAAACGTTGTTCATCCAACACGTTCAATCATGTAGATTCTCGATCATTGCTTGAAACTCAACAACATTAGGAATATGAATATCATCATCATCATCTATATTACCTATGCTTGCTTTTTGCTCGAATGGGTGGTCTGATGCAAATTCTCCTTAGAGAAAATATGTTGTATTTCTCTCAAATTGTTCCACCATGGCTAGAACGAGTCCTTCATGTGCTGCTTCTACAACATCAGATACTGAGTCATGAGACTCTAAGATAGTTTTATTTCAATTTTGGTGACATCTTTGCTGAAAGAATAATAGATCTATCAGATGATGTTTCACAAATATGTGTCCCACCAAGCTTGACAAAAATATGTTGTAGTGATTTTTTATTTTCATACGAAACATACAAAATAAGTGTGCGGGGCGTGCCAGGAAATTAAAGTGTTTCCAAACTAGAACGACTCATAATGTCAAACTTCTAATCGGGCTATGTAGGTTTCCTGGTTCTCTTGACAAGTCCCCATAATCAAAGTGGAAAACGTATGAATGGAAATATTGTAAGAATTAATTGTTGAAGAAAAGTGTTAGATTTCCTTAAGAATGAATGAAATAACACGATGCCGGGAAGTTGATAGATTTGAATAATACGGCAACTTAATGCCGAAATCAAGTGAAGTAAACATTGAATTTGATTGTGAAAATAGTGTTGTGCTTGAAAACTTAATAAACTTGAATAGAACTTGCAATCAGAATGCTGAAATTATTAAAGAAAATATTGGATTTCACTACGAATGAATGAAAAAACACTATCGGAAATTTTCCAGAAACTTGGTTACAATTAGGAATTTAAATGCTGAAATTGCTGAAAGCTTGTTGAAAGCTAAGATTTGCTGATTGACATTGAGTAGATTGATTTATTGATTGATTGATTGGTTGGTTGATTAGTTGATTGGCTCCTTGATTCCTCATTCTCTGCTCCTTTTATAGATGTAGAGACTTGCTACCCAAGTCTCAATTTCTCCACTCTCCACTTTTTGAAGTAACTGTCCATGTCTTTCATTAAGGAAACTTGCTCCTAAAGTACTCCTTCACGTCTCTATTGTAGAGTCTTGATCCTCAAGAATTCTTCCATGTCTCCATTGTGGGAACTTGTTTCCCAAGCATATTTCATATCAGCACATAACTGTCAATTTCTCTACCACATCTGATAATGCTTCGTTTGACTTTAAAATTTTTTTAAAAATTCAGAAATATCACTAAACTTCTTTTATGAGATTTTACATATGGATCTAAACCCTTTTCTTTTAGACTTGTATTCATGGGCTTGATCTTCTTAGCTTCAATCTTACATGATCATACCAAATTTTCAATTTATGTGCAAAGAGTAGTATATATATATATATATATATATATATATATATATATTATTGATTCTGTGGGTCTCTTTGAACTTTTCGAGTCACTGGATCGTCGGAGCATCAACCAACCAGCGAAATCCTCTTCTTTCTTGCGGATTTCTTGGTTTTATCCCCAAGGAAGGTGATCCTCTTTTCATGGAAAGTAGATGATCCCCTTCCTAAACGGAAGGGGAAGGTGGCGCTTTTCTCGTGCATTATGACCTATTCTTCCTTTAAGGGTCCAACACCCGTATTTTCCGCCTAAAGAGTCTGTCTGATACTCCTCTGTAGTTATGAGTGATGACTTATTCTGCTCAAGTTCCTTGCAGGAGGCTCACCGGATGCCTCTTTAAAGGGGTTACCCGTAAAGAGGGCAAAGGCCCAAGCAATCTATACCCTCCCCGGATAAGGATGTGCATTTGGGTCTGGCTAATAGAGGAAAACATCTGGGCCCATAGATTGGGCAGTTATCCTATGGTCCTTAGGGGTCAGTCGGCAATCGCAGCTGGAAAGAATTTGACTCAGCCCATGGTACCCACACGCCCCCATTTTTTCTCGCTTAGGGAGGCTAAGTGATCCTGCGGGAAAAAGAAAGCGTGTTCGACTAGCCCAAGATGGGAACAGCGTATTGTTCATTTGGTAGTATATTCCAACACCGAATGTGCTAACTCTTGGGATCTCGCATTTGATGTAGCCGTTGAGATTCCCAAGGCTGGAGGGCCTCATAAAAGGTTAGAGAGTGGCAGTTTCTTTGTGCCATTGGCTATCCCTGCTTTTTAGCTGGGAAGATCGACAGGGCTGTGATCGGGAGTTAGACTTGGAGGAGTGCCTGAATGAAAGATGGTTATGATAGATAGTTCGAACGTGATTTCTATGCATGCACCGAATCGGGAATTGCAAGGATTGAGTGGAGTCGACTAGGTGACACTTCAACTCTGGATAATACCCAAGTGTCGTTTAGGTGTCATTTTTTCTTTGCTTACTATAAAACTTATAAACTTTAAACTTGCTCATTCATATAATGTTAAACATTTAACTCAGATCATATTCTGCAAGTGATTACAAAATATATACAAGCTCCATATATGGGAAGGGTTCAACATTTAATATTTACATTGTTATAAAATAAATTACAAAATTACATATACAAAAATAGACCAAAAGGTCTTCCAAAGGTGCACCCAGCGATGTGTCGCTTGATCGCAATGTGATCATCTATCCTCCGGTTTCCTCTTCCTCGTACCTACACGATGAAAACACTGCGGCTAAGCTTACTTAATGTGGGAATATATACATATGGACGACCCGTAGCATGGATCATCACACTTCTATTCACATGCATATACTTATGGCAAATATAACATTTACATATATTTATCTATTTCTCATATCTACTTTTTCATAACATGTTTCATTCTTATCATATTTCATATACTTTTCATGTCATCTTTCACTTTACTTTTGTTCTTGGTGAATCCAGGATACTTTACTCATCTCATAGCAGCTGCTATGCTTCTCATATCATATATCATACGCTTTACATATACTTATTATTTTCTTTTATTTTTCATGCCCGCAAAACCTTACGGATACACAGAAATAACCGCATGTACCCGATATACTATCACCGCACAAGACAAAGGATTCTATCTCAGATGACCAACATGCTCTCAGTTATAATGATCCAAATGGGATATATGTCATCGACCCAAATGGGGTCTCGATATCTATAAATTGTATGCTTTAGCAACTATATCCCTATAGGCATGCCTATCTATCAAACTACCCGGTCTTAAGCAAGTAATCATTTTTATTATGTTTTCTTAACAATCTTTCACGTATTAGAAAAAGATATTTCATATATACGGCCTACCGATATCACGTATACTTCGCTGGTATTCATTTTCAAATAATATCTTATAAACATTTAATCTGTATTTCTTTTTCATATAACATAATTATATATGTATTATATTTAACTTTCATAACACATGTTATCATAATCATATTACTATGATGCATTATTTAATATAACAATATGCATTATATATAACCATTATACAATTTTTAGTTTTTATAACCACTCGTCGAATGCTCTAGGCGCCCCTAAGTCCATTTTCGGACCCTACTTTCTTCATGAAAGTTATTCTCCTCTACTGTCTATTGTATAGAAATTCCTTGAATCATCTCATTTGGACTAGTATAACCCAAGTTATGATTTAAACAACCCAATTACTCTTAGTTCATTAGATCAAGCTTTTTTGAGACAAAAGATTCGTGGACCGAATTGTTCCCTTACTTTGATGAATTTTATAAGTCTAATGGGATCCAAATTTGGATATACTTATTTTAGGAAGATTTGTTCTCCTAGAAGTATAGTTTACCTTAGAAAATTTAAATCACTCAATTTGATGAGAAACTCAACTTTCATGGCCTAAATACCAAAATTGCCTCGAACTAAAAACCGCATCGCACTTGTAATTGCATCTGACCCGAAACAGTTTCACTTTGACGAATTTTTCTGGGTACCCCGAGGTTCAAAATTTGTATACCCCAGGCTTCAGAGAGATTTGTTCTTCTAGAAGTCTAGTTTACCTAAAAATTTGAATAACTCAATTTGGATGAGTGATGGCCAAGTTATGGTCAAAACAAAAACATGGGTTGATAAAAAATGGACAACATCTCCCCTAAAACCCAACATTTTCTCTATACAAATCTTTCCTCTATTGAGGACCACAACCAAACCAACAAGGATTCTACACAAACAAAGAGGTATTCCAAACCTCCAACCAAGTATCCATAAAAAAAATCCATACAAACAAGTCCATACAAATCTCATACAAGTTCCACTATAATTCATAGAAAACCATACAAATCCATACCATTCCATACATATCTTTTATCATTTAGTTTTTACCCAACCCAACTCTCATCAAATCTAGGGTTAGGAGAGAAATTCCTAACAAAACCCTAGAAAGATCAAATGCCAAACAAGAAATCCTTACATCCAAGGTAGTTCCATACAACCCAAAACATGTATCCATACAAAGTTCCTTACCTTTTTGGCCTTTCTTTCTTCTTTCTTCTTTTCTTCTTCTTCTTCTCCTCTCTTTCTCTCTCTACGGGTTGCTCTCCAATTTGGGGGAAAAATGTTTCACTTGGTAAACCAAATGTGGTCTTATCCCCAAATTTGGTCCTTAAGCCATGTTTGGCCCATCCCAATAATGTATTATTGCCTTTAACTTTCTCTTATTTACCTTTAAATCTCATAACCCTTCTCTTTGCATTTCATTTTCAAGATTTTTATAACTTGACCTCTAGACATCCTCATTAATGACCCTTGGGTCTTCAAGTGGTAATTTACCAATTTACCCTTGGTTCTTGTACAAATTTTGGGTTTTGCTTATTTTATTTTTTTTCGCATGTTTTTATTCCAAAAAAATATACATTTACATGTATTATACCAAAAACATGTTATAAAACTGTCAGGGTATAATTTGGGGTATTACAAATTGAATATCCTTGTTCTGGATGGCCTTCGGGTGGTTCTAAAATCCTTGTTCTGGATGGCCTTTGGGTGGTTCTAAAACTTGAATGGAATCCTCTGCATCCAAGGACACCCCCTCTTGAAGCAACAGGGTTCCTCGCGTTCCTTTCCACTTCCATAGGACCTCTCTTCTTCGACACGCTTTTTTCCTCTTTTTTGGCCCTCGCCCGAGTGCTGTTGTTTGAGGCTTGTACTTGATTTGAGACGGATCATGTAGTCCTGATGTGATCACTTTAATGAATAAAAATGACGTGTAGTCTGAGCGATCTTCGACGTGATTAATGAATTCATACTTCTTGAAATTTCTGTATATTTGCATATATTGTCTCCATGCCTTTCTCCTTTGCTAGCTAGTGACAACGACTGACTCCGATGGCCAGAGGCTTTGATATTTGGCATGCTTGGACTGAAATGGGCCTAGCTCAGGATGACATAGTTAGCCGTTGCTCGATTAAGATAATACAGGGGCCCATGAGTTTGGCCCATACTTGTTTACTGTGCCCTAGTAGGTGAATCCTTACAAGAATTCAAACTATCTATGGATGTAATGAGTTAGCGGTGCATTTACTTTGTTCGCAGGGCCTAGGCATTCGGTATATAGGGAGCCATCATTGAGTTTTACCTTCTTCCACTCCTGTTTATCTTTTGTCTGGTTCTAGTTTTTCTGCGAGTGCGGTGGTGTAACTGATTCTTGCCACGGTAGGGTGATCCGGAATTAACAAAATTTTGTTTCCTATGTTCCTCCTACTGTAGTGAAATCTGAGCTGCCCCGATATAGCGGTCTAGGGTGAACACGGGGATGGGTTTTCATCCACGAATGATTCGCATCGGTGATGGAAAATGGTGAGACTTTGTTTGGATTTTTAGATTTGATTCACTTGATGGAGGTTGTTTGTTCCTTTGGTTAATTGAAATAGCTTAAACCCAAAGTAATGAAATGGTAACCTTGAAGGCTTAGAGTCACTAGCTTGATAACATGGGGCTATTACAAAGTGTCCTCGGGTTATATCCTGCGCATTAGGGCAAATGACATATAGTCAAAGCCAAGCTAGGATCTTTTGTTTAGCTATAAAACCTAACCTAGAACCACTCCCTATTGGAGTCGAACCAAATACTAAGCATTGAAAGTCCAAATTCAGTTTGAAACCTAGCATTTAACCTCATTTCAATGGCTCGTAATGCCATCTAAAAATTCAGTTACATCTACCATTAGAATACACTTGAACCACTAAAAAGCATATGCGTGATATTGACAAAGGAAAGACGATGCATGTATAGACCCTAGTTGGAACCATAAATGCGTGCATAACAATTTAAAGCATGAGGAATGACTATAGTAACCCCAAAACCAAGCTAGCAACCCTCATCTTCAAGGCTATGAGGCTTAGCCAAGCATCCCTTGAGTTGTCATCCTCAAGGGGTGTGTTTGGCAGTCGAGAAAATGAGAGAAAGAGGAGAGAGAAGAGAGCAAAGTAAACCTAAAATGAAAAGCTGCGGGAAACTGTACTAAAATGGAAAAAGTTACTTAGGGTTACAAAGTTAAAGGGGCTTATATAGCCAATCCCATGGTGTGAAATGACAAAATTACCTAAAATATGAAATTACAATAGGGACACAATGGTAATTTATCAAAACGTGGTCGTTTAGAATCAAAAATACCAAAAACACAGGCTGAGCAATTTTGCTATGCAGCAAATTGATTAGTGCCCAAAAAGTGCAATTTTGAACCCTATTCGGGATGGGTTTGCGCAGATTCAGCACTGCGCTAATCATATCAATTAAGCCAATTGATGTGTGCAGGTCCACTTAGTTCCACTAATGCCGTTTCGAGCTTGTTTTTGGTTATTTTGCAGGTTTTTGAGTACCTTGGTCATTTAGTTCAAGTATGACGTAAAGATATGTAGAATCTTTGAGGAGATCATGAGTAATTTTCAGCCATCAAAATGTCAAAATTGAGTGTGGAATGAAGGCAAGCGTGAAGAAGAAGTGCAAAGAGGATGCCGAGTGGGGATACGTGCGCACGGAGCGGGAAGGCGGGAATTTTTAAGCTGTGGCTGTAGAGAATTTCGCTAGGATGCAGTTTGAAATCCCTGACGAGAATAGAGGGAGCCGCTAGGCTGGCTAAATTCACCCAAGCTATACTAAGCGAAATCCTCACACATAAGCGAAAATGGCTGCCTACGTGATTTTTGTGTGATGTGCCAAACATTGCGTTTTGATGTATTACACCTTGTCCCTCTTGTAAGCCAATATTTTAGGCATTTGTGTATTTTCACACTTTTGGGTGGGTATATAAACCCCGTAATTTGTAACGAGAAGCAAACTTTTGGTAGCTTTTGAAACATGTAATATATCTCATGAAACTTTTCTTTGGGTTTTGTTTATCTTCTCTCTCACTACTCTTTCAGCTCTAGTTTGCCAAGCTGCACTGGGGATGACAACTCAAGGATGCTTGGCTAAGCCTCATAGCCTTGAAGAGGAGGGTTGCTAGCTTGGTTTTTGGGGTTCTTCAACGAGTGGTCCTCATGTTTTAGATACTTTCACAGTCTTGCATTTATGGTTCCCAACTTTCTAATCTAGGGTTTAATGCCATTTAATGTCATTACTTTGGTCAATACTTGCCATGCTTTAGGGTACAGTGCATACTTATTGGTAGATGCATTGATATTCTTTAGATGGCCCTTACGAGCCATTGAAATGAGGTTGAGTGTTAGGGTTTTAAACTAAAAGGGGCTGTAAATGCATAATACCTGTTTTGACTCAAATAGGAGTGGTTCTATGGTTAGGTTTATAGTTAAACAAGGTCGGTTATAGCTTTGACTATATGTTACTTGCCATAATACGAGGATATGACTAGAGACACTTGTTAACCCCATGTTATCAAGATAGTGACCTAAACCTTGAGGGTTACCATTTCACCACTTCTGTTTTTAAGCCCGATGCAGTTAGCCGGAGTAAACAACCAAACCTCAGCATTTTGAAACAAATCCACAGTCAAACTCAAGCCTCACGTATTGAGAGCATGTGCTGGATGGTTCGGATGAAAGCCAGCGCCGTGTGACCACTGAACATTGTTGCGGGTGGCTTGATACGACGTGGGGCTATAGGAAACAAATTTTGTTGATTCCGCTCACCACCATACTTCACGAATCAAATGGTCTTTGTTCTGGGGATGGTGCCCGAAACTACGTATGATGAGTTGAAGTGTACTTGTAATCCTCATTACAAGTGTAGAGTGACCTTACCCCAGACCACTTTTGAACCCAGTTTTGCAATAGCGCAAGTTATCCTGCTTTGCGATCGTTGCCTTGTTTTTTTTTTTTTTTCTTCGGTCGGTTTTATTTGGACTAACATTAACCCTTTTTGCAAGCTTGTTTGTGCTCTTTCTTTGCGTCTCATTTTTGTGTAACGGTGTTTATGCACCGAGTGGGATAAGAACACTTAGTGAAATTTGCAAAGAATCGGTACACACCGAGTTGAACAAAGTTGGCCAATCGGTGTGCCACGGTGAGAATGTGGATCCTCTACACGAGGAGCAGTGAGTCGTAGGGTACCCGGTGAATCATGACCTGCAATTGATGAGGGAACACATGTACACCCTCCACAGGGTTAGTGCTCCTTCCACCGTCATACCTCTGTTTGAAGATGTGCGGGGTGAGATACACTTACCTAGTGCCCACAGCACTGCATGGTATGGAGAATGAAAATCCATATTCGCATATAAGGGATTTTGAGGAGGTATGCACTGCATTCAGGAAAGGTATCAGCGACATGGTTGCTCGAGCTACAGAAGAGGCATTTCCGTTGACCCTCGAGAATGGCCAAAATATGACTCAACTCAGTAGGAAACGTTAGAAGTTGGGCAGATCTTCAAGCTGAATTTTTGAAGAAATTCTTCAGTGCCACAAATACCAACAGTTTGAAGAGGCAGATCTACACCTACTTGACCTATGACAATGAAAAGTTTTATCAGTGTTGGGAGAGATTCATTGAGACCATCAATGCTTGTCCACATCATGGGTTCGATACCTGGATGTTAGTGAATCATTTCTATAATGGTATGTCCCCTGCCATGAAGCAATTGCTAGAAATCATGTGTGGAGGTGATTTTAAGAGCAAAAACAGGATGAGATATGGACTTCTTGAGTTATGTGGCTGAAACTGGGTTAGGATGAGCCAAACAGAAGTGGAGAAAATGAGGCCCTCGGCACACCAAAGGGGAGGGATTTTACACACATTCGAGAGGACATGGAAATGAAGCAAAATCTCAGCCCTATTTAGGAAGATTGGAGGTTAGAAGGCTAAGCGACTCCATAAAGTGCGACGATGGTGAAAATCACACTGTGATCCATGCACCGATTTCAATCCACTTTTGCCCGCTGCAGGAAAAACGATGTCCTATGGCCTTCAGTGAAGGATTTGATGTTAGAATATGCAAATGTCGTAGGTATTGATAAGCCTCCACAACCCAATGCCCCATATGGTAATACCTACAATTCCAATTGGAGGAATCACCCTAACCTCTCTTGAAACCTAATCCCCTGCCTATATTGCCCCGGTGCCAAACTGCAGTTTGGTTCCACATCTGTTCCCTGACCACCATCGTCCACTTCTCTAGTTGAGCAAGCGTCTGAATTTGAGCAAGATTGGTGAGCAGCTTTGTGGAAGAACAAAGGGATCAATGCACAATTGGCACAAAGTTAATCTTGTAGAGCACAACGAACAGAGAATAGATGGGCTTGAGAGCAATCTTAATCAGAAAATAGACAACCTGCGATTGATCACAAAGATCATGATGATGCGGAGGTACGGGAGAGGAAGGTTCCCTTCTGAGCGTTGCCAAATCCAGAAGAGAGTCCATGAGGTAGGTTCATCCGGCTGATTCGGGAATGGATGAGGTGAAGGCAATAATCACCTTGAGTGGAAAGGGTTGATCGAGTTGCCCCAGGCACGTTGAGGAAGCCGGGGAAAGGGAGAGGAGTGGAGCTAGAACATATTTTCTGAAGGAGGACTCGATGGAAGCCTTTGCCATGCCACCCCTCCATTTCCCACGAGGCACTAAGAAGCAAGAAGAGAGGCAACCCCGGCAAGCGGCATCCTTGAAGTCTAAGAATGGGTCAAGGTCAACATACCTCTTTTGAACATCATCGACAAGTTCACGCCTATCTGAGTTTTTAAAGGATCTGTGCAATCAGAGGGATTGGGCATTGAGAAAAAGGCATTTTTGACTGAGCAAGTCAATGCCATCATCCAAAGCAGGAACCCAGTCAAATACAAGGATCCAAGATCCCCCACAATTTCAGTTAACATCGGGGGGACTTGCATAGACAAAGCCTTTTGCTAGATTTAGGAACGGTGTAAAACTGCTACCTTTCGGTGTACAAGCGATTAGGTTTGGGAGGCTTAAACCTACCAACATCACTCTATCGATCGGTAAAAATTCCTAAGGGAATAGTTGAGGATGTGTGTTGAATTGGTGAATGAGATTCTCTTGCCAGGTAGACTTTGTGGCGGCAATCTGAGGCTTGATAGCAAGTGGGCCCGATCATGTGCCAATTATCCTAGGAAGACCATTTACGCCCTTTGCCCAGTCACAATCATCAATTCTTGAAATGGGGTCTGCAACTTACTTTTGGCAACATGACCTTGGGAGAGTGAACATATTTCACTTGAATAACAAGCCTGGTGGGGCGAAAATCAAGTGGCGATGAAGTTTGTTCGAGTTAATTCGGGATGCGGGAAGGCTGAATGTCAAAATTACGAGGAAACACCCTGACGAGGTGGGCGAGGTGTTTAGTATTGCTCATCATTAGCCACTTTGCGAGAGAATTTGGTCGACGGAATTCAATCGGTGAATCAGATCCTTGTGGAAATCAAACATCAAGGCATCGGCTCGGGCCCGCTGCGGGAGGTTGGGGAGATCCTCCTCCTTGACCCTCCATGAGGTAAATCTGTGACTTTGGAAATTTAGTTTAGTGTTCTCAAAAACCAAATTGCAGCTTCAAAGAATTTTGCTTTTATTTTAATTTGAGGTGATTTCAATAATTTTGTTTATTTTTAGTAAGTTTCCCAGGTTAGTAGCTTTCCCTTACTTGATTTTGTTTTTAATATTATATTTTTTATATATTAAAATTTTAAATATATTTTAAAATGATAATTTTTATTTTTAATTTTATTATTTAAATTTTAATCGCGAAAAATTGATCTGACGGTTGTATAATAGCGAGCTGCGCGGTGACTCGCCGGTACGCTAGTGCTCTATAAAATGAAGGAGGGGAGGGCTTTTTCAAGCACTTCATCTTCTTCCCTCCCCGACCACTGAGCTCCCAGCCTCCTGTCTCTCTGAGCCACTGCCACCCCTGCTCCAGTAGTGCCGGGCGCCGCTGGCACTCTGCCGCCCTTGTTCGCGCCTTCATAAGTCGGCACTAGCCTGGCCGCTCTTCGGTAGGCCCGAACGCGAGCGGCGCTCTTTGCCGCGCGCCAGGCCCCGCCGCCCGGCCTTCTTGCGCGCGCCACGGCTGCCGTATACGAGGTCGCTAGCGTGCAGCATGGCCAGGGCCTGGTCATTTGCCGCGAGGCCACGGTTGTGCGAGTCCAGGTACATACTACGATGTGTGACTCATTCGTCGGCGAGAGGCCCGATTCGTGGTCACGGTGCCACTGGTTCCATTTGGTCGGAAGGGCCACACTTGGTGCCGCCATCGAGGCTGCAGCCATGGTGCGCTGGAGGCGGGTCCCAGTCTCGGACCTGGTCGGATTCGACACTCCGGCGAGGAGGCGGGCCACTAGTTCGACCTCAGTGCAGGCCAATCCACGAGGCGGTCACGAGGCCTCGGGGGTTGAGAGGAATCTGAGCAGGATGGGACCCGGGCCGCTTCACGATTACCCGCGAGAGGAGATCTAGGAGGGCGGCCCTCGAGCGGACCCGTGCCGGGTGGGTCATCATCGTGCAGGCCTGATGCATCCGGTCCGTGTGGAGCGATCTCATCGCCTCGGTTATCGCTTGCCTTGAGGATCGCAGGAAGGCCCTTATTCGTCGGGCATCTATCCGGGGAATGTAGGACTACACGGTTTTCATGGGAGTCGGTATTACGACGTCCGGCGTGATAGGCGGCCCCAGTTCGGGGACTCGTGTCGCGATCAAGCATTACTCCTGGCGCCGTCGCCAGCGCCGGCGGTTCCTATTACCCAGTGGTTCTGCGGTTATCGTTATGACCTCAGGGGCGGCAGGAGTCATTTGGAGCTCGGTCGGTATCGATGATCGTCATGGGTTCTCGAAGCGTGAGATATTTTGGCTACGTGGGCTGCCACCGAGGGCGGAGCTGGTCTGGAGGAGTTATCGGGTTGGCCTCACCCAGGTACGGGAGATGGTCGCGGTCCTTGCTGGGACACCTTCTTTGGACCCATATTATTCGGAGCGACTCCGCCTCGGGTCTCCTCATAGATCACCCCTCTTTGCGGACCCAGCCTCTTCAAGCACAACACTACGTCGGCCCATGGGGTGCCATCCTAGAGGCTCTTGTCTGGGATCTCGGAGGGTTACAGTTCAGTCCTACGAGTTAGTGATAGCTTAAGCTTTGGCACTTCGAGATGGAGTCCACGCAAGGGCTGGCTGGCGAGTTTACCTGATGCCACGGCTAGCGTGCCGGGTCTGGAGCACTTGGGCTTTCCAGAAGAGCCCCGGATTGAGAGGAGGATTAGATGCCCTCAGGTCCTGTCTATGAAGCGAGCTATGGTTATGCCTATTTCTTTTCTTCTCGACGAGGACCCGGGAGGAGTGGGATCTGCAGGCGAGGACTCACAGAGGAGAGATGTGCATGCTCCTGAGGTCGAGATGGAGAGGAGTTCAGTTCCAGATATATCTCCTCCATCTCCTCCTCTCCTGCTTGACCACGACCCTGGCGACACTCCGCCCATCCTTACTCCTGACCACGGCCTCTCCGGGGTCACGTTGTGTCGATGCAGGGGAGCTTGCGGGGTGTCATGGATGATATATGTTCATTGGCGCTACCCGGGGCGACACGGGACGGAGGTTGGCGGCTGAGGCCACTTTAGGTCACTGTCACTCCATGCTCAGCTGATCATGGGTCAGCTGGGTCTCCCGCATGATCCTGCCCAGAGAGATGAGCCCACGGCGGTAATGACCTCGCCCAGACATGTTGGCGGCGACGCATCCCGCAGTCCACCACCACCACGAGATTGAGGTGGTCACCTCCTATCTCCTAAACTTTCCTGCCTATGACGTAATACACATTTTTATTTGGAGGAAAAGTTAGAGTTAGGAGTGTTTTCTTTTATGTTTTTTGTATAGTTTTCAGCATTATCAACTGCCTACTAATTTTGTGTAGGAATCATGTATTAGCCATAGTAGGCAGTGATACTTTTGTATGTGCTATATTAAGCATGTACTAGCCATTTTGGTTATATCAAAAAGCTTTACAGTATTATTTCCAGTTTATTACACTTTCGCATATCACTTTTGTGCCTCCACTTTGTGTATCTACTTTTGTCTTCAATTGAACAATTGAATTGCTTCAATTGAACAATTGAATTGCTTCCATTGAACAATTGAATTGCCTTTAATTGGAAAAGTGAAACCATATGCCTTATGCTAGAACAATTCCATATATGATTCAGTTTTTGGTCAATTGTAGTTCCAGCGTATTCAACTTGAACATTTCCCCTTTGGGCTAATCCACACACTGCACACCAGATTTTGCCTATAGGTTGTGAAATTATATGCCTCTTTTCGCCTTGCAAAGCCGGCCTTAGACATGTTGACAACCTGTAATAGGTTAATTATTACCCATGTTGAAGACAGTGTAGTCTCCCAAAAAGGAAAGAAAAGCAAAAGAAAAGAAAAGAAGAAAAATAAAAATAAAAGTCGTGACACTTTTTGCCCCTTGAAACACAGATACGATCAGGGGTATAAGCAACCTTGCAAGCGATGCCCTAAACCTTAGTTGGTTGGGAGTCATCGACTTAGTGTTCGTTACATGGGTGGATGGGTAGAGTTTAGCTTGTTGTAGGAGCTCAATTCTCAAAGTCATTCGGAGTCCGGGGTGAAACCTGCAGAGTTTGTGGTCGAGTGATCCTTTTTAGAAGCTGATGCCACACAAACCTTAATTGGTTGGAGTCATCGGTGGACCACATTACCGGACTTTGTGATCAGTCTTTAGCATTGCACCACAATTTAATCGAGTAAAGAAAATAAGTGTTAGCTTTCCTATTTAGGTTGTTCGGAGTTTAAGGCCATGGGAATTAGCTAGGTTGGGGGAGAATAATTTTGCAATTTATTGGCTCAATAAAGTTACATTAGGAATCATTAGATTTTTGGTGAAATTCAGGTTGATTTCTAGGATCTGATGTTGGCCTAAAAATTGTTCTTATATGGTTTTTGCTCTCTCATGTGGTTTCAAACTAGGTCTCAATTGTTCATTTAAAGTATTAGCATGTATATAAACCTTTTGAACGTATACTTTGTAAAATCTGATGCATGTCCACGATTATTTTAGCATTGCTAAAGGGACTATGACGATGTCGGTTGGGGGATGATTAGTGCCCGAAGGGTGGTACGGGCTCTGTCGGGATAGGTTTTGGGTGCTTTTCTTATAATCATATCAATTAAGAAGCCAATTGATGTGTGAGTCCATAGTTCCACTAATCTTTTGGTTTTGAGCTTGTTTTGGTTATTTGCTGGGGTTTTGGGTACCTCGGTCATTTAGTTCAAGTTTGGCCCATTAAAGAATATGTCTGGAGAATCTTTGAGGAGATGTGGTATTTTCAACCATCGAAATATCGAAAATTAGTGTGGAGTGAAGGCAAGGCGATGAAGAAGAAGTTTTAAGAGGGATACGTGGGATGCGATGCGTGGATCGAAGCGAGGAATTTTCGCTATGGCTGCGAAAATTTCGCTATGGTAGTAATTTCGCTAGGATTCTGCGAAAATTTATAATCATAGCGAATTTATAAACCTAGCCCGAGTGGAAAAATTTAGCTAATTTGTGAGGAATTTATTTATCTAGTATCAGCGTACTGTGAAATTAATCAATTTAAGCTATCTCTACAACCACCCCGCTAGGCTGGCAAATTTAGCCTAACTAAGCGAAATTCAGCGTAGATAGCGAAATTTCTCAATTTGTATCTGCAGTAAGAGCTAAGCTAGACTAATGATTACCGCTATACTGTAATCCTCTGGCATTAAGCGAAAATGTTATGATTTTGTGTAATTAATGCCAAGCGGCTAGCGTTTGGTGTATTACCATCTTGTCCTCTTGTAAGCCAATATTTTAGGCATTTGTGTATTTTCACACACTTTTGGGTGGACTATATGACTCTAGCAATTTTTGTGACTTGCGACAAACTTTTTGGCTGACTTTTCATTTATGTAAATATCTCCCGCAACTTTTCTTTTTAGGGTTTCATTTGCTCTCTTCTCTCTCCTCTTTCTTTCATTTTCTAGGCTGCCAAACACCCCCTTGAGGATGACAACTCAAGGGATGCTTGGCTAAGCCTCATAGCCTTGAAGAGGAGGGTTGCTAGCTTGGTTTTGGGGTTGCTGCAGGTGGTCCTCATGTTTTGAATGCTACAGGTACTGCATTTATGGTTCCCAACTTTCTAATCTAGGGTTTAATGCCATTTAATGTCATTACTTTGGTCAATACTTGCCATGCTTTAGGGTACAGTGCATACTTATTGGTAGATGCACTGATATTCTTCTAGATAAGCCCTTACAGTGGCGAAATGAGTTGGGATTCTGGGGTTTTACTTAAAGGGGCTGTAAAATGCATAATACATTTTGACTGAATAGGAGTGGTTCTAGGAGTTAGGTTTTATAGTTAAACAAAGGTCGGTTATGGCTTTAACTATATGTTACTTGCCATAATGCGAGGATATGACAGGGACATGTTGGCCGTGTTATCGGTAGTGGCCTGGCCTTGAGGTTACCATTCGCACTTCATTTTAAGCTAGATACGGTTGTGATAAACAACGAACCTCTTTGTTTTGAAACAAATCCTGAATCCAGACAAAGCCTCACTTGTTCGACAACATACTTGAGTCATTCGCGGGATGAAAATCCATCCAGTGTTCGACCACTGGGCCGCTAAGCTGCATTGGCTTGACTACGGCGGTAGAGGGTATATGGAAACAAATTTTGTTGATTCGCTCACCTGCGTGACACGAATCACAAATTTCGCTAGTATAGCGAAATTTTGTGAGATCGCCCAGTGAGAATTTTCGCTGAGACGATGGGGTAAGCTAGCTAGCGAAATTTCTCTAACTGTGAAATTTTTCACATAGCGAAAAATTCGCGCTGGGATTATAAATTTTGCTATGATTGCGAAATTTTTGCAATCCTAGCGAGAGTACCATGATAAATGGCGAAAATCCTGGTTGTCTTCCTACTAGTTACTCATCACTTCCTGCACTTTTTATTCATCCCACTTTGCCATACGATTCTTCAGCCCATCTTGACATTTCATAGCCTCGACTTGAGTAGAGTGCAGGATTCGCATTGACACCAATAAGAAGCCAAGCTTGCTATTTGAAGTTCCTAAGACACGCAAAACTATCCAAAACAATCTCGAAAACAAATTAGGCGCTAAATGGACATACACATGACGATTGGCTTAATTCATATGATTAGTGCGCTTAAAAGCACTCAAAACCTATCTTGAATAGGGCTCAATGCTTGCTGGGCACCTAATCACACCCCCAACCCGACACGTTGCTGGTCCATAGCAATGCTAAAACAACAAGAGTATGCATGTTGTGCTTTACAAAAAATGTATAAGTTCAAGAAGTGTATGTCTGAAATAGGCTTTACCTTTAAAATGAACAATTTACACCTAGTTAATAGAGCATGAAAAAGAACAAGAACCATATAAGAACTAGTTTTAGGTCAACATTGGATCGAGAAATGCTTTGAACTTCACAAATCTGTCGTTCCTAAGGTAGTAGCAGGCAAATAAATTGCAAGGAGATTATTCCTCCCCCAACCAAGCTACTACCATGGCGCTGACGATGAGATAGCCTAAATAAGTCAAACTACCTCTTATTTCTTTCCTTGTTTGCAATGTAGGGTGCAGTACTAAAAACTTCGGCTTCACGAAAGTTCGTATAACGAGGGTCAACGATGACTCCCAACCAATTAAGGTTTAGGGCATCAAGCCAAAGGATCAATGACCACAAACTCTGCGGGTTTAGCCCAGGACTCGAATGATTTCGGGAGTGAAAGGCTTTCTGACACGCTAAACTCTACCCGTCACCAGATATATGAACACTAAGTCGATGACTCCCGACGATTAAGGTTTAGGGCATCGGGCTTTAAAGACTTCGCCGTATACCCACCCGGACCGTGTTGTTGGGTTTCAAGTAGCGTCGGGTTTATTCTTCTTTCTTCTTTTCTTTTCTTTTTGCTTTTTCTTTTCTTTTTTGGAAGACTACATTGGCCTTCATACATGGGTAACACAAGCCTATTATGGGTCATCAACAAATCTAAGGCCGGCTTTGCAAAGTGAAAAGAGGTACATAGCTTCACAACCTATTGGTACAATCTGGTGTGCAGTGTGTGAATTAGCTAGAGGGGGAATGTTCAATGTTGAATACGCCGAAACCTCAGTTGACTAAAAACTAAATCATGCATGGAATTGTTCTATCATTAGGGTAACAAACAGGGCTTCAATTTCTCAGCTTCAAAAGGCAGAGTAGATACCTGAAATGGAACAGGAAAGCAATTTGAAAATTAAAGAAAAACGAATTTGGCTACGGCAGGACATGTATAACCAGAAAAACTAAATTCCAAAAGTATGAAAATTACCTCTAACTGGTTTGGCATGGGAATGCAAAAACTAAAGGGAATGAAAATTACCTCCTCAAACATGGTGGCTGGAAAAGGGTCATTTCCATTTGTTAGTGTTACTGCAGTTGTCAACACAAAGTGAAATCAAATTCCAAACTCTGATTTCTACCCAAAAATTTTAAACAAAAAGAAAGTTGATCAAAACTAAACAATAAGATCAGTGGCTTAAAGATTTGGCAGGGAGCCACCGCGCGAATATTATTGGCTGTGTAGGTTTCGGGGAGGTCAGAGAGGAGAATTTCCTCCCAATGGTCTGTGCAACATGAGGCTTCACCCTCGTCCATTGACTTTAATCACCTGTTATCCCATTTGGATTGAGTAGGTCCAACGAACCATTGGGGTATGCCCTCTGAACAATGAATGGACCCGTCCATCGCAACTTGAGCTTGCTCGGAAATAGATGGGTTGGGTCGCCACGGGGGCTTGGTCCCCTCGTTGAAATTCTTCCTGGTGCTCTAATTTGATCATACCATTTTTTATCTTTCCTTTACCAATCCCAATTCAAGTAGGCATCATTCGTATTTCTTCAACTCATTGAGATCAAGAATCTCTTCGACTTGACCACACTTAGATCCATGTTCAACTTCTTTATTGCCACCATACCTTGTGTATTGAATTATTGGGAAGGTGACATACCTTGCATAGACCAACCGATAAGGGGACATTCGAGATTGTCTTGAAAGTTGCAGCAAGCCCATAGCGAATCAGCGAGTTTGATGGACCGATCTTTTATTCTTTGTTTACCTGCCTTCATTAAAATGGTCTTGATCTCTCTGATAGCAAGTTACCTTGACCACTTGTTTGAGGATGGTAGGAGTGTACTCTATCATTTCCGTGTTAGCCATGAGGTTTTTCAAAGGTTTATTTACAGGAAATGTGAACCTCCATCGCTAATAATGGCTTTTGGTACCCCGAACCTAGAAAAGATGTTTACTCAAGAATTCCTTACCACCACAGTGGTCATTGGTTTACGAGTTGCTTCAACCCGTTTGGACACATAGTCCCTCCCACCAAAATATGTAAGACCATGGGATGTGAGGAAAGGTCCCATGAAATCGATGCCCCGAACATCGCTTCGACTAAAGTGGGTTCGAGGCATCATATGGCGAGACAACTTCCGAGTCTTTGGCATCTATATCACACACTTTGGCATTGGTGTGCTTCCTTAACAAGTGGCGAAACCGGGCGCAGCCCCTTCGTGCGGTTACGGGAGCTCAAAGTGACCACACGAGGCACTCTCGTGGCGGTGGCTCGAAATCCCCATGTTGTTCTTCCTCGAGGCACACATTTCTTGATTATCGATGCGCTGATATTTGAACTAAAGGAGCTCTTTCCCAATAGCTAAGGTGGATCTTGAGAAATACTTCCTATCCTGTTCTTTCCAATCGGATGGGATTTCTCGTGGGAGATTGGCATGTGGCTCGGGGGCTTTCCATTTGCGTGGGATTAGCAGAGCTCATCATTGATGGGTGGGCTATGCGTGTCATGGGCTATCGTTAACCTTGAAAGATGATCTGCCACAACATTCTCTACCCCCTTCTTGTCTTTAATTTGCAAAGTTGAACTCCTGATGCGAAGACCCATCGGATAAGCCTTGCCTTGGCATTTTACAGCGAGTCGGAGATATTTCAAAGCGGAATGGTCGTGACTATATCGAGATCCGACCAAGTAATGCTCGAGCTTGTCACAAAAAGCGTAGACCTCACGCCAATAATTCCTTCTCGCTGTTAGTATAGTTCCTTTTGTGCTTTATTCAGGGATTTAGCACCAATAAGACTAATGAGGTTTTCCCTCCTCTCCTTGGCGAATGCTCTAGATATGAATCCTTGCATCACACATCACCTCAAAACAACGCCAATTAGGTGCTGTACTATTGATGCGGTAGTCAAAATGAGACTTGACTCTTCAAAGCTCTCTACAGCATTCTTCTCAAATAAATTTGGCGTCTTTCTCTAGACTTATACGGGGGGGTTTAGCAATCTTGAGAAGTCTTTGATAGATCTTACGTAGAAGCACATGTGAGGAATTGCCCTATTGTTCTTGCATTTGTTAGGGATGGTAGGTTGGAAATAAGCTCAATTTTAACTTTGTCAACTTCTATTCCTCTTGAAATAATGTACCCCAGTACATTCCTTGGTTAACGTGAATCTTTTCAGTTGAGCACAGGTTCAACTACTCTATGCACCTGTAAGGATGGCCTCGAATTAGTGGACATTCTTTGAAATTGCCTCCATATACAATGATATCATCCATGTATACTTCCATGATACGCTCCTTGCCTTAAGCTAAACATACTAAGCATACATCTGAGAAAAGTGCAGGGGCGTTCGCGAAGACAGGCGTTCTCTATGGCATACGTGCGAATGGGCAGAAGTAAAGGTAGTCTTTTCTTGATCCTTTGGTGCAATTTCTATCTGAAAGTACCCTGAATAACCATCCAAAAAGCAATAGAATGGGTGTCCATAAACTCTCTCAAGGAGCTGATCGATGAAAGGCAACGGGAAGTGATCTTTTCTTGTTACCTCATTGAGTCTCCTATAATCTATGCACACTCTCCAACCGGTAGTAAGTCGGGTGACAATTCTTCACCTTTTCATTTTCACAGTTGTCACTCCGACTACTTGGGGCACCACACAGGTTAGGCTTACCCAGTGCTATAGGAAATGGGTCAAATGACCCAGCTTAAGAGCAATTTCAGGACTTCAATGCGAACTACTTCTTGCAGTGGGGGTTGACCTCGTGTGGCTGCTCTTGACAGATTCCTCTTCTAGGTAAATGTGATGGAGTGCGATTGTTGGGTTTATACCTTTTAAATCGAGAGAGTACCACTAATGCTTGCTTGTTCCTTTTGAGAAGGTGCAGCAGGTTATGCTCTGTGAAGTGGTCAACAGTGATGAGATCACAAGCTGGACATTACTATTTTCTTCGAGGAATGCATACTTATTTCAGTAGGAGGGAGTTTGAGCTCTACAGCTGTTGAGGCTCCACAGCAGTTAAATCACGGGTTAATAGAAATTAGGATTTTATTTTTCTCCTCAGGTACCCTGCACTAAGCTCGTGCATTGAGGTGCTTGTTGTTCTCGAGGCACTTTCGGATAACTGCGGGTTGACCATCTGCACATCACTCATTAACTGCTCTTCAAAATTGCATCTATTATCTGATTCTTCACAGTCATCTTCCTCACGAAAGTGCATATGCCTTTTACTCGAATAGAAAGATATTTGAGTTCTAAGGTCATATTCCCAAATGTGAAGTTACGCGACCCCGATGCAGCGGTTTATTATGGCATTGAAGTAGCGAGAATGATCTCTGATATGTGGGCGCATGATTGGCTCCTCTGCATAGTGAGCTGCAGTAATAAAGTCTGACAAAATCTATTGGATAATGGAATAAATCCCGCTTGTATTAAAACATCCTCAATGGTCGCCGGTGCAATAGACCTGATGTGAGTGTGATGGACGTGGGTTTTGAGTTCCACCCAGGCAAGTTGCTGTAGACAGATCTGCGAAAGGGTTGCACACTAGCTCCCAAGTCTAATAGTGCTTTCTCACTAATGCCTCAATATTAGCAGAAGTTGTAGGACATCCGGGTCTTTATATTTCATGAGTCTTGCACTCGATGATAGCACTCACTTGCTCGATCAAAAAAGGCCTTTTGTTACATTGAGACCTCTTTTACCGTACTTAAGTCCTTAATTTGCATAAATTGGACTTGTTTGATCATGTCGAGGGGAGGAATGTTAACTTTAACTTAGTAACATCTCTATATTTGTTTGGTTAACCATTTCTTTTAGAGGCTTTGTATGTAAGGGTAAAAATTTTCAACTAAAATTAAGCTACCTCTTCCCTATTTGTTATTCTTCTTGTAAATTGGATATCTTGTGAGAGTGACTTAAAACTGAAGTGAGACTCTTGGTCTCAGTTCTTTCCCTTCTTAATATCTACTTGCCTTGACTTTATCAATTCTTATTTTGGATCATTGGTTGAAACTTATTAAATGCATTCCTTCGATATTCTGTTGTGTGGAGGAAATTCTCCTTTCAGGAACCTTTATTTGGTTTGCAACTAGAATCATGAGATTTTTTAACAATCAGTTCTGGAAGCAGTAAACTAAAGCGCTAAATTTAGTCAATTTTGAAATTCAACTTCTAGATCTTCTAACATACCCTATGCGACAGATTGGGATCATTTTGCTCATGAATGGGAGGAAGGTGAGCTGTACATGTGGGAGGTGGAGTGTGTGCTGATGTACTCTGCAAGACGAATATATCACGGGGGTTTGGCACCATAGCGGAGTTTGGATGATTTCTCGATTGGTGCCGTTGTTGCACCATATGGAGCATCTGTGGTGGCTTATTTTGATTGAGGCATAGGCATGCTCTTGTAGTGCTCCAAGGATAGGCTATTTATTAAACGGTCAAAACAGATGGATGAGATCACGAGTAACTCGGTTACGACTTGCATTTCGTGCGGCTTCTGTTTCCGGCTCCTCCAACCGCCAGTCAAAGTGGTCGATTTTGCTTTCATCTGTGTCTTTGGAAAGTGCATGTGCCCCCTCCCGGTGATTCGAAAGCCTTGATCTTCAGGTTTCACTTAGTTTGGTTCGTCCAGTACCACTTCACGAGGTTTAGACCATAGTTCAAAAGAGTCCATAGCCTCATCGGGTTTGCTTTCGGAAAAGTCACCTCCGCACATGGTTCAATAGTTCCTTCATGGTGGAGACCTTTCATCCATAAAATGATTCACTAGCATCCATGTATTAAGCCGTGGTGTGGGCGTGATGATGATCTCCGCAGATCTTTCCCGACAGTAAAACTTCTCATTGTCAAGGGTGAGTAGGTGTAGAATCTGTCTCTTTCAATTATTTGTCTTGGTTGCATTGAAGATTTCTTCAAAATTAAACGAAGATGGCCCATTCTGTGTCGTTCTCGGCCTGGTGGATTGGGCAAATCTTGGCCTTATGCTGGTGTGAATGGGAATCTTTCCAACCGACAATTCCATGTGATTATCACCTCAACAGAAAGTTATGCGCCCCTTCACTCAAATCCCGGTATGTAACGATCTTAGTTTCCAGTTCATCATATGTGAAATGTGGGACGAGGGGCACTGGGTAGGGTCTCAGCGCTATCCTCGGAGGTATGATGCGAGGAAGGAGCACTCACTCTGGGAGGGTGTGTGTGATCCCCTCGTCGACCTTTGTATCACTATTGGATTCATAGGGGTGCTTGTTGACTTTCTTCATTCTGGTGAGAGGATCCATTTGATCCTTGTGTGCGATTCACAACCTTGCTCCAGCTGGTACTCACTCTTTACAGATCTCACTGATATCCTACATCCGAGTCTTTGCGTAAACACACATTTTGAATGAAACAAACAAAGACTTCAACGAAACGCCAAAAGAAGGTCGGTGTTAGCCGAACAGCCCGGTATGAAATAAAAATAGTGCAATAACTACCAAGTGAAGAAAACTTCTTACTTGGAGTTCACGCATAATTCAAAAAGGATGAAGGTCACCTTGCTTGTAATGTGGATTACAGTACACATCGACTCATCCTATCAATGGGTTTGCTTCCATCCGCCAGTGGCATCATTTGATTAGTGCCACGGTAGGGTGATCGAGTTCAACAAAATTTTGTTTCCTATGTTCCTCCCTACTGCCAGTAGTCAATGCTGCCAGGTATAAATGAGATCTAAAGGTGAACCACGGGGATAGGGTTTTCATCCGAATGATTCGCATCGATGGAAAATGGTGAGACTTTTGTTTGGATTTTTGGATTTAGTTAAAGCAGTGGAGGATTGTTCTTTGGTTAATTGAAATAATAAGCTAAAGTGAAATGAAGTAACATAGAAGGCTTGGAGTGTAGCTTGATAACATGGGGCTATTAAAGTGTCTCGGGTTATATCCTCGCATTAGGGCAAAATGACATATAGTCGAAAGCGAACGGATCTTTGTTTAGCTATAAAACCTAACCCTAGAACCACTCCCTATTTGAGTCAAACCAAATACTAAGCGTTCAAAAGTCATTCAGTTTGAAACCCTAGCATTTAACCTCATTTCAATGGCTGTAATTGTAATTTCGGTCATCTACCATTAAGTACCTTGCTGAACCTAAGAATAGCCAGTATTGACGAAGAAAACGTTAAATGGCCTTAGACCCTAGTTTGAAAGTTTGGAACCATAAATGCGATTGCACAGCAACATTCAAGCGTGAGAGGACAACCTGCAGTAGCCCAGAACCAAGCTAGCAACCCTCCTCTTCAAGGCTATGAGGCTTAGTAAAACATCCAGCAAAGTTGTCATCACTCAAAGGGGTGTGTTTTGGCGATCGAGAAAATAGAGAGAAGGAGAGAGAAGAGAGCAAAATAAACCTAAAATGAAAAATTGCGAGCTGTACTAAAATGGAGGAAAAAAGTTACTTAGGGTTACAAGAAGTTAAAGGGGCTTATATAAGCCAATCCCATGTAGTGTGGTAATAAAATTACCTAAAATATGAAATTACAATAGGGACACAATGGTAATTTATCAAAGCGTGATAGTTAAGTCAAAATACCAAAAACAAGGCTGAACGTTTCGCTATCTGACAAATTTATTAGTATAGCAAAATTTACAGCTATGCTAGAGAATTTCGTAGCCTACGCGAAATTACATGAACGAAATTGAAATTTATTATTAGGAACAGTAAATTTCGCTAGCTATGAGAATTTTGCTAGCCTAAGCGAAAATTGCTATGATTGCAAAAATTTACGCGTTCTGCACGGTACTATGTCTCAGCGAAAATCACTGATTCGCTCTGCTTCTGTTTTGCCTCTTTGCATCTTCCTACACTTTTAATTCATCACTTTGCTGCGATTCTTGACCCATCTTGACATTTCATAGCCTTAGCTTGGTGAAATTATTGATTCTCGCGTTGGCCTGATAAGAATGACTGGCGGTATTCGAAGACTGCCAAACTATCAAAACAATCCTCGAAAACAAATTAGAGACGCACTAAATGGACATACACATGACGAGATTGGAGGGGGAGAAAGGGGGGCTGCTTGAGAGGAAGGAGGAGAGGGAAATTCACTTACACCACCACCAACCTTTGATTAGTATGAAAGCACTCAAAACCTATAACATCCCGAAATATCTACTACTTGATTTCGGACTTGTTTAAAGTATAATATAAAATTTAAATGGAAATTTTCGGAAATAAAGCGAGAGACCGGGGAATTAATTCGAGAGCCAGGGGTAAAAGTGGTAATTTACCACTTGAGGACCCAAAGGTAATAAAGCCAAGATGGGATGCGAAATAGAAATTTAATAAGAGATGGGATTAAGAGGCAAATATAGAAAAAGATGGAATAGATAAAGAGAAATGGGGATCAAAGTAAATTATGAAAACTTAAAGTCAAAAAATGAGTTTTGACTTGGCCGTATAGCCTTAACTTTAAAAAGTTAAGACCAAGAAATTGGTCTCCAAGAGGGAAGAACATGAAGGCCAAAAGAGGAGAAGAAGAGGAAGAAAAAGAGAAAGAAGAAGAGGAAGAAGAAGAGAAGCCAAGATTAAGCTAGGTATGGAACTACGAAATGGGCTTTTGGAAGCTTTTAATTGTTTTCCATGCAATTGTATAGTTATTAAGTTGTCTCCAAACCTGAGGGTTTTGCTAGGGTTTCATTCTAAACCCGATAATCATGGAAAGTAAGGTGAATAAAACCTTAAAGTCTGACATTATAGAATCCTCACACTTTAAGGATGAATTCATGGTTAATAGTAAATCAATGGATTAGGGTTTAAGAACAGAAGCCTAGCTAATCATCATGTTTGGTTATTAGTATGAGTCACAACCATATTAGAAGTTGTGTTGGGGAAATTCATGGAAGATTTGTGGAAGAAATATATGTAATTGAAAGAGGATTTAGTGAAAAGTGATCATGAGAATGAATTGAAATGGTTTTGATGTGTGTTGAGGTATAGAAGTGATTGGGGATCAAAAGTAGCTGGAAAGCGAGAAAACACACATTCTGGGCATTCCCAAGTGACTTGTGCCGGTACAACTTAGACTGCAGTTACAAATATCATCTCAGTCCATTTTGGCCAAGTTGTATGACCTAACCTTTGAGCTTGTGTGTTCTAACTGTTCTGGTTTTCCAGTTTTGACTAAGTTTTAGTATTTTGGCCATAACACTCCATTTCTTATCCAGGTTGGGTGATTCAAGTGGCCAATTAAAATAGACTTCAAGGAGAACAAAGCAAAAGGAAGGAATCGCAAGTGATCTAAGTGGCCCAAAAAATACTACACTCTAAATTGGGACCGTGAAACCAAATTGGTTTCAGTGTTGAACATAGAGAAGTCAGATTTGTTTGGACGTAGCAGGATTCAGTGCTCAATTGGGTAGTTCCAGTTTGGGAATAGAACCCTTAGTACCTTAGCTAATGATTATAAAGGACATAGTGTCAAAATATAAAGTTAAGGCCCCGGAAAATAGGTAATACAAACTGTCACAGAAAAAATGGTAAAATGACTTATGGCGCATGAAAATGCCATAACTTTAATTTAGATGATCCGATTGGATTGATTCCAATTTCTAATAGTAAATTCATAGAGGAATAAGAGAATACCTGGGATTATAATGGCCACAGTATAGAAGGTATAGGAATATGTCATTAAGATATAGTAGAATTTATAAGTCACATGAATATGATGAGATATGATAGAGGCATGTCATAAGATATGATAGTCTAAATTAGAATGATAGGCACATATGCATATAAGATTAAATGATAGTGAATAATGTATATGATGGATTATATGATAGATATACTTAAATGAATAGATAGAACATCACACAAGTTCAATGATAGAATAAGTAAATGATATGAATATATGGTATTAAGACATACCGAGAAAGGAATAAGATGGAACATGCTGGAACACATGATAGAAACGTTAGTGTATGTAGGATCAAATGGGTGAGATATGGAATGAACAAATGCATAATGATAAATCTTATATATAAATGTAGGTGAAACTACATGATAGGATTATAGAAAGTGCGAGGATAGCTAAATCATGATAGAAATGTATTAATGATATAAAGAGATATAAATATAGAAAGCTATATATATATATATATATGATTACAAAGTGCATAAATGCATTCATAAGAAATATGATGGACAAAACTAAATGATAAAGAAAAATATGGAATATATGTATTATATATATATATATATATATATATATGAAGCAGAAATATGAAACTAAGATTATGAGAACTAATACAGGAAACAAAGTAACGATAGTATATATGCATAAGCAAATATGATAACAATAGTTATTCATGCTTATGAAATATATTATAAAAATATAATAAAGTTTAGAGTGTGCAGGACTGGTAGAAGGGGATAGATAGGCATGCCTATAGGGGAAGATACCGGTTAACACTTGACATATTCATAAACGGATATTGAGGCCGTTTGAGTCGATGATATAGATCCCGTTTGGATCAGGTGGCCGCGGTCACCAGCAAACGAAGATCCAGCGCAAATGCGGTGATAGTACATGTCTAGATGGCATATGACGCAGGTCATGCCGTGCGGTGATGATACCTTCAGGTGATATGACGAGAGATCCCAGCGCCTCGTGCGGTGTGGTAGTACCTTCAGGTACACATAGTTTCCCGTATCCGCTTCTAAGGTATTTGCGAGACATGAAGCAAAAAAAGGAAATGATATGTATAGAAGATATGCGATATGAGAAGCATACTTCTTTGCTATACGATGAAAGTATAGACAATTACAAGTAAAAGTACATTATAACTTGATATGAAATAAGTATATAAACACAAGAAAAGTAATATTGAAAGTATCACGAAAGCACAAAGTATATGATAGATAGAATATGAATGTTAAATATTTAAGTATGAATATGTATGTATGAAGAATATAGAATGTAACATATGTCAAAAGACATAGAATAGAGACGACTTTACAACATAGAAAAAGTAGAAACAGGGTAAAAAAAGACCATATGAGAAAGAGCAGGTATATATAAAAGTATAAGAATACTTGAATAACATCTGAGGATAAAGTATAAGATAAAGTTATATGAAAGTATACGAGACATGTTAAAAGAAGCATAGGAAACTTGCAAAGAACATAATCTGAGAAATAAGATAGAGGAAATACGATCAAATATCTGATATAAGCAAGTGACAAGAAATAAATGATATTTGTGATAGATAAAGAATGATATGATATCGTAATAGTACAAAAGAATGCAATCAAATCCTTAGAGCAGAAAGATGAAAAGACATAGACTAGAGACATGCTATGTAACTTGACAAAGAATAGGAACATTGAAAAGACATATAACAAGGCGTGAAGATAAACACATAGTGAGAAGTATAGGAATATGCAAGTATAGAGAAGTAGGAATATAGTAAAGAAGTATAGATAAGAGATAGGCCAAAGTCATAGAATATATATGAAAAAGATTGACATGCAATAGGAAATATTAGAGATGATAAGTAATTAAAGTTATATAAATAATAGCATAGATAGATAATATGCATATGTATAAGCTTTATGACAGTTGCCATTGGTAGTTTGTCAATGCTTATGTTCCCACTAAGCGTAAAGCTTAGCCCGGGTGTTCAATCCGTGTTAGCCACAGGTACGACGAGAAGACAAGGATGAGGAGCGGACATTCCCATCAGCCAAAGCGAGCCCGACTAGAGATAGGTGCTCACGGTATTCCTTCATGATCTCGATGTTTTGTAATAGAAATTGTACATGTATAAGCGGATGGGACTGCGTATATGTGTATAGATTGTGACGGACACCACTCGCAGGTGGTAGTTCTTTTGTATATGTACAAATGATTTTTGGTAATGCGAAATTGTTTGTGCACCCGATAGGTGCAGTGCGATACGAGAAAACGAGGTCAATGAGAGTCCCGATACCGGTATAGTGCGGTATAGTATAGATGATATCGCCCGACTTGATTCGGATCATGTCGGGTGGTAGGGATCGGAGGGCGTGACAAACTATCTTGAATGGGATTTCAAAGTATCGCACTTTTTTAGGCACTAATCGGTAGCGTTGTGTTCTCTTACTGGTCGATTATTCTTACTCGACTTTTGCTTCTCAGTAAGTGCTAGTTTTACCTCTTGGGTGTTGGACCACGATTGCGGCGGTTTGTTGTAAGTTCGAAAGGGGAGGGTATATTTAGAGCCTTTTGGGTCCGGTTGACCCTTGCTCAGGCTTGGCGATTTTTTCTTTCTTATTAGCTTGGTATATGACTTAGGGCTAACTTTTGTTTTTCACTCCTCCTTTGGACTGCTTGTAGAATGGCGAGAGGTCAGGAAGTGACTTCCTCTGGTCGGGGCGGGTGTGGCGGACCTACGGGGGGCATGCCTGCTTGAGTAGCATCATCTTGTTCCTGACGATGGAGGAGTTGAGAGTTTATCGCGATGTCCCCGATAACATCGACCTTACATTGATGGAGGAGCCGAATGAATACACTATGGGTGGAGAACACAACTCGGTGTTTTTTACCCGAGAGCATCTTGTGGTCGGGCTTAGCTTCCCAGTGCCCTCCCTTGTCAAATAGTTTTTTCACTTCACCAGGGCGCCGCTGGCCCTTGTTCTTCCCAACACAATTTGGATTCTAATCGGATGTAGTGTTCTGAACCTTTTATATCAACTCGACCTCTCGTTGGTCGAGATTTGCTTTGCTTACTCTTTGAGGATAGGGCAAGGTGGCCGAATGTCTATGTCAATCCAGGATTCTCGGCTGCAGTTCGTGAATGGACTCCCCGATTAGCCTAAAATGGAGGCGAAGGGTGTAATATTGGTAAGGGGGCCTTAGGATAAGACTCCGGGCTCTCCTGGTCTTCCTTTTAATGTTAATTGGTCTTAGTCTTTCCTAGGTGTGTGTAGGGGGCAGGTTGAGTTTAAACATGTACGTGTACACATATGACTTTGTGCGCAACTGATTGTGGATTATTGGTGTAGGGAAAAACTGGAGAGGTAGGTTGGTACACTAGGTGGAGAAGGAGAGCCTTGAGAAGATTTGCAGGCTGTTGGAGATTTCTGAACAGGAGCGCCACTACGAGGTTTTTCTCACTCTAAAGAACCTCACTAATGTGGGAATGAAGCCCGGCTCACTTCTGACCTTCAATTATCCCTTGTCCACGCCGAAATTGTGGACGGGGGCATTCGTTACCACTGATTTGCTAAGTTTAATCGCAGGCAGTTCGTCACCATCCGAGGACCCAGAAGATAAAACATTGAACCGGGAACAAGCGTCACGGGTCCCGTCTGTACCATTAGCCTCTACCCGATTGGGGATTCGGCCTACTCCACGGACTGATCAAAGCGAGAAAGGGGTATAAGCTTTGGCTTAAGGCTTCCTTTACAAGAAGGGACGGGTTACGCCCCAGAGTATTAAGATAAAAAGAAAGGGACAAATCGGGGGAAGAACTCTCCCGGGGTCCAAGTGAAAGATTTTGTACCTTGGGTTCGTCTTGAACCTAGTCGGCCCTCTGCTTCGGAAAAGGAAGAGGATGAGGAAGAGATAACGGGATTACTTGATCGTTATGAAGCCATGAAGCGAAAGCGGCAGGAGGATGCTGAGAGGGAGGCCGATCAGGCTGAAGGATCGAGTCGGCTCCCTATGGATGGGGGTTTGGAGATGTAGGCGATCGTCATTCCGGGCTCTCCAGAGATGGGGTTTAGTGACCAGTTGGGTCCGGAGGATGTTACCCTTGAGGAGCCAAGGGTGGATACCCGATCCCGCCTGCATTGCAAGTGATCCACACTCCTGACCAGCTGGAAATCCATTTGGACATTGCTGAGCTTGCGCGAGCCGGGCATAGGAGACCGTTGCCGCCCGATCGGATACTGATGAATTCTTATCTCCCTCCACGCAGCCCGGCTCCTGTGATGGAGGAAGTGGCAATACCCGGGCCCGAAGACATCAAGCGTATTCATCCACCGATGGAAGCCTTTCAACCGAGGGAGTCACGCGTAGATCGTTGACGACTTGTACCCCGAGAATGTGTACGGATGCTGTAATTGCCAGAGCTATGGGGCCGGGCGTATTTCGTTGTTGTTTTGTTAGTGCGTAAATGAGGACATTCAACAGATAGTTGAGGACGGGATGCAGATTCGCAACCAAAACTACGTCCAAGCGATTGAGCTGGTAAAGTAGTAATCCTCATAAAAAGTTTTGACGTCATATCTCGCCGTGATTTTAATATGCTTCTTTTCAGGCCATCACTGCCATCCGAAATATGGCTCTTCAACACCACGAATTCCAACTCCGGTTGAGGGACGTAGAGAAGCTTTGATTGTATGTCTAGTTGGGGCTTTCCGATCAGGAGATTTTGGATGCCTCTTTGAAGGAGGCTGTCCAGTACCCAGCGTTGGGAGGCTGGAGGCTAAGAGCGGCGTGGATAAGGGCGACTAGACGGAGGAGGAAAGGGATGTCGCGGGCACTCACGTGGTGATGGCGCGTTTGGAGGCAGGGCGACAGTGGTACCTAGGCACAAATGGAATCTAGTGACCGCAGTCAGTAGCGTCTTCACGGCCCCACGTGGTGCTCGGTGAAGGAGGAATCTAAACCGGCTCCTCGTGACCTTAGTTTTGTTGCGAAGGGGCTGTTGGAAGGCAGAGGAGGAGATTTTCCGGTTAACAGGCGAGCAACTATATCTAATCATGGAGGTCAGGGCTGGTAAAGAGGAACTCGCAGCTTTCCAGGCAAAGGCAATTGCGGAAAGGGAAGTGATGGAGGCAGAATTTGATGCTAGCAGTGACGTGATCTTCAACTATGGATATGACTGCTACGCTTTTGCGCACGATATATGTGGAAGCAAGCTCATGATCCCTGTCGGGATGCCCGATACTTCAAAACCGCTGCCACCCGAGTTTTTGTTCAACCTCCGATGCCCCCCAAGTGCTTCCGCTAGTCCTCCAGTGCGGCTATTTGGTAGGAGAACCTCGGCTCCGAGTCCCTTTAGCTCTTGTCGGTGGAATGGACACCCTTCCGGAACGCCCGGATGGGTAGAACAAAGCTCAAACTTTGCAATTCCCGGCCAAGCTTTTGTTTCATTCGCTGTATTTTGACATTCTGTCGTACTTCTTAATTTTAGTTTTTTTGAAACGTGACGAACTTGGTTGTGAATGAAACAGTTTCTTCTTTTTTAACCGAATGGCGTATATGGGTGGCCATCTAGGCTTTGGGCCGGATAGGCCATTAAATGTATTGCGTTATCCGGGCTTTTAGTGTTGACCGGTTAGATGTTATGTATATAAGGCCGGACAGGGAATTTATTGCGCCATCCGGGCTTTTAATGTTGACCAGTTAGATATTATCTATATTGGGCCGGACAGGTCATTTTCTGCGCCATCCGGGCTTTTAATGTTGACCAGTTAGATGTTACTATATTGGGCCGGACGGGTCATTTTCTGCGCCATCTGGGCTTTTAATGTTAACCAGGTAGGTGTTATCTACACTAGGTCGGATAGGTCATTTACTACGCCATCCGGACTTTTAATTTTGACCAGTTAGATGTTATCTATATTGAGCCGAACATGTGATTTTCTGCCCCATCCGGGCTTTTAATGTTGACCAGGTAGGTGTTATCTACATTGGACTGGATAGGTCATTTACTGTGTCATCCGGGCTTTTAATTTTGACCAGTTAGATGTTATCTATACTGGTCCGGACAAGTCATTTTTTGCGCCATCCGGGCTTTTAATTTTGACTAGGTAGGTGTTATCTACAATAGGCCAGACAGGTCATTTTCTACATCATCCAGGCTTTTAATGTTGACCAGGTAGGTGTTATACACCTTTGGTAGGATAGGTCATTGCGCCGTCAGGCTTTTAATTTTGACAGTTAGATGTTATACATATTGGTAGACGGAGTCATTTACCGCCATCAGGAGCTTTTAATTTTGACTAGGTAGGTGTTATCTACATTGGGTCGGACATGTCATTTACTGTGCCACCTGAGCTTTTAATTTTGACCAGTTAGATGTTATCTATACTGGGCCGGACAGGTCATTTTCTGCGCCATCCGTGCTTTTAATGTTGACTAGGTAGGTGTTATCTGCTGGTAGGACAAATCATTCTGGCCATCGGGGCTTTAATGTTGACCCGGGTAGGTGTTATCTGCTTGGCTAGGATAAGTCATTTACTCGCCATCCAGGGCTTTAATTTTACTGTGTAATGAGAAAAATGGAGAAAAATATGTGTAAATGTTGAATTATCCTTTATTGATAATACCTTTTAAGATGTATGACATTCCACATTCTAAGTACAGGGGTTCCGTCAAGCTTGTCTAAAGCGTAAGATCCGGATTCATCGGCTCGCATTATGAGATATGGACCCTCCCAATTAGGTTGGAACTTCCCAACCGCGGGGTCGGTAATATTTTCGAATATCTTTCTGAGGATTAAGTCTTCAGGTTGGAACATCCGAGGCTGCACCCGTTTGTTGTAAGAATTTTCCAAGCGGCATTGGTAGGACGCTATGCGGACTGCAGATGACTCTCGTAGTTTATCGACCATGTCCAGGTCCTTGAGTACCAACTCTGCATTTTCCTGCTTAGGCACGTCGCTCCGGATGGTAGGCATGCCAATTTCAGTAGGGATTATGGCTTCCATCTCGTAAGTAATTGCAAACGGGGATATATTGGTAGATCTGCGAGCAGTAGTTCTATAAGCCCAAAGTACCCGAGAAGTTCATCCACCCATTTACCTTTAGCCAAATCCAACCGTTTTTTCAGGGCAGTCAACAGGGTTTTATTGGATGCTTCTGCTAGGCCATTGCTTTGTGAATACCAGGGAGTGGAGTGCAAATTATTTATTTTCAATTCCTGGCAGAAGTTCCGATATACCCGATTGTCGAATTGGGGACCGTTGTCAGATACAATTGATCGAGGGATGCCGAAACGACAAACGATATTTTTCCAGATAAACTGGGTGATGTCCTTGTCTTTGATTGATGAAAAGGCCTTGGCTTCTACCCATTTACTGAAATAGTCAGTTACCACCAACAATAATTTCTTCTGAGCCGGGGCGGTGGGCAGCGGCCCGACTATATCAATTCTCCATTGGGCAAAGGGTCAAGGGCTTGAGATGGAGATCAAATCTTGCACTGGTGATTTCAGGATGGGAGCTAGCCATTGGCAGCGGTCACATTTTTTGGTATAATTGGCCTCGTCAGCTTTCATGGTCGGCCAATAATACCCTTGAGTGTGAGCTCTATGTGCCAGAGTTTTTCCGTCTGGATGATTGCCACATATTCCCTCATGCAATTCGACCAACACATACTGGCCTTGTTCCGGTGTCAAGCACTTCAGATATGGGCTGCCTAGGGATCGTTTGAACAATTACCTGTCGATCAAGGAGAATCTAGCTGATTGGACTTGTATCTTATGGCCCTTATCCCTTTCATTAAGGAGTTCTCCCGTGCTGTTGTAGTGTATTATAGGGTCCATCCATGAGGGGGTGATCTCGTCCACCGGGCTTACATGGGTGGTAGTGATATAGGAAAACGACTGATAATAGATGGGCAGGAATATTGTTTTTGTTATTGGCAGGGAGGCGACCACCGTGGCCAGAGCATCTGCTTTATCATTACAGTCTCGATGTACATGTTTCAGTTTCTAGATCGAAAAACTGCCCAAGCGTTGTTTTACCACTACAAGAAAAATTGTCATTGTTGACATATATTACCTTGACATAAGTCAATATATGTTAATAATTTTTATTTAAATGGGTAACTATGACATATAAAACTTAGTTAAAAGGAATAATGATATATATGAATTATATTGATTATTTCATGACTTATGATAATGCAACTTTGACAAAGAATTTTAAGTCAATATAAAATTAATATTCATATGTCAAGACATCTAAATAAAAGCCATAATGACATATATGATAATAACCTTGATAGAAAAAATTAAAAGTCAAATAAACGAAAAGATAATCAATAATAAGAAAAGAAAACTTAAACATGAACTCAATAATCTTAATTGAGTATAGGTTTATTTTCATTTCCTACATTTCTTAACTAACCAAATATTTTATTCTAAATATTTTTCATTTTTGTATGTGGATTTAATTTTAGCTTTAAGAGTTGAATGTAATAGAGAAATAATTTATTTAATTGTTGGAAGGACGGAATAGATTTATTATATTATTTTGAAGGGTGACACTATTCAGTTAGATGCGTTAAAATATTGGCTCTTATTTTCAATGGAGCCTGTATAAAAATCATTGAACAATTTGAACTGTATAACTTTAAAGGCATGGACACGTATTATAAACTCCATTGTATATAGGTCTAAGCACAATTTTTATTCTTGTTATTTAATGTATTTTTCATTCCCCCTACTTCCATTCCATCCAGTTATTGATTACCTGCCACTTCTTGATAAGACTTACATGACCAGGTTCATCTTACCAAAGAGGTTCAGACAACCTACAGGCTACACCCCTGTAAGTAACACTTTACACGTGAAAGCTGGCTTTCTTTCACTTCCTACATAGCAGCTCACATACCCTTTCTTCTCATTTCCTTCCTCATTTTTCTTTCCCCATTCTCTCTCAATACCCAGGCTCACCCATCTCTAAGAGCATCTCCAACAAGGCTATCTAAAATAACTACTCAAAATATATTAAAATATTGTATTATCTATTTTAACTAACCACTTTTTCAAAGTCATTCCAACAACGCTATCTATTTTAGCTATCCATTTCAACTAACTTTAACTAACTTTCAATAATAAAATTTAAAATATTATTTAGTATGTCATGTCATCACCATATTGATGACATCACGTGTTGATGTGTTAAGCTACGCCATCAAATTTTTAATTTTTTTAATTTTTTTAATAACGATCATATTTACAACGATCACGAAATTCAAAATTTTAAAATTTGAATTTTTCAACAGTAATATTTGCAACGGTCATAGCTACAACGATCATATTTGCAACGGTCATATTTACAATGGTCATATTTACAACGGTCATATTTGCAACGGTCATATTTTTTGATATGTATAAATAGGATCTTTCATCTCTTATTGCCATACACCTCAAATCTATTTATTGGCATTACACTCTTCTTTGTGTTTATGTTGTGGCTCGTCATCTGTAATGAAGATGATTCTTCGATTCGACTCAGATGGCCAGGTGGAGATGGTAACAACTTGTGCTATTGAAATGAACAAACTCAATAGCAAAGAAAGCTCTGGTGTACGTCGTGGTTCCTTTCAAGGTCATTTATTTATTTTGCGCAATCGAGTTCAAGGGCACGAGAGGTTGTATCGTGATTATTTTGCTGAACCACCTATCTATCCCCTAAATTTATTTCGAAGAAGGTTTCGAATGAATCGAACCCTTTTCCTTCGTATTCTATTCATGGTGGAAAATTATGATCCATATTTTGTCCAAACAAAAATCTTTACGCTAAATTAAACTGTCTTCCCTTCAAGATGACAGGTCTCCATAAGGATGCTTGTATGGAGTTGCGGCCGAGATCTTTGTTGATGATTATGTGAGGTTGGCGAAAACCTACAATCGAAGTTTAAAGATTTGTGAGGGCGGTAGTAATTTTTCAATGAATATCTCGGGTCACTAAACAACGATGACATTGCTAGATTGTGTAGTAGGTACCAATCGTGGTTTCTGGGATGTTGGGTAGCATTGATTGTATGAATTGGAAATGGAAGAATTGTCTAACAGCATGGAAAGGTATGTATTACGGTCACGTCCATAAACCAACAATTATTTTGGGAGGCGGTCGCTTCATATGATCGTGGATTTGGCATGCCTTTTTGGGTTACAGGATCTCATAATGATATCAGCATTACTAGAATGTTCTTACATTTTTGCTCTCCTTTCGAAGGTGGGCTCCTCCAAGCCAATTTCTCAGTCACTTGGAAATGATTATACAATGGGGTATTACATGGACGTGGTATATATCCAAAATGGGCAACATTTGTCAAAACAATTCCATCTCCAAAAGGCAATAAACAAATACATTTTGCAAAATCTCAAGAGTCAGTAAGAAAGGATGTTGAGCGAGCATTTGGAGTGCTCCAAGCACGATTTGCTATAGTGCGTGGACTAGCACGTTTATGGAAACTTGAAGTGCTAAAAGATATTATGAAGGCATGCATAATGTTACCTTAACATGATTGCTATCGAGGATGGCGGAGCGCTAATAGGTTGGACTTTACTTATGATACAATGGATGAGTCCCACTTCTTTGTAGTCATGCACAGACGGAGTTAAGAACTACTTCAATTTATTAATACTCAGCATTGTATTAGAGACAAAGAAATTCATTCCAAACTCCAAGCAATTCTAGTTGAGCATCAGTGGAATATGCATGGAAATTACTAGGCACTACTTAAGCAAATGTTATTACAGTACTTGTACCATGATTACTACTATCTAAATTTGTTTGTCTATTAATAAAAAAGAATTACATCTTCTTTCCCAATATTTCCATTTGGCGGCGTTGATAATATTCAGCTTGCAATTGAGGCATGCAACTCGTATCCATCGACATTATTCGATCTTCCTCTTTCATTTGCTCCATTTTCATTTTCTCTTTCTCTTGTAGTAAACGTTGCTCCTTGTGTAGTAGACGTTGTTGTTCTTGAAGATAACATTTTTCCTTCATTTCAAATTTCTTCTCATTTGCTACTTTTTTCTCTTCCTGCATAATTGTTAACAGATTAATTAGTTCAACATTTTTTGCATCACCTCCAGCTTCTTTGCTCTTGGATTTTCGGAGTCGCGCTTTCTCAGCTTTCCTACCCGGTGGTCTGTCTTAGGATCCATAGGGCCCATCGTCATCTCCTAAATTTATGGACTCCGGTGTAGAGGCCACAATTTGCCCGAGAGTAACGATAGGTTTTGATTTTGCTTCTTTGCTTGAATCCTCCATCATTTTGGTTGATACCTTAACTCATTCCAACAATGTTCAAACGGAAAAGAAGATTTATAGAGTTCCTTGTACAAGTTCTTGGCATCACGAATCTAAAAAATTTTACAACAAAACTTATTATCATGTCATTAAAAGATAACTATTTTGTAAGAAAATATTAACTCAAACCTTGTCTTTCTCTGTCAAACCACTTTGATTCAGTCTTTCTATCTGTGCAAAGCACCCACAAAATTTGTTGGTGGCTAGCTGAATTGTCGACCAACGATTCATTAAAGAATTTTGACTACGAATAGGGCATGACTTAGGTTTGTATTCGTGGAAGAACTTCATAAACCTTTGCCAATATGTCTTAGATTTTGCTCATTTCCTTGCCATAAACATCAAACTAATATTAAGCCACGCTAAGGCCCCTCATAATGTCTTCCTCTGATGTAAAATTGCCACCTCGTTGTTTTTTGGTGGTGGAGTCTACCTGAGGAGATATTGGTGAAGATTGACCTATAACCTCACCATCTAAATGTATTCCATCATGCATGAGATTGGTGAAGTACTCACCATGATGGAATGGATCCATGAGATGGGCAGTTTTAAGACCCCATCAAATAAGACTGAAACAAAATAAGATATAATATGTCAAACAATAATCTTAGTTTCAGGAAATCAAGACTAGTTCCCTCAATTTACAGGATAACTAGTAAGTTACCTTTACACATCAACAAAGACGGATCGGTGGTGTATAAATCATGTAATAGTATCTACGCTAGTAAATGCTGACCACATAACTCAAAATTTAAAATGGAGTAGAATAGAAATTATTTGAGCTATAGCATAAACATATATTCTATATGTGAAACATCTATTAAGACATTATTGTTTGCAGGATTAGATGTTTCAGCATTCTTGTTTACAGGATCATCAGAACACTTGACTCATTGACGTAACATAAAGTTCACATTAGCAAAACCAAGGATGTCAGTAAGGACAAATTGGGAAGAGAAATCAAAGGGCTTTCACTTTGGGTAACATAGAAATTTAATACACTCCATTGACTATTAGCAGTAATTGTTTCAACTTTTCTACAAAAAAATATATATAGAAGGCGCAAAGGTTTCTGCAGGGAGCCTTCATGTTTTGCATATCTCATCAAAAAAGATACCATTAGAGCTTAAATAGAAAATAATCAAAGTATAAAGTAAAGAAAAGAAGGAAGAAATAATCACATGAGAAGATCCAAAGTACCAAAAAGCAATGAGGTAAATGTTTTCACATTTGGAATCCTATTCCACTATTCTTCACCTTTACAACAATGCTACTGCTCTCTCCCTCCTCCATCTTTCTCTCCCCCAACATTTTCTTTAACTCCCACGCATCATTGTTGCTACTCTTTAGGCTAAACTCTTCTCATTGTTTAACATCATAATGTCAGGACTTTTTGTTCAAAGCTAAGCCACTCACATTCTAAAGAACACTCCTATCCTCCCATTGTCTGCACTTCGTACTTCTCTGTTCAGCTCATTTCTTTAAATCCACCCTCTATCTTCTCCACACCAATCTCATCTTCTCAGCCTCTACTGACTACATATTCTAATTTTTTTTCCCACATCTCTTCACTTCCTGATTCAATAATCTCATTAGCTTTGCTCTAGCATAGGCTGGACATTTTTCTTTTCAATCTAGTCACTCTATTTCGCTTGAATCAGCTCTTTGGTTATTGTTTCAGCAGTATACTAGTTTTAAAACAGAGACAACACCAGACAAGCATTAGTTTATTTTCATTATCATGGAACAACTACCACCAGAAATACATGTGCCGCCTGTAGTAATGGAGTGTAACGCCCCAAAAATACCATAGAATTTTTATAATAATTTTATTATATATTATGGGTATAAATTTGACGCCAACTTGTGTTTTTCCGGAAAAATTGATGAACTGACAAATTATAAAATAGCAAATTTAGTGAACCCGAAAATTTGAGTTACAAACTTAGGACAAAATGTAAAATTGTCAAAAGGGAAGCAAAGTTATAAATTGAAAAGACTATGGGCCAAGAAGAAATAATAGGAATTGGTGTATAATTCTAGAAGATGAGAAGCGAAATATAAAAAAAAAAAGGAAGTTGAAATTCAAATAGTTAGGTTGAAAGACTTAAGGCAATTATTGAAACTAACCCAAAATGGGTTTTTGATGGCTGAAACAAGGCACAGAAAACATGGAATTTAAAGACCAAAATTTGGTCTCAAAGGGCAAAGAACAAGCGAGTGAAGAGAGGAAGGAGAGCAAAAGAGAGAAGAGGAAGAGGAAGAAGAGGAGGGAAGGTGATCAAGCAAGCCAAGGTATGGAACTACTAACCTTGAGTATGGAACTTGGATTTTGGTATGGATCCTTGGTTTTGTTTGGATGTGATTATTTGTTGTACCCCAGACCTAGGGTTTGTTAGGAGTTCATCAACCAAAGATGTATTGAAATTAGGGTTAGCAAAACTCTAAATGGCACAAAATAGAAGTCCTTCCTTTGAGAAGGGATTCATGGGTAAAGTATGAAATAAATGAGTTAGGGTTTAGAACAAACCCTAACTAACCTTTATGATTTGGATGTGTATGGATCATAAACCATATTGGAGTGGGTTTGAAAGTGATTCATGAAAGAATTTGGAAGAAACATATCCATTGAAAGATGATTTGAGGATAATTAGAGTTAAAGATGAATTTGAAATGATTTTGAAGTGTATATTAAGTATAGATTTGGTTTGGGGTTCAAAAGTATGGAAAAATGGGAGAAAATAACAAAATCTGGGCATTTCGGGTGTCTTCTACCGGTACAATTGAAGTTCTACCGGTACAAGTTTGCTTCTGGTCATTTTTGGCCAAGTTCTACCGGTAGAAGTTAAGTTGTACCGGTACAGCTGTTACGGTTTCCCAATTTCGACCGGTTTTTCGTATTTTGGCCATAACACTCATTTCTTATCCGATTTGAGTGATTGAGTGGCTACGTAAAATAGACTTCAAGGAGAACAAAACTTAAAGAATAGGCATCGCCAAATTCTGATCCTAAGTGGCCTAAAAATTCACTCAAAGTGGGGCCATGTGCAAGCCAAATTCTGGTTCCAGCTTTGAACATAGAGTAATCCGGGTTGTTTCGGACGTAACTTGAGTTTCGGTGCTCCGAATTGGGTGATTCCAGTTGGAATGAGCCATAGAACCTTAGATTTAAAATAGTATATTGACCTAGAGTCAAACATGAAGTTAAGACCCCGGAAAATGAGCAATACAAACAGTCCCGGTGTGTCGGTAGAATTTGTTAGTTTAACTAGAAAATGCCATAACTTTGGATCGGATAATCAGGTTGGAATGATTCAATTCTAAGTAAAGTAGACTCATAGGGGAATAAGAATGAGTCTAAGTCAAAAACGTACCGTACCTCACCGCCTCGGCAAAGCTTTGCTTGCCTCAACGATATTCGTTTAGTACGATTATTTGCATAATCACTAAGAGTGAATAAATTGTATTTGACTAGGTGACGATGAAGATGACAACGGCTGAAGTTGACATCGAAATAAGCGGAATTGATGGTGGTTTTGTTCTCACGACTACATCAGCAGATTCAAATTATTTTGGTAGTTTACCCGATTAACTATGAATGAGAACATGGTCGAGTTCATGAATGAGTATGTGACCTTGATTATGTAGATTGAGTATGTCTTTGAAAGATAATACAGTGAATATGAGATTGAATGTGATAATCGATACTTAGAATGAAGCGAATGATGATAAGAGCGGGATTCACCCGAAGCGGAATCAGTCGAGATTGTAGTGAATAATATACCAAATGAATCGCGACGGGATGCACCAATCGACATCCGTCACAAAGGCACCCCGAAATTATCCAATGTCCCACTTGGCGGGATGCACTAATCGGCATCCGTCATGATGGCGTATGGCATTGAAGAAATGTCCCACTTGGCGGGATGCACCAATCGGCATCCGTCATGATGACATATGGCATTTAATTGATACCAGAAATTAATGGGATACTTCAGCGGCATGATGGGGGCAAATAATTGATACCACGTGTCGGGATGCACCAAAAGGCATCCGACATGATGGGAGATAGAATTGTAAATGTATAAGCACATTACCGAATGATAATAAGGGCGGGATTCATCAAACGGAATCCGCTAGAAATTGTGAATTGAATAGTCAAGGTGAAATAGCCAACATTGACGAGTGTAATGGGATTTTATGAATATGCTTAAATCTCATGAATTGATTGTGAAATGAATTGTTGCATTAAAAATGCATGATATGATATGGTAATTGATTTGTATATTGAAAGCATGTGGAAATGAATAGCATGAGTATATGTTGATATATTAGGCATGGTTTAATGATAAATGCATGCCGATTTAAATTAGATATTGGAATAGAGCTGTATAGAACCACTAAGCATGAAAATGGCAGCGTGTAGTTTAACTATCACGCCAGGTATCGAGTAAGCAAAGAGAAGAAGGCGAAGATCCTTGTGAGTCATAGAGAAAGTACGGCGTATAAGTGTATACTCAGAATTTTTGCATATCATCTTTTGAACAAGTGGTGTTTTGTAAACAAAAGGGTTAAACCCTGAAACTTGATTTTTTGTGTATCATCTTGAAAAGAGTATAAAATGCTTTTCTTTGTAAATGTATTTTGTTAATGTTTATGGAGCTCTTAGAATTGCTTTATATTTGTAAATGATTATGGGGCTTGCCCCAGCTGACCGTTCTAGCTAAATGAATTAATAAAAATGTTTTGATAAGATAAATGAAAACGTCGGAGTAAACCGGGCTCCGGTTCGGATCCGCCATTCGGGTCGGGCCGAGGATTCGAGTCGCGACACTTTTGAAAATAAAAATTTAATAAAACGATAACTAAAGAAATAAGCGGGAAAGTCCACGGGTTTCGGTTCGGACTATAAGCCTTTCGGGTCGGATCGGACTTTGGGGTAAGCCATGGAATCTAATCACTCTACACACAGTCATTTGAGACTGCGGTGAGGTGGTAATAGCGGTGATTCACGATCGTTGGGGTTGTGCGAGGGTAGAGAAATGCCTTCCAGAAGTCTCACTTAAAAAAACTAAGCTATAAACTTCTGGAATAAACTTATAAACAGCCCCTTTTCCAACCCAAAGGCAAAAACCTATATCTACAAATCTTAGAGAAATGCAAATGTACATCCAGACTCATAATTCATGAACCCTAAAAAGGATATCAAAATCAAGTAACATATTTTAAAATAAAAACAGAATCATACCATTTAAAACAAAAAAAAAACCCTTCAAAATCCTTATAAATAAAACTCATAAATTGCAGAGTGTCTTGAAAACATGCACAGGTTATGAAGTGTACACCGGGATGTCGGGTGGAATTATGGGAGGAGCGAGAGACGGAGAGAGTGAAGAGAGGGGTGAGGCGGAGAGAGTGGCGAGAGATGGCTAGCTTCATGTGGCGGCGAAATTAGGGATATCAAGGAATAAGAGGCCAATCATTAGCCTCTTGGGTGGATTTTTGAGGAGAAAATTTACATAAGAAATATTAAGGAATGACTTTATGGAGGCTCTTGGAGATGCTCTAACAATACAGTCTATTAGCACCAAATCCCGAAAGTTCTTGTGTAGATCCCCATAGATGATTTCCACTTGGCGACAATCTCTCCCTTGAAATTTTGGTGTGGGGGTAAATAGGTGGTTGTCTTTGGGAGCAAGAAAGGGGAGCGTCATTTAGGGAAAGCTAGCAAGGCAAGAAGAGGAGAAAGAGGCTAAGAATGTAATCATTTAATAATTTATTGATTTATCCATCTCCTTCTCTAATTTGATATTATATTTGTTGGGTATTGTTTCTTGTTATTGTTCTCGTATCAATTTCTGCCTTGATATTTAGTTTATAATAACCTAATTTAGTCTTATTACTAGAACCCAGTTTCATTCCATGTATGGATTCTTATCACGTATTATGTTTCTTTAATGGGTTTTACCCTTTTCTTTCTTCTGAAAAGTTTTAACGGTATGTTACTATGTTTATAAACTTAAATTTGAATAACTAGAATTTGACTTTTCTTGGATTTGTATGTTTATAAACTTAAGTCTAAATAACTAGGAATAGGTTTGCTTTGAGGGTTGCTTTTCTTCCTTTCTGAGCTTTAGTATTTACTTATATTATTTTTAGATTTTTTTTCTAGTTTATCTTCTTTTCTGTTTCTTGCTTGGAATCTTGTTTTTCTTTGTGGGATTACTGGAGACACTTGGGTTGCAGATTTATTAGCCACTAGTTTTCATGGTTTGGGTTCACTGATGTTGGCAAAAGAGAATGATATTTTTTTTATTGTGATTGTTCTGATTTGTGGTGTTGGAAATCAAGTTTGTTGAGGTATTAGGTAGAAGCTTGTGGAAAGATGAAGTGTTATGGTGTGTATAGGTGTTGTGTATGAATAGAGGAAGGAAGAGTTAGGTTGTTTTCTCAAAAAATTGCATTAATGCTTTTCCTCTCTTTCACGTTTCCATCACTCTGTTTTTAAATTTTTTGCATTGTATGGCATGAACTACAATGACAAGAATTGAATAACACAATTTTTAAATTTAACCATCCCACATTGATATACTTATAGACAACATGGGTATATTATATGATGGATTCTTTTGGTATATGATATGGGAATGAAATTTCAAATTAGTGTTAAAACAATAACATTGTAGAACGAAAAAGTGATATAAAGCATGAGGGCAAGTAACCCTTATTTCTTAACAAGTTGATTATAATGGTAAAATTCTTAGTGGTTTAATTCATTGTGTATTTGAATCATAGAATGGATCGAAGTTGGATGTTTAAAGATAGAAGGTCAAGGGAGTACGAGAAAGGAGTTGAATACTTCATTACTTTAGGTAAATGCTTATATCTTGTTTTTTTAATATAAACATAAAGTAATATTGTTTTTTCTTATTTGCAAGAGGTTAGGTGACACTTGCAGCATTTGTAATTTTTAGAGTATAAGATTATGTATAAATTCTTGCGTGTTCATATACAACTATTGAATTTTTGGGTAAATATATATAACTTTTTTTGGATATATTTATAAGAGTATAATATCATGTATGGTTGCTAGGTTGTTTAGGCATTCCCCATTTGCAAATATTTAGGCACATGTTTTACATCTTTTAATGAACTTTCAAATATAAACATAAACAATATTTTTGCTTTTCATACTTACAAGAGGCTGGTGACATCTTTGATACACCTAAAGCATGAATTCTTTCTCAATTAGACACATAAACTTAACTATAAACATATAGTAATGTTTTTCTTACTTCTTAGAGTTTGGGTAATGTTTATTAACATGATAATATAAATACTAGGTTGTTTGTAAATACATCACAGGTATATATTTATATTTTTTTATTAATCTTTCAAACATAAATTTAAACTAACACTTTTTCCCTACTTGCAAAGGTTGTTGACATTTACCAACCGTTGCAGTTTTCAGGAACAAGATCCTGGATACATTCTATATTTCATGTATAACTATTGGATTTTTAGGCTATAATAGCCTTTTTTTTTTTTGGATATATTTGATGACAATGGAAGATCATGTAGATATTGAGTTTTCCTTTTTGTTTTCAAAGCTTATATTTGGCTATGTTTATATCTCTTTTTGTATGTATTTATGTACTTGTATAATTGAAATTACTATATATATATATATATATATATATATATATATATATATATATATATATATTTTACTGATATTTAGATTTTTGTTCAATGATATAAAAGTTGTATTGAGGTTTGATAATGGATAATTTTGTGGGTTTAGTTTGGATTCAAATCATTTCGGTAACAAGAAATTTTTTTTAAAAAATTCCATATGCAACCTTGACATAGAATAATTTGTTTTATATGAACAAGAAATCTTGATAAAATAAACTATATTCCTTGACATAAGGAAATGAACCTTAAAATATTAAAGTTTAACTTTGACAAAAATAAACCATCCTTGATATTTGTAAAATTATATTTAATTATAGAAGCTTGACGTATATTGAATATAATCTTCCCTACAAAATGTCTAGGTCAGCCTTCACACATATTTAACCTAATCTTGACATATGCATATGTCAAGCTACCTTTTACCCTTTCTTGACATTGGCATAGACGACATATGCACATACCTATCTATCTGCACATATATCCCTTATCTTGACGGTGAAAAACTATCAATGAAGACTTTTTTTCTTGTAGTGTACCCAGGAGACATATTTTTCCGACCGAGAGATAGGATTCGTTAGCCCGTTGTTGCCGTGACTAGCGCGAAATCCGCGGATATAAACTTGTCGGCGAATCACGGCAGCTAGTTCGATTCCGAATAAGAGGGCTTCATATTCCGATTCATTATTAGAGGCGTTGAAGTCTAACCGGATTGCTTGTTTGATCCTTTCTCCGGTTGGTGTTTTCAACTATAGACCAATTCCCTCTCCAGTTTGCCTTGATGCCCCGTCTACATTAAGTGTCCACCAATTTGAGTTCTCGGGGTGTGTTTTAGGCCGAGGAATCTCGGCTAAGAAGTCGGCTAACACCTACCCCTTTTTTGATAGCCTTGGTTTGTACTGGATGCCATACTCGCTTGGACCACCCGGTAGACCATTCTACCAAGAAGTCGGGGCTTATGGGCGTGCTCAGAAGGAAGATCGGTTAATACCACGATGGGATGTTCTTACAAAATGCGGCGGAGCTTCTTAGGTACGCTATTCAAGAAAGGAGCCAAGGCTACTTGCTCAAGGTGACTATACCGGGTCTTTAAGTCAGCTAGGGATTTGCTGACGTAGAACACTAGCTTCTGACTTATGTCGTTATTTTCTTTAAATAGGGCGGCACTCACTACTACCTCAAGCACTTAAATATATGAAAAGTGTTCCACCGGTGTTCGATTCCTTGAGGTGTGGTTGGCTTTGCCAGTGACCATTTGATGTGGGTGAAAGCCCGATCTCACTCTTCATTCCATCCGACCCGGTTGGCTTCCTTGAGGGCGGCAAAAAAAGGTTTAAGGTTGTCTATGGACCGGAAATAACGCTCAAGCGAATGGCCCAGGTGGTCGAATTTGTTGTATCCTTTTTGGAGCTAGAAGCGGGGATTCTAAAATAACTGAAGATTTGACGGGGTTGACCTCTATTCCTCTTTGGGTATCATGAATCCTAGGCAGGCACGCATTCACTGACGCACACTTAGTAGGGTTGGTTCATCCGTATGCTTTGAGGGCTCAGTGCACATTGGATGTGTGAGTGCCAGTCAGGGCGCTCCTTGGATTTCCATAACCTGTGTGGTTAGTCCTCACACTTCCATGGTTTTTTCTTAGCAATGGCGAAGACATTTTAGTTACAAGTCTCGTGGTGACATGAGCATTCTTTAACCTCGAGATGGCATTACATTTGTAACAAAGTAGTGGAAGGGAAGTGCGTCAGCGGATGCATGGGTATCTGATGGTACCCAAAAAAAGCATCGAGGAAGGACAACTGATAGGCCAAAAGCGTGTTGTGTAAAACCAGCATGCCTGTATTGCACAAGTGCAGCGTACGTATCAATGTCATAGTGTACCTAGGGTGCGGATATCGATCCAGGGATAAGTGGGCGAATTAAGAGTTTAACCTTTGAATATTATTTGGTGATAAACTTTGGTGACAAGTTAACTAATGCTGTGCAATTAAACTAATCTATTTATCTTAGTAGATGCACTGTTTGTGGAGACTAGGGCTTTGTCTCCCCCTGCCACTTTTGATGGATTACTACCTAGAGAAATTGTTATTCAATTTATTCACGACTTATTGATGACGGGGTGATTGTGCCTACGAAATACCCTCTCTCGAGGTGTATCCTCCTATCTCTTTAGCAGGGTTGAGTGTATCTCTACCCCAACTTGGATCGCCAGCGGCAGACCTCGCCTTCTCTTACCCTAGGAATCGGAATATCTCTATTTCAAGAGTTGTGAAGTTGCCTGTCGAATCACTGGGCATTATCATCTCTCGAATCTCGGATACCAGCCAAAATCAATACCAATGTTGGCAAGACATCACATGTATATATAAATCATGAGATACCTAACAAGTCATGAATAAGCGAGATAATATATATAATCAAAAACTTAATCAAGTACAGTGCGACAGGGAGTTCAACAACACCTAGATATGATCCAGACATCTTACAGACGTAAGTACACAACTATTCAATCTATAAAAACATCAGTCGTTTTATCAGAAGAGAAAAAAAATACAAAAGTAGGTCTCTTCTCCGCGGATCTAGGTCACTACTGCTCTGCTTTCCGTGCCTTTGTTCGTACGATCCTCGATGATGTGATTTCTGGTCCCCCCCTTTTGCTTTTAATGATGGAAGCAAAAAATCGCAGTGACATCGCGATGTTGCAACGTCGCGATGTTGCAACGTCGCGACGTTGCCGCTTGTTGACTTCTATTCTCGTTGACCCAACGTCGCGACGTTGGGATGTCATGACGTTGGGACGTCGCGACATTCCTTCCAGCTTCATGCTTTTCTTCTCTCAACTCCAAAATGGTCCCTGGCGCAGTTCCACTGTATCCCACAAATGCAAGAGTAGATGTAGGCTATATAAACACGTGACTGATGCGTAAAATAATGCTAAAAAGCGATAAGACAGGCGAGTATGGCATGGTGTCTTAGGCACTCATCACCCGACTTAAGCTTTGCTTGTCCCCAACCGAAGCCCGGCTTCAGCGGACACACCACCTACATACTATAACCTAAAACTAAAATCGTGATGCCCATGCTAATAAACAGAGGATCAAAATGGACCGACTCACACTCTTGCCTTTTTGCTCCAATTTGGGGAATCCTGCCAGAATTATTCCGACATACTGAAAATTGGGTTAAACTGGATGCGGTTAATGACGCCTCGACCTTGAGTCATTAATAGCGCTCCCAAAGTTTGTGCATTGGATGAATGACCTCCCAGTGTATACCTTGGTTCGGCGCCCCAATTTGAGTTCAACTCACTAGTAGGAAAATCCTTTACGGAAGGATAAGGCACCGTTTGTAGTCTTAACTGCCTCTGTATCTTGAAAAAGAACTAGTGCCCGTAGGTTTATGCTAAGAATGTTCATCATGGCGAGTTAGTTGGTGACTCCCCACCGGTTGGTTAAGGCACGGACATTTAGTTCCTGACTTCACCCAGACTTTTCAGCCTAAGGCCTGGTATGAAACCATCGCCGTCCCCTAGCAGGACGATAAAGTCGATGACTCCGGCCGAGTTGGCTCGGGGCATTGGACTGAAGGCCCCTCGGTGTGCGGGATTCAGGTTAAGAAGATCCCTTATTCTATTCCTATGGTTCTTTTTTTTTTTTTTTTTTCCTTTTCCTTTTTTATTTATTTATTTTTTTTAATTTGGGGCTCAAAGGCAATCCTCTTTTATTTACAGGTGTCCCATACTTTGGTGTTTAAAGACTCCAGGTTGTTGAACCTTAATTGGTAGGCTCGACACCCTAGGTATACTAAGGTCATCGTGTGTGGAAGTGTGATAGTCTCATTGAGAAATAGTTTCTTGAATATCCGGAGGTGATTCAGCATGCCTGCATACCTATTGACCTAATTCCCAAGTATCTAACACCCTACGAATCCTCTCTTGAGTTATACTATTGATTTTCCTTGACAATGGTGGACTTGGTCCAAAGGTGATCATGACTCTCAAACTGCATCACGCACACTACAAACACTCCCAAAAACAACTAAGCAGGAGAAATGACCTACCAAACAAAAACATAAACTTCAAGCCACCAAAAAAAAGCATACTAAAATAAACAAAAGCATATGAAAGTAAACAAAACAAACCTAACCTAAACTAAAGCAGGAACATAAAGTAAAATAACCCATCCTGAAATATGCTAAGGCGACAAAAACCGATCACCCCAAACAAAAGGATCCAGTGTCCCCACTGGCAATAAAAGAACAAGAGAGGGTGAAGGAAACTTCCCTGGTGATCGGTCGTGTCACTGCGGAGGTGGCGATGGTGGATGGTGGAGAAGCGAGCTAGGCAAGGCCCCGGTCTAGGAAACCTGGCGATTGGGCAAAATGATCCTTTGGTTGGCGGGACGATGCATGTTGCGGAGGGCCTCCATATACAATGTAATGAGGACTTGTAGGTGCTTCTACAGGTCTCGTCGAGAGAGGCATCAAGCGATTAGTGAGCGAGCACCGGGTCCTCTAAGATCGGGTGCCCCAGGGCCCCGGATGGGGCGCCTCAGGAGTCGGCTGTGTGGGTGGTGGGTGAGTGGTGGATGGCCCAATGTCTCCCTAGGATCAACTGGGAGGTCGAAACGAGCCTGGTACTCTTGAAGCTCCTCCTCATCGGAGCTCATTTCAGTCATTTCCTCAGTAGAGTAGTACCGGTTTCCGCGCTTGTGGAGTATGGCCTTTATGGGGTGTATCCACGCCTCATTGTCCTCTAAGGGCACCCCGACTCGTTTGCATAAATCGTAGATGAGAAAGGGGTGCCCCAGATTCATTTTCGCGTCCCGGTTATGGAGGATGGCATCCTTGATAACCTGCCCAACATCAAATGGTATATCCTAAATAATAGTGTAGTTGAGCAGGGCACGCTTGGCAGTCACTTCACACACGTTCGTCGTCGGAATGAGACGCGACGTGATGAAGTGATGTAGACATGGGAATATAGGCCAAATGCTTGGCCTTGGAGTGCCCCTTCACTTCTCTGCTGCAAACACCACTCCTCGTCCGGGTTGGTGGGACCGGAGCCGACCTCGAGGTAGTCGATTATTTCATATAAGCCGTCGAAGGCTCGGGGGTGGGTCGAAGTTAGTAGGGTGGTTGATGAACTGTGCAAGAAAGTCGACCAACACCATGCACCACGACCTTTTTGACGACATGAGGGCGAGTTGGCATAAATTCTCGTACCACACCGTATGGCTTGGACAAGGTGGTTGGCAAAGCGCCGCCATCCCTTAGTCGCGATAGTCTTTGCGAAAAATCGTCAGAATTAGTGGAAGCCTTTCCTTGATAAAGGACCGATTCTTACATATAGTGCCAAACCGATCAGCGGCACCCTCGTGTAATTTTGTGATGTCGAAATTATTCGGGTCCTCTTGGCACGACCCCTTTTGTGAACACAGTGCTTACTTCCGACATCACGACTGAGGAACTGAACACCGCTAAGAACCAAGGGCACACTGGGACCGAATGGCATAGAGAAGGGAACTCCTAGGTGACCTGGGCAAAAAATTGAGCACCTAAGGTGCACACTGGGAATGTTGGCTAGAAGACTGGCAGGGAAACTGCCAGGACCTCTAGGGCACCTAATGGGTCCGCAGGCTTTAACTAGACCTAACAATGGGGACCAGAAAAGACCGAGCCACACCAAATCCAGCTCTGCAAGGAGGCGAACGGAGGCGGGGTGGGGGCACCCGCGCAGTGGTGGTGGATATGTGAGACGAGACAGCGTGGTGAGACGACCGGTGGGATGAGGCGGTGAGGTGGTCGGAGGTCGGAGTACAGGGGGTCTTTGGTAGGTGTGCGGGGGTGTGTGATGGTAGAGGCTAAAAGGCGAGGCGTGCAAGCGATAAACATAGGACAGCGTCGCTGACGTTCGGAGGGTTCGCGACCCGACGTCGCGTGTTGAGGTCCCGGCGTCGGCGTTGAAGTCCAGCGTCGTGGCGGTTCGGAGAAGTTAAAACCAGCGTCGGCGTTGGGATGTCGCGGCGTTCGAGAAGACATATTCCGTCGCGGCGGTGGGATCCCAACGTCGCCACGTTGGGATCCCGGCGTCATAGCGTTACGGAGAGGCGTATTCCAGTTCTGACGTTGCGGGGCCCGCGTCGTATGTTCGAGAGAGGTAAAACTTACGTCGCGGCGTTGAAGGCGTCCGCAATGTTGAGAGCGATGTCGCGGCGTTACAAAGGCCAAAACCAGAAAATTTACATAAAATTCTAAGGCATCAGAAAAACCCCCCTTGTGTTATTGATGGCCCCTTTGAACTACTGAAGTAAGTTTCTCAAGTGGATCCGCCATAGTACTTTTGGTCTCGAGCCCTGCAAACAGACAAACAAACGAAGATCAGTGAAAGGAAACGAAAAGCTGAACCAAACTCCAAAACAAACAGAAAACCATGGAAGGAAAAAAATTTCTACAAAAGCTTGGGTTTATCTAAGAAAGCTTTGTTTAATGTGGGTGCTTTCAGTATTTCATCTCAATGGCTGCTGAGCAGGGCTCATATGACCGCTCATGTACTTAACTACGGTGTGTTGATAGGATAAGATACGCTTATTAGCATGGAACTCCACCCCCAATACGGCTTCAACCGTTGTGTGCTTTGAGCGTTCCTTTCTTTGGATGCGTAACTTATGCCCCTCCATGTGGAAAAACTTTGGTCACTGTGAAAGGTCCCGACCATCTAGACTTTAATTTCCTAGGAAAAAGTTTGAGTCGGGAATTAAACAAGAGGACTTGTTGCCCCACCTCGAATTCCTTCCTGGCAATATGTTTATCGTGCCAGGCTTTTGTCCTTTCCTTGTAAATGCGAGCATTCTCATAAGCTTCGTTATGGAATTCATCCGGTCTTTGAGTTGAAGCATGCTTCTCTCGGCCAATATCTTTATTCGTATTATTCTTGAGTTTACTTGATGGCCTTCGATGCTCCAATTCCACTTCGGAAAGATGGCGCGCTTTCTATAAACAAAATTTAAATGGTGACACACCCAGTGGTATGTGAATCTTCGTTACCCGTATGCCCGAGTGCATCTTGATCTTTTCGTCGGTCCTTCCTGGAACTGTTAACGGTTTTCTCCAGAATAGATTTGATTTCTCGATTCGATACCTCACCTTGCCCATTTTATGCGGGTGGTATGCAAGGATGTACGATGTTGCACTCCATGCATGCGAACTTTGTCAATCATCTTGTGCGAGAAATGAGTCTAGTATGCATGTCGGTGCTCGGGGAGTCTTAGAACCCGCGAGAATATGTGACTCTGAAGAAGCGGGCCACTACATCGTGAAATGCAGATTCGATATTGCTAACCCACTTGGGAACGTAATCTTTGCCAGTGAAGATATACGGAGTTGTTACTAAGATGGAAATGGACCCATGAAATCCATCCCCCATAAATCAAATAGTTCTACCTCCAGAATTGTGTGCATGGGCGGTTCATCCTTTCTAGAAATGCTCCCCATTCGCTGGCATTTGTCACATGTGGATATGAACTGATGAGCATCCTTGAATAAGCTAGGCGATCGCTTTGATTAGGCTTTGTAATACTTGTTCTTTAGCCACGATATCCCTCATGGTAAAGTGTGGCAATGGTTAAATCTTTGTTCATTTCATCTTGGGCACATCTCCTAATCACTTGGTCAACGCATAATGCACGTATAGAATAGGTTCCTCCAATGGTAGTGTTTGAGTCTTGAAGAACCTCTTTTACATTTGATAACTAAATTCTGGAGAGGATCACCTTAGCCTCAAATAATTCACATAATGCGCAAACCATGGGTTATGCCCTTTCTTTAATAGCTAGGCTGCTCATCGGGAGAAAGTCGTCATTCATGAACCTCATCACTTGCCCACTCTATATAGTGAAAGATGATCTATGACTAAGGTTGCATTCCTTTCTTGTCTTTGTCTCTAGTCGAATTCTTACGCCGAGAACCCCATCGTGGATTAGTCGGGTTTGGCATCCTTTTAGTCATCAAGTATTTATGGCCGGAATGATCAGTGTGAACTTCACTACCTTGTTGCCAATCAAATAAGGCTGAATTTATCGAAAGCGAAAGCCAGTGTGTAGTTCTTTCGTGGTGGCATAATTCAACTGGGCATCATTCAAAGTTCTACTCACATATTAGATCACCTGGAATATTCTTTCTCTTTTCTGCCCTAGCACTGCTCTAATCGCATAGTCACTTGCATCACACATAAGCTCAAATGAAAAGGACCAATGCGGAGCTCTTCTGATAGGAGCCGATAATTTATCTTTCAACTTGTGCCTTGCGCCTGCTTGGCTGCATCAAACTCAAATAGGGTCCCTTGGACGATGGGTGTTCTTGGTTTTGCAATCGAGAAGGATGCTGATGAAGCGTCTATAGAGAATCAGCGTGGCTAAAAGCTTCTTATCCCTTTTGTCGATGAGGTGGAGTAATTTTTCAAGTGGCAATCTTTTTTCTCATCTTACCTCTATTCTCACTTCTTTAAATCCGATGCCCAAGTACAATGCCCTCTTGTACCATAAAATGGCACTTCTCCCAATTGAGTACAGGTTGGTCTCCCTACTTGTCGATCAACAACGACCTCAAATTCTCAGAAAATTATCAAAATAGAGCTACCTAAGACCAAAAACATCCATGAATACCTCGATTGTTTTTCAACCATATCGGAGAATATGGCCATCATACATATCGTTGGAAGAGGTGGCGCATGCCTGACCAAAGGCATCGCGAATGCAAATGTCCCATAGGAACATGTGAATGTCGTCTTCTCCTGATCTTCAGGGGCTATAGCAATTTGATTGTAGCCAGAATATCCATCCAAAAAGTAATAGTATTCGTGGCCGACTGTCGATCCAAACATATGATCCGAAATGGCAATAGGAAATGATCTTTTCGAGTGGCCTTATTCAGTTTCCGATAATCAATACAAATTCTCCACCCGGTGACTGTTCTAGAAGGTAGTAATGTGTTATTCTTGGTTCTTATGACGGTTGTTCCTCCCTTTTTAGGTACTACTTGTACCGGACACCCGTACGCTATCGGAAATAGGATAAAGCCCGTTATGCAACCACTTTAATACCTCATGCGGACTGCCTCTTTTCATAGTTGGATTCAATCTCTGTGCTTCCCGCGAGAACATGACCATCTTCAACAAAAGTGATTGCATACACATAGAAGGGCGAGATCACTTTTAATCGGCGAGGCTCATCCGGCGCATTTTGTGATCTCTAACTACCCTAAATAACTTATCTTCCTCTAATTCTATCAGGGATGCTGAAATAATCATTGGTAAGGTGGAGGCCGCCCCAAGATAAGCATACTTCAAATGGCTAGGTAATAGCTTTTGTTCCATCTTAGGTGGTTGTTCAATAGATGGCACTGGCATTTTAGTATTTTCACCTAGCAATTCAAAATATTTCCTTCTATTGGGTTCGAAGGAATCCATCCATTTTATCCTCCTGCCTCTTACGCCCCATATTCTCGGAATCCTCTGTTCTAGGCTAGCCTCAAGGATCAAATTGAGACCGCTTTGGCTGAACTCTTATAGCCTCTTGTCTTTGTCGTGACATGTATCACTCTCTGTAGGATGTCTCACGACTTGGGATTGATTGAACTTGACTTCATCCTCTGCCTCTAATTTAGCTCTCTCTCCCCTGAGCGTCGATCATTTGCTCTACGCCGGTTGCAAGAAATGAGTCTACCCCAAGATTATAGATTTCTTTATCTTCTTATATCTATCTGATAAATCTGCGGGAAGATAAACTTGTCAACTTTCACTAAGGCGTCTTCTATCCGCCCCATTGCGTTTTCCCCCTCGGATGCTTTAAGGACACTGTCCCAGTATTGAAAGTGTGTTGTAGTTAGAGCTTCACCTAAACAAACATTTTAAATGAATGAGGCATGAGATTATGTGGCGCCCCAGTCTGAGTTCTCTCTCAGATAGCAATTTCCAATGGTGTAGGGGATAGTGGCGCCTAAGATCTTTTAGCTTTTGTGACTTCCTCCAAGGATGGCACTACATTCCTCAGTTAGGTTAACTGTTTCAAAATCTGCCAGTCTTCTCTTCTGAGACAAGATGTCCTTCATAAATTTGACATAAGCAGCATACGTTCCTAGGCATCAAACAGCGGAATATTAATGCGGTTTCTTAAATACTTCATGAACTTGGTGAAGCGCCTTATCCAACTTATGCTTCTTTAGACGGCGGGGATGCGAAATTGGAGGCTACTATGGGTTTGTGAACGAGGAAATCCTTTTTCTTTAGTTTGTCTCCCACCAATTTTATTTCCTCTTAGAGAACATTCCTCTGCGTATTATCATTACGATAGGGTTTGGATGACTTTCTCAATTCTACCTCCTCACATCCAGGACATTACATGTCCTTGATTCTTTACCACTTCTCAGCGTGATTGCTTGTACATGTTCATTCCTCTTTTCTCGGGTTCGCCAGGTTGCTTGGTAAGGAGCCGTTGCGCACTACGTCGATAGATTGTGGGTTTGGCTGGCATCTAACGCCTCTAAATTTCTCAGTATCTTTGCTTGATTGTTCGATTGGATGGTTTGGTGTTGCATAATCGCTTTTGTCTCATTAATAAAGGCGTATCTGAAGTGAGCATTTGCGCGAGACATTCCAAGTCCACCTTTTTTGGGAGGTGGTTAAACGCTCGGGGTGGTGGCATGTTGTTCTGATTGTTCCTCCATCCATAACCACATTGATACGACTATTCACTAATGTCGCCACCCTTATCCTTGATTTTGGTTTGCAGTGGTTGTTGCCCCCATGCGACCTTGTGCTTTGGTGGCTGATTAAACCTCGACCCATCACGAGCTGCTCTCTTTATTTGGTGTCCCGACTGGCATTCTATGTTGTTGTATTGTCCTCCACATAATTCACACAACTCCCATGGGTTGGTCTGTATGGCATTCACCGTACCTTGATGTCTAGTTAGCTATTTAGTGAAGCGGTCATTTATGAGTAACCTAGATTATTAAGTACCTCGTTAATGCAGCTTATATTCTTTGGTATAGTCTTCTCTCTGAGCCAGCGATTAGTATTAGTAGCGGTGTCTTCAGAATTCCATATCACTTGGTTAGTGGTCTTCTTCATTAGCGACCCTCCTGCTGAGGCATCGATCTTGTTCTAGTGGCGTTCTCGGACCATTATAGAAAGTATGGACCTGCATCCATCTGGTCAGTCGGTGATGTGGGCACTTCCTCAACCGAGTTAGGTAAATCTATCCAATAACCACGCCCGGGTTCTCTCCCTACAGTTGTCCAAAAGTATTGATCTCTTGCACCGGTTATTGCAATTTTGTAGTGGAAGAACTTGGTGGGAACACGCATAAGTAGTTCCGTGATGAATGGAATCTAGTGGCTGACTTATCAACCAATGTAGCTCTATCACTTAGTGAGAGTGGAACATCAACACAAGGTGCATCTTGATGACTTCATTGTACTTGATCGTGTCACGGACTTTGAGGAAGTTGATCAAATGCATATTTAGTTCTCGTTAGGCAATCAGGTGGAACGGGATGTTAAACATCTGTAAAGTTAAGCTTCAACTCGAGTTGTTTGCCTTAATAGGTGTGCCGGATAACTATCTGAACAGCGTGGCCAGTGAGGCAAACTCTTCTAGTAACATGAATGGATCGATGCGGGCACGTATAAGCGGCTGGGTGCTGTTCTTCTGTTATTCCCATTTGGCCTTTGTGGCTCAAGTTTGGCTCAGGTTAAGATCATGCTCTTCGTTGTTCGCTGATTTGCTAGATTTACGTGCGTGTTCCTCCAGTTCGCGTCTGTCGGTGTAAGGTTCTTTCAGGTTCGAGGATCAAACGGATGTGGATTCGACGATCGAGTGTTACTTTATGCACTCGCGTGACCTTGTAGTAATCCTTTTAAAAGCGGAAAGACCAAATTACCTTTTGGCAAACCAAATAAAAACAGAATTTCAGAATTAATATCTAATTTGCCTTTTGTCAATATCAACACTAAACTTGATCCCCGACAACGGCGCCAAAAAACTTGATAGGCCGAAAGCGTGTTGTGTAAAATATATGCGCTTGTAATGGCATAAGTGCACGCGTCGTATCAGAAGTAATATAATTGTACCTAGGAGTGCGGATATCGATCACGGGGATAGAGTAAGTGATCTTAATTTAGCCTTTGAATATTATCTGGACGTAAACTTTGGTGGCAAGTTGCTAATGTATGCAATTAAACTAATCAATTTATCTTAGTAAATTCTTGTATTTGTGGAGACTAAGGCTTTGTCTCCCCCTACCACTTTTGATGGATTACTACCTAGAGAAATTGTTATTCAATTTATTCACAACTTATTGATGACGGGGTGATCGTGCCTACGAGATACCCTCTCTCGAGGTGTATTCGTCTATCTCACTAGCAGGGTTTAGTGCATCTCTACCCTAACCCGATACTTCGAAATGCTTGAATTCTCTAACCTTTATCGCCACCCTCGGAATCGGAATATCTCTATTTACTATAACACCCCAAATTATACCCTAGCAGTTTTCGAACATGTTTAGGGTATAATAAAAGTAATAGTATATTTATCCGAAATAAATTAAAGATAAAATAAAATAAGCAAGAACGTGGACTTAATACGATAATTAGGGTAAATTACTAAGTTACCAATACGAGGACCTAAAGATGTGGATTAATAAGTTCATATGCCAAAGTAGAAATATGCATAAGTTAAATCGAGAGTAATAGAGAGTTGGAGGACCAAAGTAATAAAAGAAAGATATTAAAATGAAATAAGGATGAAAGTGTGAGGAAGAGACAGAAGTGGCTTAAAGGAAGAGGAGGAAGTTTCACCATTTGACTAGAAAGTGAAATAAAAGGGATAAGACCAAAATAAATATCTCATTTGGTCTTGGAGAAGAGAAAGAAGAGAAAGGAAGAAGAAGAAAGAAGAAAGAAGAAGAAAAAGAAGAAAGAAGGAAAAGAAAAGAAGATCAGAACATGGAATTCACCTAAATTTAGTATGGATACATGTCTTGGGTTGTATGGAAACTATGGGAGTAATGGAAGTCTAGTTTTGAGATGCAGACGGTTTAGATACATGGTTTAGAACCCTCCCCCATCTTGTGTACGGTTTGGTTTAGGAACTCCTAAGCTCATTTAGGTGTAGGGTTGAGTTGAGAGAAAGTTCCTAAGGATCCTATGGTTGTGTTTTGGGAAGAGTGGTGCAATTAGAACCAAGTAAATTTAAATTTTGATCCTACGTATTAGCCTGACCTTATACTTCTTTGGGTAAGAAATAAAGGAATTTGAGTGAGTCCTTCTAGTAAATTGTATACATCAATAGACTTGATGTTAGGCTTCATTTCTTGAATTTGGACCTCTAGACCAAGTTATAGATCCTTTGCCGAGATCAGCTCGAGATTAAATCTGGTGGTCGATTCGTCGGAGTTCGGTCAACTAACGGGACCTTAGAACTGATTTTCAGGTCAGAAATAAAGGGAATTTGGCAGTAAGTCCTTCCCTAGGAAATTAGCCACATTAGTAGAACTTGATGTTAGGCTTTTGAATTTCTCAATTCGGACCCACAATAGACGAAGTTATGGTCTGTTTATATCTGAATAGTCAAATGGGTGAGAGGTCGTATAGAGGTCGTCGGCGAGAGGTCAGCGAGACCCCTCATGCAGTAGAGATCAGCAGACCTCTCATGTAGTAGAGGTCAGCAGGCCTCGTAGCCGTGAGGTATTGGACCTCATGCGGCGAAGGTCGTGGAGCAGTATGCGTGGTCGGCGAGACCTCATCAAATAGAGGTCGATGGGGTCGACGGACCTCATGCAGCAGAGGTCAGCAGACCTCATGCAGCAAAGGTCAGCAGACCTCATCTTGTAGAGGTCAGCAGACCTCATCCTGAAGAGCTCAGCTCGTCCTGAAGAGCTTCGGCTCGTCTGTAGGCTCAGCTCCGTCGATTCAGTCAGCCCGTCGAGTTATTTGCGTGCTGACCTCCAACTTGGAAGGTCATAACTTCGTCCGAACTCCGATTTGGTGTTCTGGACTCTATGGAAAGCCCATTGAGTCAGAATACATTCATATGCGTGAGGAGGATATTAGATTTCAGACCGGGTGTTAGATCAAGCTCGTTCAAGGGTCGGAGTCAGCTCGTAAGTTCAGGTCGGCTCATGCAAGGTTGACTACGCATGACCTCCAACTTGAGGAGGTCATATCTCGCCCGTTTGAACTCCGATTTGGGTGTTCTTGGACTCCTATGGAAAGCCCCATTGGGTCAAGAATACATTCATATTCCTGAGGAGGATATTAGATGTCAGACCGAGGTGTTAGATAAGAGCTCGTCCAGGGTCCGGAGTCAGCTCGTCGATTCGAGATTAAACTCTTACGGGTTGACTACGCGCGACCTCCCAACGGAAGGTCCTATCTCTTTGTTTGAACTCCGATTTGGGTGTTCTTGGACTCTATGGAAAGCCCATTGAGTCAGAGCCATTCGCCTGAGGAGGACATTAGATTATCAGACGAGGTGTTAGGTCAGGCTACGTCGAGTCAAGGTCAGCTCGTCGGTTCGAATTCGGCTTCCGTCACAGGTTGACTACGCATGACCTCCAACTTCGGAAGGTCATATCTCCTTCGTCCGAACTCCGATTCGGGTGTTCTTGGAATCTATGAAAATACCATTGAATCAAGAATCCATCCATAGATAGCTTAATAAAATTGGAACTCATATTAGTTCCAGAAATCATGAAAAACAGTAGGCACTAAAGGTAACCATGATTATTCATAACCCATGAAACGCCTATTATGAATTCATAAATATCATAGCATACATGGTAGCATAGTTATTTATGCATATAATGAGATATGAAAAATGTAAAAGATATGAATAACTGATTATATATATCCCGTATGATTCTCAGAATGAATAATTGTCGAAAATATGAGATATATGCGAACATAAAATACATATTGATTGTGCAGCAAGACACAGGTAGAGGGATAGATGGGCATGCCTATTAAGGAAAAAAAAGTCTGCAGCATACAAGTTCTGATATCGAGGCCCCGTTTGGGTGATGACATAGATCCCGTTTGGATCTACGGTGGCCCACGAGAAAGAAGAGATACCCTAGTCTCAAGACCTCATGGATGAGGTCCTTGTCTGGAATACGGTGATGATGCCTTTAGGTATAATATATTACAGCGCCTTCGAGGCCCTCATGGACCCGCTTGTTTCATGCGGTGAATCTGGCGCTGGGCCTCATGGACCCTTTATTTCGATCACAGTGAATATAAGCTTCGGGCCCTCATGGAATAGTTTCACATGTATCCCTTCTAAAGGTTTATGCGGACATGAAACATAAAGAAAATGACAGGTATGTGTAAATGAAATAGAGGGCCATGAGAAGCATAACCTTTGCTATGTGATGATAGTACTCTGATTACAAGAGCAGTAAAGTACAAGATGACATAGAAAAATATATGGATGATGATAAGAAATGGGCGGTTATGATAAGTATATATATGAAATGATAAGAATGTAAAGCGTATATGTGGTATATGCATTTGTATAGAAGTGGTGACCTTAGTAGGTCATCCATGTGTATTAATTCCCACTAAGGCGTAAAGCACGGGTGTTCAATCAGTGTAGGTACGAAGAGGAAGCCGGAGGCCGGACAATCCACATCGACGGACAAGAGGCACACATCAATAGGTTGCCTTTGGAGAGACCTTAGGTCTATTTTGTATATGAGAATTTTGTAAAACAATGCAAATATTGTAAATGTTAAGCAACTTCCATATGGAGCTTGTATATATTTATGTCCATTGCTATAATATAATGATTAAATATTTAACATTATATGAATATCTGAAGTGGGATTATAGTTCAAAAAAAAAAAAAAAAAAGGCCCTTCACTTGACACCTATGCCGGTTGGGGCGTCATTTGCGAGTTGGCCCGGGTTATTTCTATTCAGATCCACAGGCGTCCCTCATCTTGAATCCTTCGGATACCCAGCAAAATCCATGCAGTGTTGGCCAGACATTACATGTATATAAATCGCAGAAATAGAGCAGATACTAACAAGTCATGAATAACTGAATAATATATATAATCAAAAACTTAATCCATGCAATTGTGACAGGGTTCAACAACACCCTAGATATGAATCTAGAACATATTGAACGTAAGTACACAAATATTTAATCTATAAAACATCAGTAGTTTTATTTGAAAAGAAGAAAATACAAAAGTAGGTCTCTTCTCGTAGTTTGGTGCTGTTGCTCTGCTTTCCGTGCTTTGTTCCGTCACGATCCTCGATGATGTGATTCGGTCCCCATCCCTTTGCTTTTAACGTGGAGAGAAGCCCGAAAAAATCGCGGCGTTGGCGTCATTGGCGTCGGCGGTATTACCGCTGTTGACGCTATTCCGTTGACCGACGTTGGGGCGTCGACATTAGGGCGTCGCGGCGTTGGAGCGTCCCAACGCGCGTCGCGCGGCGTTGAATTTCATCGCGGCGATCCCCAGCGTCAGCGGCGTTGAAATCGTCGCGGCGTTCACGCCGGCTTCATGCTTTTCTTCTCCCGACTCGAATGGTCCCTAGCGCCGTTCCACTGGTATCCACACAAAATGCAAGAATCAGATATCGGGCTATATAAACACGTATTTATTCGTAAAATAATACTAAAACGATAAGACAGACGCGGGTATGGCATGAGTGTTTTAGGCACTCATCAACAACATGCCATGCCCGGATGATGCGTCAACGATATGATCTATACGAGGTAAAGGAAAGATGTCCTTGGGGCACGCGTCATTGAGGTCCGCATAATCTACCCATACCCTCCACTTGCCCTAATTTTTAGGGACTACCACCACGTTGGCAAGCCATTCCGGGTATTTGACTTCTCATTGACCAACACACACACACCGGAAGATTATTCGCCGGCTGGATAATTTAGTGGTCGTTGAGACGCCTTACCCTCTGCCTAACAGGTCTGGCGGATGAGACAACATTTAACTTGTGAGAGCGTATAGGGCCCGATTCATATCATATCCAAATGGGTCGCGAACACGTGATTAACATGGTATTTTCTGTATTTGCGCCCTCTCACAATACATGAGAGGAACTAACGTGGAGTGTACCTATCGAGGCCCGCCCGATAGTAGACTCCAAGGGATCTACTGCTAATTTTTCCCTATCTTCCACAGGGGCCTGAGCAGCGATTTGTGATTGCTATTCCAAGGTTGGGTGAGGCGACGTTGGAGGTTTCATCTTTTAGCTCTGCGATGGCGGTAACAACGACGATTAGCTAATTGGCTACCTTGGAGGTTGACCTGTCTGGATGGAGTCGGATAGCGATGGTTCAGATGAGGTTGAGGATGGCTTTCATAGCATGTAACCAGGCCCGACCCATGATAGCATTGTACGATCCCAGGTCCTCCTTGCCCGAAAACAATACTGGCGCATTACGAGGCCACGCCTTGGCGGAAAGAACAATATGGCACCTTGTGGTGTGGTGGCCCCGTTGAACCAAACAAACTCTGCCCAGCTGAGAACTAAGACGGTCCGCGGGACTTTCATCTATTGGAAGGCGAAAGATCTGTTTCATCTGTTCTTGTTGCTAGAATCCAACAGAACCTGTGCCGCGTCAAAAAATTGTCACTTAAAACAAAATTACCAAGTGCATCATGTGAGGAGTGATGACCACAGTGAGGTTTATAGGAAAAGGATATGGGGCAGTCGTGGCTACAGATTGTTGTGCTACTTCGAGTCGACAATGTTTATCCGGGCTCTAGGGTGGGGTGAATGGAGCATTCTTCTTCTCTATCGTTTAAGTTAAGTATTGGTCATCGGTGGGCCTCCCCAATATGAAGTTAATGGTGGTCGGTTGAATGGATGTTCGGGACACCTGGTACTCTTGTCGACAACGAGGTCATCTTTGTTCCTCGGGTGGCTCGATATGTCTTCGAGGTGCCAAGCCTGGATGGTACCTATCGGAACTTTAGGCTCTAGCAATGGTTAGTTTCATGGTCGTGGTCCTTATAGTAGCGTCAACAGCAAGGTGGAATTACGTTGAATGGGTTGCCCTCATTAGTGGGGGCCATTTAAAATCGGGGTGGTCCGGATGAGGGGAGTAGGAATGGGTCTGCAGGGATGTTGAGAAGAGAAGTGAATTAGGAGGATCCTCTTTGTGCACTTTGTTCTTAGGAGCGTTTACGATTCTTGTTTGGCTCCTTTCTATTAAGGGTGGGCCCTTGAGTAGCTTCATTAACGTTACAGGTAAATTATCATTCCATGCGGGAGCGGCCGGATATTATCCTCCGGTGTGGGTCACCATCTGCCCGTCGATCTGAGTTCTTCCCATTGATGTGTGGGAGGATCCGGGGATAGGGCGAAAGAAAGAGGCTAATAAGTAGAAACTCTTAGGTTCTCTGGGGGCGTAATGCGAAGGATCCCGACCGAATTAACCTCATGAACTTAGGACCTCCGCTCAACGGTGTAGAAACTTTTCATCAAAACAGTCAAATAAAATCCATGGAGCGAACCCCTTTACAATCCTTAACATATCTTTAGAAAATAATGTGGAAGTGAAGTGGTAAATTTTTTTTTTTCTTTTTTTTTTCACACACTTAGACTTTTCAGAAAATCGGCCAGAGTTTCCTCTGTTTTTTGGACTTTCCCAAATTTACAAAAACCTGCGAAAACATTTAAAAATACTTCTAATCTTTCAATTCTCAACTTCCACATTTAGGACTCGTCCTGACCCGATTAAGCACACAACTCGATCTGAAGCGAAATATATACACATATGCATTTATTTACTTGATCATGAAACGTTTCAAACTTCTTCAATTCCATGAACGGTTTACTCAAAAGAGTTAGGCGGCACGAGACTTAACTGAAACCTTCCGTACCTCGTCCTTTGAGGATCAGCCCACGTAAGTTCCTTTTCAAAATACATACATATACATATATACATGACAAAATATTCAACATATACAATATACAAAATATATATACAATGCGGTCACATCGTCGTCTCTCGATGGCTGGAAGCTCCATGCTTGCGGGGATGCTCTCTGGCCCTTTGTCTCGAGTCCACGAAAATGTTTTGAAACATCACGGAAAAGAGTGAGCTAAGGAGCTCGGTGGGTGTACATTTCATTTAAACAAACATTTTCAGTATATATCAAAGTAATAAATACCTTATACAATTAAAACCAATTTATGCTTTAAACTTTCTTTCTAATGGAACCGGGAGAGTAAACACACCGAAACGGTTTCGATTCTCGCGGTGGGGTGATCTCAATCCAGTCATAACCACTACGCTGCGGAGAAACTCACGCCATGCATAGGGTTCCAGTCATAGCACCTTATCATGTGTAAGGATATTACGCTAAAAATCTATTTCCCTCCCTCAGTTAGTAACCTATAACTATTCCCTCTAAATCCTTACACGTTTAAGGTACTGCAGTCGATATTAGTCATAACAGTCATATGGGGTTAGGGTAACCATCAGTAAAAAATTTCTTCAAAATACATTTATAAATTCATTTAAATCATTTACTTTATCATTAAAACACATATGCATTCTTTACACATTTTTAAACTTTCATAATGCCTTAACATATGCATACATATTTAATATACATATATAAACATTTATTAAACTTTTCATTTTAACATTAAAAAATCTTTCACTTTTAAGCTCGTTTTCAAAAAATCAGTTTTACTCACACTCATTGTTTCCCGAAACTTGAGCACAACTCCACTACTTTCCCGCCTTTGCTTTTGGCCTACACACTCAGCGAATCTGACAACGTATTAATCCTTTGCGCGTATCAGCGTAAACTTAACGTACTTCACCACATAGAATCACTTTAGGTTCACACAACATTCGTATAAAACCAAATTAACAATTTGCATGAGCACTAAAAACCCTAACAAAAAAAAACCACTCATTTTGGCAGCCTTTTTCCAACAATGCTCTATGGACTTTGTGCAAGAATTATTCAAAGATCTTCAAAATTATGAAACTCTCCGGATCAGTCCTTTGGAAGCCCAGTTTAGTTCCGCAATTTTCAACTCTATCGAAATTCAGAATATGAAATTTTCAAATGTAATTACTCAATCTTTGGGTTTTATTTTCAGAAAATCGTTTAGGTAACTTGAATTTGGTTGAAAATACGTTTTCATTTTCAAAACATTTGGTTGAATTTGGTTTGCGTTGAATTCGAAAACAAGGAAAACGACTTTTACCTGTTTTCGATTCATATATAAAATGTTGAAAATAGTAATTCATTTTCTTTGTTTTCAAATTTGTTTTAGTCTTATTCTCGTAACTAAATAGCGTTTTCCTTGTTTCGAAAAGTTTTGAATAGAGAAAACAGAAAATTTCTACCTACAAACAGGGCCTTATATATCATTAACATCTCTTTAAATTTTCAATTAAAAATCTTCTCTAAAGCCTCGACCATAACCTGAGATTCTGACATGTTTTTGATGCCAATTTGGTTAACTCACTTAATCACCTACTGTTATCCTTGATTTCTTGGATCTTAACTCCATAAATTGGAAATTTTTTCTTCACTCATTTGAAGCTATGGTTCTAAGGTTTCTTCTCCAATTGGAATCACCCAATTTGGATCACCAAAACTGAGTTATTGTATTTATATCTAGATTACTCAAATTAAACATATGAGTCTGCACACATAGCTCACTTGGAAAAATTTCTGGGCACTTTGAGTTTATTGCTTGCACTTCCTTCAGTAACTTATTCCCCTAGAAGTATATTTTACCCAGGAATCCAAAATCCTCAATTTGGATGAGTGAAACTCACTATGACCAAAAAACTACAACCATACCCAAAACAGAGCATAATTAGTGACTGCGGGCTCACCTTTCAGTCCTTATTTGGGAGCCTTAGAGCTACAATTTTTCTCTTGGTCCCTTCTATAAATTTGTAGCCCTATCTCTTATGGTTCTTCTAATTGGAATCAATTGATTTGGATGATTATAACTTAATCTATATCCAAAGGAAGAAACAAGAACAGGGTTTCTGAAAAATTTTGTGATATTCCCTTTAAAACCCAACATTCTCTTTTTACAACTATTCCATAATACCTCAAAACCACATGAAATCTAACTCAAAACAACAACACTTGAATTGGTGATTTGGAAATTCGCGCAAACCTAGAGTGAAAATCTTATGAATTCAATAAAGTCCCACCAATTCCTTCTCGCTCATATAAATATGATGATTCCATGTTTGGCACACACCAGTGGGGTTTTACCTACAAAACCTCAACAAAATCTAGGAGTTTGGTGATCTCTTCCAAAACCTAGACAAAGGCAACAATTCTCAAACCAAAATCTTAGGAATCAAAACACCCATGAATTCAAGGCAAAACATACCTTGGTTTGGCCTTCTTCCTTCTCCTTCTTCTTCCTCTTAACTTCCTCTCTTCCTCTCCTTTGCTCTTTTCTCTCCTCTCAAAGCACAGCGTGAGCCCTAGCTTTGTGAGACAAAAAAAATGGAAGTTTAGCTTTGTTTGTCATTTGTAATCCATTATACCTTAATTGTCGTTAAGTCCTTCATCCTTTTTAATTTTTGCAAATCAACTTATTTTTATTTCAATTTTGGCATCTATCTTCTCACATTATGACTTCCATATCATTTTTATACCTTAATTGAGAAAGGTCCTTGATCACTTTAATATTGCAAGACAACTCTTGTTATTTCTATTATGGCCCCATCTCATCGTTATGTTTTAAATTATCCTTTATAGCAATTACACTTTGCCACTTGTTTTTAGTACAAAAATTAGGGTTCCATAAATTTATCATTTCTGTTTTCATCATGATAATAACTCCCAAAAATATTACAAGTTCACTTGGTGTTCTTATACGCCCCTACAGTTACATGTACTGTACACTCTCTCGGAACAGGGGCGTTACGGTGTCCATGCTGTAAATACCAATTTGTTGGACGACTTGCCCAAATCTTCAAGTGAAGTCCCGGATAGATTCTCTTCACATGAGATGGCTTGAGTGGCGTGTTTCCTTGTGAATCGAACATAAGTACTGGGAAATGAACGTTGTCCACAGATCACTGAATGAGTTTATAAATCCTCTCGGGAGTTTGTGGAACCAGGCCAGAGTGGGTCCCTTCAGGCTAGCTGGGAATACCTTGCACATGAGACGGTCATTACATCTTAGGATATTCTTTGGTTGGAATGCCAGCATATGGTCGTATGGATTAGTGAGCCATCATACATAACAAATAATGACGCCGCGTAGCCGTGGTGAAATTAGGGCTCATAACTTAGGATATGCACGGGCACAAAAATTTGAGACGACATATCCTCCCGGCCCTCGGACGGCGGGAAAAAGAGGAAACCAAATGGGCGAGAGGCCACCCAGTGGATGTCATGGGGCGGGCGAGGAGCCATGCCCCGGGTCGGATGGGCATATATTCGGGGGCGATCCAGAAGGCGTCTGTATCTCTTGGTCTCTGCCGTACCCAATGGCACATGCCAGCGAAGATCGGTGGATCACGCGGGGCCTTTTTTTGGACTCAGCCTCTACGTTATTCTAGGGTGGTGAGCGGGCAAGGAGTGGAGAGCTACCAGAAGATAATTCATCGTCTGCTGGGGGATCACTTTCTCCATGGATGGGCTCTTGCCCCATTTCGGTATTTGGGGTGCAGGATGGACAGGCCCTTTCGAGTGGTCACCCCGGTTAGTCTCTAGATGGGATTGCAAGCGCTCATTCTCTTGTTGCAGGCGGTTCGCGTGTTCGGGTAATTCAGTCATCTGTCTGGCATGTTCTTCCTGCTTCGCCTCCATCTCTTAGCGCCGATCGAGCGATCCTTAATAGAGCGGGGTTCGTTGGATTCTTCAGACATGAGCGTGAACTCAAACGGTTTCGAGTGGAATGATCAAAATTACCAAAGTTTTGGGAATGATCACTTGGGATTAGGTGTACCCTAGCTCTCACATATAAACCTATGAGATTTCTTGCTTAGCGTTTCCCACAAGCAGTGCTGGTGTGGTCTCTCTAAACTTTAAGTCTTGGATTGTCGGAATTATCCAACGACTAGCAAAATCCTCTTTCTTCTGTGATTTCTTGGTTTTATCCCTAAGGAAGGTGATCCTCTTTTCATGGAAAGTAGATGATCCCCTTCCTAAACGGAAGAGGAAGATGGCTCTTTTCTCGTGCGTTATAACCCATTCTTCCTTTTTAAGTGTGATCCACGTATTTTCTTCCCCGAGAATGTTCGTACCCTCGGGGGTAGTTATGAGCATGACTTATTCTTGCTCAAGTTCTGAGAGGTCACTCAGATGCCTTTTTAAAGGGGTTACCCGGACAAGAGGGGCAGTGCCCAAGCGATATATACCCTCCCCAAATGGGGATGTGCATTTGGGCCTGGCTAGTAGAGGAAAACGTCTGGGCCCATAAATTGGGTCGTTATCTTGTGGTCCTTAGTTGGTCAGGCCTTGCTAGCTGGAGCACCCACAGATTCAAGTTGGGTATGATTATCCAAACCATTAGTCCAAACCTAACCTAAAATTAAATTGGGTTGATAAAATCAAATCCAAACCCAACCCAAATTACAAAAAAAGATAGTGTCTAAACGCACTAAACATCATATTAAGTACCCTTAGAGGCAAGACGCTGCAATCTTCTTGATGCATGCATGTAGACGCTTCCTGTCTTCATCATTCTATGATGTTGAAAACTATTTTCCATTTGTATACGTCAGCCTATCTGCTTTTAATATAGACACTTTAAAGACTCCATTAAAGGCGGATTTATTTTGGAAAAGAAAATCATCTTTACCACACAACATATATATATATATATATATATATATATATATATAACTATATATATATATATATATATATATATATAATTACAGTAAAAATATTTGTACTAAAAATAAAAGTATTATTATTATTATTATTATAATATTTTAAAACCAGGTCAAAATAAATATAAATTATTTTATATTAATTCTGCATGATTTAATCCACCGAAGATTGTTTTACTATAAATTTAATATTGAATGGAATGAAGAGCAGTACGAACATGATCTCATTGATGATGGCATATATTCGAGTTTTGAGGCGAGAATATGTGATGACAAAAGTACTACCCGTAAAGTAAATCACTTTCTCCATAAGCAGTATTGTGATGGATTTCATAATCTGCCAAAAGCCGTTAATCATAGCAATGGCAATTGCGCTACAAAATCACTTAGTGTAGTTATATACTTAGTGACTGTGCCTTTAAAATGTTCGAATACCCTTGTCATGAATTGGCGGCAATTGCCCTATATAAATTGATTAGGGTTTTATTTTTTTTCCCTGTTTTTCTTATCTCCACTCCGCTCTGCGTCGCTACTCCGCAGTTGAAGACGCGTGCTTGGATTCTTCATCAACATATTTGGTTTCTACTATTAGATATGTTTCTTCAATCAGGTTTATTCCGATCATAGCCAGTTATGATTCTTGTTGAAGTAGTTCTTTGTTTGTGGTGCTCGATGGTTTGGTGTTTTTTGTTTTTGATTTTTTTTGTGGTGGAATTTGGAGTTTCATGTTGTGATTTGTAATTGATGTTGTAATTTATTGTTGTGGTCCAATGGTCCGATAGTTTGTGGTTTGGTGTTCTTGGCTTTTAAAGACAATTCCAATATTAAATTTACAACCAACTTCCTCTGACATATCTTAGCTAGAAAGGAATAATGTAATAAAGTTATACTAGGAAACATGATTGCTTAAGAGAGAAATTGTTTTAAGATTGATTGTAATGAATGATTCCCTTTAGGCATAATCCCTATGACAAAGACATACATTGTATTGAATTAGTTGTCAAGTTTTGGCTTTTCTTTGTGTCCTAAGGGTTTTCCATGATTAATTAGGATAGCTTGAGCTTCATCCTTGATCACTTGTTGTTGAACATGCATGATTTGTGGGAGGATGGTAAGCAAGCGGTAATGTTCTTTTAGTAGTTTTTTTTTTTGGATACAGGGACATTCAAGCAGTATGTTTAGTGTGGGCATGAAATGATGGTGGGATGGAATGAATGATTAGATAGTTAATTGCTCTGAAAAAAAAAAAGGTAGATAAAAGGCTTAATATAGTAGCCTTATAATGACATTTGAATTGGTTTCTTAATATATCTTGAGAGTAGACTTATGGCAATTATGATTTCAAGTTAGTAGCAGTGAGAAATAAAAGGCTTCCAAAATAATAATACTATAAATGCTTTATATATATAGGTAGATACACACAAACACACACATAATTCATAATTCAGTAATTTTTCCAGCAGATGTGCTCATTCTTGTCATAATACTTAGGTTTAACTTAGTTGTTCTTTCTGTATCTCTTTATCATGCTTTTGATTGGAGGATTCATTATTGTTCCTCTTCCTTCAAGTTTAGGAAAAATCCTTGAAAACCATGTTAATCAGTAGCGGTTCTTAGAATCCTTTTAACTATATCTAGAGTCTTTTTCTCTATCAATATAAATTTAAGAACACTTTGTTAATATATACTTAACCTGAACTTCTTAAGAAATCTGCAAGGTTTTAGATACTAACCCAGATCTGACCAGTAAGCCTAGGCCACCCAAGCAACATTAAACCTAAAACCCTAAACCTTAAACCACACAAAACCTAAGCCACAAACCACCAAGCCCCAGGCCGTAAACCCACTGAGAAACCGTAAACCTAAGACAAACCTAAAATCTAAACCTAAAACCTAAACCCTAAACCTAACTAAGCCCCTCACCCCAAAGCAAAAACAAAAATACACTTAAAACCACAAGCCACCACAAACCCTAAAACTCCCAAAACCCCAAGAAAACCCTTAAAACCAAACCGAAACCTAAATCTTAAACACTTAAAACCTTAAACTCTAAAACTCTAAAACCCTAAAACCCTAAAACCCTAAACCTTGAAGCTAGACAAAATACTGAAACATTAAACCTTTAAGAAACCGTATTGTGGCTATGTGATAAAGTTAATGGTAGCAACACATTGTGAAGTGATACATTGGCTAAATAAGGTGATTGAATATAGCATCCATGAATATAGTTTAAATGGTAAGGATAATGACCTCTACTCATTATTTTTTATTCATTTGGGATCATTTTGTACAAAATTGATTATATGCCGTTTCCAACTATTCCGTGATATGTTATTACAAATGGAAAAATATTGAGGACTGAAACATATGTCAAATATGGGGGCTCAAAGCTATTATTGTGCACTTTAGATATTAGGTTGAATGCGCGTTTGAAAAATTGGCGATATGATATCTTTCAGGACAACCATTGACAAACAAAGGTTCAAATTAGTCACCAATTGTAAGTATCCCCTAAAAAGGTAAATAGGTTCCAACCTTTTTAATATGGGACAACTTAGTAGTGTGTATCAAATGTTTAACATGGTTACAACTACTATTAGGAAATTAGATTGTATATAGAAGTTATTTCGAGGTCGAGAGCCTGGTAGATGTCGTGGTGGCAATATAGATTTATTGAGTTCGCAGAGGTATAATATTCTGAGAATTTGACTATGGTTCTGGGCCTAGTAGCGGTCCAATACCGAATACTAGAGTATGTCAGTGATGAAGGCTAAACATGAAGAATCTAATGATGAATATAGTGAAGATGTTGATGATAGAATCTAATGGAACATAGATGTTCAAGCCTGATGGACATGTATCATCCTTAGTACTTTGACAGTTTTGGAGAATGAGCAAGGGATATGTCTCTGTGCATGCACCATCGTGTGATGTATCAAATAACCTAGATGTTGAGAGATTAGATGAGTCATCCCCTGTTCATTATCACTTACCACCAACACCTCAATTTGAATATGTTGAAAACTTAGGTAATGTTAGTTCAAGTGCGTGGACTCCATGGGTGCAACATAGAACCGGTTATTCGAGTAGAGAATTTTTAGTTGTAAGTTTTAATTCTAAATTTGATTTAAGAGGCTGCAAATTGCTAATTAAAAGCACACCAAGTTTGTGCTTGTGCATCCTCAAAAAAAATTGCTCGTTCACAAGAATGTGAAAGTAGAGAAGAATGTCGTGTCTATGGAAGCTTCGTGTCATGGTTGTGAAAGATACTTGTATTTGTTATCAACAGCCTCAAAATTTTACATACTTGTTTTCATCACTGTTCTTCAGGACCATCATCAATTGGACTCAAATGTGGTTGCTGCTCATATAAAGGCAATAGTGGGCGCGATTCATTGACTATGGGTACCAACAGTGAAGCAAGTGTGATGGAGAAATGGGGATATGAAATATCATACAAAAAGGCGTTGAATGGAAAACATAAAACACTTAGATAGTTATTTGGTGACTTTTCTCAGTCATATACACAACTGCCACGTTTGTTCTTGGCCATAGAGCAAGCAAATTCTGGATGTGTTGTAATTTGGAAAACATGTGATATTAATATGCCAAACAAGGAATATTCAAACGTATTACAGTCGACTAAACCACATCAATGAAGGAGTTGTTGTTATCGTCTTGTAATGAGTATTGACGGTACACATTTGTATGAGAAGTATAAAGACACATTATTGATTATTGTGGGGTGTGACGAAAATAATCAGTTGTTTGCATTGGCATTTGCTATTACAAAAGGCAAAAATATTGATAGTTAGGGATGGTTCTTGGCATGTATCAGAAATAAAGTAACTCAACAGACGGGGATTTATGTTATATCTAACAGACATCCAGGTATTATGGAAGCAATGACTGATCCCTATCTTGGTTGGGCTGCACCATCTGCCTATCACAGGATTTGCATGCGTCATCTTGCAAGCAATTTTATGACTTAGTTCAAAGATAAACTCTTGAATAATTTGGTATGCAGAGTAGCTTTAGCAAGTACAGAACACAAATTCAATAAGCATATGACTATAATTGGGAGAATTAATTCTGAAGCACAACAATGGTTCGAGGTAATCCTTTTAGGTTATAGGCACTTTCATGATGGAGAATTCGAAGATATAGGATAATGACAACCACCATGTCGAGTATTTAACAATATTCTTAAAGGATCGTAACACCATTCTTTGCATTAAATCTGATTGACCTTCTTACATATGCCGATTACTTTACATTTGTAAGAAGGGAACTAGGTGCTAATATATTGACATATGATGAGCAGTTCACTCCATATGTTGATGCTCATATTCAAGGTCGTATAGTTAAGGCTGGTTTGATGGAAATTGTTCTTTACGATCACATACAGGGTCGATTTCATGTCAAGTCAAGGAGTGGTCGAACGCGCCGTACTCAACACATGACAAAATTACGCATGTGGAAAGACAGCGATATGCAGTTTCAACCATATCATAGCGACATGTTAGCATCGATGTGTAGATTTTTTGGTTTTTGTGCAGGCTACTACACTACGCGATCGCATGATATTGGCTTGAAGCTTGTTTCATCTGATATTAAATGAAGATGAGTGGCCTCTTTATGATGGTCACTACTGATTGTACCACTGAGTCAATGAAGCATAGAGCGTTGGACATCTGATCAGCTTGGTTGCATAATGAAATGGATGCTAGGGAGGGAAAACAACTATCACATGTGGGTTGTGCAAAAGCGGCCGGTCTAATCGGTATCTTGCGTAGGCGAAATCAAGTTCGGTAAATCTTGTAATGCAGATATACGAATGTAGTTGCTGTATACTTATATTTATGTTTATTTCTTGAATTATGAAGTATAGTGTACCTTATTTAAGTAAATGAGACATCAATCATGTGTGTCTATTATAGATTTATTGTCGTTGTAATCGATTACTTATCAATTATGTTGATGATCCTCTCGATGTTTTATTAATATTTATACTGCCTTTCAGACATCTAGGTTATAGATATGGCATTCAGAGGGCTTCATGATGTAGATCCTTTAGATTCATCTGTGTTGGTATTACAAGACAGACACAGGTCACACTTAGTAGATACAGAGCAGGTGTGTATGTTATTACTTATCAAATAATATTTCTAGTTGCAACATATAATTTATATATAATCAATTATAAAATTTTGTTTCTTCGTTGCTTGTAGTTTCAGGAAGTACTCTACCCTCGACAGCAGATGAAAGCCTTCATGCGTATGTAGAGGATGGATATACGCATTCGTCCATACGTGATCCGCGTGGGATTTTATGGTGTATACTGCTTGGGCCACATCATGATCGATTGGCCACTTATCACTTGTCTTGTCGAGAGATAGCGGCTCAAGACACACACGTTTCATGTGCCCGTCAGAGAGATGATGATCACGTTACAGGATGTTGCTATCATCCTTAGCCTTCGTATGGACAAACCAACAGTCATTGGGACATGTGTGCTCGATGTGGCAGAGTTGTGCGGGGAGCTACTCGGTGTCACCCCACCCGCTGATGCTCTCAAAGGATCTGTTATCTCCATCCGGTGGTTATGTGACCAATTATCCACTTATTTTTACGATGCGAGGATAAAGGTGGCTTTTAGAGCGAATGCGTGGTTTCATCTTAAGCGATGGGATCCTTCTTGTTTGCAGACAAGAAGAGAGTACTTGTTCATTTGTGCTTTCTCCCTTCTCACGATTTGACACATCACCTGAGCTTATAGTTAGGGTGGTGCAATCTTGCTTTTTATACATATCGCTAGTTATGTCGAGCTGCCTTGGATTGTAGTATAGTGTTGGCAGTTTGTATTCTTGATAAACATGCAAAAAAAAAAATTTATTACATACACATTCATATACATAACACATCATTAGGTTGCTTACTTTCTATTTGGCACTATATTCGAGTTATGGTCTTGGGAGGGCTTCACGTGGGGCGACCTTCGATTTTGAAGCGTCGGCGGCATATTGACACCGCAATCCCTCATCGCCCATGATGATGATGCCGATGTCGTTGATGGAGACCTAGCTGAGGCCCTCGACGATGGATAACCAGTTGAGCCTGTCTTTGAGCTAGAGCCAGAGCCAGAGCCAGCTCTTCCATTGGGGTGTAGGTGGAGAGTACCTTTGACACGGGTGCATAACCCATTTGGTGTACTCCTCCTATATCGAGATCAATTGGATGCACAAAGCCTTGATCAGGTAATGATATATATAAAAGTATATGGTTCTATAGTAATTTCATTCATATTCACATAAAAAATTTTGACATCAAGTGTAAATGTGTAGGTCTTATGGCAGCCATACGTCGGAGAGTTGGTTGACCATCTTCCAGATATATGCTTAGTTGATCAAGAGATCTTGCGGACGATGTCACCGCTTATATGTTTTGAGATTGTTGAGTGGCATCGTCCAAAGCAAGTCTTGTGCCAGTTTGGGCTATAGTAGGAGATACCTCCATCTTACTCTTATGAGCAACAGCTACATAGAGCGGATGCACATGGACGACACCAGAGAGATTAGGCGACATATCATGCTCCATACATTGCCTTATGGAATACCGCAGGTGGATCATCACTCACCTATGAATTGGGTATGATGAACTTCCATGATCCATATATCTGTGGTATCGTCATATTACGATGTTTTATGACACCACACTCCGTAGGGATGATATGAGGTTTTTCATGCTCTGTAGATGCTACTCGGTTTTGGTAAGGATTAGGTCACGTGTTTCTAAAGTGTTTTCCAAATTTGAATTAATAGATTATGTATTTATAATTCTTTGGTTAGTTCATTTAGATCTCTGTCATGGCTGACATAGCTAGTCGCTCATGCTATACTACCACCGGTTTGGTGTACGACATACATCATATTGCTAAATCAGTATTACACCAGATCGGAGAAGAGCATTGCATCGCCGACTACGATCAAGAGGCATCTACATCACATGGACAATCCATTAGACCTCTAATGTCATCCTCCAGTATCATGTGCCCGACGTTCGGGGTGGGGAAGGAGGTTGATCGCCAGAAGGTTGTGGTCGGGGATGGTAGAGCGAGGTCATGGTCTCGAGATGGTAGGGAGTGGTGGGTGAATTTTGAGCTGACAGCCGCTTCTCCGATACCCCCATACTTACTGTCACCGAGATTTTTATATCCCACACAGACACATCACCTTCATACCCTCAGACGATTACATCTTTGCGATGGGGTGAAAGCGATATGTGCGAGGCACAGTCTGATCTAGGGCGTAAGCTGGCTGTCGCCTTATGAGAGGTAATTGAGGCCTGGAGCTTGATAAAGAAGCTCGGCCCACGGTGAGATCCCTACCCATGCAGAAGTACACAGGCCCAAGCCTAAATTGAAACCACCATTCGAATTGTCAGAGTGATATAGGCGGCTGAAAACTCGTGTGAAATAAGCGCCCGAGTTTCCATGATCGTATTTACAGTTAGGAAAGAAGGATCTTACATGATCCATGACTCTCTATTATCCCTTAACGGTCGGTCCATGATAAGGAAAGAAAACTCCTTCATCCAATGGAAGATACCGATCACCATCTAACAAGGAAGTAACCACCAATTTCCGCATAATACCGATCCATTCTACCCGCAAAGTGCGTAGTATTGCGCGCCATCAGCCGGTTGAATTCTTTCCTTTTCATAAGAAAGCGACTTAGCCATGGAAAGTGGCGGAACACCCGTCGAATACCCTTTTTGTCTGGGTTCTGCGGGTTATGCGGCGATCGACCTCAAAAGCCGACACGTGACTCGAAGCTCCGACCGGTATACGGTAGAAAAGCACCATCGATTGGCGCCATACGTAGAACGATTGTTCCTTCTGAAATAAATTGAATTCTCAGTGATTGATAGTATCAACAAGAAACATGAGCAGGAGTCACGCCAACCCCCCTAGGACACAAGACCAACAGGGCGACCTAGATGGCCGGAATACGAGGCGGCTCTCGAGAACTCTACCAGGCGTCGCGGCGAGATGGGGCACTTTCAGGTCTCACGATCGGCGTTTGTTGATAGACACGGAGGAACTCACGAGGAGCCCAGATACAACGCCCTTGAAGAACAAAGACACCCGCGGCGTTCCTTGAGGCGTTGGCGAAGAAGGAGAAACTAGCGAGCCAGGATCATGATCACCGGCCCCTAGAGAGGATTGCAATGAGGGGATGCCTGGTAGGAACAACATAGGCAATGGACCCATCTTTATCACTTGATAGTTAAGGAATGATCATAGGGTAAGCGTTTAAAGACGTAACGAAACTCGGCCACATTAAGGAAAGCGTAAAAGGGCGAGCTCGGTCTCCGCATATGAATGCTTTGGTGCAATAAAGCGGAATCCGTTCCGCGGCCGGTACTACTTCCCTCCCTACGAAGTTGAATGCCTTAGATCGAAGCGTTCATTAAAGCAGAAAGACCACAGTAGACCATCTCAATAACTGAGAATCCAAATGAAGCTACACGGATACTAGGACCCGCAGGATCGGAGCGCCGGCTACACACTAAAAGGCGGCGTTAGCCTGGTTCAACGAGACTCCGCCGCCCGTCGATCTTATCCTTGAGAGCTATTCATTCGCTGATGCCGGCCCGCCGAACTCGGATGTATGCGAGAAGCGAGCTATCGCTACGACCATAAAGCGGGCCCGCGGGAGGCACGAGGTCGTCCGAGGGTTTAACGTTGAGTCATTAAAGTGAACATCCGGATGAGAAGTTGGCCATCACGCTTTCATCGTTTAGACTAGGCGTGCGGTCAAAGACCTAATGTTTCCATCTCAGGCCCTCGGTGCAATCATGGTAAGATTAGCACCATGAGAGAAATACATCAACGAGGAGGACCTTCTATCTAAAGCGGGGAAAACTCTTACATTGCAAAAGGAGAATAGTAGGAAGCGAGAAAAATGAGAGCGAAAGCCACAGGAGACGGAAATAGGGATGGAGTCCCCACGAAGGGGCAGAGAAAGCGGCGGTCTCGAGAGCCAGGCGCGTCGAGGACAACTTAAGGCCACCTCGGCCCATTTGCAACAACAATATTCGCGAGAAATTCACCTTAATGACTACCAGAATATCATAGGTCTTGTGCGAAGTGTAGCATGAAAAATTCTTAAGGTGGCCATCTCGAGATGAACAAACCAACCAGATTCTCGACCAAGTATTGTAATTCCACGAAGGATCATGGGCTGGCCAGACAAATGATTGCATCCAGTGAGGAAGGAAATTGAATACGATCAGACGTGGACATCTTCAGCTTTGTGGCCAAAGGTTAGGACTAAGCTTTATCACCTCGTCTGACCGGCTCTGGCACAGCACTGGCAACCGCGGGAGAAATCATGTGATCTCTAGGAGTTTGCGGGGAGGGGGCTCCGATAGGCACGAAAGGCTCGTCTGACATCGAATCAGGAGACACTAGAGGAAATATAAGCAATACTCAAACTCCTATTTGGATACTACCATAACTTTTAGACTCCGACTTGAAGGTACATAACATCCAGCTGACGATCAGTTGGTAATAAGGGCCCGTCATGGCCAGCAAGCGAAATACGGGTTCTGCAGTGACAAGCAGGCTGTTACATCATCTCACCAGCGTCAACTTTCAATAAAATGGGTATTGGAAGGGAGAAGCTAGAACTGGTCAACACCCACCTACAGGGATTCTCCGGAGAAAGAGTGTTACCCTGGGGTCAATACAACTAATGCTCACTTTAGGAATCCCGTCTTTGAGCATGGCAATGGTAGTTTCTCATGAAGTAGATGCCCCATTAGCTTATAACATACTATTGGGCAGACCCTTCCTCAATGCTATAAGGGCCATCCCTTCCGCCTATCATATGGTTATCAAATTCCCCGCTACGAATGGGGTAGGAATGGTTCGAGGAGATCGTGATAGCCGAGTCTTCTTAGCATCAATGAAACAAAAGCGGTTCGCGGCATGCGCATGGACGAGCTAGACATGAGAGATGAGGTAAGCATCCGACCCCTCTCGCCCTCGGAAGAACTAAAGCCAATACTGACGATGACCGCCAGACATCTCGTTTACATGAGATCCCGAGTGGCGAAAGGCGTTAAGGACCTCCTTATGCGCTTCTTAAAGCGAATGCCAGTATTCACCTAGAAGCGAGGAGGATATGGAGTGCCCGCGATAATCACACAAAATTTGAACATCAGTCCCTCCTTCAAGCCCGTTAAACAAAAGGCAGTTCACCTAGAAGCGAGGCGATCAATGAAAGTTAACAAGCTCCTCAAGCAAGGTTATTTGAGAAGTAGAATACCCTGACTGGTTGGCTAATGTGGTCCTCGTCAAAGACAAGCGGCAGATAGCAACTCTGCATTGACTTCACTGACCTCAACCGAGCTTCTTCAAAAGATAGCTTTCCCTTACCTCGGATCGACCTTATAGTGGGACGCCACGCATTTGGCCCTGAGCTATAACTTCATGGGCGCTACGGGGGACCTCTTAGGATCGAGAATAGACACATTGACCAAGAGACCTCATTTGTGACTAGGCAAGGTACTTTTTGTTGCAATTGATGCCTTCCCCCGGGTTGAAGAACCCAGTGGGGCACCTATTGAGAGCTGGTAGACAAATGTTTTGAAACAATCGGGCATCCATGGGGTATATAGATGACATCTTTGGTGAAATGATTAAGGCTGGGCTCAGTAGCCTACCCTAGCGAGGTCATTCCAGGTCCTGAAAAACTATAACATGAAGTTAAACCCAACCAAGTGTGCCTTCGGAGTCTCAGCTGGAAAGTTCTTAGGTTTCATAATCAACAACCGAGAAATAGAGGCAAATCCAAATAAGATAAAAGTTGTGCTCGACGATCTTGTAGCCGAACACGAAAGAGACCAACGTTTGAGATTGGGAGATAAAACACTCAGTAGCACATTATCTAGATCCAAAGACAAATTGACCTTTCTTTTAGGTTCTGAAAAAGGCCTTCCACTGGGATGCCCTATGTGAAGAAGCATTCTCGACGCTAAAAACTTACATGAGCTCTCCTCCCATACGGTAAAAACCACTTCAGGAGAACTCCTTACCCTTTATCCCGGCCATTTAGATTCCTCCAACTAGCGCCGCCACAATTGGAAAGTGATGAATCTAACGGCCGGTCTATTCTTGTAGCCCAGCTGAGATGACGGAGGGGAAAGATATCAAAGATGGAGAAATTAATCCTGGCGTTGGTGACCTTGCCGGGAGGCTTCGACCCGTATTTCTAGGCTCCTGCTGACCAAATCGATGGAATACCCGATGAAACAAGTATTGCACAAGACAGAGACCTCGGGAAGACTTATAAAATGGGCCATAGAGCTAAGCGAGTTCAACATCAGATATAAGCCAAGGACAGTAGTCAAAGGGTAGGTTTTGGTAGATTTCATCATGGAATTCACCCCATCAAATACCTCAACGAAGCCCACTGAAACTACTCAATTGGCACCCGACTTACCCATTTGGAGGTTGTCCGTAGATGAGGCCACCAATTCCCAAGGAAGTGGTGCATGTTTGATTTTGACCTCTCTAGACGGGATTGACGTGGAATCTGGCAGCTCAGTTGATTTCAGAAGCCTCGATAACGAGGTCAGTATGAGTTGTCATAAATGGGCTTAATCTTGCGCTCAGGGCGATGATTAATTATGCAGTGATTTCCTAGTTGGTGGTGAAACGGAGATGAGGACTCCTACAAAGCTAGGGGGCAAAAAAATGATCTTACCTCGAGATCCCGAGAAGCTATTTTAAAAGTTCCATGCGGGTTCGGTCGAGACATGTCACAGGATAGGAAGACTGTGACGGATGCAGCCGCGAAGCTAACGACAACATCCACAGGAGGATCTAAATGTTTGGTACTAGTTGAGCGCTCCCGAACCCTCGGTGAATAATAAGCCAATGAAGAAATATCCCGTCGGCCAGAAAGTGAATAGTCCCCTATGGGATTACGGTGGGCGGAATATTGCAACGATCAAAGGAGGAATCTATAGCTCATAACGAGGTGGCTAGATTCTACACCATTTGTCGAGAACCCTTGCTCCAACAGGGCTTTTCTACACCCATCCTTAAGTGCGTAAGAAAGGAAGACTCCAATTACATGCTCAGAGAGGTGCATGAAGGTATCTATGGCAGCCATATAGGAGCCAAGTCCTTAGCGGAAAAGACACGAGGCAGGATGTGGCCAACACAATCTTTCGAAATGCGAGCTAGTTAAAAAATGCAAGATTTGTCAAGAGCATGCCCAAATCTCTCACCTCCCTTCCGAGCTGCTGACCTTAATCACAAGCCCTTGGCCTTTTCAACAGTGGGGGCTAGACATATTAGGGCCCCTACCCATTGGGAAGGGCCAGTGCAAGTTTATTGTTGTATGAGTGGATTACTTCACCAAGTGGGTCGAGGCCGAGCCATTAGCAACAATCACCGAGCAAAGGTGCGTAACTTTGTTTGGCGTTCCATAATATGCGGGTTGAATCCTGAGGCCACGGTATTATCGATGTGGGAAACAATTCGACAATCCTAAGTTCAAGATTTCTGCCGATCTCGAATCAAAATTACTACTCATCCCCCGACTCATCGGTAGTCGACGGACAAGCGAAGTCACTATAAGGACTCGAGCAGATTAAAGACTAAACTGGAAAATCTAAGGGAAGAATTGGTAAAATACCTCCCAGAGGTATTATGAGCATCTGAGACACAAGCAAATCGACAACTCGAAGCCCCAAATTTGCTCACAGCATTTAATCTTGAAGCGGGCAGCTCAGGTCGAGTTGGGTTAAAATCACCCGAGTTGAGTTAAGCAATCTAGAACCTGTGAGATTCTCTACATGAACCTTGACCTCCTGGAAGAAAACGTGGAAGACAGAGTTCTAAGAAGTGCGAGGACCTTATCACGGAAAACTGACAAAATATATTACGACCAGAGGAATTAGGGCTAGGAGTTAAGCCCGGCTGACCCTAGTTCTAAAACTCCTGCTAGCAAGGCTTCCCCACACACGGAAGAATGGGACCAAGTGGGAAGAAGGACCCTCGTGGTATCGCGAATAGTCAGGCCTAGCAACTATGAACTTTTAAACATAAGAGGGAAAAAACCTTGCCACATTCTTGGAGCAGGCACCACCTGGTAGATTCTACCAATAGACCTCGGATTGTAGCTTTTAGTAAGAAATTCACAGTTTTACTTTAATAACAATCTTTGTGTTCATTTTTAGCCTGATTAATATTCTCGTAGATCGTCAAAAAAAAAAAAAAAAAAAAAAGGGTGAGGAGCTCAGCTCGAAGGGGCCTTGAAAAAAAAACAAACATCAGATAAGTACACACGTTTCCAAAAGACTGTACTTTTATTTCAGTTATCTCATAAAATTACAATCAAAAAATTACAACAAACATCAGACAAGTACACACGTTTCCAAAAGACTATACTTTTATTTCAGTTATCTTATAAAATTACAATCAGCAAAGTCGTTCTCTGCATCTCATAAATTACAATCAGCAAAGCCATTCTCTACATCTCAGAAGATCACGATCGGCAAACACCCAGTCAAGGTGAAAACCACAAGAAAGAGAAAGAGAAATAGAAGGAGAAGGAGAAAAGGGGGAGGAAAGGAATAATGGAGGAAGCGGGACTTAAAAAATTCCCTGACACGCCACCCCTCCCGAGATATGTTCCTGGTCCAATTCATCGGGGGGCAGGACTGGGAACAACACAGCTCTCACAGGGAGGGTTGGGAAAAGCACAGCTCCCGACAAACAGCAGGCTACGAAACGAAAGGGCGGCCTTAGGACCGTCATACGGGCTTCGCTGCTTGACAATCGAATCTTGAAGCTTCGTCGTATCCGAGATACGGTGCTAATAAGGCGGGAAGGAAAATCAAGCGGCGGATAACATAAAGCAGGAAGGCGAGAATTTATAAAACGGCGCAGAGTCACGCCATCAGATTCCGTTCTCATGAACTAGCTTTAAAGTCACCGCCTTCGGTTTCCCGAGAGAAGAAAGATGGAAGGAGCCATGTAGCTCGGTTTCAAAGAGCCTTGTGACGACTGAAGGCAGCTCGGTTTCGAAAAGAGCCTTGTGGCAGTTTCAGAGCCTTGTGGCTCGGCCGGAGGAGCCATGTAGCTCGGTTCGGAGGAGCCATGTAGCTCAATTCTTAAAGATTATGACTCGGAAGGCCCAGTAGCCAAGAGGCCATGCAGTTTCGGCCAAGAGCCACGTGGCTCGGATCTTGAGCGAGGCTCGGATGTCGAAAGAGCCACGTGGCAGCAAAGAGCCACGTAGCTCAGTTTAGGAGCCAGGGAGCTCAGATATAAAAGAGCCATGTAGCTCATTTTCTAAAGGTGTATGGCTCGGTTCAAAGACCATGGCTCGACTTCGAAGAGCCATGTAGCTCAGATTCAAGGGAGCCATGGCTCGGCTTCAAAGGAGCCATGTAACCTTGAAGAGACTATGTAGCTCGGGTTCAAGGGGCCATGTGGCTCGGTTCTTGGGAACCCTATGACCTAGAAGGCCAAGTAGCGAGGCCATGTGCTTCCAGTTTAAAGAGCCTTATGGCTCGGTTTCAAGGAGCAAAATGGCTCGAGGGTTGATGAGGCACAATGGCTCGGTCGTCAAGGGACGCGCATAGCAGTGAAACCCGACCATTTAAAGATTAGATGACGGGGAAACCTCCTCAACACGGGTCATAAAGAAAGCGGAAAACCAAGAAGGTAGAAGGGCGGATATCCGCCAGATAACAGGAAACCAATGTTAGGTTCTGGTCTGCTCCAGGGCTTAGAGCTCGAAGATAGCCAAAATGAGCAAAGATTATACAAAGGGGCATAAATGTTTGAGGTAGAGCTACGAGTAGCCTCAGTAGTGTGAGCCTCCAAGTCATGCAAGTCAGAAGGCGAAGCCCCAACGGGCGAGAGGGAAGAGCCAGCCCCGGCAGGAACCTCCACTTCCACCGGGAAGAGAATGGCTGGGTATCGAGAACACCGGGATGCGCCTCATCACCAGCAGTTCTTCGCCTCCTCTTCATCGGGAACTTGAAAATTGAAGTCGAGCCGAAAAACGGCGACTTTGCGCGCGTCGGAAAACCTGCCATCGGAACCGCCAGGTGTAGGCCTCGTCCCACCGACTCGCTATTCTCCATCCTTTAGCTAACCGCCAGCCTCCTGCATGCGGAGTGCACGCGGCGCTCCGCAGGCTCTACGAGCTTGAAGCCTCTCGGCGGGCGGGCTCCAAAACCACCCGCAGCTTCTTTGGTGCGCAAATCTTCCTTAGCGACACCGAAACTCTTCCTTAACCACTCGCAGGCCGCAGCTCATCCTTAGCAACCCTTAGGCCCTCTATGGCCTTCTTTTTCTCTGTCTTTAGCTCTCGCCTTTGCGGTCGAGGTGTGGGTTGAACATGCTTCACGCATCCTCGTTCAAGCTTTGTATCGACTCATGGCTCGGCCTTCCAGCGGAGGTCGGGGCGACTTTAACTTGAAGTGCTTTTCGTCGCCTTAGTAGAGCTCAATAGGCCGACCCTCCTCGCCCGGGCTTTTTGTATAAGTAGCCATTTTCCCGAGCAAGATGGGTTAAGCGGATGCGGCAACCACAACGATAGGAGCGGATAAGAGAAGGCTCTGGTGTCTGAGCGCTCCTTGGAGGCGATGGGAGCCAGCCTCCTTGACGCACAAGGCATCCGCCTTCTTAAGATTAGAGTCGAGGTGATAAGACTGAAACAACCTTGGCGTGGCTGCATTTATAAGCAGAGTTCCTTACCCTAAACTCCAAGCGATCATTTCCATCTCCACGGTATGGAGGAAGGCATGGCGTTTTTTACGAAGAGCTCGAATAAAGATAGGAAGAACTTTCAAAGGAAACGCGGCTTTCTCGAGAAAACCTTGGCTCTGCGGCGGAGGATAGCGGCGTTCTTTCGCCACCTCGGCGAAGAGGCGTGTGCACTTCCTCACTCCGAACTTAGGCGTGTGATCCCCGCTCCTTGATAGGCGATGGAAAACGGTCTCCCGGCCGGGGTCTTACCCAGGAGCACGGAGGTTGCTCGGGGGATCGAGCCTTACGGCACTACACTTCTCCTCTTCTTCGCGGCAACTCGGCACGGACCTCAGGGTTCTTCAGAGTTAGCTTCATAGAGGCCCCTCGAAGAAATTTCCATAGATTGGTGAAGGAGATCGAATAAGAACAGAAGGGCTCACACGAAGGCTAGGGATATCCACGACTGATCGGATCGGGAATGCGCCGGTGGCGACACTCCCAAGCGCAGCTTTGCCACCGTCCTCGGGAGTAAGGTCGTAATGGATACTGGAAATGACGAGGCAAGCATGGTCGAACATAGCAAGACACCTTTAAAAAGTCAGCCCTGCTAGCATAAGCGGAAAACTCCGCAGTTCTTGGGCGGAGTCCATGCTATCGAGTCCCTAGCGTATCATCTTGATCTGCGGGGTTGCATTCATCTCCGACCCCGACAAAAAAAATGGCCTCTTTGTGCCCATGGGAGGAAGGAAGTGGAGAAATGATAGGTATGGCAGTGGCTCGCTTTGAAATATATAAGAAGCCTTCTGAGGCCTCTTTCATGCTGAATAGATCCAGCAGCAGAGCTATACTAGGGACCCCGAGGCCCTTATCCCTAAAAAAAACCAGAAGGCCGACCAACACACCCCAAAAATTGGGAGAGAGCTAGAACAGGCACACATTGAAATGCTATAAGATACTTTTGATGAAAGGGTGTAAAGGGAAGCGGGGCCGTTCTCAGGCGCCTCGAAAACGGACCATGCCCAGGAGCAGGAGCAGGGCGTGAGAAGATCATGACACTTTAGATTCGGACAGGAAGGAGGTCCATAACAAGTAGAAAGGTTTTAGCATCTGAAGGCTCAACCCCGACTAGGGCCTGACATCGAAGTGCGCACCGTGACCTTACATGTGAAGCCATAGGGATACCTAATCTCGCTAATCTTCCTGCCCGCCTGCTGTGGAGGGAAGATAGCTCGGAAGACACAGCAACCCACTGACGTGAGAACTAAAGTCCTCCGCTGATTCGCCCCATTTGATCTCCTTAAGTGCCTTCCCTGCATACCTTTGAGCCCTCACGAGCGAGAAGACCCCGGAGAAGCATGTGATTAGCGGCGAAGAATGAACAAAATGACGAAGGCGGAACTGACCAACTGCGCCCAGACAACCCAAAATTCAAAACAAGGAAAGAAAAACAGACGAAGAGGAAGAAAGACGCACCGAACTAAGGAGGAAAGTAAGGAAAACGGCCCCTAGGGAGACAGGACGACAGAAAGCATCACAAGAAATTATGAGCGTTGATCAAAGACACTTCGGCTGGTAAGAAAGCGAAAAATACGTCTGAGGTATTCACAGATACAGAAACGCAGTCAAGCGAATTAGAAAATCGAAGAGCGCCATCATTATCTACCCAAGATGTTTGAAAGCGTTTGACCAAAGCCCGTATCAAGCCATCCCGGCTAGCCACGTGGAAGTAAATAGCAGATCAGCTTGATTAAACCCTTTGTCTAAACTTATGACGAGTTTTTAGAGAAGAAACGATGGGTAGAAAACAATATGTGCACGGGCTAGAAGCATGAGGCCCGGGCGTAAGCAAACATCCGCAACATAAGGAATTGAGGCATAGACCCGATAAAGAAGCTGGCCCATAGTAGAGATCTGTTACCCAAAGTACGGGCAGGAACTGCAGAGTGAAACCACCATGCGAGTAATCCAAGTGATATAGGCGTCCAAAAGCTTCATGTGAAAAAAGTGTCCAGTCTCCATGATCCGGGCCCCACGGATTAGGAAAGAAGGATCTTACGTGATCATTTCGCCGAACTATCTCTTAACGGTTGGTCATGATAAGAAAAACCTGCGATGGGAGAATCGCGTATCGCAATCTAACAAGGGAAATGTATATTTCCCCTTATAAATACCGATCCATTCCTACCATAAAAGGTGCGCGAGTAGTAACGCCGTGGCAGTTGGATTCTTTCCTTTTCAAAGAAAGCGGCTTAACCATCGGAGGCGTAGGCCTTTGCCGGATATTGCACCGATGCCGGGGTTGCGGTGCCCGGGTTGTCTGACGTCGGCTTTAACGGCCGGCGGCGACTCCAAAAGCTTGACCCGATTATCCCGGTGGCTTCCATCATTTATATCGATCTCGCATTTAAGCGCCAGCAGCGATGAATATGGCTACTCATCCACACCTTTTATCATCCCTACATTGCCTCCCATCGATGGCCCGTCCTTGACAGCGCGTAGTTAGTACTTCGGCTAGCGACCTCGTGCTCCACGTATACGTCGAGTACTTCATCCATCAGCTCCCTCGGCTCCATCAGCTCCGTTTGAGATTGCACAGGACCTATTGATCAACAAGCTGTATATTCTAGGCGTCATCCTAAGAGAAATATAAAGACGTCATCTTGTGGGACTCATTGATATATGTTGATATATTTATATATTGATATTTGTATACAATGTTTTAATATATTTATATGATTCTGCTTATGGCGGAGGTCTCAATGAACGCAGTGGGCATGGGTGTTCCTGCAAGCACAATAGTGTGGTTGTCTATTATGATTCTTTGATAATCAGAAAGCTGGTGTCTTTGCCAAGATCTTAGTTTATGGTGCTTATGTTTTTTGTTTCTTTTGTATAGATCTTGGGGCACCTGTTGTATACATCCTGGCTTTGTTCGGGGGTTTTTCCTGTACTCTTTTCATTGAGCTCCTTTGCTTATCGTGTATGTAAAAACAAATCAAATGACCGAGCTCCATGACATCATTTCTGCATACATATTTGTCTTCTTTGTTTTTGAAGAATGATAATGACTAGTCCTTTTCACAAAATGAGGCTTTGTTTTTTTTTAGGGTCTAGTATTACTAAAATTGTTAATGAAAACAATACAAGGATAAGTTGAAAAAACAAATAAAACTACGAATTATATAGTTGAAAAATGTATTAATATTATAAATTCAAAAGATTTAGTTATCAAATTTCTCTAAAGATTTTAGAAATATTATTGTGGATATTTATTAATCACCTTTACAAAATTATAAAGAAATATTAAATAATTTATCATGTGGCTTTCCTATAACCTCATAATCTTCAGGTTGATATTTAAATGGTCAATAAGTTAATATTACATCAAATACTTCTAGTAGTATAGTTGATAAAATGATACCCAACTTATTATATTTAGTACCAAATATGTAATACAATTCTATATAGGTTATTAAACCAGTATGAAGAATGGTATCAAATATAAAATATTGCAATGCTCCAATCATGGCACGCCTCGCGACAATCGCATTTGAACATGCCTAATAGCCTCTGTTATGGTTAATGACATTTGAACATTCCAATACCTGCTGTTATGGTCAACAACATTTGAAGATTTTAATTGTTAATCACATTGCTATTATTAATCCGCTGACATATTACGAAACTAATTAACACCGTCTATAACAACAATATTAAAAATACTCTTCTTGATCATTATTTAGCGCACTAAATTAATTTAATCATTTTTCAAACGTATTATTTCCATTAAAACTCATATTCACCAATCAAGAATTTTTTAAAATAATTTTAGGTTTGACTGACATGTGGATGATCTCATCACCCTTTGGATATTCTTCTTATAATTAGGCTTCAAACATAGTTTTGAACTTTTCGTTTCATAAGATTCTGTTTATTTAGTTTTTCTGGGAAAAGAAAAAAAGAAGGAGAAAAATGCAAACACTGATGGCCGGGAAAGTACAAGGACAAATGGCGCCTCTCTGCTGAAACCTCCATCCTCTCTCTCACTCCATACACGGGCCAAGTTCCAGCCTCTACAGGTTCCACCTCCATTTTCCCATTTTTTCTTATTTTCTGTTTCCAATTTTGTGTGTTGCTGGAATTTGGGGAAAAGATGGAATTTAGGACATGTATGCAGTTTCAGTAATGGGTAGTGGATAAAATCTGTAAGATTGAGAATTTCCATTTCTTTATCGCATTTTGATTTTTCATGAATTTATGAAGGCAGAAATGGGTGAAATGTGGGGGATTGTTTTGTTTTTTGAGATAACTCTGTTGTTTGGATAATGTTCTATTCCTGATTTTAAGTGGAAAAAAATTGAGACTCCTGGATTCGGTTTGAACTAGGTTAAATCCATGGCTTCTAAATTGGGAGATTCAATAATGCTATATTAGGGTTTTCAGCGAAATTAAACCGATCTAATTAATCATCTGTTTCACTTTTAAGCTTCCTAATAGTTAAAAGATTTAGCAGTTAATTCACTGTTTTCTTCTGCTGAAAGTGCTCAAATAGTTAAATTTCTTTGTGCTCCATATTTTTCAGGGTTGTTCTTGCTCCATTAACCAGACAGAGATCTTGGAACAACGTCCCTCAACCTCATGCCATCTTATATATTATTCTTAAAGCACCACCAAAGGGGGTCTTCTATAGCCGAAGCGACAGGAGTTTCTGACACTGCTCAAGGGTAATTGTATTTCAATTCATAAATGAAATACACTAAGGTGGCCTTTGTTTGCTACTTAATAAATATGCTTTTTTTTCAAATTTAATGTTAAATAAGACAAGACAGTTTCATTGCTTTTAATATCTATAAATATCATGTTAACTCTCCTATTGTTGGGTAATGGGCGTGTGTTTTCTCTGCTTAAGATAACTTTTCTATTCAAATTTTTTTTAAATTTCAAAGAAATAAACATTAAGTTTAAAAATTAAATAAACAACGTTGAAAATATTTAGCTTTAACTGAAGCCAAAAACAAGCAGCACCTTAATGTGGTTGATGTATGCTTTAGTGTTTTTTTGACATTGAGGTTATCCCCTTCCTTTGCTGTTTAGGTATCCACAAACACCGGGAATATGGACGAAAAGCAAGCCACATGGAAACCTATTGTAGATGCTGTTCACAAAGGCGGTATCTTCTTTTGTCAGATTTGGCATGTGAAGTTGGCCTCAAACACAGGTATGGTTTGTGCCATCTCTTAGCTTTACAGTATGCAAATGAATATTTGGGAGTTCTTGAATTATTGTGATGAGATCATCCGTAATCCAGACATGGATTCCTTTAGTTCCTTGCAAGCTTATATGATGAGACACTATGACTATTGAGATCTGGGTTTACTTACCTTTAGGTTTCAGCCAAACGGGCAAGCTCCAATCTCTTGTACAGACAAGCCGTTGACACCCCAAACCAGAAGCAATGGCATTGATGTTGCCCAGTTCTCAACTCCACACCGGCTAACAACAGAGGAAATCCCTCAAGTTGTTAATGATTTTAGACTTTGCTGCAAGAGTCGTTATGTAGCTGGTAAGGATATTTTCACTTCAAAAATAAATTTAGTGATGATGAGAAACAACATTTGATTAGCCTAATCATAGTCTTCATTACAAACCCATTATCATGAATGTCAAGAAAGAAAATGGCAACCATTCCCACCATTGAAGACGCTCAGTTTCTTACCTGTGTTAGACAGTTGTTATTTTCTGTATATTGGCATTTGATTTGTGCTAAAGCCTTCAAAGGATATCAACATGGGAAGCTAAGGGCCTGTTTGTTTCCTGTTTTTTAAAACTCTTCTTGAGAACAGTTTTTGAAAACACAGAGAACACCATTTTTGTGTTCTTTGAAAATTGTTCTTATTTTCTGAATTTAATGTTTTCTGTATTCTTTTTTTTTTTCATAACAAAAAAAAAACTGGAAAACAAACGTGTCTCCCTGTATTTCTTGTTTTTGAGGATAGAAAACAGTTGTCAAATATATGAACCAAACAGGCCCTAAGAGCTTATACATTAACGGATTTTTTTGAAGTGAAAGGCTTTATCCAATTTTTAAGTGTTAACATGACTTAAGATCATTGATATGCAATGTTCTAAAAGTCTTTCCATAATATCTGGAAAAAAAAAATATGACAGCAATCATCAATGTTCATGGAAAAGCAAAAAAAAAAGGAACTATTTGCCTTGAGAATTATCCAGTGTCTACAATAAACAGATATTTGAACTTATTGTTCTGCAAAATGATTGTAGTGATACTATTGAACCTTTTCATGGATGTAGTTTCTCTAATACAAACTGAATGATTTCACAATTTCTTTTGATGCACAATACTATTCGTTCAATATGTAGGCTTTGATGAGAGTTGAGATCGCATGGGGCTCATGGTTACTCTACTTGATCAGTTCATGAAAGACTGAACAATGATCGAATCCGATAAATACATGATCCCTAGAGAACAGGTGCCGGTTTCCTTTGGAAGTAGTTGAAGCAATTGTTGATGAGATAGGAGCAGACAAAGTCGGAATAAGGCTTTCTCCATTTGCCAATTATTCAGAAGCAGGAGACTCGAATCCAGAAGCTCTAGGCCTTTACATGGTCGAGTCCTTGAACAAATACAGGCTTGTCTAGTGCCATATGGTTTTGCCAAGGATGAAAACAGTAGGAGAAAAATATGAATCTCCCATGTCTTTTTTGCCCATGAGAAAAGCTGGGAGGTGCATCTACTGTTGATGGGGATAAGACAGAGAAGACGGAACAATCAGCTGAGAATCGAGCTGATCTTGTTGCTTATGGACGTGTGTTCTTGGCCAACCCAGATCTTCCAAAGAGATTTGCGCTCAATGCTCCTCTCAACGAGTACAACAAAGAAACATTTTATACACCCGATCCTAATGTTGGTTACACTGATTATCCATTTCTTGAAGACACTGAATAGAGTCTCATTCTCAAAGCTGTAGAATTAGAACTTGAATAATTTTTCATTGATATAAGCACATCCTATATGCAATAGTTGTTGCCAATGATGTCTAGCTCGGTGATTAAGGGCTAGGGTGGGCATAGGGAGGGGAGGGGATCGGGTTCGAGTCCTAGTGGAGACAAATTTGTGTACTTGTAAAAGAAATGTCGTAGTTGTTATTTCCTGCTTGGAGTACAATCTTATTGTTGATTGTAGACTATGGAATACTATTTAAGCCATCACCTTTACTTCTGGGGCATACTCACTATATGATGTATCTATCGTCTAAAGAAATTTCATTTGAAGGGCCAAATTATAAGTGTAGCTCATTCATAATATGTGTAGAACTAATACCATCTTAGACATATATCACCCCATAATAATAACAATTAAAATATTATATCTTAAATAAGGCTGGGAACTATTTAATTCTGTGAGATTTTTAACGTAGCTTATCTATTTGTGACATTTATAATGTATAGCATGATTGAGGCATCGATAAATAAACGTTTTGAACTGAAAAGTTCAAGAACATAGAACAAACTGGCATTTGTCTATTTGGAACATTTTCTAATGGCAAGGACATGATTGAGGCACAATAATAAACGTTATTGGAACCGTTCTTGGAACTGAAAAAAAAAGTTCAAGAACAGAGAATAAAATGGCATTTGTCTATTTGGAACATTTTCTAATGGCAAAGACATGATTGAGGCACAATAATAAACGTTATTGGAACCGAAAAAAGCTCAAGAATAGATAACGTTCTTGGAACTAAAAAAATGTTCAACAGAGTTGGACATACCCCCAAAGCTTACAACTGGTTAAGCTTTAGTGGTTAATTCACTGTTTTATTCGGCTGAAAGTGCCCAAACAGCTAAATTTCTTTGTGCTCCATATTTTTCAGGGTTGTTGTAGCACCATTAGCCAGACAGAGATCTTGGAACCATGTTCCTCAACCAGATGCTATATCATATTCCTCTCAAAGGAACATCAAAGGGGGTCTTCTATAACCGAAGCAACAGATTTTTCAGATAGTACTGCTCGAGGGTAATCACACAATACAGTGTAATCATTTTCTAAATGAAAATAAACAAGATGTGCTCGGTCCTATCATCGTTGTTTTTTTTTTTGTTTATTTATTTATTTTTTGGAATTTCCCCTATTTTTAGGTGTCCAAATGTACCAGGCATATGGACAAAAGAATGTTGAAGAATGTGAAACCTATTGTGTTTCTTGAAGTCTCATCAGAATGCTCCTTCTGTTTCTGGCAGCCCAGTTATCCTGGCGGTATCGCGACCCGTGACGCGCACCTCCCAGCCGGTGCCAACGTCTTGCCTCTACAAATGCCTCAACCGGCTCTAAGTCATCACAACGATTCTTCTCTGCTTTTCACTCTACTTTATGGGATTCTGTGGTCCAGCGGTCATTCATCCTTGAACAAACCATCCATCATCGAGATTTTGAACCCACAGGGGCCATTGAATTATTGGGAACCTTAGATATGCTTGACATGGTGACTTAGGTGTCGCCTTTTGTGAAGACTGTGGTGCTTGAATTCTACTCCATTTTGACCAAGGGGATGGGGTGATCCCACTTCCCCTGACTTCCGGACGGTGTATGTTCGGGGATGGGTGCTTGAATTCTTGGTTGTCCCAACCCTGCTGAACTCACTATCCAGCCCTCGATTCAGGAGGTTGTTTCAGTCATCATCGGCAGCACCCTGTCTTCCTAGCCAGCCAAGGGCAACGTTCGATCTTCAATTCTGATAACGAAATACGCCACCATAAGATCGACTTATAAAACTAGCTATCATCACAAAATATCGGTAAATATTTTACAGAATAACACGTTAATCGTGATTTTATGTAATATCACAAAATAACACGCTAATCGATTTTATGTAAATATCGAAAATATTATAAATATCGTAAGAAAATATCGATGTATCGTTTTACAAAAATATCGGTTCAATTAAAATTTTTCATTTTACCATATAGATAATAAGAAATTATTCATATCTTAATTAGCGTGAAATTAAAATCAAATGGATTAATAATTATTAAATTAAATATATTATATTTAATATATTATTCATATATTATTATATTAAAAGATATTATTTATTTGTTTTTCTTAATATTATAAATATTATATAGATAATAAGAGATTCAAAATATTATATATTATAATTTTAAATTTTTAATGATATTATTTTATTTCTTTCTTTTTTCAAATTAATATTTGGATTTAAAATATTATAAGTTGTAATGTAAATAAAAATAAAATAAAATATTATAGCTATTACGAACAAATAAATAATAAAAAATATAAAAAAATTTGCATTATATATAATAAGTACAATAATATTTTTATTAGTACGCCACTTACATTTCTCTCATATTCAAAACCCTTAGAAGATTTTTTTACATTTTTAACCAAGAAAATCGAATTTCACGAAAATATCAAAGAAAATATATAATCGAAATTTTTGGTAATCTTATCGATCTCCATCGATAACCGAAATTTCGAAAATTTTGTTCCCTACTCATACGTCTCATGTTACCAAGACTCTTGCCACTCCATTGTTTCAAATAGGGACCAAGCAGCACTTTAACCTTGGGCGACTGGTGTTTGATAATATTCTTAGACAAACCGAATCTTCGGCTTTGAACTTGGCATTGGCTATTCGTCATTCATCTTCGGGATTCTCAAGGATCAACGTGCCTCACTGCTCCTTCGCACTTATGCGTTCAATGGTCCAACATCTAAGATTAGACTGAATCCTTAGTTGTTCCGGGGTTTACACAAGACTAACACCCCTTCTGGGAATGGTGGAGATGCTCCTTGTTGTTACCAATTTTTCGTCTCAGATCCGCATCGGCCAAGAATAACCTCGTTAGGGCAAGCAACCCTACAGACTTAAAGCCGGCCGTGATTCCGATGACATCAAGTCAACAATGTAGAGGGAAGGCATGAGGCTTCTGTATAATAAATCGTGATACCTTTTCTCAGGTGGGGATATTCCTGAATTTATAGGTTCGCTTCCTAACTTCCGTCTTATTTTTACGCTTAATAATATATGTTTTTTCTTTATTAAGGATTATGCTTTTTACGATAAGACTGCTTTTTCTATCGCCGATTATCCTTTAAGGGATAATATATGTTTTTCCCTTATCAAGGATTACCTCTTTCAAATAAAGGATTTAAATTAAAGAAATTGCGATAAATATCTACCTTGCGTATTTTCCCATAAAAAATTTCTCATATATGGTGAGATGGCTCAAGTAGTGACTTATCCTGTATGTTCGAGGATCGCACTGCCTCTGTGTCTCCTGTGGTGGTTTTAATATAGTGGGTCACCGGGTCAGTTTCATGAGATCGTGGCCAGCAAGGCTCGGGCGCCGGCCTGGCGAGCGCGGTCCTGGCCTCAAAAAAGCCATGCAGCCCACAATCTCTACCTCCACAATGACTCAACCTTGCTCCAACATCGTCTCCCTCCAACTCCAATCTCGCTGATTCCATCTACCTATGGATAGCGGTCCCTGCAGCTCATCCTGTGCCGTCATTACCGTGGGACCATGCCTCCCGCTGTGACATCTCCTACGCCTCCAACCACGGTCGTGCTTCTGTCTCTCATCGCCTGCCACACTTCATTCCGATGGTCCAACACATTTCCCGTTCCTCCTAGCCCACGATAAGTGGTGATATCGAACCTTGGACTTTTGACTGGAAGCCCCAGGCTTCCCTCTCCTTTCGCCTTCTTTGGGCAAAGCAGAGAACCGTAACACACATTTTGCTCTTCCGATATGGTATGGAACACTCTAGTTTTTTTTTAGCATTTGACTTGATTGTGTACTCTCTACTGTCTGATATTTGTTTACAGCACATGTTCGATACGCTGCCCGGGGTCAAGTACAACTATGTTCCTGTGGATGGTTACTTTCTTTCTTTTGTGGTTATGTTCTTTGGTTTATCAAGATGATCACCGCTCCCGTCGCTACATACCTTAATTTTATTTTTGCCAAAGGAGGAGATTATTGGAGTGTCATTATTGGCAGAACCCTTATCCAAAATAAGATTCATGAAGTGCTTCAACCATTGATGCAGTAGATGTTGTAGCAAATCGTGTAACACATATGTCTAGAGTTGTTTTTGTCTCACCTATTAATAGAACAAGGAAAGGTGAACCTTACCTTAGTTAGGGTCCAACTGCATTGGAAGATTCTTTGCAAATCAAGCAAGATATTCAACGTATTGAGCAAGGAAAAAGAATATTTTGCACATTTCGAATCAACAAAAATCTCAACAGTAGGAGATCTCATCTATAGGAGCCTAATTGGAAAAGAAAATATTATGCTCCATGAATAAGGAAGAATATCAACCAGTGATTGTAACCATATAAAATAGTTTTGGAAAAATTTGGATTTAGTCCAAATAAAGATTCTCATCTTAGTGCTTAAAAAGGAGTAGAAGAGACCTTTGGGTATCATCGATTAATCACACAAAGGAGGACTTATGGAGAAGCTATCTTTGTAGAAAGAGCAACTGCAGCGCAAAATAAAACCTTAATGGTGAACAACAAAGATGCTTACTCTATATGGAATGGAGTGATTGGGAGTTTAATGGGAACTCCAGATGGTAATGAGAAACAAGGAGAATTTTATTTCAACGCTTTCACATAATAGAGTAAAGCTGCCAGAGTAGCGGAGCCTTGTCTCACTTAAGTCCAACGTGTAACCTAATTGATGTATAGTGAAACACCTTACATTTGGGTTTAGTCCCATGGACGTAGGCAATTTCGAACCTCATAACCAATCCCCACCCCCTCTGTCTGTCTGTGTGTGCATAATCTTTCTTATCTTCTTACTTCGTACACAAATTAACTCTACATACTTTGATGCAGCATCTCTTGAATCATTTTCATAACATACTGTCATTAATTTTTCACGCTTCTCACTCCGTACAAGTTAGGCAAGTTCCAGTTGTTTCATAGGTGCAATCTTCCAATTTTCTTCATTTTCTCCATTTTCTTTCTATTTCTGTTTGGTGTTGCTGGGTTCGGGACATTCTGAGAGACGGATTTGAGGAAAAAAAATATCATCTGTTCATAATAAAACTCTTTGAAGATTCAGAGATCTCCTTTGGCTTATTGTTGTTAATTTTAATTTAGTATATCAGATGTAGATTGTTCATGAATTTATATAAGGCCGGAATAGTGTAATGCAGATACTTTTCCATTGCCTTTGATGCTTAATTCATTCGATTTGTTCCCAGTTGCATATGAGTAGTCTATTCCTGTCCGCCCAGTCTATATACTGCAAATCAAGCCTAGCTGAGCTTGGTTTCAACTTTCACCTATCAATGTCCCCTAGAATGAATATTTATGATTAACGATTTAATATCCCTTTATGATTCATGATTTGACAACCCATTAATAATTGCAATTGATCCCAACTGGTTTGCATCAGATCTGAAACATTCAGAATGACTACATTCAATCCATGGTATACTGCTCTTTTCAATCTATAAAGAGCCCTCGTGTTTTAAAATGCGTTAACTAAGCAAGAGAACCTGCTACTTTGAGGAAAAGGAATTGTATTTCTGATTTGGTTTTAACTAGATTAGTCCATGGCTACTACAAATTTGGAGAAGAATCCAGCTGGAAATTAGAAGGTCTAATTAATCATCTTGTTCACCTTTACTACTGATATGGCTTTCAACTTATTACTGGTTAGGTGATATGATCCTAAATCGATTCCATAAGGAAGTTGTACTTAAGTTTGAAAAGTTCTTTCACCTAACATGCCTGTCTTTTGGGTTAGACTTTCTTATTGGGATTTGGTACCTATCATCGGATGCTTATCGCAGAGTCTAAGAATAGCAGAAAGGGCTATCTATAGCCCCAAGAAAGTTAATCTAGAGTGAAAGATATCTAGATTGGTGCTATCCATAGACGCTATTTCCTTAAGGTGGGCAATGATACGAACTTAACATCGCTACATGCTAGGATTACATTGAAATGAATCCAGTTTCAAGTAGCATGAGTGACAATTTGTGCTTGCAAAGTTGTGTCAATAATGCTTTTTCTAGCATTCGGCTGCCAACCCAAACACGACACAAATTATATATATATATAGAGTATATATATATATATATATATATATATATATATATATATAGATATATATATATATATATATATATATATATATATATATATATAATGAGTTAATTTAGAGTTAAATATTAATTAATATAATAATTAAACGAGGTCAAAATGGGTGTTATGGTTGAAAATCTGAATACGCCGTTAAAGCGGATTATGTAGGTCGGCGTGAATTTGATCGAAATACGATTATCTGGCCGAATCGGTAAAGGTGGGTAATCGTGTTCGCGAAGTCGTGTCAATTTTGTCGGGCAAGAATTTCTACTCATTTATCGTATTAGTACTTGAATTGGATTTTAGCATTGAAGCAGATACTATCATTAGGCTTTAGTAGTTAATTCACAGATAATTTCCTTGGGCTGAAATTGCCCAAATGGCTAAATTTCCCCAGTTCTCCATTTTTTTTTTTAGGGTTGTTCTAGCACCATTAACCAGACAGAGATCTTGGAACAATGTTCCTCAACCACGTGCTATCTTATATTACTCTCAAAGAACCTCCAAAGGGGGTCTTATCATTGCTAAAGCATCAGTAGTTTCAAATACTGCTCAAGGGTAATCAAGGAAGACATTCATTTTCTGAATGAGACAAAACAAAATGTGCTCTAGCTCATATTTTCCAGTGTTTTGATATTGATGTTGGGCCTATCGTTTTTGTTTTTGTTTTGTTTTATTCCTTTCTTGGAATTTTCCATATTTTTAGGTATCCACATGGACAGGCATTTTAAGAGATTTGCACCTCCTCTCAACGAGTACAACAAAGAAACATTTTATACACTTGATCCTGTTCTTGGTTACAGTCAAGTAAAAAAAATCGGTTTTATCAATTGATATATTGCTGATATATGAGATATCGGTCAATACTGATACGATTTTATAGACCAAAAATCGATTGGACAAAAAATCGAGAAAATGTAAAAAAATCGTCAAAATATCGGCCGAATTATCAAAAATGTCAATATTTTGGTGAAATATCAAACATGCAAATCATACGTGAGTGGCTTGGCAAATCGGTAAAAAATCACAATTTATCATCGATATTTTTGAAAAAATCGACCATGTTTTGACTTGTTTGATGTATTATTTGACGGCCCGGATTCATTCATGCTTGGATCCTTGGTCAAATTTTGTTAGCTTTAGAAAGCGTCTATGTGCATGAGAGGGTAGTTTCTTGAGATCACAATGCTTTGTGACAGGCGCTTTAAAATCGAGGTCAGGTTAGCCATTTCACGTCAATCACTTTGGAATATTTGTGGTCACCTTTCTGTATATTTTTCTTCAAAATATACAAATTCTTATAATATTCTGAGTTTGATGTCTGTTCTTTTTTTACATGCAAAGTATATTAAAATTAAGCCCATTACAATATATTTTACAAAAATATACCGAGGCGCGGCTTCGGCGCTGCGTACTCGCGATCTCGAGAAGGAGCGTGTTCTTCGTATTACACGAAAGGGTGGTCACGGCCAGGGTGAGCCGTCGTGAATATCTCTTACGAGTTCTTTCACGCTTTCAAGTCGCGATATCACGATCGCCATCACATTCTGTCCAGCGCGCATTCAAGTACCTATCTTTCGATGTATTTGAATGTCTACATATCCGCAATCTGATATGCCCCTCATGACTCAAATCTGATGTGACTCATACATGCATATGCCAAGTGTGAAAAAAAGAAAGCATCCAAGAAACGTCTTTGCTGACCCTTTTCCAAAATGAAGAACTTTTTGTTTTGTAATTTAGACACATTGGATACCCAAATCTTCTTATTTCCTTACAAATGCGTAATGTTATGCATTTGTGGGCCGCGGTTACCGGAGTTCTACCTCACCGTAGGGCGCCCGCCGCGTCATATAACATTTTTCACGGGCTTTCACCGGCGGTTCATGCTCCCCAAACCATATCACAGGGTTTTCACGGTGTGTCATCTACTTAGCCGCTTCCAGTTCTGCGCGTCTTTTCATGTCATGCGACCGCAAGCCTCAATTTGGACGTTGTCCCATTTGCGAGCTCACCATCAGACACGAGCCACGGTGTCGATTAACCATGTCCTCAATACATACATCGAACACCGGCCACAATGTCGATTTACCATACTGTCGAACACGAACACGGTGTCGGCCTCGACCATCTACTTTTCCTTTTGAGCTCGTGATGTCCGTGCATAAATGTAAATGCAAATGTCATTGCATGTCATTTTCATGCCTACATGTCATGCGTGTCATACGACATATCTAATACACTACATGTCAAGTTTCATGGATAAATTATATTTAATACATATAATTATTTCCATTTTTATCAAACATATATCACATAATTTCACATATTCAACATGTTATTCAATTTACAACAATAACACACATTAGCCATTCCCGGCCATAAATCCAGCCATGCTTGACCTCGGAAATAATCTAGACTTAGTCCAGAAAGTCCAGCTTTTGTAAATACCATACAAGAGCATCAACCACATGATTACTACTCGGTATGCAACCCGACATTTGGATACAAACCCGGTTAGCGAAGTTCAAAAACAAGAACGGAATTCCTCAATTGTCCGTGACCTAGCCCAATGTTTAGCAGATGGTTTGGCTGATCACTTCATCTTATAAAATTTTAGACTCGCGAGCTTTAGTAGAGTCACAGAATGCGCTGTCGGAGTTCGGACGAAAGTTATGATCGTCGAGGATTGTGCCAGGCCCGATTCACGGGTGTGCGGAAATTTGGAGCACATTGGATTTGCCGTATGGTTAGGATTTTGCCGTCTGAACCACGGTGTTCGAGTCTCGGGCGGTCAAAACCGTGAAAGCAGGTCTTTGACCGTCACCTGACAATAACCAAACCGCACATCATAAGTCGCGCCACGAAAATGGCGAAACAATTAAACCATTAAGTGGCCCCTAAGTGATGAAATAGCAGGAGTAGGAGAAACCTACCTCTTGTAGCCTTGATTCGGGTTCTTAGCGATCCAGGAGTGCGCTCGCTGCGACACTTCTTCCTTTTCCTCTTTCCTTTCCCTCTCTTCCTTTTCTTTTTCCTCCTTTTTCTTCTCTTTTCTTCTTTCTTTTTCTCATCTTTCCCCCCTTTCTCTTTTCCTTTCCTCCCTTTCTCTTTTCCTTTCCAACGAACTATTTGTGACCTATTCATACTACTTGCACCTTTCATGTAGTAGACACATATTGCCATATTAATCACACATATTCATTTGTCACGAGCCACAGATTCCTCGAAATCGTAAAATTGGTATGTCGAAGCGCGAAATTCGATTTGATAGTATATTTCACGAGACGATTTGATAAGATTATGTCGATTTATCATCAAGATCTAGAAAAATCCCAACTTTTCCTCGGGGCTATTGACAAATTAACGTTTTGCCATTTTTGAAAAATTTAAATTTAAATTTTTTAGTTTCCCCACTCTCCCCTCCTTAAAAATTTCGTCTGAAATTCCCGAGAATGATATATACCAATGCTATCATGTGTGTAAGTAACTCTCATTGATCACAATTTATGTGGCAGGTGTGCGTCAGTCAGTCCATCCCGAGGATGACATCAACCTCGGACCTATTCATGATCCTTCAATTCACCATGAGTAGAGGCCCAGAGATCTCTCACTCACAATTCCGACGTGTCCAATCAACCCTCACCCTAGTTCCTAGGGGAGAATTCCCAAACAATGGCTTTTCAAGTGGTCTCAACCTAATCTATCACACAAGATGCAACAATAATGAATATGATGCATCCGAATTTAAACAATACTCTTGTCAACAAGTGCAAGAGTAGAAACGTACCTTGCATATCCGGTTGATCTGCACGCTCAACCTATGTACAATAGCGTAAACACGCCCTTGGATCCCCGAAGTCACGGCTGTGAGCCACATCACGACCTCGACCCATACTCACAGCCCTGCGGCTTTTAATGCGGGCTCTTAGAAGGTGCTTATTGTAGACACTCTGGCCCCGAACTAATTCCTCGACCCATCTGTGGTGAGAAGGAACAAGGCGCAATCGGTGCATGTCCCATCAATGTTGGGTTGCGATTATCTATATCCACTGGGATCTCGCCTTTATGGGCAATCTCTTCTGTGTTCGGTACAGTTCTGATAGAAACATATCATCAGCCACACTGTTGGCATCCATACGGCCTTATTACAATAATGTGACCTTGTACTAAATGTCCTCGTGGAACAAAAGTCCTCCACTTCTTTCTCGAGCTAGAAGAAGAGTGACTCTCCTTCCTTTTCTCATTGGCACCCACATCCAGGATGCTCCGTGCGTCATCTATCTCCCTCTCTATGGTCATAGCAGTCCTGACCATAGAGTCCATGTCTTATAGAAGAATCCCACAATCTTGCCCCGAATGGACAATTTCAGACCATCCTCGAATTTTCTGACCTTGGCCATATTTGTGGCCACATAATCATCCCCGTAATGTGCTAGCTCTGTGAACTTAGCCACGTATTCCATAACAGACATGGCTCCCTATTTCAGCTCTAGAAACTTTTGAGCCTTGGCATGCCGAGCGAATGCTGGGAAGAACTTGCTCGTGAAGAGCTCTCGGAAATCTCATGTTGCCTCAATTTAGGTCTTCACTGATCCGCCACACAGGACTCGCTCTGGATTAGAATCTTTGCTGTCGAATCCGTGTAGTGTCGAATGTGATCTCCATAGCCTCCAACACCTTTTCTATCTGCCGGAACCAATGGTCGGCCACCATCGGGTCCCTTCCTCCCATAAATGTCAGAGGATGATGCGCCTTAAATCTCTAAAGGTTACTCAGCCCTCCCTGACCGCCAGCTGCACTAGTATGTGCAATGGTGGTAAATGCAGCTCCCATCGCCTCCACAAATGCCTGCTGATCAAAGCCAGGCGATGGTCGACTCACGCCCTGACACACCCCACCCCTCGTTGCGGGCGTGCCCGGCCTCCACTAATCTGACCATTACCTTTGCGACTAGAAATCCTTGTGAAGCGAAGCCGTATTGCTTGTGGCCTCCTATAAAAATTTTTCTTTTTATTTTTTTAAAGCTTAAGATTTGGTAAAATCTTAACATTGAGAAAACGTGACATGGCCAATTTGCACATAGTCTAATTCAAATCCTGTATACATTCAATTTACATATCAAAATATAGCCTTGACATACCAACACATTCTCCTGAAACTCTTTACATGTACATACATATGTTCCTTTATACAAATTCAAAGTATGTTCAAGGTCTTTTCCTTACATAATGTTCTTAATTTACAGCACTTGTACAATGTCAAGACAACCCCTATTGTGCTCCAGCGTCTTGCGTACCTGTACCTGGAAAATAGTTTTTAAAATACAAAATAATGAGCTAAGCAGGCACCGGTGAGTGTATACTTTCATAAGTATTTCTTTTCCGGAAAACATCTCAAAAGCGTAAAACTTTCTTTTACAAATATTTTCCGAGAAACTTTACTTTGCTTTGCTTGCTTTAAAAGTTAAAACTTTTAACTTCTTGCCTTTTGTACTTACTTGCTTTGTTTCACTTTTCTTTAAAAAGCATAAAACTCTTGTGCTTGCTTGCTTGGAAGTTTATAAAACTTCTCAAAATTTTCTCTTTCTTGCTTGCTTTATCTTGTTTGAAAAGCTTCTTAAAACATTTCCACGAACCTTTGCTTTAAAAGTTTCTCGACTTTCTATAAAGCTGAACTTGAGCTCAACCACATGCTTTGAAAATAAAACCCATGGGAGCTTGGCTCCAGCCAGATCGTTTTGAAATCTAAGCGGGAGCACAGGCTCGACATACGTTTGCTTTAAAACTCTCGGAGGCACAGGCGACCGGGAGACAATAGTTGATTTTTCAAATCACGTATATCATGCTTGTAAAACATCAACCACTGGAGGCCTATTTTTTTTGCTTGCTATACCCTAGTGAACACGGGAACCTGCCTTTCAGCCGTGCGGGTGGAAGGACCTTTGTCAGCGTGCGTGCGGCCGGTCTCTTTAAATGCATGATGTATGTACGCAAGTTTGGAAACCCGGGCAAAACTACAATGCATGTATGAAATCTAGCAGCGCCGTGCGCGTCACGGAATACCTACGGCCGGTTGCTTGCTTAGAACTAGGAAGGCCTTGTTTTTACAAACATTCTTTTGCTTGCCTTGCTCTTTGAAAATGGTTTTACAATTTAAAACCATTTGCTTGCCTAACACTAGCGAAAATGGTTTAATTATTCAAAACCATTTGCTTACTTGCTTATTTGCTTGGCTTGAAAAATGGTTAATTATTCAAAACCATTTTACTTACTTGCTTGTAATTGTAGTTTCTAATTTAAAACCAATGCTTGCTTTTCAAAAATGGTTTAACTCAAAACCATTTGCTTGCTTTTTAACTCATTGTTTGCTTCTTGAAAATGGTTTGCATTCAAAACCATGAAATACCAGTGTAAACAATTTATAATAATAATAATAATACACTAGTATTTGGAAAAATGAGTTTAGAACACTCACCTCTTTGCTTGCTTAACTTAGGCAGTTTCCACGCTTATCCGCCTTTGCTTTTTAACCTACACACTCGGCGAATACGACGACAAATTATGGCGCAACTTAGCATTACTTCCTAGACTTGATCTCTTTATACTCTTTTAAAGCTTCAGGTGCTAAGGGTTCTATTCTAACTGGAATCACCAATTCAGACACGAAACTCAGGATTCGTCGAAACAGCCAGGACTTCTCTATGTCCAAAGTTGATGTAGGAATTTTTCTTGCACATGACCCCACTTTGAGTGAATTTTTAGGCCACTTAGGATCAGAATTTGACGATTCCTATTTCTTAAGTTTTGTTCTCCTTGAAGTCTAGTTTAAGTAGCCACTTGAATCCTCCGTCGAATAAGAAATGAGGCAAGTTATGGCCAAAATCTGGCCCGGTCGAAGCGGAAAAAACGAACATGGTGTCTTAGGTACAACCCTAATGTGTCTGTACACATTCTCTAGTGAGGTGTACCGAGTACCCCTCATTCATGCAGTACACCTTCAAAATTTACTTGATTTTGTTTCTTTCCCACTTTTGATGCCAATTCCTCCATACAAACCACATAATTCATATCTGCTCGAAACCCGACTTGGAAATCATCTAAAGCAACTCATGACATTTGAATTGGTGCTTTGGAACCTCAAACCACAAAACCTTAGGTGAAAATTCAAGAACTCAACCTAGGTCCACCAATTCTTTTTAAACATCATATAATTTGATGATTCATGATTGTTTACATCAATTGGGGTTTTACCCACATAACCCCAACCATTCAAAGGCTTAATGTGCTCTTTGCACAAAACCTAGACCAAAGGAGAACTAATCTCCATACCAAAAACTTTAGGATTCAAATAAAAAACCCAAAAATAAGGATTCCATACCTTGATCTTCTTCTCCTCTTCCTTCTTCTTCCTTCTCTTCCTCTTGCTCTTAGCTCTCTTATCCTCTCACTAAATCGTGAACACTAACCTTTTGGAGACCAAAATGACATTTTGGCATTTGTTTTCCTCCTTTAAAATATCACTTTCCATTAATTGCAATTTAAAACCTCATCTCTTAAATTTTGTAATTGTCAACTTTTGAAATTCCTACTATGGCCCATCTCTATTAAAAATTTGATTTTCTTATTCATTTGTAATGACAATTGTACCCTTATGATCATACCAAAATTAAGGTTCCATAATTTCTCATTTCATATTTTAGTCTCCAAAATATTTGGTCACGACTTGGTACTCTTATCTGTCTCTGATTATCATATCTTGTAGACTCTCTCGGGACAGGGTGTTACATGCCCCGTGGATGACCTCTGCGTCCGCGCCCTCGACTTGCCATCTACACATGTTAAGATAGCAAATTGAAATTCCTCTCTTTCCATTTATCATATTAGTGATGCATAATGCTAAACACTAATAAATCCTACGTAATCACGCTCATTGGTTTTCCGAACCCCTAAGGTTATGTGTTCTAACCCTAGTGTTCTCTATAAACATTCTATCATGCATATATATTCATCTGAGCTGTATCTCAGTGGAACATATCAGAACAAAAAAATAAATCAATGCATACCATGCCATGTTCTAAACCCATGTCCACTAATCCTAGGTATTCGTATACCTATCTCTTGATACCCGGCTTTGACAAGTTGGTATCCGAAAAACACTGGTGGATAACCCCACTCGAGCTCCTAGGTAATCGTGTACCTAAAATCTAATACCAAGTAGTTGTGACAAGCTGGTATCAGGACTATGCCCCTTCAGGCCCTAGTAATCGTAAACCTTATGCTCTGTTACTAATCAGGGCTATGCCCGTCAAGCCCTAAGTAATCGCAAACCTAGGCTCTGATACCAAGCTATGAGGCCCCAAAACCATAGGGTCCTTATACTCAGATACCATGTTGTGACACTCCAAAATCCGGGGGTCAGGTTGACAACTCATCAACCCGCGGAATATTCGTGGTCGCCTTTTTGTATATTTTTCTTACAAATATATAAATTCTTATAATATTTTACAAGAGTTTGATGTACAACTCTTTTACATGCCAAAGTATATTAAAACTATATTGTTCTAATATATTTTACAAAAATACTTCTCGAGAGCCCTGGCTTCGGCCTTCTTAGTACTCGGCCTCGATGAGTGTCGTCTTCGTCTACTGAAAGAGGTGATCCCCGCGATGGGGTAGCAAATCGATGAATATATCTCTTGCAAGGTTACTCCCCACCTAAGTGCAATATGCAATACTGATATCTGATCACACGCATTCAATCTTATATACTCGATGTATTTGGATAATAAGTATCACGAATGCGGTATGCCCTCGTATTCAAAATCACGATGCTCCCTTTGACTCCAGCACACATGCATATGCCAAGTGTGAAAAACGTCAAGGGCGTCTTGCCCCTAACCCTTTTTCCAAAATGAAGGCTTTTTGTTTTGTAATTTTAGACACATTGGATACCCTCAATGCCTACTTATTTCCTTACCAAGTACTGTGTGTTATGCATTTATAGGCCACGAATTTTGGGGTTCTCACCGTAGGACGTCGCACATCTATACAACATTTTTTACGGGCTTTCACCGATAGTTTCATGTCTAAACCATATACTAGGTTTTTCATAACCCGAGGGTGTCTATCCACTACTTGCTTCCACTGCATTTACACCGCATTACTTTTCATGTCATGCAATCGTAAGCCTCAATTTGGACATTGTCCAATTTTACTAAGCTCACCATCAAACACAAAACACAGTGTCGATTAACCCGTATCCTCACGACCGCCGAACACCAACCACGATGTCGATTTACCATGCTGACCCCGAACACCAAACACGGTGTTGACCCCTGACCATGCGGCTCCTTTTGAGCTAAGTGTTGTCATGCGTAAATGTAATGCAAATGTCATTACATGTCATTTCATGCCTACATGCGCTACGTGTCACGTACAGCATATCTGTTTTACACTACATGTCAAGTATCATGGATAAATTATTTTTAATCATATAATTATTTCCATTTTTATCACACATATATCAAATAATTTCACATGTTCAGCATGTTATTCAATTTACAACAATAACACACATTAGCCAATTTCGGCCCATAAATCGGCCATTGCACTAAAAATAATGCGGACTTAGTCGAAAGTCTACTTTGTAAATACCACACAAAACATCCAACACGCGAATTCCATACTCGAGGCCATACATTGAACATTTCGGATACAAACCGATTAAGCGAAGTTTGAGCAGAACAAACCATTCCTCAACTGTCCGTGACCCAGACCAATGTTCAGCCCACAATTTGGCTGAGCACTTCATCTTATAAAATTCTAGACTCACTTGAGCTTTGGTAGAGTCGAAGCATGAGTCGAATTGACGAGAAAGTTATGGTCATTAAAGTTATTTCTTGATTCTGAGGTGTGCGGAAATTTGGACACACCCCCATTTGCCATTGTGCTTGGGATTTTGCCATCTCGGAACACAATGTTCAGTCTCGAACCGGTCAAAAACCATGTGGCCCGGTCTTTGGCCGTCACACAATAACCCAAGCGCGCGTATCTTAAATTCGCGCGAAATGGGGCCGAAATTGTTAACCATTCGTGGCCCCAGGTGTAAAATACTTAGAAGTAGGAGGAAACTTACCTTTTATAGTACGATTCAGGGTTAACCGCCGTCTGGAATCTACTCATTCGCGCGACCTCCCCTTCTTTTATTTTTCCTTTCCCTGTTTCTTTTTTTTTTTCCTCCTTTTTCTTCTTTGTTCTTCTTTCTTTTTCTCTTCTTTCCTCCCTTTATCTTTCTTTCCTCCATTTCTCTTTTCCTCTCCCTCTGACCCATTTGTGGCTTTATTTATCTGCTTGCGCTTTCATGCAGTGGGCCGCATCAAGCTTTGTCGTGTGTCGCTGCTGTCCCGGTCGCCGAAATCGTGAAATTAGTATCTGGAATCCGACCAGGGTCAAACTGGGTAGCTAGATTTGTGAGGCGATTAAACCGATTGTGTCTGTTTGATAAATGCGAAGATATAGAAAAATGCAGAACTTTTCCTCCGCTGACTATTATGAAAAATTACAATTTTGCAATTTTTCTGAAAAATTTAAATTTAAAATTTTCACGGGTTTTACAGCATCCAACGGTTATATTTTTATCCAACGGTTGATTTTAAATATGAAACTTTATCTAATGGTTTAGGATGATTTACAGCGGATATATGATGATCTACTTGATCGTATTTGAACTGAAATCGAATAAAGCGGTTAAATTCATCGAAAATTGTTTTTGACAATCTAATGTCTATTTTGACTCCAAAAAATTCTATAAATACCCATAAAATCATACAATTTCATTACATACTCATCCATACACATTCAAGCTCAATTTGACATTCTCATTATTTTTTGTTTGCGATTTATCTCAATATTTTGAAGATCTTGGTTTTTAAGGTTTCAATTATAACAAATACAAGGTTAATTAAGGCATGTTTATTTTTTAATTTATTTTGTATCTATGCTTATTTTATTTTTAATGTATTTTTGTTTTATTTTGGTATTGAAGTATTTTATAACAAATATTTTTATATTATAGTTTTATTTTATTTTAATTTGATAATATTAAATTAAGTTAATTATAATCTTTGAAACTTAATTAGATCTTATACATCATACTATTAAACAATTATAATTATTTCATCTTATACATCATACTATTATAATATAATTTCTTTAGTATAAATTATAATGAATATCGTCTTCTAACAAATATATATATTTTCTTATTTATATATATATTTTATATTTAACAGTATTTTCATGAATCTCAAATTATTTTGTTAATTTTTTTGCTTTATCCCGATTTTTGTGAAATATTTCACAGATATTTTCGATATGTCAATAAAATCACAAGTCTGCAGAATATGTCGTAATTATCAATATTTTTTGGTTACAATAATTATCCATTTCTTGAAGATGCTATGTAGATTCTCAAACATTTTCAGTGATATTATCTATATATATTGTACACCTCGACAAATCCCATGAGGTCTTGAAGTTAATAATCACATAAATCTTTTTACAACCTTAAAGGGACCTGAATTGATGATAATTGGAGAACAAGTCCAAGACCGAACCAACTGAGCTACTCCTTGGATTTCTGTTTCAATTTTTAGGGATATAAGCACATCCTATATGCCTTAGTTGTTACTCCCTTGGTTTACTTTGAGATAGTTTCCACGTTATTGTTGTAGTGCCACAAGGCCTAACAAGCACGATAATAAAGGTTAACTTATTTATAATATTTGTAAAACTAATCTTATCTTAGATATATATCACCCCATAATAATTATATTTAGGATAGTCAATATGAGTTTACTTATATTCTTTTTTTTTAGATTATATATTAATTCATTAATTAATTTTCTCTTATCTTTGAGTTCATCAATGAATTTAGAAGAAATTTAGTAAGATCTATTTAGTAGCTTCATCCAAAGGTTCAAGTAACGAGAGTTGATTACTAAAAGCAAACCTCCTAAATGGAGGAATTAATATTCAATAAGTGTATCAATTTAATGTCTTTTTTTATTTAAAGCTCGTTCCCATAAATGAATTTAGTTTTGACCTTAGCTATGTGACGAAAGTCCTATTAGCCATTAATCTATTTTAAAATTATTGATTAGAGGAATTAAATTAAGTTATAATTATTTGATTGCCCTAATCTTATTAGAACTCCAAAGTTTGAAGCTCGCGTCATAACTATTTCGGCTGCGATCCGATCGATAAGCCGACCCAAGTTTGATGGGTTAAAGCGGCCTTTAGATCTTGATAGGCTGTCATTTCATCGCCTTGTATTATTTAAAAAAAAAAAAAACATAATATAACTCTATTTGTAATATATATTTTATTATAAGTTTATCATATAAGTCAAATAAAGGTACAGTTTAATTAGTGCATTAAATTTTAAGTTAGGGGGAGCAGTTATAATAAAAAAATAGTTTTAATTCTTAGGCCTGTCAAGCCCTCTTGCTCCAAGCTTGACATGCCTACCCATCTTATCCCTTGAAATTTTAGATGTCGTGGCCTTGAAAATCTGAAGCATAATTTGATTCGACTCATTGATTGGTCAATTGGCTGTTGGCCCGAGGCGCAAAGCCCGCGTCTAGTGAGCGCCGTTTATCTTGGTGATTGAACCGACCCGTTGGATACACTAATTTTAACCATTAGAGAGCATGAAGAGTCAATTTGTAAATAAATTTTGGGTTAAGTTATAAAAAGCTCATTCTCATATGAGAACGAGTTTTATATCATATGGTGATTTTATTTCTTGAGATATGTGTTTTCTCAGACAAAATTTTAATATCTATGATTTGAGATAAAATCGCATTTACTGATGTAAAAGCTGGTTTTATGTGAATGAGTTTTATATTGGCCTTAAATTTTATTCTGAAATAAAGCTCCCGTCTTATAAATCGAGTTTTTGGTACATCATTTTGAAATGTCCACAAAGATGTCAATATATTCCTATCAATTATTTGAGAAGCGTTCTGACGAAACCCAATTTTATTTTATTTTTGCGCATTAAGTAAGTCAGACACGTCTTCATTTAAAATTTTATTTATTTTCTTCCTTCTTCCTTACTCCATTGCTCCGCCTGTGCTCCAGGCAGCACATGTGGCAGCAGTACCACCTTAACGCCGCCAGCACACTTTCAGACTCGGAAACACCTCCGGCCTCCAGGTGCTCAGCGCCAGGTTTTTACACCTTCGCCTGTTTCTTTCACCGAAACTTCTCCACGAATTCGAAGCTATCCATCATAAATATCGTGAAATTTAATAAAACTAACAAACTTTTACTTCTGAACTTTCAGTAGTATATTGCGAAACTTCGGCGAAATTCGAGGCTTCCTACCTTGAGTATAGGTACCACATTCTGGATCTTCTTTCTGTAAATCGATATCAAATACTCGCCCGTACTTCCATTTTGTCATAGATTCCGAATCCTTACTTGCCTTTCTTTTGTGGAGTAAGAAAAGAAAGAGAGAAACCGTAAACACTAGCGACGTAAAGCAAAAGGACAAAATGGCGGCTCTGGCTGAAACTCCCCATCCGTCTCTCACTCAAGTTGGCAAGTTCCAATTGCTCACAGGTATCTAATTATATCATATTTCCACTCCTTTATTTTCTGTTTCCGCTTTCTGGGTGTTGTTGTTTAGACATTTTGAGGAACTACTTCACCTGGCCAAGTAAAGGAGGCGAACCTTTAAAGATTCAGACATCTCATTTTTTGTTAATTCATTATTTCAGTAAATCATATGTGATTGACTAAGAATTATGCTGCAAGTAGGAGGCTGTTGCATTGCCTTTCACCCCAGGCCGAATGCTTTATTCAAGTTGTTCATAGCGGTGTAAGGTAGTCTTTTCCCTGTCCACCAGTCTATCTGCTGTGCAAATCAGTTTCCAACTGAGGCTGAGCTTATTTCACTATACAACAACTATTTTCTTCCAGACAGAATGCCACCAATTTTAGTTTTTTTCATGAATCAATGGAGCAAGTCCTTTCCACCAAATCTGGATCTCTGGCTTGCTTTCCTTCCATGATGAACTGTCAGAAAAATGCATATCTGATAAACTCTGCTTAAACTGTCATGGAAGAGAAAATAATGGATTTTGGGATTTGGTTTAATCAGATTTATTCAGGCTTCATATTTTATATATTCAAGAACTTCATCTGTACTTCAGTTCTTTAGAAATCCTGTCAGTGAAACAAGCGATCTAATTAGTCATCTTCTCTTCCCTTGCCGACCAATGGGTTGCTTTAGTGGTTAATTCACTGTTTTCTTCGACTGAAAGTGCCCAAATAGCTAAATTCTTTTTTGTCCATATTTTTCAGTTGTTTAGCACCATAGCCAGACAGAGATCTGGAACTATGTTCTCAACCACATGCTGTCTTATATTACTTCAAGAACCACTGGGCCTTTATAATTGAGCAACAGGTGTTTCTAGATACTGCCTAGGTAATCACAACACAATGCAGTCATTTAGTGTCCAAAGAAACAAAATGCTCAGACCTATCATTGTTGTTTGTTTATATACTATTTCTTCCTTTTTTGAATTTCCCTATTTTTTTTAGGTGTCCAAATGTACCAGGCATATGGACAAAAGAACAAGTTGAAGCATGGAAACCATTGTAGAGTTGTCCATGCTAAAGGCATCTTTCCATTGATTTGGCACAGAGAGCAAACACAGTATTGTACTTCTTCTTTACTGAATCACTTATTTTAGATTTGAGGAGCCATTCCTTAGCATAATAGTATGCAAAATCTTGTGTCTTCCTTTCAATCCATATTGCTAGAAAACTAAACTTCATTGAGAAATGAAGTTTATTTTCTGTTGTCTGTCTCAGTATGATTTATCCATCCTGTTACCATTTTCTTGTGATTTCTGGCCGAATGGGCTAGCTCCAATCTCTAGTACAGACAAAGCCATTGACACCTCTAACCAAGAATGGCATAATCTTACCTAGTTCTAACTCACAAGGCTAACAACAGACACTCCCTGTTGTAGAACTCTGATTTTAGATCTAAGAATGCTGTGAAGCTGGTATGATATTTTCACTAGCAATTTAAACATTTGTTGAATAAACTATACTTCTGAATCTACCAACTCATTATTAGTTAGTGTTCAAATCCAAGAAACAGATAATATTTAAATTTTATGTGGTTGATGGAGTTGGAGGATTCATATGGGGCTTATATTTTTACTGACCAGTTCATGTGTTATGTTTCTTATCGACTGACCATGTAAATATATGCCCGCTCTGATAACAGACTTGTGTTTCCTTGGAAGCTTAGTTGGTTTGCTGTTACAACAGAGATTGGAGCTGATATAAAGTTGAATAATATTCTCACACATTCACCTCCAGCAGCCACTGAATCCGAAAGCTCTAGGCATTTCATATGGTTATCCTCTGAACAAATGTGGCTTCTAATGCATATGTTTGGTCGCAAGTTGCAGCAGAGAAATGAATGTCCCTACAGTCTTTTCCACAGTGAAAAGCCGAATGGTACATTCATTGTTGCAGGAATACAGAGAAGACGGAACGTGCTGTTGCTGAGGATCGAGCTGATCTTATTGCTTATGGGCGTTGGTTCTTGCCAACCCAGATCTTTCCGACGAGATTTGCAATTAGTCATTCCTCTCACAAGTACAAATTAAGAAACATTCTATACCTGATCCTGTTCTGGTTACACTGATTATCCATTTCTTGAAGATATTATAGATTCCTCGAAGGTGAATTAAGTAACTTGAAATATGGAGAATTAACTTAAGTATTTTCTTATAGCTATTAGATATGAAGCTTCATATTTTTCCCTAAAAAAAGGAAAAACTATTCTTACCAAACAGTTCAGAGTTAAACAATTTAGTTTTCTCCTGTCTTTAAGATAAAAGTTATACAATGATTATAATGTTTCACTACACGTCTAATTTCCGCCTAAGATTTTATTGGTCTAACGCTGCTCTTAACTTTTCTTTTGGCGAATATATTTACCACAACAGCAGTAACAGATTACAAAACAATGCCACGCTACTAATGTGTCACCTATCGCAATGCGATTATCGCCATCAAATTATGCTAAGGCATGGCAAATACATCAAATAAATAAGTAAAACATTCATTTGTCCTTCTGTTCATTTTGTTGACAATATATGCATATTTGAATTACGTATCAAAAGTACAGATAATATAAGATAAAAAAAGTTTAAACATGCTGCAGTTTTATAGAGGAGTTTACTCAATTTCGACAAAATTAGTGAAGTGCAAATGCTTGGTAGATGCTTCTAATCGACTTAAACTGTGGTTAAAATTAATAATAGAGCTATTTTTGTCTGCTTAACCCCAACAATGGCCTGTCCTGACTAAACCTGCACAAAATATTTTATAGTTTTTACAAAAAATAAATTAATGTAATCAAAAATTTAACAGCCTATTAACTAATATATTATCAAACAACTAATAATAAATATGAAATAAAAAAACAGCCTCAATATATTATATATGATATAATACTTATAAAGACAAATTACAATATATAAACAGAATATAATATTATCCCAAAACGTAATATATTATGAATTTTTATAAATTATTATTAAACATTATAACAATAATTATTATGTAGGCCAAAATGAGAAAAATAAAATAATAATAAAGTCTATTTTCAAAATATAATCTAAGGGCTTATTATTATTTAATACATTATCTGTTATCATATTCAAGCCCTGCTACCCTAAACCATTTCCTAAAGTTCTTCGAGATTAAAAATTTTGGTCTCGAAATAATGACAACTTATCACCTTAAATCGAAAATTTTTCTGCCAAGTTTGATAATCACTAAACTTTTCTCAAGTTTGATTTATATTAGTTTAATGCAAAAATGCTTTCATCATCCTAGAATTTGTAGAATTTTCTGTGCTTCAACCCTTATGTTAAATTTCTATTATTTTATTAACATTGCCATTTTTAAATTTCTAATTTTTGTAGTTTTACAGAAAATACCTCAATCTGCATTCTGATTGAGAAAATAAACTCACAACCTATTAAAACTACTAAAATGAATTAAACCTCCAAATAGTTAAGAAATACTTTATTAAGAACTCAAAATAATATGTCCAGGTCACATCCACTACTACCAATGTTAAAAACAAACAACTTAATACTAATCTGAGCTATTAGATTATCAAGATTAAGCTAAAAAATTTATTCAAAGATAAGAAAAAGAATAAACCACCTTTAAATTCGATTAGATCAACCAGAGATAAAGTTCACAATCTGTTTGTGATCAGACTAAACACAGAATTAATATTAAATTTGTCCTACCTCAATCCACCAGATTAGTCTCACTATCACAAAATTTAATCCCGCTTAATCCTCGCATCAAATACGGCCTTACGCTGGTTAGACGGAATATCAAAATGTTGTGTCCACGTTTTTTATGTGTGTGTCATGTCATTCCTTACGTGGGCCTTCAAAAGTTTAGTGATGAGACCTTCGTTGGGCTTCAATGGCAATGGGTTGCCATTGGGTCATGTCAAATATGTAATAATGAGGTAATTGGGGGGTCATTCTATAAAAATGGGCATTTAGAAGAATAAACCTTTGATATATGATCCAAAAGTTGAATATTTAAACAAAGCTGTAGAAGAAGAGACTTAACGAGGTAATTGGGGGGTCATTCTATAAAAATGGGCATTTAGAAGAATAAACCTTTGATATATGATCCAAAAAGTTGAATATTTAAATAAAGCTGTAAGAAGAACTAAGTAGCGTTTTTTTTTTTCTGAAAGCAATTTGCTTTCATAATTTAATTATTTATTTTTTATTTTGGTGTGACTTATTTCTAAATTTTTAAAAAATTTTATTTGGAATTGAAAAAGTCAAAATCTTTGGTTTTTTCTATTTAGAAAAAAGCTATATTCTAAACTCCTCTCAAATATTCTAAAATCTTTAAACTCACATAGAATATTTTAAAGAACTATCAGGATATTTTAAAAGAACAATTTGACTATCATCAATCTATTTTTTGTAATTATTAATTTTATATATTCTATTTTAATTATATAAAATAGATAAATATAATAATTATTTTTTTAACAATGATAATAATAAATTTGTTATCATAATAATTTATTTTTTTTATTTTTTATTCTTTATTAATATGTTATACATATATTATACATTTTATCATAAAAATAAAGTTAAATAAAATATAATTAAAATGTTAAATTTAAACATATAAAAAACAAACAACTTAATACTTAATATAAATATAATATTTAAAAAACAAAAAACTTTATACTTAATACTATTAACTTATATTCAGCATTCAATAAAAAATAAAAAAAAACGCCCCTTAGCTATGAAATAAACCCTTAAAAAATTTTGAAGCCACTGAAACTCTTCTCCCCATGAGAAGAGCTTTTAATGGTAATAAAATCTTTGTGGATTTATGAAAGCAATTAGGATCTTCATGATGAAGATAATAGTAATAAATTATTTTAGAAACTATTGGCTTAAATTTTTTAAATATATTTATATTAAATTATTTAAAAATTTTTAAAACTACTTTTTATTTTTATTTTTTTTAAAATTTATTAATTCAAACTAATAATATTTCGATAGATCGTTAAAAATCATATAAGATGAAACAAGACTTAAGGTTAATGTAGTCTCTTGGATTCTCGGAGTCTCGGATCGTCGGGGCATTAACCTGGCTGCAAGGACTTGCAAAACAAACATGGCACCGAAGGTGGTGTATCGATCGGCTCTTCGATGCTTAAGTTAGACAGAGAAATAGAGAGCGTAAATGTCATTCTTTTAGTAGTGTATTTTTACATACATTTATGTTGTCATTCCTTCCTTATTTATGAAGGAGGACGATGATCCACTTTTTATGGGTGGGTGATTGGTTTCCGAAATGGAAGGGAGGAAGGCTCTTTATTTGCGCGTCAATCGTTTTTCCTTTTGGATAGCCAAATATTCCGAATCTTCGCTCGAGTTGTTTGATTATCTGGGGCGGTTATGTACGTGGTTTGTGGGAGGATGTGTTCTTGAGCTGCGAGGATTAGGCTAGGAAATTGATAGTTGTATCTTCTAGAGATGGCGTAGGCTAGAGGATATGCCCGGGAAATAAATCCTAGAAGCCTTTGCTATGATCGGATAGTCCACGAGCCGGGCTTCAGGCCGTGGTTCAGATCCATACTCGTGTGAGGATACTTGGGCATCCTATGAGCTTTAATGTCAGACGCATGAATAGGGATGCTAAGCTAAAACTATATTACAATGCCACCTTTTTATTTGAAATCGGTCTTCACCGGCTGGAAAAATACCGTACTCTTGACTTGCCGGTCGTTGGGAACAAAGGACCGTTAATGTTTACGTGTTCGAACATGCACGTTTTCGAGGGATTTTCTATTTTTGGTAACACATTTAATACGGCTTTTGGGGTTTCCCACGGGTTTGTAACTCCTATAAAAGGCTACAGGGGTAATGAATTTTTTTGTGCCACTGGCTGGTTTTGAGTTTTTGGTGGATGTGTAAAGTGACCGCTGGGATCTTGCTAGTATCGGGCTTTTCGATTACTCCTGAGTTTGAATGTGATGTTGATGAGGGTCAATGACGACTCTAAGGAGCCTTGGAGCGTCTAATTTGATTTGGAGGATATTTCGACCTTATATGTCCCCCCTTGGGTGGTTGAGCGGATGGGGATCCTCTGCCTGACCCGAACACCTCAGTCGATGAAATTTTATATCCATGTTGTGATAAACCTCCTTATATGTCCCTTTGCTTTGGCATTGTTGAAGGTATTTGTAATCATTTTGCAGGCGGTCGGAGACTTTGTTTTTCATCCTCTTTCTTAACCTGCACCATGGGCTTTTTATATTCTTTCTTGCTCTTCAACTTTTTCCTCTTTCTTAGCCTTCCACTTCCACTTCTTTCTTAGGCTTTTTCTTCCACTTTTTCTTCTTTCTTAGGCTCAGTTTTCAGTCCTGATGGGTTATGTAATTGTCTTAGGCTCAGTTTTTAGCCCAAATGGGTTATGTAATTGTCTTAGGCTTAGTTTTCAGCCCGGATGGGTTATGTAATTATGAACGCCATTTGGTGTAATTAATAAAATTGTGTTTATGAAGATTTTTGTGTTTTTGCTTGCCTTATTTTTATCGTGCTCGGCTAACCAGTCATCAACATGGACTAACCCCTTGGGACAAGGGTTATGGCGTTTGATGAATTCTAGAATGGATTGTGCTACGATTCCCAGTGGATTCGTTTGGTTATTCGACAAGCCCATCCATTAGGAGAGCCTGAGGGCTAGCACAGGGCTCATAGACTAATACACTGGTTACTATGCCCTAGTAAGTGAGCGTCGCCCGATTCAAATCGTTTAGAGGGTGATGGTCGTGGCGTGATTAATGCGCCCATAGTGCTAGGCATGCTTATACTTAGGGAGTCATAATTTGATTTCACCCACCCCTATCGTGTTTACACCATTTTCTTGGTTCCCTTATGCTCAAGATCTTCTACTGATACTTCGGTGTAGCGTTGTGTGTTTTGTGGATTTTCTTTCCAAGCGTAAGTTTCCCTTATCTTTTAGTTAAGCCTTGTTTTCGTTCTGGATATGTTAGATTCCAATTTCCGGCATGTTTCCAACGACAGGAACTTAGGAGGGTGTTTTTAGGACATGCTAGAACTGGAGGGGGGGTTTCCCTGGTCTGGTAGGTTCATGTGCGTTCTCGCCCTTTTACTAGTTTAGTATTTTGGCATGGCATTGGTTCTCCTTTCTCTTCTCCTTCATTCTTTGTTTGCTTGCCGGTATGTAGTGAAGTCGAAGACTTCACTAGTCAGGTTGGGCGTAGAAGAGGGCCTAGCTGGGATACGCCTTCTGCAAGCAGCCTCATCTCCTCTCTGTCCATGGAGGAGTTGAGTTCCTACTGTCAAATTCCCATCAATATCGATTTTGAGTTATCGGATGGTCAGGCCGAAATTACGGTTAATGGGGAAGACGGTGTAGTGTATTTTACCCGGGAGCAGCTTATAGCCGGGCTCCGCTTCCCCATTTCATCTCTAGTAAAGCAGTTCCAGCACTTCTCTGGAGCGCCTTCTGCTCTTATCCATCCAAAAGTTATTCGGATCCCTGGTCGGGTGTAGCGTGCTGAACCTCCTTTACCAACTGGACATTTTGTTGTTGAGGTTTCTTCATTGCTCTGTGAAGGCGGGATACGGAGGCCAGTATCCATCGGCCTGGAGCCCACGGCTGCGATTTATTCTGGGACTTGACTTCGCCTAAGGCCCAGAGGTGAAAAGTGATCTTGGATGAAGGACCTTGGTATGAGACCTCGAGCTCCACGACCTCAGGTTTGCTAAGCCAAGTCAATCATCATTCAGGTGTGCTTTCGTATTTGTAGGTTACAATAATGTTGGTGCATTTCTACATGTATATCCTATATATATATATATATATATATATATATATATATATATATATATATACATCTATATATATATATATATATATATATATATATATATTCTTTTCTTTTTTCTTTTTGTTTTTTTTTTTGTGCGAGGGCTTGGAGGATCGAGTAAATTGGGTGGGAGAAAGCAGCAAGAAAATTCAGAAGTTGCTAGAGATTTCTGAGTAGGAAAGGCATCATGAAATCCTCTTATCTGCGAGGAATCTTTGTGAGCAGAGTCGTAGTCCATCTCCCTACATTATTCCAGTTATTCCACGCCCTCTTCCCACATAAATAGTAGAGGGAGAGCATTACATTATTGTTGATCTTTTGAATTTAGCCTTGGGCAGCTTGTTTCCAGCCCAGACTTTCAAGACCGAGACGGTTGGTCGGGAACTGGTGATCAGTATCCGGCCCGAGCAACCTTATTTGGCTAGGGAGGATTCCGGCCTTGTTCCCCAAGCATCTAAGAAGGACGATAGGGGTAGCCGTTTTGAGCCTCTCCCTATTACGAAAAAGGGTTCCCGTCCTGTCCCCTAAGCATCTAAGAAGGGCAGGTGGATTTCTGAACGACAAAAGAAACCTAGAGCGGGGGTGGAAGATTTTATCCCTTGGGTTTTCCTAATATCTAGCCTCCCCCCTGCTAGCGAAGAGGAAGAAGAGGAGGACGATATGGCTGATCTCGTTCATAGCCGGCGCGGAAGGCAAACAAGTGCCGGCCAATGAAGCGATTGATGCTACCCAGGTGGTTAGTGGCTAGTCACCTACAGCGGCGGGTTCGGATGTGCGAGCGATAGTCGTTGAACTTCGCTGAGATAGACTCTGTGCAGATCAACTTTGGAGACTACACTCTCGTGATTTAGGAGAATACGCCTAACTCATGCAGTCGAGGGCCTTCCTTGGAGCAAGTTGCTAGCCGACCAGACAAGGCTACATCTACGAATTGAAACATGACCAAGTAGATTTACTTCCCGACTGAGCACTGCGAGATTCTTGTTCTCCATGGGACCGGACTCCCCTATGGAGGAAGTATCAGCTCCTGGGCTAGAAGGTGCCTAGGAGATTATCAATCGCTGGAAGCTGTTTAATCGGGGCTAATCCTCGGCTGCCCATATGCACCAATTGTACCCGACACTACTTTGGATGCACAGCTGTGCGGGACCAGGGAAGAAGCGAAAGAATATCTTGATCTCCGATCCTTACTTACTAGTTTGCAAGATGAACTCAAGCGGTGGTTGAAGGCGAGCGTACTAATGCGTAGCCATGACTTTGTCCGGTCGGCAGACTGATATGTTTAGCGCTGCCTTGTTCTAGTATCACTTCCGAGTTATTGCCTTATACTAATGCGTTCTTTTGTAGACTATTACATTTATCAGCGTGACTTACTAACGCAGAGTTCAGTCTTGGGTGAGGAATGCGAGAGAGGTTGCGACTGCAGCAATCGGTGGTTTCGACCACGGAACGTGAGTGCTTAACTGGCGAGGCGGTCGGCTCCATTTGGGAGAAGGCTAAGGCGTCGAAGGTGGCTCGGCGGAGCGGAGAGAGATGATGCCCCAGCTGGGCCCTCAATGGCGCGCATGGATGCGGCTGCGGCGAAGTGTGAGCCTTGAGTGGGTCAGGGATTGATGGGGTCAAAAATGCCACAATTTGGTTCTGAAGAGGCTAGGTGGAAGGCGGAAGAAGAGGCTAGCCGTCTAGCCACCAAACGAGTCTCTCTACTTCTAGAACTTGGGACTTGTAAGGATGAAGTGTTCGCTATCTGTGCAGAGGCCCTTAAAAAGAAAAAGGCCCTAGAGGAGGCTTACGAGGAAGGTTTCGACGTGATTTTCAACTATGGGTATGGCTATTGTGCTTTCGCACATAATATTTGTGGAAGCCAACCCAAGGTTCCAAACGGGATGTCAGACACGTCCAAGTCGTTATCCCCAGAGTTCTTTATTAACCCTCGATGCCCCCCGGGTGTTGTCCACACGAAAAATTTGCTTCCATTGATGTTCGCCACTGGTGAAGCTTGATGATTGTGCTAGAGAGGGAGGGTCAGCTACTTGATCTTAGACGGATATTAGCAAAATGGCGAGTATCTCCACAGCATAGGTTGGGCTGGGTAATGAGCTGGTCTTCCTTGAGAATAACCCGAGGGAGATTGAGGAACGATGTCTCATTTGGAACTAGGGTTTTCATTTTGTCATTGCTCGTTGAGCCTTATTCCTCCACCTATGTTCTATATCCCCGGTTTTTGTTGTTTTGAAACCAAGCTCAATAATAAAGAATGGGTTGTTCTCAGTAATAAAGCATGTGTTGTTTACTAATTTGATGTTGTTGTTTTACCTTTATCGAATCACGTAATTAAGTTAATTTAGCCGGGCAAGAAAAGATGTACCTTTAGTAGGACATAGATCAGTTCCGGATGAACACTCTAGTAAGCAAGGGTCATTTGCCCCTCTTCCACTTCCTTACCAGGGCTTCATGATGTACCAGCTGGGCATCAACCATACTGGGCTAGTAGGACATCAACCTTACTCGGACTTTGGAATGAAAACAGGTTGGGCATGTCCGACCATGCGATGATAGGACATCAACCTTACCGGTTTTGTAATGAACCGATTGGGCATCAGCCATCTTGGGTCGGTGGGACATCATTTTCCCCGAGCTTTGTAATGAACCGGTTGGGCATCAACCGTACTAGGCCCGGTGGGACATCGACCTTACACAGGCTTTGTAATGAACCCGACGGCATCTGACCATATTGAGTGGTAGGACATCTGACCTTACCGGGCTTTGTAATGAAAAAAAAGCGAGGCGGGAACATGGTTGAAATTAGGAGTCATTCTTTATTGATGAGTGCCTTTTGGGGTGCATAACATTCCCATTCTAGATGCGGAGTGTCTGTCTAGTTTATCTAATGCATACGATCTAAATTCGTCGGCTTGTGTTACAATATACGGTCCCTCCCAGTTTGGCTGGAACTTTCTGGGTGACAGATCGTGTTCTCGAAAACTTTTCTCAAGACTAGGTCCCTTGGCTGAAACATTCGGGGTTTCACGCGTCTATTGTATAGGTTCTTCTTTGTGGTGGTGATGCGATTTGGTCGTTGCTTGTGCGGTTCATCTGTAGTGCTCTAAGTCTTTTATCGCAGTTCGATGTCGACTACTCAGTATATCACATTCAGACGTGGGCATACCAATTTCTGTTGGGACTATAGCCTCCATCCCATAAGTGAGCATGAAGGGGGATATATCGGTTGGTCTGTAGGCTATCGTTCTGTAGGCCCAAAGTACCCCAGGGAGTTCATCCACCCATTTGCCTTTAGCTAAATCTAATAGTTTATTCAAGGCGGTTAATAGGGTTTTATTAGAAGCTTCTGCTTGGCCGTTGCTCTGCAAATATTGCAGGGTGGAGTATAAATTCTTTATTTTCAATTCTTGGCAGAAGTTCCTATATGCCCGATTATCAAATTGAGGCCCATTTTCTGATTCAATTGATCGGGGTATCTGAGGCAGGCCCGAGCGATATTCTTGAGATGGGCCGGTGACATCCTTATCTTTGATTGATGTAAAAGCCTCGGCCTCTATCCACTTGCTGAAATAATTAGTGGCTACTAGCAATAATTTTTTCTGAGACAAGGCGGTAGGGAGTGGCCCGACTATGTTAATTCCCTATTGAGTGAAAGGCTAAGGGCTCATGATGGAAATTAAATCCTAAGCTGGTGATCTCAAGATTGGGGCCAGTCGCTGGCATCGATCACACTTTCACACGTAATCGACGGCGTCAAATCTCATAGTTGGCCAATAATACCCCTGAGTGTGGGCTTTTGATTAGTGATCAAAAAGTGCTATTTTGAACCCTGTTTAGTGCAGGTTTTTAGCACTTTTTGTGTACTAATCAGCGTAATTAACCCAATTGGCACATTAAGGTCAAACCTATACTATAAGTGTATTTGAGGCTATTTTTGTAGTTTTACGCAAGATAATCAAGTCAAAATTGTCGAGTCAATTCAAATACAAGAAAAGAACAGAGTTGAACTTCGTCATTCTTGATCAAATCCCAGAAGGAAAGAATATCAAAAAATGAAAAAAATGGAGCCTTTATAGGAATTTTGCGAGGGTTGCGAAAATTCGCAACTGTGAATTTAAGTAGGTTCTTGAGCCCTCTCCAACACTATGAGAATTTAGCGGGTGTTGCAGCTTCACCTTTCCTGTGCCAGCTGTTCAAGTTTCCCTGCAACTGTTCACCTTCTGCCTTTTTACTTTTTGACTTTTTTTTGTCACCTTTTGGTTTTCTTCCTATTTTCTCCTTGTAATAGTGTTTGGATTTGTAGTTTTTGGTAATTTGTAATGAGGTTTGGCTATAAAAGCCCCCACACGAGACATTGTAAGGAGTTTTAGTTTTTGGATCTCTTTTTGCTCATTAATAAAGTGGTGGGAAGCTTTCGGAACTTCCCGCTCTTTCTTCATTTTCTCTCATTTTCCCTCACTTTCTCTCCCTTTCTCACTAGCCAAACACCATCTGAGGATGACAACTCAGAGGATGAGCGACTAGAACCTCTTTCTCCTTGAAGAAGGAGGCTACTAAGTGCAGGATCCTGAGCAAGCTGATGGTTCCATATTTTCAAACGCGGTATCCAGCATGCGTTCTTGTTTTCCCTTTTTTCAACTTCAGGTTTGATCCTTTTGAGTCACCTTGAATGGTTATTACTTGGCGGTAAGCTTTTGGCTCATTGGATGCTTAATGTTCGATCCATTGATGTTTGTTAGTTATCATTTTATGAGTCATTGTAAGGTGAGTCAGGTGACTTGTGCGAATGAGAGCTTTAATAGCCGGGTGGATGCCATTTTTAGAGATTTAATGGTCGGTTTTATAGTTAAATGAATCCGGTTCGGAGATAACTATAAAGTCATCCTCCCGAAACCACGAGAAAGGACCTTGGAAACCCTCGATTGCCTATGAATCCAACCCCAGACTACCACTTGAGGGTTCTATTTTCATTTTTTTACTCACTTTGTTTTTAGTTTCCAACCATTAAAACCCATTGTTTTTATAAAACCCTTAATCCAAACCAAATTCACTAGTTTGAACTCAATTGTGAATCATTTGTGCGAAGAAAACCCATCCTTGTGTTCGACCCTAAAGCCCATCTTTGTAGTGGCATTTGCTACGTGGTGGGAGAATGGGTTTATAATTTGTTGATTAAGCGCATATCTGCGCACTAGAATCCTTTGTGTGCCGATTACGCAAACAGATGATTACCACATATCCCTTCATGTAATTCGACCAATACATATTGTCCATGTTCGGTAGTTAAGTACTTTAGGTATGGCCCATCTAAGGATTGTTTAAACAGCTACCCATTAACCAAAGAGAACCTGGCCGACTGGATTTGGATCTTGTGAGCTTTGTTCCTTTCGTTTGGGAGTTCTCCCATGTTGATATATTATACTATAGGGTCCATCCATGAAGGGGAGACCTCGTCCACCTGACTTACTCGGGTAGTGATAATTGAAGAATCCGGCTGATAATAGATGGGCAGGAACATTGTTTCTGTCATCGAAAGAGAAGTGGCCAAGGCGTCCGCTTTCTCATTGCAATCCCTAGGGATGTGTTCAAGAAACTTCAGCTTCAGTACTTGTGAGTGTTGCTTAACTAGGATACATACTTTGCCCGTTCGGATCTGAGGACTCATATTCTTCATTTACTTGCCTTACACCACAATTGAGAATCACTTAGTGAGACTTTGTCTTATTGATCACGTAATTTACCGACTCAATTAGACTAGGATGGCCTCGTACTCTGATTATTCATTTGGCGGCCGAAGCCCAGCAGTTTCTGCCAATCTTCTCCCCGGCCGGAGATTTAAGTTGCAAACCAATGCCAGCTTCGGTTTTCCGAGATGCCCCGTCTACATTAAGGGTGCAGACTCAGGCGCCCGGGCTCACTCGGTTAGGGGATCTGCCGCTGAAAAATACCTTTAGAACACATTGCTTTTTTAGCCAATCTTGGCTTATACTGAATACTGAATTCGCTCAATTCAATTTCCCATCGAGCCATCCTCCCAGACAAGTCAAGCTTGTGAATGGTGCTCCGAAGAGGGAGGTGTGCTTGGAAGTATGGCGAGCTCTTCGTTGCTACCTAGAGAGGCTACATCTGCTTCACTCGAGGTGGGTGTATGGATTTCTTATTCACATTGGGGACTTGTGACAAAAAATACTAGCCTTTGCTTTCTATTCTCATCTTCCTTGAATAGGGCAACACTCACCGAGACATCGAAAGCGCCCAGTATCTGAAAGTGTTTCCATAGGCTTCAAAATTTAACAAGGATTGGGTTACGCAGATACTATTTGAAAGCTGTGAGGGCTTTGTCACATTCTTCATTCCACCCGGCTTAGTTGGCCCCCTTAAGGGTGACAAAGAACAGCTTTAGACGGTTTGTAAATCTGAGATGGGCCAGCCTAGAGCGATCGATCGACGGTCAGCTGATTGTACCTTTACGGCGGAACGGGGACTCCAAAATAGCTTTAAGCTAAGCGGGGTTGGCTTCTATACCCCTCTGAGTCACCCTGAAACCTAATAATTGGCCCGCCCTGACTCCGAAGGCGCACTTTGAGATTGAGCTTCCGTACGCCCTTAGGAGTTCAAAAGCCTCTTACAGGTGTCCAGCATTGTCCGGGTGTTCTTTGGACTTTACTAACATATCATTAATGTAAACCTCCATGGTTTTTCCGAGTAGCGGCCTAAACATCTTGGTCACTAACCTCTGATACGTTGCCCCGACATTCTTTAAGCCAAACGACATCACATTGTATGAGAACAGCGAGTCTTAGTTGATGAATGTTGTTTTTTCCGCGTCTGGAGAATGCATGGGTATTTGATGATATCCCAAGAACGACAACATCCCGTGTCCAACTGACGCGTCGATAATCTAGTCTATCCGAGGTAGAGGAAGCTGTCTTTCGGGCATGCATCATTGAGAGATATGTAGTCCACACACTCTAACAGCTTTTTTTGAGGTTGCACCACCATGTGTACGATCATTCAAGTTACTTTACATCTCCCCTGTGAATCTTGCTTTTAAAAGATTATCCACTTTTGCTTGAATAACCTGATGGTGGTCCGGGTGAAAACGCCTCACTTTTTGTCTAACCGACCTTGCTGAAAGGATGACATTCAATTTGTGAAAGGCATGTAAGGGGTTAATGCTAGCCATGTCTAAGTGAGTCCAAGCAAATACATCCATATTACGGAGTAGAACCTGCTGTATGTGTTCCTTCTCCCCACCGAATATGAGAGAACTAACATAAGTGGATTTATCCGGCTTGGCTAGGGATATTGATTCTAGGGGGTCTACGTGTGACGCCCCACGGCAAAGGTGTCCGTTATTCACCGTCGGCCGTGGAAATACGTGTGCCATGTTATGAGACTCATACATCAATAATATGGCCCGCGGGCCTACATCCTCATAAAATGTATATTTTATGCAAAATAATTTAATTACAATATGTTTACAATTTACTCTGAAAAAAAAATGGGTCTCTTGCTGAAATTTTAGAAAATGATAAAGGCCATCTTGGTGGTTTTAACCGCTACCAGATGGGATCGTCCATCCAGAAATCGTCTTGATTACTGAAAAATATATTCCTCGGCGAGGGTGTATTGCCCGATAGTGGAATTTCTCCTGCCAGGTTACTCCCCACCTAAGTGCGATGCAATGACACACAAACATTCAACACATTCTAATATATCACTCATGCATGCGTAAGCAATTAATTCCATAAATCATGCTAGTCAATTTACAACAATAACATAAGATTAGCTCACATGGGCTAAGGCACAATCCGACAGTCCATCTTGGAACTACCCACAAAGTCACAATCAACATGTTATTCTCTCATGGCAATAACACAACATCACCTGAAATCCATAAGCCGGTCAGTGGGTGTCCCGAGCAGCTCGAGGGGATTTATTCCTCGGTCCAAATCTTTTGGAACCGAAATCAGCCATCAGGGCCTCCAAACAAATCCATCATTACATAGCCCTTAAGCAAAAGTAAAAGCAGTAGGAAAAACTACGCTTTCACCAGGTTTGTCGAAACTATCTGGACCTTGTGAAGCTCTCACTGTGAGGATCAACTCTCCCTCTTGCTCCGCTTCCTGACACCGGTCCGATCGTCGGGAAACTTAGAGAGAAGTTGGAGCCCCTCTCTCTAAAAACCCTCTCTTTCTCTATCTCCCTTTCTCGGTTGGTCTCTCTCTCTTCCTTTCCCTCCCAAACCAGATTGGTCAAGATTGGGACAAGAGAAAAGTCATCTCAATACCACATGTCAAATTTCTATTGGTTGAAGGATTACACCTTATCTTATCCGACCACTATGAATTTCCCTTTAATGGCATCATGCCATGTGTCACCTATAATACACTTGAGCTCATGTTTGACTTGCCCATAGCTTGACCGTAGCACCTCTTAAACCACTCATAAAGTGTCGAGTGTCCCGCTCCTCTACGTGCCTCAGCGTGAAAGTCCGGACCATCCGTAATTAGATGAAATTCGGCGTGGTAGCTAGATTTCGCGAGGGCGATTCGCGGTGGAAGTCCGTTTTGTCATCCGAAATCTAGAAAAATTCCCGATTTTCAGCGAAGTACCGTTTTATCGCTTCCTTAGAAAACATGGATTTTCAGGGTCTCCTTATTCTGACGATCGCTCTGTCTTCCACCCTCGCTTGGGCGGCGTGCTATAATTGCTATTATGAGGTTTAGGTCTCGAGGGCCGGATTGTAGAAGCTTTCGTTTTTCTCACGCTCTTGTACTTACAGTTGGTATCATTGCTGAGCTGCTAGTTGGCTGCTTGGGGTGTTCCGGCCAATTTGGTCGAGTAGGCGATCATTTGATGGTAGGTCGAGCGTGGCTTTCATCGCGTGAAAGCCGGGCTCATTGTGTGTCTTTGTTATGCGAACTGGGTCCTCGATTACGGAAATAAGACCGGTGAACTACTAGCCGCTTCCGCTTGGCGGAGAACGTGCCGCCCGTCACATTCTCTTGCGTGGTTGCCCCCATTAAGCCGGACGAAATTCTACCGGTGCGAACTCGGTATGTCGAAAGATGTTCATACGCTTGTAGGTGAGCATATGTAATGGGTGGTCGCGCGGGAGTCGACCGGTGCTGTTGACATCAAAATCGTTAATACATAGAGTAAGTACAAGTGCATCGTGGTGAGGAGTAATGACCTTGGACGGGTTAACAGGGAGAAAGGATATAGGGCCGTCAATTGGCTGGATTGCCACTACTGGCATCACGGGACACGGATGGTGTTTGCAGAGCACGGTTGTGGGCGCACAACAGCCTCTTACGGCGGCAGGCGTGCGTGTATTTGAGCCGCCCGATTATGCCAGTTTATGGTGGTCGAGGTTCGGCGGGGCGTCAGGACATATCTCCTGAGGTGGTTGGCCCTGATTAATTTTTCCACCATAAATTTTAGGCTTCGATATCAGTTGGTCTCATGCCCGTGGTCTCTATGGTAATCACATCTCAAAGACTAGTTGCGTTGTGCGGGATCTGACTGAATGGGGATGGGCCATTTGAAGTCGGGCTAATCCCGGATGAGAGGAAGAAGTTTGTTGTTGATAGACCAAAGAACACATACAAATTTACGACATTATACTATAAAAACCAAAAATCTCCTCGAGTAAATCATTTTCAAAGTTTGGTTTTGGTCGATATTATGAAGTCTGCAATTCGACAAATAATAAAATGGATTTAGAATCCGGTCTCGATCCACGAGAGATCACAGAATTTTAAATCAACTACCACGACTACTCAATTTCCATACTATTTGGACCACTAAATGATAGTAAGATCCGACGTAAGGTCTTTGGAAAATTAACGAACAAAAATAAATGAAATGAACAATAAACTTGAATATAAAGAATAAAGAATAATTAATAGTTAGGAAAATGAATAGAAATTGAATAATTGTCATTTAAGAAACATAATAAGATCAATGCTATTGTGAAGTATCAATTCACAATTGTCAACTTATGAAATTTTTCTTGTGAATTCCAGTTTCAAAAATACGACCAAGGCGTTAATAGTTCAAAATTTGGATATTTCCACACTTCACATTTCATTATCTAATTTTTGACTGATTCTCTCGAATACGGGGAATTAGATAACTACTTAACGGGGACATCTAATTAAGGTATTTTTCTTTCTTTAATACTTCATACCCATTTATGGTTGTACACCTTAGCTCCCAAGTTATCGGTCCAAGCAAGGATATACAACTTCGGGTTACTCTTCCTCCAAATTAAAATAGATCACCCTCTCCTTGATTAGATCTCATTAACACGGGATTAGCCACTATTGAATTGAGGTGAACTCACCTTGTTTATATTGATAACTCATTCAACTCGTTCTTGATTTCAAGTGAGAAGAGGATTTATCAAGTAAACTCTCACAAGCTCAAATAGATCTCCCAATAAGCGAGGTTAATATACCTTGAAAATATTCATAACTCAGAGTTGTCATCTGTGTCACTCGAGAGGACCTCCTTGAAATAAGGCAATGAAACACTTCTTATCACGGGTATAAGCGTATTCGAATCAAAAACTTTAAACCCATAGCAAAAGTAAATTCATAAAGCTCAGGAATTCGCAATTTCTTGGAAATAACAATAGGAAAAGATAATTTCGACAATAGCATTCTCTTAATGGGCTCAATTCTTGAATTACACCTCGACATTCCTCTTATCCTTAGAATAAGCGCATCTCGAAGCTGGATAAGCCGAATTCGAGAAATTTTGTCGAACTTCCAGCATTCAGGTAATGTTGAATTGAATTATGCAGGCTTTAGCTTTCGTGATAACATCAATTCCGAGAAAATAAAGAAAGCTAGAGCGATAAATCTAATCTAATCTATCCATATTGAAAAATAAAATAAAATGAAAGGAAGAAAACTAAAGAAATGGGCCTTCGGCTATCGGACCTCTCGTCGTGGCGTAGCTTCACGTTCCTCTACTTTGAATAGGCCTTAGCATTATTTATAGGGTTTTTCAATTGGGCCTAATTCCAATGCGGTCCTTGTGGATTCGAAGTTAGTTGGCCCATGTTACCGTTCAAGTCGCGACCTCAATTCCTTGTCGCGACATCATCACTGTCACGCTGACCTAGATCTCGCGTCGCGACCCACCGACTCTTGTCTATTGACCTTGAAGCCCGATCATGTGCTGATGTCAGCGACATCATTCTCTTGTCGTGACATCAGCTAAATGAATTGCATCTTTCAACTGATATCTTCTGATGTCGCGACATCGATCTCTTGTCACGGCATCACTTTATGGAGCTTCATCCTTCAGCGAAGCGGGTCGTGTCGAGCTTGATCTCTGGTCGCGACATCAACTTATGGGGTTGCGATCATCTTCACTTGATGGCTTTTTGGTGATGCGTGACTTCAGCCTCTTGTTGTGACATCAACTTCAATAAAACTCAGCTTTCCAGCGGAATCTTACGATGTCGCGACATGTCGATCTCTTGTCGTGGCGCGGTTCGTTTCTTTTTCGACTTTCATCGAAGGTTCGATCGCCAACATCGATCTCTTGTCCGCGGCTTGTCAACTTAGTTCTCTGGAGCCTTCAACTGGTTGTTATTGGTGTCGCGACAACAACCTCTTGTCGCGACATCTAGTCACGGCCTTTGCATATTTCAACTGGTCTCTCCTGATGTCGCGACCTCGATCTTACGTCGCTGACGTCGATCTGTCTTCTGCGGCATTCAGCGTCTTCCGGAGTAATGGCGACATCAATCTCACGTCGCGACCTCGGCTCGTATCTTCTGCGGCATTCAACGATAGCCCCGGATGTCACGACATCAATCTCTTGTCGTGACATCACTAAATGTCTGCGAGGTTTCAGCGGTTTCTCATGATGTCGCGCGACGTATTATGTTGGCTCGTGACATGGCGATTCTTGCATGCTTGATCTTGTCGCCGCGTATCTTTCCTTTGATTGTTCTTGCGGTAGCGACATCAATCCCTTGTGTGACATCATTCATGCCTCCTTTGGCTTTGAAGCGTAGTTTCTGATATCACGACCGATCTCCATTCGCGACCTCATTTCATTTCTTCTGGCTTTCTCATGGCGGTCTCGGTCGCGACCTCGATATCTTGTTATCCATGTCGCGACGCATCGAATTTCCTTCCAATTTCACGATGTCAGCGACCTCATTATTGGGTATTAGTAACCCCAAAGCGCAGCATAAGTTAGCGATTGCGCTTTCATTTCTGCCTGCTATTTTACGCATTTACTCGCCGATTCATTTTCCCTTGCATTTCTTCTTTCTTTTCCACTTCACACCAAATAACAAATTTGGTGAGTTTCTTCATATCTCTGCGTCTTAATTATTCCTTTTCTCATTAAAATCAATCAGAAAAATGGACTAAAAATAGATTACTTTTAAGCTCATCAAACTCCCCCAAACTTAAAGTTTTAGCGTCCTCGAGCAAAGAACGAGAAAAATTGTTTGTCCTCAAATAAAATAAAAGAAAAAAATTTTAAGGACATTTTTCTCTGATTTGTTCTGCAGTGGCATTCAATTTAATTGCAATGCAAGGTATGCATAATTTTCTGTACATCTAGCTTCAAGTCCAGTTCAAGGTTGGTCTCTACTCTTTATACTATGCAAAACTAAACTGTTGAAATTGTTTTACAAACAACATATTCATTGGATCCTGTTGAACAATAGATTATTTTCCTTTCTCATTTTCATATTGAGTCATTTAACTCCCTAAAGTCCTTCACAATTTTGATTGTTTCTATTCTTCCAAATTCCATAGGCTTGTTTTTCATATTGTCTCCACCATCTTGAGATGATTCGGCCTTCAAGATCAATCGGGTCTTTTGGGTTTTGTTGTTAGGCTGGGTAATGGGTAGGATGGAAGGAATTTTAGGTTAAGATTACCACTGAACCTTTTCTCTCCTCTTACGCCCTTTCTTTCTTGTAGTTTCTATAATCGCTCCTAAACTTCATGTTTGGGACATCTCTTTAATTTCAATTCCAGAAGCGCTATGCCCCATGCTTCGCTTGTAATTCAGGGAAACTTCCTTGTTTGTCGACATTCGGAGATAGTGCAATGTTTTAACTTTTAGGCTTTCTAACACTCTTAGCGAACTTTTGGGTTAGTAGCTCCCTTACGGATGGCATTAGGTGCTAGGTGTTGAAACACTAAGAGCTTAATTGTTCAAGAGTTAGGCCACAAGATAAAACTTGTCCTATAAACTTTCATTTCGATTACATTTTTCTCTTTGTCTTTTTCTTTCATTCCCTTTTTGAGTTCCTCTCAAAAATCTGCTCTCCCAAACTTCATTTCTTTCTTCCTCCTTGATACAGGTAATCATAGGTTCTTTGCAGGATTGATGTTTTAGGATGAGTTGGGGTTTCCATTGTTCTATTTTTGAAAAATAGGCTTGTTGGCTCAATTTACGAAACTACGCCTTATGCATCGGCATATATGAATAGGGATGGCTAGAATGGCTCAAAGCGTCCAAGAATGCTTTGCATCATCTCTTAATCAATTTGTATCACCTAGGATTTCGCCTCAACCAATAATCTAACAAATTCTAGAATTTGGTTTGAACAGTTGTGACTAACCATAGGGAGTACCTTGACTCATTTTTGTTAATGAGCATTTAAATTAATTGATATTCAACAGGTTCCTTGACTTATTGTTCATACCACAAACTCAAAAATATGTTTTGTTCCTTCTATTGTATTACCTTCCTCAATTCTGGACTTAACAGCTAAACTTAAGTAACTTTTGCACCTTGTGTTTCAATCAAACTGTATTCATTTGGCCCTTATTCTACATTTCAGCTCATTCCTAATCTAACTGCTTCATTCAATTTAGCTCATTACATCTCGATTTTATTAGGAACTAATTTCTACTTTGATTTCTAATCACTCAATCACAAAGCAACACAATCATGGAATCAAGCAACTTCAAATTAGCACACAACAATTCCAGTTCATTTCATTTTATTACGATTTAATTGCCGGCGGTTGGATACGGTATGAGAAGGATGGTGCGAAAGTCGGGCGGAGAAGGTCTATTTTTTTCTTTTGAAATAACCAAGAGCAAAGATGTTGGGTGGGTCTAGGTCTAATGTACCTAAATGGGCTGGAAATTCAGGAATTTTCATTTCTCTTCTTTCCTTTCTCTTCTTGGTTTCCTTCTCCATTTGTTCTTGAGAAAATCTCATTGAAGTCAACCTTTCCGTTCAACTCATCCTGCCTCTTTCCCAAGCCATTCATTGTATTTTCCATTTCAGTCATAACCTCTAGGAATTTAGCGGGTGTTGTTAATCAGATCTAGTTTTCGGCCATTCTTTTGCTTATAAGTTAGCATCTTTACGCTTCTTGTCTACATCATCCGATTTCTTCTGAAATCCTTTTGTAGAGACTTGTGTACTTGAATCCTTTGACTTGCTCCCAATTTTGGTTTCTTGCTACGTATCTCTTTCCTATTTATCGAGTTAGAGTTGAGAATCATTTCCAGGCGGGTTTGTTATAAAAAGCTTCATGACTGAGTTTGAGTTTCGCAGCGGTGTGATCTCTTCACGTTCATTTCTTTTTTAAACTCTTCCCTTCTTCCTTCAAAATTTTTCCATCTGTTCCTCTTTTCTGCTCAACTCTTCTCTCCCTTCTTTGTTCTCTTTGTAGCTCCACTTCATGCTCCTTTTCTTTTCTGTGCTCTTCCTCCCACTTTGTTGGTCTCTTTCTTTTCAATTCTTTTTCTAAATGCTTTCTCTGAATTCTCTTGTAGTTTCCAATCCTTCTCTCTTTCATCTGTCTCTTATGAACGTGAGCTTCGATGCAAGTGTTCTCTTGTGCTCCTTGGGCTTTCTCCGGGTTGGAAGTTTCTGTTACTGCACGGGAGGAGCGGCTAAAGGATGGAGAAGTCTATTGAACACCTTAAATCTTACTTACGCATTGTGCAAACATGTCATTATTGTCACGGTGAGTTTTACGGTTCTTTCTGTTCCTTGATCAGCAACCCTCGGAGTCTCCTTTTCTGGCTCTTCAGCTTGGGCTTCTTCTCTGTTCTCTACCAGCACTCCCCTTTTCTTCAGGTTTCTTGGTCCCTTGCTAACTCCTGTCAGAAGGAGTGGTGAGGTTCTGGGTACTTCTTCTTCTGACTCCCAAATTCCTTTTGACCTTCAAGCGCAGAGCAGTGATTGTTCTTTGGGTGAGAATCAAGACCTCTGTTCCCTTCATGATATCTCATGATAGAATTCTCTATATTAACTCTATATTGATCTTGTACCCTTTGAGTATGGCATACAACAGCAACTTCTTGTTCTCTCCTTTGTCATACATGTTTTGTTGGGACGAGCGAAGCCGAGAAAATAAACCATACCTTAGCCTCTTGATGGGCTTCCTCGTTCCCTTGTTCTTCCTTCTTCTTGGTTCAACTGCACTTTACCGTTAGTGAGCTTCTTGGCAATCCTTCCAAACTCTGGTTTTTCCAACAATTTCTTGAATTTGGAACCATGTTTGTGAATTGTCATACCATAGGCCTCGTTGATGGCTTTGGCCAAGTAAAGACCCGATTTCAACAAAAGCTGCTCCATCCTTCCTTCCTACCATGTTTGAATAAAATTCTCCTTACTAGTGCTGTATACCACCTTTTGGTGTCTTGTGAAGACTCTCCCATCCTCTCTGCTCTATCATCTCCTTGAAAGAGTCCACGGGGTTTTGAATCTCCTCTCTGCCCGATAAACCCTTGTTAGCATAATCTTCTTCCGGGAATAAGCCGTGCGAGGCGAATCTTACGCATCTTCTTCTTCTCTCCTCTTTCCCTTTCCTTTTCTGCTCTTTCATGAGAAGTCGCCGGAGCTTCGGGTGCTTCTGATGGTATTTCTCCTGCTTGTTCTTCAGTAGTCTCGTCATGTTCTCCTTGGCGAGTTCTTCTTAACCGATTGTTGTGTTCCTCATAATCTCGTCTAGGTTAGGGACAGGTGGGAATTTCAGCCATTGGAAAGCGAGAAGCTTTTGAAAGTTTGGAATGCTAGGGTTTCGGTTGGTCGAAGGAGGCGAAGGTGAATGGTTATGTGGGTTTGATGAATGAAATAGTTTCCAACGGTTGCAATTCGATCAATGTTTGTGGGCTAATTAATGCTTCAATTAAGGAGCGTATGGCGACTTCAATTCCGCCTCTTTTGTTGAGATGTTCAATTTAGGGCTTTTTTGAAGTGAGTAGTTGGCACATGTCGCACCTTATGTCGCGACATACCTAGGATGTCGCGACAATACAGGGTTTTCCAGGAATTGTTTGATGTGGCGACAATCCTTCTCCATTTTGAAACTTAATTCATTGTCGCGACATCACAGTGGTGTCGTGACATGTATCTCCCTTCCTCTATACTCACTAATTGTTCTTTCAAAGCGGGTCTGACATCAATGTTTTTTTGTAGGAATGTGACTTTGTCATGACATAGCCCTTATCTGTCGTGACTATATCCCTCTTTGATGATTTCAAAACCCAGATTCTCTTATTGTTCCTTACCCGTTTAGACATCTCTTCAGGCATATTTAAGCAAAGATTTAACAATTAATTCAAATATATCTACAGAATTGGGTTAGGGAGAAGGTTACTCCCCTTTTTCTCATGTCGCGACTCCTCGCAGGATTCTTTGGGTGTATTCTTTTGTGGATTGCCTTGCTATTCATGTCTTTAACCCTTGCAGAAGATCACTGCAATATTCAAGAAAATTCTAATTAAACTACAATCGATTTCTAAAAATTAAATCTATCTTTCTAAAAACAATCTGACCTAATTTATCGACAACCAAAGAAAGAAATATTTAAATTTAAAATCGAAATTTAAATCCTCGTAGGTTCTTGCTCCCATTATTTACTTTCGGTTTGAGTCCTTAAATGGACTTCTTTGTTGTGGTACTTCTTCTTTTCCTCAGAACCGATTGGAGTTCTTCAATTTCCTCTTCCACATTGAGATAATGCTTTAACCTTTGTCCATTGACCTTGAATTCTTCCCATTATCGGTCTTCGATGTTCTTGCTCCAAATGTAGTACTTGATACCGCGTATGATACCCTCCAATTAGTTTAATTTCCGCAGGAAACCTTGAGTCTAAATTAAGCGAACCTGTTCTCCTGTTCTAAACTCTTTTCTCAAGATTCTCTGATCATGCCATTTCAGCATGCATATTTGTATATTCCTAGCATTATCATAGGCTTCATTTCACCAGTTCTTCAATTCGAACTGGTTGGAGCAATCTTTCTTCCTTGCAGCCTTAAAATGATTTAACTTCTTAATGGCCCACATTGCCTTGTATTCTAATTCAAGAGGTAGATGACATAGTTTGCCAAAAACAACTCTGTATGGGGACATTCAATGGGGTCTTGTATGCGGTCTCTTGGCAGTCTCATCAAGTTTGGAAGACCAATCAGCTACCTTGAGCTCCTGATCTTTTCAAGTATTCTTTTGATCTCCACCTGTTGAAATTTGCCTTGTCCATTGGTGCAGGGTTGATAGGCTAAGCTATTATCTTTAATCCCATACCTACTCACTGTGGATTTTGCAAATATTTGTTTGCAAAATGAGTTCCCCATCACTAATGATGGTTCTGGGGTTCCAAGCCTGCTCAATGTTCTTTTGCAAGAAACTCCTATTGTGTTAGCATCATTCCTTGAATGACCCTTTGCTTCCACCCGTTTGGAGGCGTAATCTGCGCTGGCGGTATGTATGAGTTTTGCGTGATGGTTAAGGAAGGTCCCCATAAAATCTATTCCCCAAACATCAAAAATTTGTATCACCATAATACCTTTTAGGGGCATTTCATTCTATTCTTGATGTTCCAATCCTTTGTATCGATCACACAATTTCACCCTGCGATCTACGAAGATAGTGGGCCAATAAAACCACGATTGGGTATCTTGTGAAATTTGTTCTTTCTCGGAAAAATGTCCCCATATGGTGATGCATGGCATTCATTTAAAATGTTGCCTTGTTCTATCGGCACACATCTTCTTATTATCATGTCAGCACCTCTCTTGAATAATAGTGGGTCATCCCAAATATAATATCTGGCATCGGTTAAGTTTCCTCTTGTTGGTAGCTGAATTACAGGCATTACTCCACAAGCGGATAATTCACAATATCGAGCGCCATGGAAGTTGGAGAGCTTTAACAATTGCTTTCGTCACGGGAAGTTCTACGTGCTTGAACATTTTCTTCTTCATCACTGCTTCTTTCTACTCTTGACAAGTGATCGGCTATCACATTGTCACACCCCTTTTTATCCTTGATTTCCAAATCAAACTCTTGCAAAAGCAGCACCCACCTTATCAATCTTGGCTTAGCTTCCTTTTTCGACATCAAGTATTTGATTGTTGCATGATCAGTGTGAATTACCACATGGGAGCCCAGAATGTATTGCCTAAATTTTTCACAAGCAAATACTATGGCTAGCATCTCCTTTTCAGTTGTTGAATAGTTCTCTTGTGCTTCATTGAAGGTCTTACTAGCATAGTATATGGCCCTGAATACTTTCTCTTTTCTTTGCCCCAACACAACTCATGCAAAATCAACATCACGCGTGGCTGATCCTGATCCCGATACGGTCTGACCATTATAGGTGCTGTGCAATTTGAGCTTGATTTCGTCAAAAGCATTCTTGCCGGGAGTCATCAAGTGAACCTTGTATCTTTTTCCGATGTCGCGCAATAATTACGGCTATTTTGAAAAATCTTTGATGAATCTCTGTGGTCAGGCATACTTTTAAAAGCTTCTTGCTCCTTTTCGCGTATGGTAGGTGGTGCAAGAGTTTTGATAATGGATACCTTGGATTGGTCAACTTCTAGTCCAGTAGCAGAAATTTTATGCCCGAAGAACAATTCCTTCTGTCGCCGCAAAATGGCATTTTCCCGGTCGATCTTGTTTGTTTGTGTTGGCATCTTTGGAAGTGCGTTTGGATTGTTTAAACATTGATCAAAGTGGATCCATCTGTGATCGTCATCGTAAAAATTGCATCACTTCTTCAGCAGTCGAGAATATGGACATCCATACACCCTGCGGAATGTAAATTTGGAGGCATTACATAACCCAAAGGCATCCTTAAAGTAGTCATCATAAGGCATGTGGTCTGGTCTTCTGTAGTCTCGGGTGCAATAGTAATCGATTATCTGAATGCCCATCAGAGAAAACAAAAATTGGTGTCCCTCTTAGCGTCGACGTCGATCGATGAAGTAGAAATGATCTTTTAAGTTCTTTGTATTCAACTTTATAATCAATACATACCCTCCATCTTTGTCCCAGCATTCTTGTTGGAATCAATTCGTTTCTTTCATTTCGATCCTGATAAACCCCCATTTCTTTGGACCATGAATTTGGGCTCACCCGAGTTCTCTGAAGACCTTAGATCAGCAGCATTCTTTAATTTAGTACCTCGCCACGACTCTTCGCCGTCCTTTGGATTCGGTCTCCTCACGTTGTTCTCGGTGGTTTAAAAGTCTCTTCTAGTAGAATCTTATGCATGCAAATTGATGGTGATACCCTTCGGGTTCTTGATGGACCAAACTAACGATTCCGCCTTCTTCTTATCATTTCAGCGTCTTTGTTCCTCGGCCTCATGAAAGTGCAGTGAAATGATCCTTGGTTTTTCTTTAGTAACTCTAAGTAAGCATATTTTAAATGACATGGCAACTCTTTCCAGCTAGCCCATACCCTTGGTTTCTTGATGGTTCTTTTTTCCACTATTTTTCCCCATTATCGTTTTGTTTTTTGCTTCGGCTTCAACCAGTTTCTATAAATTAACAACTGGCTGTATGGAAATTCGAATAGACATCTTCGATTATCTTGAAATTCATCTCTTTTCATTGATAAAGCGGGTGTTACAATCGTGGTTAAAATCGAGTTGGAATTATAAACAAAATCATTACATTACCTTTCCTTCTCTGTCTATATTTTGTATACTTTGATCAAATTGAATCTGTGGCTTCTTCTCGACCCTCAAGATAAGAACTCCTTTTGCTATCAATCGGGCGGCTCGGTAGCTAGGAATGGTCTTCCCAATAGCAGGGGTACTTGTGAATCTTCTTCCATGTCCATAATGATGAAGTCTTGGGAAAATCGCTTCCCAGCGGTGACCCAGTACATCTTCTGAGCTCAGCTGACCATCGATGCGTACGCCCCATTTGAGTAACGGTTGTGGGAATCGGCTCCCCCCGAACTTAGTTTCTTGGCAACGAAGAGACCTTGGATTGATACCCCAGCTCTGGTCGACTCACGGAATTAATTCCTCAGCCAATACAAGAATTGTGTGAAACTCACAGGTCGCCGTCTTTGCGGTAATTCCTTTAGATTCTTTGCAAGTAGCGGTGAATTTATTCCTTCCTCTGCCTTTTCTTTTCTTGCTTTCGATGTGTCCTTGAAATTTTGCATAGAGTGGCATTTGAGTTACCACCTCAGTAAAAAGTATACTTATCTCGAACTGCAGGTTTTTCAAAACCTTGCAAGCGCTCTTAGCATTCTTGACTTGCGGTCTTTGTGGAAATAGGGCGCGAGCTTTGATCCTTGGATGTTCTTCCTCTCTATTCTTTCTTTCTTTCTCCGGTTCCTCTTCCCGCTTCCTGATCTTGAGTACGTCTTTGTTGCGAGTCATCTTTCTCTTTCATTTGTAGCTCCTTCCATTTCTATTTGCCAATGTCACAGTCTTTGGGTTCTTCCTTATTGTCACTTGGAAAGGCATCTTTCCTCGGTTTTGAAAGGTTGGGCCCATTGCCCTACTTGTGTCTCGGGTTCTTCGGTGCATTGGTGTGTTAATTTGAGAATTGTGGTGTTTCAACTCTGCGAGCTTTTTGCTCGTGGAGTTCAACGACTGTATTATCCCCCATGAAATCAAACATCTGATTCTTGGTGGGCCTCCTCGATACGTATTGTTCGTTCATTGTTATCTCATTCGTCTTCTTTATATGCTGGGAACCTTAGTGGCTACCGATACCCTGTTGAGGTTAAATCTGCCTTGGCCTTAGAAACCCCTCCATATCGAAAATCTCATAGTTTCACAGTCTGGGTGATATTATCTTTGGAAAGGTTAGGGTTGGAGTTTGAAATTATAGCTCTTGGCTCACCCGAATAATTAACCTCTTGACATCACTGCGTTCTTGATTACCCTCTCAGCACTTCCGCTATGCTCCCTTCCGGTGCTACTGTGAAGCGAGTGTGTGTCTTTCTTTCTTGCTTGTCCTTTGTGCATAATGGCATCAACTTAGCTGTAATTTTAATCCATCTTGCTCGGCTCCATGATCCTTTCTCTCTTTGTTTCCTCTTGAAAGCTGAAGGAGTTTTCATGTTACATTCAAGCAGGGTCTTGTCCAATTTATTTTATAACCCGACACTTTTTAAGTTTGAATGCTCCACGGCATGAAGCATCAATGATCCTTTTGATATATCATTCAAGCATGATATGCAATGTCCATACGAGTTTCGGATCTATCCCATGCATTGGACATCTTCTCGACAAGCGTTTGAGATCTTTGCAAACTACATACAAAGCTTCATCTTCCACTAGCTGGAACTGATGATTTCCACTCCTTCTTTCGTAGTGGGAAGGAGAATCTACCTAAGTAGGCCTCCACTAATTCCTCCCAGTATCAGCAGAGCCATATAGTAAAAGTTCATACCATGTAGGCTCTTTGTATCTTAGAGGAAATGGAATAGATGCGGTTTTATGACTTACGGTCTACTTCATTCGGCAACGGTATTAGCCATCTGAGGGGATCTTCCCGGGTGCTCATTTGGATCTTAGTGGGATGACCGATGAGCGTCTTCTTTGGACCATTGTAATCAGTCTGGAAGCTTAGTTCAAAATTATTAGCATCAGCTGCGGTGTCGATCATTGATGACCTTCTGTATTATTGGTCTCTAGAAATCATCCATTGTATCGGTGGCCCCGGAGGCTTCAAGCTTCTTTCTATATGTATTTCAACCTGATCACCTTTCATCTGCCATGGTTGAGTTTTCACCTTGTGCTTGGTCTTTCTCAAGCTTAGAGCGTCTTCTATTTCGATGTCAGGTGGAGATCGGATCGGTGTTGTTCCTATGCATCAGTTTTACGAAAAAGCAAAAACACACTCTCATTAATAAGTTAGTCAAATCATCAAATATATTCAATGTGTTTCGTTAAAGGTTAGTGGCAAAATGAACCTTGCTTAAAATCTATTTTTGTTCTTTTTCTTTAAATGTCCAAATTAGTATTTCTTCTTTCATCGAGATATTGATTTATTATAAATTCTTTTCGATCCTGACAAGCAGTATAAAACTTGATAGACCAAAGAACACATACAAATTTACGACATTATACTATAAAAACCAAAAATCTCCTCGGTAAATCATTTTCAAAGTTTGGTTTGGTCGATGTGCACTAAGTGCACCACGGGTCGACAAGTAATAAAATGGATTTAAGTCGGATATCGATCCAGAGATCTCAAAAATTTTAAATCAACTACCCTGACTACTCAATTTCCATACTATTTGGACCACTAAATGATAGTAGATCCAGCATTAAGGTCTTGGAAAATTAAGCAGAACAAGGGAAATAAATGAAATGAACAATATAAACTTGAATATAAGGCAAGAATAATTAATAGTTAGGAAAATGAATAGAAATTGAATAATTGTCGTTTGAGACGCATTAAGATCAATGCTTATTGTGAAGTATCAATTCCCCATTTGTCAACTTGTAGAATTTTATTTGTGAATTTCAGATTTCAAAAATCTGTCCAAGGCGTTAATAGTTGGTGGATCTCCCGCGCACTTCACATTTCATTATCTAGCAGCTGATTCTCTCGTATCTGAGGAGTCTGACAACTGCTGCGGGGACATCCTAATTACGGGGTATTTTTCTTTTGCAATACTTCACTACCCATTTATGGGTTGTACACCTTAGCTTCCCAAGTTATCGGTCAAAAGCAAGGATCAACCTCGGGTTACTCTTCCTCCAAATTAAAAAATAGATCACCCTCTCCTTGATTAGATCTCAGCTAACAGGGATTAGCTGTATTAATTGAGTGAACTCACCTTGTTTATATTGATAACTCATTCAGCTCGTTCTTAGTTCAAGTGAGAAGAGGGGATTTATCAAATAAGCTCACAAAGCTCAATAGATCTCCTAATAAGGAGTTAATATACCTTCAAAGAAATATTCATAACTCAGGATTGTCATCTATGTCACTGGAGGACCTCATGAAATCGAGAACCAATAAACACTTTATCTGGTATAAGAACGTGTCGAGATCAAAACTTTAAACCCCATAACAGTAAATTCATAAAGCTAGAGTCGCAATTTCTTTGAAATAACAATAGGAAAGATAATTTAATAATAAAGATTCTCTTAATGGAAGCCGTTCTCACTACCGAATTACACACTACAAGATTCCTCCAATCATAAGAATAATCGTATCTCTAAACCGGATAAGCCGACCTGCAAATTTGTCTCGAACTTCAACATTCCGTAGTAATTTGAAAAGAATTCGAATTCCCGTGATTCGCCTTTAGCTCGAAACGATAACATCCAATTCCAGAAAATAAAAGAAAACTAGAACGATAAATCTAATCTAATCTATCCATATTGAAGGAAAAATAAAATAAAATGAAAGGAAAGAAAAGAAAACTAAAAAGAAAATGAGCCTTCATTTATCCGCATCTCTCGCCCTGCGGGTCGCCAAGCTAATGCTCCTACCGATAGCCGCAGATTTATATGGTTTTTCAATCGCCCTAATCTAACGCACCTCGCGACCTGCAGCAGTCGCCCATGTTACCGCTCGTCGCACCAATTCCTTGTCGCGACATCATCCATGTCGCCACTCGATCTCACGCCGCGACCACTCTTCGTCTATACAGCTCAACCGATCATTAGTGATGTCGCGATATCATTCTTCTTGTCGTGACATCGCCCCAAATGAAATGCATCTTTCAACCGATATCTTCGAAGGTCGCGATATCGATCTTCTTGTCACTTATCACTTTATGGAGCTTCATCCTCAACTGAAAGGTGTCTCGTGGTCGCTGACTTTGATCTTCGGTCTCGACATCAACCCATGGTCGCAGCTTTCACTACGGCTTCGTGGGTGTCGACTTCAGCCTCTTTGGTTGCGGACATCAACTAAATAAAACTCACTAACGGACCTTCGATGTCGCGACATCGACCCTTGTCGGATGCTAGCCATTTCTTTTCAGCCTTTCATCCGGTTCCTCGAGGCGCAACATCGATCTCTTTGTCACGACATCGACTTAGTTCTCTGGAGCCTTCAACCGGTGTCGTTTCGTGTCGCGACAATAACCTCTTGTCGCGACATCTACCACGGCCTTGCATAGCGTTTCAACCGGCCCTCCCGATGTCGCGACCTCGATCTTACGCCGCGACGCCGCCCCGCCTTCTCCGCAAAGATTCAACTTCGTTTTTCGTGATAGTCGCCAGATTATCAATCTCACGCCGCGACTTCAAATTTCATGTCTTCGCAGATTCAATCCGTTTCATGTCACACAACTCGTCGCGGGGATATCCACTAAATGATCCGCAGTGTTCTAACCGGTTTTCATGATGTCGCGATCAATGGCGTCATCGCGTGACATCAATCGACACGCGATGCTCAATCTCGCCCATCAGATCTTCCTTTGATTGCTCTTGCCGTCGCGACATCAATCCCTTTGTCGCGATGATCACTGCCCGCAGCCTTTGAACCGTGGTCTCGATGTCACGATACTTCGATCTCACGCCGCGACTCCCGCCATTTCGCAGCCTCTACGTAGAGCGCCTCGTGTCGCGGACCCCAATATCTTGTTATCCATGTCGCGACCGCATCGATTTCCTTCACTTCCGAAGGTCTGACCATGACTGGGATCAGGTAACCCCAAACCGCAACATAATTTAGCGCTTGCTTTCATTTCTCGCCATATTTTCTCGCATTTTTACTCCGCAAGCACGTGATTTTTTCCACGTATTTTCTTTCTTTCTTTTATACTTCCCGCGCAAATAACAAATTTGTGAGTTTCTTCATATCTCTCCGTGATCTTAATATCTTTACATAAAATCAATCGTAAAAATGGACCCGTAACACACTTAAGCTCATCATTCGTCATAAGAGATGTTCAGAGGAACCGCGGGGTTCCTTATCTCCGATATCCTGGAGCGTTGGTTCTACTATGTCTCCCATTTTGTTCAGACCGACCTTTAGTATCGGTTTGTCGTTGTCAGGATCATTACGCTTGAGACGCTGCCCGGATATTGTCCTCTAGTGTTGAATATTTATCCGCCCGTCTAAACAATTCTTCCATTGTCGTAGGTGGATCCAGAGATAGCGAGTGGAAGAATGGGGTAGTCGGTTTAAAGCTCCTTCGGAAATTCTAGAGGACCTCATCCATACTGTATGAATTAACTGCTGGACAATCTTCAAATCTTTCTCAGTGAAACTTACGACTTGTCCTCTCGCCAAGATGGCTCAGAGAACTCGGCGTTTCCTTCCGCTTAACCGAGCATAGGTAATCGGAACAAATACAACCCACAACCACCAAACGAACATATCTCGTGCAGCTCATAACCAAGTCGGGCGGTCGCATCTAAGCCGGCCGAACACTTTGCATAGTGTTTATCGCCTCCTTAATTGGTAATACCGTCATCATGCGTAAATAATACCGCACGGATCGTGAGGAGCCATCATATACGGAAAAGCAGACGGATGACAAAGCCACGCGCGTCGTAGCCAAGATGCTGGCCTAACTGGGATAACATGCTCAAGTCCTCAGATAGTGGTGGATGTAGGCATGTGCGGGCAGGTACATCCCCGAAGGTAGGATACATGAACGAAAGTGATGGTGCGTTACACCCTTGCTAATGCGGGCACATTTTTCGGTTGCCTTACCGTCATCGCCATCGATATCTCTTCGCATTCAACGATGCATGCCACCACTTAACAGCTGAAGCGCATGAGCTTCTTCGATGAAGCCTACTAATCGCTTGTGGGGACAGATCGTGAAGCTGGCGAGCTACCAGAGGACAACTCGTCGTCCACTGCTGCATCACTATCGCCCGACAAGATGGGCTCCTTGCCTTTGTTCCGTTTGACCGAGGGTGCATGGTCAAGCCCGTGGTTTTCACCCCGATCCTCTTCCAAACAAGCCCAGCGATCGTTTCTCGCCGCTATGGTCGAAGACGCTCTATACTTAGCCATTTGTCCGCCTCGCTTCTTCTTGCTTGCTCTACATCTCGACGCCAGAAGAAACCGTCCTCGGGCGGGGTTGATTTGCGAAGGCCGCCATAGTGATAGAATCTCGGACGAACCGGAGCGAGTGGAGCGGGAACGCACCAATCTTCGTGCGCGAGGGATCGCTGATAGCGACGAAGCCTCGCACGCGGTTGGCGAGATTTTGCTTTGTCGCCCACAAACGACACCAATCGTAGCTCTTAGGATTCCTCGAAGTCTCCTGATCAAGCCGTGGCATTAACTCCTGGGCAGCAGTTAACTCGCAAACAAATACAGACCGACGATGTATCGCCGACTCTCCGATGCTTGCTAGAATGTGAAACAGAGAGCGTAAATGTCACTTCAAGAAACAGATTTTTACATACCTTTCTCATGAGATTCCTTCTTATTTATAGCTGAGGAGCATGATCCACTTTTTATGGAAAGTGGGTGATTGGTTTCAAACGGTACTATGAAGGCGACTTTATTCGTGTCAACCGCTTTTCCTTTTCGATAGCCAAGTCATCTCGAATCTTCGCCAAGGATCGCTTCTCTGATCATCTCAGCGCGCTACATAATGCGTGCCCAGGAGGATGTGTTCCTGAGTCGCGAGGGATCAACCGAATTATCTGGCCGCTCCATCTTCCAGAGATGGCACGGGCCAAGAGGATATGCCCGAGCAATAAATCCTAAAAGCTTTTGCTGTGATCGGATAGTCCACGAGTCGGGCTTTAGGCCGTGGTTCAGATCCATATTCATGTGAGGATACTGGGTCTTCTCCTGCGGGCTCGATCCATCTCATTTTCAACAGCATGCTAGGTCAAAGGCCATAAGACCTGATAGCTAATACACAACCTACCAAAGTCTACAAATTCGTAATATTATAAAGGACTAGAATATCTATGGATCCAATTCTACAATATATTGACGATCATAATCTGATTTGTTATCTCTATTGGATCGAATATGCTTTGTCTGTCTGAATCGTCAACACACAAATAAAATGCTATAACATGATAACGTCTACACCTCATTCTATCATTTTTTTCTCAAATAAGTATTCAACACACAAATCCAGTTCTGGTTTTTTCTTTTTCTTTTTTTTTGTCGTGGTCTGACGCTGACACGCTTATTAGATTGCCTTTGTGACGATAATGTTTATATCGGTCTTTGGCGCAACATTTAGCTCAGGGAGATTTTCGATAAAGCATATTCGATCAGATATAGATAACAAATCAAATATGGTAGTGAATATACATTAGAACTAGAGTTATATGTATTTTAGTCATTATAGTACTATCAAATATGAAGGGTTTAAATCGATTCATTATACTATTAACCTGATGTGTTTCATCTTTTATAGTTTTTATCGAATTTGATTACGTCTTTCTATTGAATAAATTACTAATTTAGATCAATAAAATTATTTTTCTTTTTAAAAAATTAAAATATAAATAATATAAAAAGAGCATGGTAGTAAAACTTTATAAAAGTAATTTTATATTTATGAAATCTAGCCTAAAAGAGTTAAAATGGTATATGTTTATCTTAAAACCCTTTTTGTACAGACCTTTGATCTCCCTTTGCATACGTACCTTAGGGGTGTTTATAAGACTTCTCTTTATATATATTTTTTATTTTTATTTTTTTTGCGGATAAAATAAATAGAATAGCGTTGACCCATGGTCAAATATCGGAAAAAATTAAAAAAAAAGAAAAAAAAAAGGGGAATTTCGCCCAAAAAAGAAGACATGCATACAGTAGGCTAACAGAGGATCCCAAAGTATGCAGCCCCATCGTCACCAATTATTGATAAATAATTTTATTAAAATTAATAAAATTATGTATATATATATGATTTTTCTTCAGTCTAGGGTCGTTGCATCACATGTAAAAATACTATTAAATACTTTTCAGGTCTGATTCTCTAATTAAAAAAAGGGAGAGGATCTTTATTACGTCATTGATTTTTATTTTTTATGGGGAAGGTTTTTATTGGGAAGTTTTTAATATATTTTTTTTATGATTTTATATATGGACCTTGACCTCATTGGTGATGGACACACGCACCAAAAGTTAAATTTGGTCATGACCTCATTGTTGAACCAATTTCATGTATGCTTGGTTCATAAAAACACGATAAGGGAAGAAAAATAAATACCAAAAAAAAAAAAAAGATTTTTTGATCTATTAATGGTTCTATAGATAATATAGAAGAAAATTAGATAAAATTTGATTAAAATAAGTAAAAGGAGTTTATTTAAGTTCCTCGCATTTGTACGTGAAGAGAAAAACAAATTAATAAAAAGCAAATATGCAAATTAAAAAGAAATGGTTTGAACCCATGAGTTTATAACCTCTTATCGAACTATGTTTTTATATCATGTTAAATTATTAGTTTTTTTAAAAGCTCAAACTTATAAGATTTGCATTTAACACAACATCAAGCTTTCTTAGGAATTTATTGATCCTAAATTTATTTATTCTTTTCCTTTGTTTTTCATTCTTTTTCTTTTTTCCTTTATGTTTTTTTTCTTTTACATTTCTTCTTAAATTCCTTTTGCAAACAAGCATAACTTAACATATTTCCCATAAATATCATATATTATTTGGGATAAGTTACATAAATATCGTTTTACACGAATATCCCATTATGCCCCTAAACTTTTTTTGGGTCCCAATATACACATAACAATTACTTTCATAGTCATCCATGCCTATCTCGTTAAAAATCATAATCAGCCAAACTACACGTGTAAAGGTGCTTAACGGACGTTTATTCGCCCATCTTTAACAATATGAGTTACAATTGAGTTACTGAAGTAAAGTGTCTTCTAACAAAAATGAAATATATGAATTTAAAACCTAAAAAACATCTACAAGATCTTATCCTTATATTATTTTGTTAATTAGCAGGAAGTTTTCATTCTCTATCCTATTATTTTCATGACGTATTTTTAATAATTGTAGTCATAATTTACTCATGTTTTTGTCGGTCAATGACTCGCCACTTCCGTGAATAATTTACATTTTAAGCATTTTATTTTTAAATAAAATTGAATTATTTTCTTTCACGATGCGGTTACAATTTTTAACTTAAAATACATATTATTTTATAAAACTTGGATTATTTTAAAGACATCCTCTTTGATTTGGTAACTTTTCTGTTTTTTAATTAATTTGTGAAACATGAGTACATGAATCTATCTACATCGTTTTAATCGTAGACGATGAATCTAAATAAGAATTATCTTTTAATGCTATGTTGCCTGTATCAATAATTGAGGCGGCTACAAGGATCTTTCCTCACCTCTATAAAATTTTAATCAATATTTAAAAAATCAGACTCGATTGAATAAAAAAAAAAGTTATCGATTTAGGATCCAACCAAATTAAACCAGGACCAGATCCCATTTTTAAAATGCTGATTTTAGTGCCGGCCACCCATCCTAGATTTTGCAAATGGATGTTTTAAGGTAATATATATATATATATATATAAATATATTTATTTTTATTTTTTTTTTTTATGTCACATCAGTTTACAGATGGTAAAATGATAATTGGCTATATAGCCTGTATAAACAAGATTCATTCTTCATATTTTCACTTAGTTGTTATTTGAAGGAAAAAGGTTTAGGCAAAGAATGGGAGAGCAAGTGCAAGGAGAAGATATATCTTCTAAACCAATTCCCCTTCTCACTCCATATAAGATGGGGAAGTTCCAACTTTCTCATAGGTGTTTTTTTATTTTTTATTTTTGATATTTAATCACTTTGCATTATATTTTTAGTATTTTATTCTTTATAAAACGAATCTGATCATTTCAGATGTCCCGCCCAACCCTTAAATTAACGAAACAGTTTTATTAGTCATATTTTTCGCTAGCCCTCATAGGTGCCTGTTAATGTCCGCATTTTCTTCCACTTTTTTTCTTTCATATCATAGTTTTAAATGATTGGCTTAAGACACACCTAGGCTCAAAGCAATATAATTCCCTAGTTAGAGTGGCTAACTTTTCAAGACATGCAACTTATTGAAAAGGCTTGTGGTAGGCTTTAATGTCCTTTTTGACACTTTTATTCTTCAAATTTTTAACTAGATATTAAGATTTATATAATTTCACCATTTTTTTTATTCGAATATTTCTTTTAAATATCAAGAATCTTAAATTTTTTATTTATTCAATTAAATTTTGAATTATTTTTCATAAAATTATTATACCTTCAAGGTCAAGTTTTACTTCATTGAAGCACATGCCTTAAATCGCACCTTGTAATGACAAAGATAGGATTCAATGTCAATAGAGACAAGATTAACTCATATGAGGTTTGCAATATTTAACATCGACAGGTTATAGGACACTATCTTGATGGGGCACATACCCCTCCTAGGTCCTTAGTGGTTTTGCCCCTACTTGTATTACCATTTATTTCAATTTACTTGGGGATCCATAAAGCATTTTGAACCTATTTGGTTCTTGTTTTTAAAAATTATTCTCGATAACAGTTTTTTAAAACACAAAAAGAATAATCTTCATTTCGCTAAGCTCAAAACTATCGTTATATTTGAATTTAGTTGCTCGTATCTCTATACGTTTATTGTGAACAAAAAACTATAACCAAACTCGTTTTATCGTTTTCCTGCTCTCCTTTTTCTTTTATAACAAACATTTTTCAAAAACAACAACCAAACATGCTATTTATGTGTAATCGATTTTGAGTAATGGATGTTTTTATTTTGTATTTTTTTATCGCTCAATATTGTATAGAATGTTATAGTACTTTGCTCTGGCTTAAAACGTTTTACTGGAACTTCTAGCGCTCCCAATTTGACTGCAGGGTGGTTCTAGCTCCATTAACAAGGCAGAGATCTTGGAACAATGTTCCACAGCCACATGCTATCTTATATTACTCCCAAAGAGCCACCAAAGGAGGTCTTCTCATAACTGAAGCCACTGGAGTTTCTGATACTGCTCAAGGGTAATTACTACTAATTACAGAGAAAATAGTATATGGGTTCTCAACTTCTTTTAAGTATATACCTTAATTTGTTCTGATAGCTGTGATGTGTTGATCTTTTGGTTTTAATTGCCTTGTATATATGTAGGTATTCAGATACACCAGGTATATGGACAAAAGAACAGGTTGAAGCCTGGAAACCTATTGTTGATGCTGTTCATGCTAAGGGTGGGATATTTTTTTGTCAGATTTGGCATGTGGGAAGGGTTTCGAATGTGGGTATGTTCTTGAATTGTTAGGATGATTTTTGTTTAGATTATGAAGTGTTTTATTGTTTCTTCGTCAATGTTTTATTCCTGATCAGCATACTGTTAATTACCTAAAATTTTCAATTCTATCCAAAATCTTACTACTTAAAATTAACGTATTCTAATCTTGGCTTTTCATTTTTAAAATAATGCTTTCGCATCAATTGATCGGTAATAAAGAATAAAGAAAACTGGCTTGCGAAACCATTTTCAAAATAAAGTTATAAACGTCGAAATAAATCCTCGTTTCGATTTAATTGAACAATAAACAAATAGTTAAAGCTGATTCATATAGCAAAATGCCGAAAATACCAATTCATTTTCTCGCTTTTCAAATTTCGGTTATTCAATTCTTCGCGAACTAAACGCTGCTTTCCTGTTTTCTTCATCAGAAGAAATGAAAATTTTCACTTACTAAATGCGCCTAAAAGTTTTTGGTTTTGGTTTCGAAAATTTGAGGGAAAAATGTAAAGAAGTTAGAAACTATATAAAAATATAAAGTTAAAAAATGAGGATTATAAAGACAAATCTAAATATAATATTTTTATTTATTACTTAAACCTATTTTATTTATTTTATATATATATATATATATATATATATATACACACACACGTGGGTGAAAGTTTTTAAATAATTCTTGAGATTTTCATTAGATATTTCTTATAATTTTTCTTTCCTTTCGTACTTCTTTCAAGACAAACATAACCTTAGGGACTGGAAGAGATTAGCACTTTAGAGAATTTTTGTTTATATGACGAGTTTACCTTTATAATATACTTTTAACTTCCTTTCTTTTAGAATTTTGCAGAGAATACTTGCAGTTGAGAGGCTCTTTTTCCTTTTTTTTTTTTTTTGAGCTACCATTATAAGTTCTCTGGCAGATATTGTCGTGAGTACTGGTGCACTTCATGGACATAAGGATCACATTAATTATCAAATTATAGGAAAAATATTTTTGTATGTATACCGATTGGTTAATACTATTCAGTTACTAAAATCAAAAGAAAATATCTAAAGGTCATGTCACGCTATTTTGAGATAGCAACAATGTCCATAATATCGCCATACGCCTAACTCGATTCTTAAACCCAGTTCAATATCGTTCCTAACGCCGGTTTTCAGAAATTAATGTCTCATCACAACTGTTATCGGGACAGAATGCTATGACATCGCCAACAAATAATGCCACGTGTAAGTGACAAGTCAATGATGCCAGGGTGCCCGTTCCCCATCCGTTCACCTTAATGACTAAAAACATATTTCGGTGAGCACAGATCAAACGTTAGAGATAGTATTTAACCCCCAAAAAAAGTTTAAGGGCAAGTTAGATATATGGTCAAACATCAAGGGCATTTGTATACCTTATCCCGCTATTTTGTCTTGAATTTATGTGAAGGACATCACATGAATGATTTAATAGAAAGCTAAGGTTCATTTGCTGTTCCTGATTGCAGAATTCCAGCCAAATGGGGAAGCTCCAATATCTTCTACAGACAAGAAATTGAAGCCAGAAGTTCTAAACAGTGGGGTTGATGAAGCCCACTTCTCTACTCCACGGCGGTTAAGAACAGATGAAATCCCTCAAATTGTCAATGATTTTAGACTTGCTGCAAGGAATGCTATGGAAGCTGGTAAGTGAACTTCTCAACCTAAAATCCTGTGGTATGTACAATACAATGATATTATTTATTCTTTCGATGTAGCTGACGACCCGAATTTCATAAATCTCACTGGGCGCGTAAAACGAATCAAGCTACCTGGGCTCGACTACACTTTCGAATTCACCGAGTTAATCGAGTTGAGCCCGAGTTCGGTAGTTTGTCGAGTCAGCCGGAAGATCACAATATCCGACTCCGAAAGCTTGCCCGTGAGCTTAATCGCCTTATCATATTTTTATTAATCGTTGAACTCGAATCGATTTTGAGTCGAAGCCGTGATAATTATTTATTAATGTTTTAATTGATTCGAAGCCACAAGTCAGCCGAGACTCGACTATTTTTCGAAATGAAGCTAACATTTGAAAAGCTTGATCGTGAGTTCGAAAGCCGAAGTTTTTAATCGAGCTCGGGAACTGAATGCATTAGATCGACTTCGACCGATTGGCAGCACCCCTGCATCCCACATGAAAAAATTCTATGTAGACAACATTATGGGATTTTTTTGGGGCAACAGAAGCCGATATGGACCCAAATTCGCATTTGATATACCTATAAATATGTTTATGTTTTTTTAGGAATTAGTTATTCTACGAATTAGGCAGCAATATCTAATTTTGTATTCAGTTTTCTGAATAGGAATAGTGGATTTCTCTTCCTCTATCCTAAATGCATATTTTCTCTTTCCATCTTTATCTTGTTGCATATTCTGTTTTCTGATTTAATACTTCCATATCTAGGGTTTGATGGAGTTGAGATCCATAAACATGGCCACCACTTCACCAATTCTTGAAGACGAGGCCAATGATCAGACAGACAAGATGGCGGATCATTGGAGCAATCAAGTGCAGATTCCCACTGGAAGTAGTTGAAGTTGTCAATGATAGAGCAGATAAAGCTAAATGAGGATTTTCCATTTTCAGATTACTTAGAAGCAGGAGACTCTAATTCAAGAGCTCTAGGCCTTTACATGGTTGAGTCATTAAATGTTCAGGCTTTACTGCCATATGATCGAGCCAAGGATGAAGACACTGGCAGAAAAAACTGAATGCCCCGAAAGCCTGGAACCGATGAGGAAGGCTTTTGGCGGTACATTCATTGTTGCAGGAGGGTATGGTAGAGAAGACGGGAACAAAGCCATGGCTGAAAACCATGCAGATATGGTTGCCTTTGGTCGATTGTTCTTGGCCAACCCGGATTTGCCTAAGAGATTTGAGCTCAATGCTCCTCTCAACAAGTACATCAGAGAGTTGTTCTATGCACCAGAACCTGTTCTAGGTTACACTGATTATCCATTTCTTGAAGATAGTTCTTAGATGTTTCACAAGGGTGAAAAGATTTTGGATCTTTGAATTGTTTTGTGAGTGATTGTCTTTTGTGACACAATTCCATGGTTGTGTGTTTTCTCTTTATTTCTTCAATGTCATCAAGAATCCCAGAATAAATGTAACAAGACTATCCTTAATTTTTGTTTTCTTTTGTTATCTTCTATATTCTTTCCACGGTATTTTCTCCCGATCTTTTGTTTGTAAGAACCAAGCTTACAATGGGGCCGTTTGAAAGACGATATTCATATTAAACCCAAATCCTAAAAGCTCTCAAAAAAAAGCAGATGTGACTGGTTTATGGTTTGAACATTTGTTTTCCATTTGTGTATTTGAGTCCATAAAGGACTCTATTTATTTGTTTGTCTCTACACGCATTTTATCGGGAGCACGTAAAGGTATGGATTTAAAAACACGATATTCATATTAAACCCAAATCCTATAAATTTGAGCTGTCTGAGAAGAGGCTTCCCATTGTATGAACTTGTAGTCATCAGATCTACTAAGTAGTTCAAAGTTTGAAAATATAAATGTGAAATAGAATGAAGAAGATGGCCCCTAGTTTAAAGGCGAAAACGAGGATATTTTTTCGCATAAATCGACATATTCATTGACAACAGAAGTATTATTCAAGCATACAGAAATAATTACGAGCAGAAATATGGGGAGAATTAATATTTGGTTGGGTGATACCTGAACATATTGGTGAAACTAAGAAAGGCCTTCGCCATCATTAGTATCTTCAGGAACTAATACATCGAAATCGCTTACAGTCCATTCAGCAGTCTCCCCTTTGCTGCTAACATATATTTCAGTACCAACATTGATGGAAGTCCAAACCCGCTTTGCGGGTTTGGTTCCTGGATCCTGTACAAGATGATATTTCAGGAGGCTCCATGAGATGCACAGTGAAGAACAATTACAAAGTTGACATAAGCATTAAAGTACATACTTGATGCTTTTTACTGAGGAATTGAACCATTTCAAAAATAGGTAAATGACTTAAGTTTTGTACAGTGTAAAGCTTAATCTTAATCTACTGTTAGGTTTGAAGATGAACTGAACTGGAGGAAATATTTTGGTCATTCAATCACAGCAAGTTCGAGCTCTGCCTGAGCTTGAACCAATTTCATGTCCTGTTTGAGTAGCAGTTGGTCTTCAGACCAAAAAGATCAAGGGAAACGAGCCAAATAATTTTATAGGAAATGAAGAACAATATAAGAAGGATAAATTACGCTTTAGATAGGACAAGAAGAAGCTGACATGGATACGCAGAGGACTGAGCAGGAGTACATATGTTAGAATAAGATCGGCCCAGTTCAGTAACAAGGAGGATATGGAAAATACAATGTCCAGAAGTCGTGGAAGGGACGTGGAGAGCAAACATGACTAAATATTTATTCATGACAAAAGACACAAAGCAATAATCCCTAGTTTATGCTTACTGGTTGTGGTTATGGTTTTGTTATTTTGGTCGATATGAAGACCTTTGGTCCAACTACAAACACAGATATCATCCAAAATGATCTATAGATCCACGAAACTTGAGGGATTAAAACTGCTACAAATAGATAGGCAAACATTGTACCACACGAGATACATCTGATTTGTACAAAGTATACGCCAATAATGGAAGTTATTGTGGTATTCATCGGTATGAATCACGTTAAAAAGTTTTAGTTTGGTGAATCAAAATAGCTTATTTCTTCACTTCCAGAAATATGAATCAATGAGAGGTCTCTACATCATGATCCCATGTCCTGGGATCCCCGATCCATCCATCTCCTTTCTTTAGATAAACCATGCACAAACCTCACCAGGATGTGGAAGAATTTAATTACCCCTGTGTTTAGATTACTATGGGTCACAGATATCAAAGGGTTTCTCCAAATAGTCAGCATTCCCTGGGCCACAGTAGAGATGATAGGCGGAATATGGAAACCGGGATGTATCGTTTCTATATATTATTTCACCATCAGGACTAACATGATAAGGTGGGCAGAAACGAGGCTGTTTGGGTGGCACCAGTTGTAGTTGCAGGATTTATGACATTCCCCCACTATATCTGGTCACTGCCTGTTAGAACATCACCATCACATGGATCTCCATTGTTCTTCCAACAGCTTCCTATGTCAAGGAGATAAAATTGACTGTTCATGCCTCCTCCGAGTTTAACATCAAGCGTCAGTTTCCACCCAGTTTAGATCTGCAAACGAAATATAATGCAATTTTTGAAAATTATTCTTCCCCATATCAGCCACAGATGATATAAGCTATAACTGATCACAAGTTGCAACAGAACTTAGCAGCAATATTTGAAGGAATCACAAACTAAGCAAAATGTTAAAATAAATAATATGAGGATTCTACGAAAGTCATCACAAAGCAAAATAAAGAGTCAAATATATGAGATCAAGAAAAAAAAATTAAGAATAAATCTTCTTCAAGATATTTTTCACGCCATTATAGTGATAGCCGCCATTGAATCCTTTAGTTGCATCTGATCGGAGATACAACGTGTTGCGATACTTTAGATGTTGTCAACTTGTGCGAGAAAAATCCAACTCCCCGAGCTCATATTCTTCATCCATAATTTGGCAAGAGTTCTTCCCGTAGACCTTGCTCAAATCGGCATCAAGGTCATAGGTCCCATAAAATGCCCCAGTTAAAGACACTTTTTCATCCCCAAAAGAAACCACTCTTGAGTAGTTATGGTACACAAGTGGTTGATTCATACATCCTTTGCCAAAACATGGAAATGTTCTTTTTGTTACTATTTTATCAACTTTCTTGCCATTTTCAGGACAAAGTGTCGTGTTTTTGTCGAAGTTTCCATTCTTAAGCATTATCATCCAATACTGCCATGGTTCTGCAGAATCAGAATCGCGCACCTCACACAGAGAACCGAGATACAGTTCCTTTTCCACAGCAGACAGGTCAGGGTCTGTGTAAGAATCAAAACCCTCAACAGGAAATGCATCACCAGCACCCAAACGGTTGTCTGATTCCTCCACTTTATGTTGTGCTTCACACTTGCTCCCATTATCATGCAAAAAATCATCCACCGCATCCACTATTTTTTGGGGGAGAGCAGAGGTAGGAAGAAAAATGCTAAAAATGATTACTAAGAAAGTGAAATTGAGATTTGTCCATGTTCCACCAAAATTCAAAATTGGTAATTAATCAGTACTAAAGATGACAGGAAGTGCCATGATAGCTGTAAAACCATGAATAAATCCGAAAGAAAGTTCTAAATATGGATGCCCATGAAAGCCACATAAATAGTTCTAATCTAGATTTTACTGCAAAAATAAACTTTGTTCAGTGATTCCCTAAAGAAGAGTTATGCAGGATTAAGCAATAAAAAGGAAAAAAAAGGGAAGCCTTGGGCCTGTCATTCCCTAAAGAAAGAATACAGATTACAACAGAAATTTCAAAAGTACTAATCTTATATCCCGTTGTTACAGATATTAGTACTAACTCTCAAATTTTCTCATCTATTGAGAAATTAAAGACAAAAAAATTCTACATTTCAATATTTCTTGGATCATTGGGAATGCATTCATGCGTTATTTCTTTAAATTTTGTTGATAAAACCCAAAATGAGAAAAAAAAAATCATAATTTTTTAAGTCTTAAAATTTCAATATTTGGGAGTTGAGAACCGAAAAACCTTCACCTTATTAAACCTACACAACTATTTTGGCTTAGTCAGGAGTTGTTCTTTTTAGTTACCTATAGGCTATTTCTTGCACACCAAAACATAAAAAGTACAATCCAAAATTTTCTATCCTTTTGTTTCTTCTTCTACATTTACCAATGAACCAAAGAGAGGGTATATAAACAACTTCAACTTCATGATCTTTGGTAGATTCCTACAAATTATAAACTTGAAAGCACAAGAGGACAGAGAGAGAGAGGTAAAAGTAATTAAAAAGGAAATTAGAATTTGGGATTATAGAGTCCTAAATAAAGGTTTAACAAAACACAAAGACAAATCAAAACATGCTGATATCTTCCCAGCCCAAATAGTGACAGGCTACTGTGAAATTCTAGCCTAAAACCACCTAAGTCTTTATGAACAGAAAAAAGAAATATAAGCAACATTTCCATAGCCACATTTCTAGTAATTACAAAGCAAACAAATAAATTGGAGTATATCACTTTTCGTAGCCCCACGATAAAGGGCTGATGCTTCAAGTCCTCTTGTTGGAGAAACCTTTGAATTCTAGCAAGGCAACTAAGGTTTTGGGGCCTTTGAATCATGATTTCTATTGCTATGTCTTCTAAATTAGAGTAGTTTTAGCTTATTACATGATCTTGGATCATCTAAAACAAGTTTTTCAGTTTAAATAAAATTAAAATATAAGTAGACACCAAATTGATGTAGCTATACCTAAGACTAATAGGCAGTAAACTATAGTCAATTGATTTATGGATTTCATTTTTAAAAATAGTTTGTTTGATATCATTGTAAGATATTAGTTTTACTACTTTCCATTAGAGACTTGTTCAATTTTTAATTTTGTTAATATGCTTTAACTGCACCAAAGTATTAAAGTTATAGTGAAGTGCTAGTCCATATTCAAAAGAACAGAGAATTATTCGTTTAACTACATCAGGAATGGAAAAGCACACATCAAATATGTGCATCCATGAGTTTATCCAGCCATTTCGAGACTATAATAAAAAGGTTCATCACCCACTCGGCTTCAGGTTAGTCAGTATCATACCCTCACATTCAGGTGTTCATCTCACCTCCCAGTCCACCAATTTTTCTTTGCTGAAAACCAACCATTGGGCGCTTCTCAAATTTGTTCATTTTGTGAAATATAACTTGTAATTGGTTTCTACATTGGCTAGAGCCGGTTTTAGAAGCTCTTTACCTACCTAAAAAGTAAGGTGATGCGTATCACGCCAGCTTTGAAATCGGGATTGCTAAGATTCCCCATATTCTTCTTCTGTTCAATTTTTATTGCATGCACATGTGTACACAAAACTTGTCACTTCCTCTATTTTTCTAAGCTGAGACCGCACTTCATATTCGAGTCTGTTTCCGTAGCCTTGATATAGACATTCCAAAGTCTAAATCAACCACTATCATGAATTCCCACAATCTACTTTCTATAAGTTCCAGCGATGAACCGACCTTAAAACACAACTCATATTCCATTCATCACCCTGAAAATCAATTCTTCCAACTTTAAAAGCATTGAAACATCTTAGATTTACACGTATATCTCCAACTAAGTAACTGATACGGACAGCATTATCCTCATATGCTGCATCACAGCCAAACATCACTTCCCAAAGAAAAGTTCAAGGGAAAAAAAATCCCTCCAACAAACCTAATACAGCTAAAAACATCAACAACAACAATTTCATAAAGAAAAAAAACAGAACAATGATAATCAAAAGCTCAATTTCCTCTCTTTTCCTCCATTTTCTTGGCAACCACCAACTATCTTAAACTATATGTGTCCCTGAATGAAAATAGGGAAAACTCTGTTTTATGATTCTATTACAACTAAAAATGCCAAAACAACAACTAAACGTGACGATTAAAAATTTCCATCTTAATTTCCCATCATTTCATAAGCAAGAAAACAGAATTTACTCTCATAAATTCTATCAGAATTAAACCTCATTTAACAACTACATGCAACAAAAACGGAAAGGGGGAAAAACACTGCACTGCACTTAATACATGTAAAAAAACAAAACAACAACAGAAATAGCAACTTAAAGGTTCAAATTTTCTCTTCATTTCTTAGCCACCAAACAGAGACCATACAAGAACATCAAAGAAGAAAAAAAATTACAAACCTGCAATCAGTGGACAGTACAAATCAGCACAATCAGCCATTCTAGGACTCCCCATGTGAGGCGCTTCAGCTCCAACTTCATTGCAGAAGTTCCAAGCTTCCAGGCCGATTCTCACATTTGGGCTCTTCATTCCCGGATCTCCCACCGCAGAAATGTACTTCTCAGAAGCATTTGCCGCATAAATCACATTCCAAACCCATATTACAACAACAACAACAGCATTCCAAGAACATAAAACCCCCATTTTTTTCTGCTCTGTAAGCAAGAACAGAGGCTGTTTATCATCAGATCATAGTCTCAGATGAATCTAAGACCTCAGTAAAACGTGTACGACACGCACTGCAAATTCGAATTTAGGTAACGATCCGAAAGTCGGGTTTCGATTATTTCTATGGTGTCCATGCGTTTTGTCTGGATTTGACATGGATTTTGCGGGTACTTTTTGGCGGTGGTGACGGCAGACATGGTGAGATCGGTCGGGTCGGGCCGGTCTGGTAATTTTGGGAATAGGTCCAATCTATATTCCACTATATACATTAATGAGTATAATAATAGAAAGAATTAAGGTTAGGATTCAATCTTTTCAAAATCTCCTGTATAGATGGAGAAACAAACTTTTCACAAATAAATTTTTAATTGTAGTAATCCCACTATAAGCCTGATATATCTACATTTCCAAAATAAAAAAATAAAAACTCATCTTAATCATACTCCTCGAAGATATGTATGCAAGGAAATAAAACAAATAAATTAAGTTGTATAAAAGAAAATAAACTTTCTCTAATGGTCATCCTGCTTCACTGAATATTATTACGTGTTTACCCGTTGCTTAACTTTAAAATCCTATTAAATTACCAAATACGCCAGAATTGACCCGACACCTACTATATAAAAATGTAAAGTTAAAAATAACTAAAGTCTATAATTATTCATGTATTTCTTCATATTTATTTTTATTTATTTTAACACATCCATATAAATTGAATAGTTTCATATATGTATATATATTTTTTAACTATTTTTAATTGTTTAAAATTTTTAATAGTAGAATTAAATATCATAATATTATTATTTTTTAATATTTCTCTCTTGTTTAGTTTTTTTTTTTTTACACTTTTAGTATTTTAGAACTAAAGATCAAATAAAATGATAAATATTTGAATAAAATATAAATAATTATTGTTTAAAAAATATTTGATAACATTTCATAATTTCCTTATTCATTCTAGATATTTTAGATGAGTTGCATGTGTCATGACTCAATGTTGAAAATATGAAAAAGAATCAATATAATGAAAATTTCAAATTATTGAAAAAAAAATTTGTATATGAAAGTCAAATTGGCATATAATCAAAGTAGTCAATAATAGAAAAATGGATAAAAAAAATGTGATAAAAGGATTTTATTTCATTATAAGGAGATAGTAAAATTAAGGTTTATAAAAAGGTGACACCAAACCCTTGTCTTGAAATGCTTTAAAGCAAAGTTTAAGTTGATTTTCTAACCTTCCTGTCCTTGTCGAGAAATAAATGAAGAAAGAAAGAAGTTGCTTTTCATTAATTTGAATATCATTTAATTTAAGTACATTAATCATTTTAATTTTGATTTAAAAATAAAACTAAAAAAAAAATGGGAAACATATTAAAAAATAAATTTGTACCCATACCACACATGAATTTTCTTATTTCTTATGTGTTGGTCAAGTTTTTTGGACAGTTGAAATTTGATTAATCTAATAGAAAATATTTGGTATCATATTTTGAAATTTTCTAATAAAGGAACTACATAAAAATGAAATTCTACCTAATTCCATTTCTAAGGTCACCCCTTAAATTAAAAGAGAGTGATGGACTAGTTGAGTCACCTTGTTAAGCAATTCTAGATCAATCAAAATTACACTCTTTAAGCTTAAAGAGAATTTGGTATAGTATTTAGAAAGCAAAAAAATTAGAATATAGGATTTATTATCCTCTCCATTATCATCCATGAATTTGAAATTACAGTAAAAATAATAATAATCACCCAATAGGGTTAACAATGTCTCAAAATATGTCCTAATTTTATTTACTATGTTGCACTATGGTAAGGCTTTATAAAAAATATGTTGCACATACACAATAACTGGCCAATAGAAGTGGCCGAAAAAAAAACAATCTTCTTTAGAGTGATTTCTTTTCTCTTTTTTCCTTAATGTCATGGTAGAAAAACTTTAATAAAGTAATACTTTGCATATTTCATTGTATATAGTGTTAGAATATGGTCCGAAACTCAAAGGCCATATTTTAATATATAAATTAGTTTTACTAATTTAATTAAGTTTCCTATTTGGTTAACTGCTCCTATTTTATAGTGGAATAAGTCTTCATTGATTTTTATTTTATTTAATTACCATATTTATAGTGATACACATTATAAATTGGTCATCTTTCTACCTTTTAGGGTTAGCAAAAATTCAAGTAACTAACTTCTCCATCAAGTTTGTTACATGAGATTATGGTTAAGGAAGATAAACCAATTTACAGTCAAAATCCAATTGGATTCAATTCCCTCTAAAAAGATGGCTAATTCTGCATCAAGTAAGTACATTGATATATTTTTATTTATGTGACAAATTATTTATTCAAAATCCAATAATTATTATGAAGTATGAATATGGATGTGATCATATTCTCTTAAAGTTAAAATATTGTCTACATGTGCTGTATCAAAGTTTACAAGGTTCGAATAAATACCTGTTTCCATATATTATGATTGATTATGAGAAAACATGGATGGTTAGGATTTATGATTAATAACATTGATGATGTTTAATATTTTATGTAACCCGCATGAACATGATTGTTTACGCATCAATATTTTGTTTTTGTTTTTTTGGTTGAATGGATGCCCGTGCGCATGCGTTAAAGAATGAGAAGCACCCGAAAGCATAAAGCTATTTCAAAAATATTTCCCTACATGGATTATAGGAAAATAAAGGACGCAATTTTGAATCACTAAACTTTTTTGTTTTATGTTTATAAAATAATGAAAAGTGCAATGAATATGTTTTTGTATAAAAGATATATATATCCTTTGGTTCACAAAGCTAGATTATGTTAAATTGCTATCGAGATTTAGACGTAAGCCAAACCCTCGTGGTCGGGCAAGGATTCTGTTTCTTTATGTTTTGAACTTGCTTATTGAATGAAGTTTTGCAAGGTTATTCGTCTTGGATTATTAGTCCAAATTCATCTTTTGGGTATTATGGTGGCTAATTATTTTAAATGTTATAATTATTTAATTATATGACATTAAGATTAAATTAATTTTCTAGTCACCAAAGTGGCCAAATTAATTTTTTGTATGGTCATATGATTTCCAAAATTTAATTAAAAAAAATGCTATTATTTATGTTAGATTTATTAGTTGATAGAAATTAAGGATTTACCCAAAGGTAAATCAATATTCTATAACTACTAATCATAAAGGAGAAATTTAATATTTTCTTGTCAATTGTATTACAGATATCCAAAGATGCTATATATATTTGATATGATTTATATAGTTACCTTGTAAAGTTTAAATGTCATTCTAATTATGATGATGAAGTGTATATATTGTTGTGTTTACCCAATGGAGACCTACAAATATTTTATGTGTTTGATTATTTGAATTTGTTGATTAGTGAGCATTTATGTGTTTGCAGCTATTTCTCTACATTTGCATGCTTCTGCTATTACTGTCTTTAATGGTTTAAACTTCTTTGAATTGTATGAACAAGCCACTTCACTTTTAGGTGTTCCTTGGATTCGACTTCGCACTATTAGATAAAGGCTCCGCTCGACATTACCGATACGAGCAATGAGGCCAAGAAGTCAACCATAAAGTACTGGACAAATCTAATGATTATGCTTCGAGTTTTTGATGCGAATGACTATTGGCAACAACATAAGCCTACTCTTCCGTAGCAACAAATGCAAGAGAACACCTGCTTTCTATGGAATACGCTCCTGGTTGACCGATAAGTCACTGGCAGGGACACTACACGGTCGAACCTCACCACCTTTATGAAGTATGATGGGTCACAAGATGCAACAACATATCCTTGAGGCGACTACACATTGGGTACAAGACTTTAAGACCCTTGGGTATGAAAGTTGATGACTCCTTTTTGGTACAATTCATTTTGAACTCATTACCTTAGAGATGGGCTTTTTCAAATTAACTATAATAAGTATGATGCTGATGTTAATGACTAGCTAATGTTTACTCAAGAGGAAACGATCAAGAACAAGGAGTTCATTCAAGAAACCTAGCAGGTTGTTATTGGTAAAGCTAAGCCAAAATCCAAGAAATTTAAGAAGAAAGGATTTGCTAAAATTACTTAAGTCACTGATGATAATAAGAAGGAAAAGAAGGTAGATAAATGTCATTTATGTAAGAAGGAAGGACATTATCATAAAGATTGCCTAAAATGTAAAGCATGGTTCGAAAAGAAAGGTATATTCAATGCTTTTGTATGTTTCTAATCAAACTTATCTGAAGTTCCTTCTAATACTTGGTAGTTGGATTCTGGTGCCACTACTCATGTTTCCAATACGATGCAGGGATTCCTTACATTCCAGAGCACAAAATTAAATGACAGTTTCTTATTCATGGGTAACTTAATGAAGGCCCCAATTGAAGGCATGGGGACTTGTCGTCTTATTTTAGATACCGGATGTCACTTGGATCTATTACAAACTCTCTATGTACCTTCACTTTCTAGAAATTTAGTTTATGTATCGAAACTTGATGTTATTGGGTTTACTTTTAAGATTGGAAATAGATGTTTTAATTTATTTAATAAAAATGATTCCTTTATTGGTTCAGGAATCCATATGGATGGTTTATATAAATTGAAACTTGATGTTAATTTTTATGCATCCCTAATATGTGTTCATCAGAATATTGGAATTAAGCGTAGTATGGAAAATGAAAAGTCTACTTACTTGTGGCATAAACGTTTAGGTCATATATCCAAGGAAAAATTGCAAAGATTAGTAAATAATGAGATTTTACCAAATCTAGAGTTTACTGATCTTGGTTTATGTGTGGATTGCATAAAGGGAAAGCAAACCAAACATAACAAGAAAGGTGCCACAAGAAGTAATCATCTTCTTGAAATAATACACACCGATATATGTGGACCTTTTGATGTTCCATCTTTTAGTGGAGAAAAATATTTTATCACCTTTATAGATGATTTTTCATGTTATGGATATGTCTATTTTCTAAAAGAAAAATCTCAAGCTATAAATGCTCTTGAGGTGTTTGTTAATGAAGTTGAGAGACAACTAGACAGAAAGGTGAAAATAGTAAGGTCTAATAGAGGTGGTGAATATTATGAGTACATGAATCGATCTAAATTCAAACTACTTGCAAAGTTCCAAAGACATGCGAGATATGTGCACAATATACTATGCCAAGCACACCTCAACAAAATGGTGTAGCAGAAAGGTGGAATAGAACATTATTGGATATGGTTAGGAGTATGATGAGTAATTCCTCATTACCCAAATCCTTGTGGATGTATGCACTTAAAACTGCAATGTATTTGTTAAATTGGATTCCTAGTAAGGCAATTCCCCAACACCCTTTCAGTTATGGATCGAAAGGAAAACCTAGCTTGAGAGAGTCCCGCATGTCACCGTCCAAACAGTAAAAACAATAGCATATGCTAATCCACATGTGAAACAAATTTGACTTAAACCTTAGTGATTACTTTGGCTGGTTACCCGTGAGAAATCCAAAGGGTATAGGTTTTACTGTCCAAACCATAATTCTAGAATTATTGAAACGGGCAATGTCGAATTTATTGAGAATGGTGAAGTTAGTGGAAGTGCTAACAAACAAATTGTGGATATCAATGAAATAAGGGTTAATGTTTCATTACCCATAAACATTTCTACATCCACAATTTGCTCCATAATCATAAGAACAAAACAATTGTGAACAACATTTGAAATGAAGAAGCACCACAGAAGAACTCCAACCCACCACAAACTCCACATAAAATGAACCACAAGGAATAGCCTTAAATAAACTTCTGTAAGGGTAAGGAGGTCGCCTATTTTGACATTATGTGGTTTATTTGCAAGAGTCGACATGATTGTGGTATTGATAATGATCATGTTTCGCTTTTCACAAACCATTAATAGTGATAAGTCTGATAAATTGATTGACGCTATGAAAGAAGAGCAAACCCAATGACTCAAAAAACAATGTCTTATCTGCCCGCTCAAAATGAGTTGGATGTAAATGGGTTTTTAAGACTAAACATGACTCTAATGGCAATATCGAATGATATAAAGCTAGACTTGTTGCCAAGGGTTATACTTAGAAAGATGACATTGATTATAAAGAGACATTTTCATCTGTTTCAAAGAAAGATTCATTAAGAATCATTATGACTTTAGTAGCTCAATATGATTTAGAGTTACAACAAATGGATGTGGAAACAACCTTTCTCAATGGAGATCTAGAGGAGGAAGTTTATATGGATCAACCTGATGGTTTTTCCATATAAGTCACCACATGGTGTAAACTTAAGAAATCAATATATGGACTTAAACAACCTTCCAGACAATGGTATCTTAAGTTCAATGATACTATCACCTCTTTCGGTTTTCATGAAAACACTATTGATTGGTGCATTTATCGAAAGATCAGTGGGAGTAAGTTTATATTTTTAGTTCTATATGTTGATGATATTTTGCTTGCTGCTAATGATTTAGGCATCTTGTATGAGAATAAAGATTTTCTCCCTAAGAATTTTGAAATGAGAGATATGGGAGAGGCATACTATGTGATTGGAATTTCTATATTCAGACAGAGATCACGAGGATTGTTTGGATTGTCTCATAAAACTTATATTGAGGAAATTCTTGGGAGAAAAAGTAACACCTCAAAATATACCATGACAGTTTTATTACATGTTCAAGGTATAATATTTAAAATGTATATTTTCCCGACTTAAGTGCAAAAGGAAAAGGATAAGAACCCGAGATTAATACAAAACCAAGGGTAAATTAGTAATTTACCAATCTAGGACCCAAAAGTCATAATTTAAGAAGATTATAGGATGAAGTGGAAATATGGATAAGTTGAATCGAGAATAAATGAAAATGGAAGGACTAAAATGGCAAAAAGTGTTGAGTCAATTTAGATGTTAATTTCAAACATGGCTTTAGGAAAATCTCATTTTTTCGCATTGAAGCTAGGGCTTCTGGTGGGAAGAAGGAGAAAGAGAGAAAAGAAGAAGAGAAGAAGAAGAAGAAATCTAGATATGGAATTGTTGTTCGGAACATCTCCTTTGTTTGGAACTTTTGTTTGGAAATCCCTCTTTGTCTAAGTTGTGTAGGAAAAATCCTATTAGAAATGTTGTTGGTTGGTATAAGATGAGGTTTGTGATTTATTTTGAGTTTTGTCGAAGTTCATCTCGTCTGAAGGAAATTTCCAAATGCCGGCAAGGCTAAAACCGGGTCCATTTCTGCTTCTACTCGACACCCCACGCCCAGCATGGAGCTCCGCCAGCAACCAGGCCCGAATTTCACTTCGGTCCGCCTTAGGCATAGCAAAGGTTCGCCAGCTGAACCTCCGCCTGCTTAGCATTGCTTCGCCCAGCGCACTCCGCAAGTCATGTTTCGTCTCATCTTTTTCCGTTAATTCTAACAATCATCCATCGGATTAGTTTTGATCCTAATAAGGAATGAAAGGGTTTGTACAATTATAAAAAATTATATGAAAAAATGTTCCGTCGCTTCGTTGATGAGCCTGTAAATTCATTTTTAATCCATTTTTCGAGTTTATTGCCAATTCGTTGATTCATATACGTAAAATCCGGGTAATGTCAATTCCACTCGTTAAAATACAAAGAAGGCTTAAAACTTCCAAGAAAACTCGGAAGAATTCAACCCACAAAGGAGGTCACAACTAGAAAAAGAAAGTCGTGGATAAGGGAGCCTTTGTTAAGCTATTTCAAGTCACAACATCACCAAGACCAGCGGACGAGGTCGCGACTCAAGAAAAACGCGGGTCAGACGAAAGCAACTATTCAAAGCCGGTCGGTAGTCGCAACGCCAACTGAGGTCGCGACGCCGATCCGCTTGATGAAGCCACATGTGAGGTCTCAAGAAAATTGGGGCAAACCAGCTTCTTAAATGGCGGACTCAAATTGAGGTCGCGACATCATCTCGAGGTCACGATGGAACCGAATAGGGAGTCACAACAAAGAGATTTGAAGGTAAACTACAAGAGATGGAGAATCGTAAAATGAAGCCTACATCATCTTCAGGTCACAATGTGAAACCCGGTGCCGAGCCAAGCGGTCCCGCTAGTGGAAATCAAGTTGCAACCATTTTGTTATTCAAGAACCTAAAAAGAGGTCGCGACCTGAATACACTATGAGCATCAACATCCAGGTCGCAATTATGTTTAAAGCAACTGAGACAACTCCGCAAACTTAAAGAGCAACGGTGAGGTCGCGACATCATATCGAGGTCACGACCGCGAAGGCAAGGGCTATCAGCAATACGCAAGCATATATTCCGGGTCGAATCAAAGCAAAAGACCAAAAGGAGGTCGCAACTCCGAAAGAGAAAGTCACTAATTCGAGGAAAGGCAAGAGAAACATAAATGGTCTGAACTTAAACCGAGGTCGCACAGGCGCAAAGAATAGGGAAGTAAAGGAGGTCCCGACTCGAACCAAAGTGGAGACAACTAAAAGGAGGTTGCAACTCAAAAACTAAAGTCGTGGACTGTGAGTCAGAACAGAAGGGAACTACAATGAGGTCGCAACGGGAGATTAAGGTCGCGACATAAATTCTGAGAACAATCGAATCCAAAGAGGTCGCGAACTACAATCGAGGTCACACCACTAATCAACGAACCGCAAGAAACTTGGTCGCGAATCAAGAAACTTGGTCGCGAATCCAACCGAACAATAGAATCCGTGTCGCGACATCAACCCGAGGCTTAATTCGGCACGTTGAATCAGTTTTTCGAGAATTCCACCAGCTTTTTTTGTGATCTCGCCCAAGTTCTTTGACGCTTATAACAGACGCATTAGAATAGTAAAGTAGCTTCCGTCTTCACTACCCAGAAAAATGGGAAAGAAGGGGAACTCAGTGTATAGTTTAGAGTAGAATTTTATTTTCTTTATTTTTAATTTTTTTAATTTTATTTTCTTTCTTCTTGAATTCTTTCTCGGATCTCGAATCCGCGAATTGTGCGTAAATAAGTGGAGTCGACTTTTACAAATGTTTTCTTAAAATACCTGTTAAAATTATGAAATCTAGATAAATTTTTTTTGAATTCATTTCTTCTCGCCATTGCGATTATAAGTGGATGTACGTGGACGGCAAGCTCCATTTGATTAATTGTAATGCAATATTCGCTGAACGCAGCCTCGCCGGATTTGATATACGCTTAGTTACGATTTTCTGCGAAAAATATGGAGAAAATTATTTTGGTCGATTTACTTACTGGGTGTCGTTTTGATCGATGTTCCCAACAAGATCAATACCACCGAGGGGAGTGTATCTTGCTCGATTTTCGTGGATGCCCTGGACACAGAGTCGAGACTCTCGAGAGCCGAGAACATTCACTAAGGGTATGTTAGACTACCATTGACGAATCACGAGCTCAAAAGTCTATTTTACAACCCCATTCGCCATAATTGAAGTCGAGCGGGTATTAACAATATAAGTAGTCGAGAGTTCACCTCAATCTAGTGCGGAAGCTCCCAACCCCGTGTTAGCTGGGACCTAATCAAGGAAAGGAAGAACCAATAGATCCGGGATGACGAGCCACCACCTGCGTCAGAGATTTTCTCCAAGAACTCGGAGGAATGCAAAGATCTGGCAGTCATCAAGAAATGAGTGTGAAGTACTCGAGAAAGCAAAAATGCCCGTGATCTTGCAAGAGAATCGGTAAATACAGAATGGGTTTGATCTGTCTTCGGCAGAAGCAAGGGCTTCCAAACTGAATACGGAGAAATCCAATCGCAACATTTAGGGCAATCTGACAAATCCGCATCCATACATAAAACAGAGCAATGTATTTCAGGAATCACCATTTAATCGTAATTTTTCGATAGTTTTCAAGCCAGGAACGTGATTAGTCCGCATTTTTATCTTCTTTATATTTTTGGTTGATTTCATGTTATTTCAGTTTATACTTTTAGTTCATAGTCTATTTTTCTTATATTTTTTAGACAAAACTTTCACTATCGCTTTAAATTCAAATAGCATGTAATCTCGCAGAGTCGGGATGGCTTGATTTCAAAATTTTCACAATCTCTCACGATACTCCACTTTACATTCGCATTTTACTACTAGACGACTGCGCACTTCAGCCATAGATCACTCCATATTTTAAAACTTCTAAACATTAAGAAAGAATTATTTAATCAAGCAAATTTATCCAAAGTGACAATGGCTCGCAAGAGAAATGTGCGCCTCTCAGAACTACGTGAATTTGAGGGTTTTTAGTCTATATGGAAAAGGCAAACAATTAGTCTACTCTCATTCAAAAAAATTTGTCTAGATTTCATAAATTTTGACGGTAATTTTAGAAGAAAATAACATAAATAAAATTCAACTCCACTGTTTCACACAATTAAGTTGGTCGAAAAGAATTCAAGAAGAAAGAAAATAAATTAAAAAATTAAAAATAAAAGAAAATAAAATTCTACTCTAAACTATACATTGAGTTCCCACTTCTTTCCCTTTTCTGATTAGTGAAGGCGGAAGCTACTTTACTATTCTAATCTTGTCTATTCTATTATCCAAAAGAACTTGGGCCGAATCTAAGCTAGCAGTGGAATTCTCAAAAGAAAAGCCCAATTCACTGTCTCAGGTCGCGACCTCGGGTTGATGTCGCGACCTGGATTCCCTTTATTTGTTCCAGTTTAGTTGCGACCAAGTTTCTTCAGTTGCGACCAAGTTTCTTCTTGATTCGTTGATTGGTAAAATTGTGACCTCGATTGTGATTGCGACCTCTTTGGTCGATTGTTCTCAGAATTTATGTGAGCCCAGCAATCCTCAGTTACCCACACAGTTCCATGGATTCCATATTGCGAATCGAGTCAGACTTTGGTTTTAGGTTGCAACCTCTCTTTTTAGTTATCTTTTGCTAGATTACGGTCGGGACCTCCTTTACTTCTTTGCCTTGCATGTGCGACCTCAGTTTTAAGTTGCGACCACATTTATGTTTCTCTTTGCCTTTCCTCGAGTCGTGAGCTTTCTGCTTTCGAGTTGCGACCTCGCGCACTACAGTCTTTTGCTTTGATTCGACGAATATATGTATGGCCTTTTGATAGCCCGTGCCTTCAGCGGTCGGCCTCGATATGATGTGTCGCGACCTCACGTTGCTCTTTTAAGTTTGGGTTGTCTCGGTTGCTTTAAACATAGTGCGACTGGATATTTGATGCTCATAGTGTATTCGGTCATGACCTCTTTGGGATTTCTTGAATAAGAAAATGGTTGCAACCGATTTCCTAGCGGGACTTAAGCTTGGCTCGATTTCGGGTTTCTGTCGTGACCTCAGATGATCTCGCGACTTCATTGATTCCTCCATCTCTTGTAGTTACAACTTCAAATCTCTTTGTTGTGACTCCACTATTGATTCCATGTAAACAGGCCTCGAGATGATGTCGCTACCTCGATTTAGTCCTTCATTTAAGAAGCTGGTTGCAACTTCAAATTTTCTTACCGAGACCTCACGTGGCTTCATCAGCAGTTGACGTTGCGACCTCGACGCCGACTTTGAATAGTTTCTTTAAATGCCGACCGCGTTTTCTTGAGTCGCCAACCTCATTGGTGGTCTTAGTGATGTTGTGATGCAGGAAATCGTGAGCAAAGAGCTCGCTGTCGCGACTTTCTTTTTCTAGTTGCGACCTCCGCACTCACATTGCGGTGAATTCTTCGATTTCTTCAAGGATTTTAAACTATCTTTGTATTTTTCTACAAAATTAAATTTGAAACCATTCTTGATTTTCTGTATATGAATCAACAATTAACTTGTAATAAACTGGAAGAAAAAATGGATTAAAAATCAAAATGAATTTTAGACTGCATCATTAAATCTCGCGTCCAGATGGATTAGGCAAACATTGTTCTTGCCCTCATTTGTTAATGTGTTTAATATGATATAACAAGCTCGATAAGACATATAATAGTATACACCATAAGACCAGAATAGCAAATGAATAGAAAGCGCGTCTACGTTGATGCTGTCACCGTACCTTAATTTTATTGTCTTTGTGTCCACATCATTCGTATTCTTGAAGTCTATCACGAGCGAAATACTATATGTTATTATCTGAATAATATGACTTATCTGAAACATGTATATGATAAGAATATAAATAATGAACAAGCCCGGATGATTATCGGATAACAAAGTTATTGAGGATATGAATATCTTGGAAATGAAATAAAAATGGATTAATGCCTTCAGAGACACAGTAGAGGATAAAATGGGCACCTGTATTAGGGATAAAGTGCGTAGCATACTTATCGAGTTAAGCCAGTTTGGAGTCATTACAGCACCTTTGGGTCCTTATAGAGGTCATTGTCTCATACAATGATATAGCGCCAGTCCTTATAATTCATATCCACTTTTAAGGTATATGCATCAGTGAAACATAAAAACAAAAGCGACAATATACAAATGATCTTAATGACATGATATGAAATGATATGAGAAGCATAGCATTGCTATGTGATGACAAATTACCTTATGACAAGAACAAGAAGCAAAGTGTAAAATGACACAAAATGTATATGAATGATGATAAGAGATGAAACATGATATGATAAGTAAGTAAATGAAATGTATGAAACATGTATAAGCATGTATATAAGTATATGATATGTTAGATCTATATGCATGGGTCTAAAGTGTGATGATCCTTATTAAGGGTCGTCCACGAGTATTATTCCCACTATGCTATAAACAGAGTGGTGTTTCATGCGTGTGGAGTGCGAGAAGAAGGAAATAGAAGCCGGGACCCGATTCATGTGACCAATCGAGGCCCAATGACACTAGGTGCCGTGAGGTCCTTTTAGGTATGTTTGTATATGTTTTTTTTTGTAAGCAATGCAGTTTAGTATATGTTGAACCTCCCATTTTATGGGTTTGAATATATTTTTAATCATTCACTCTGAGAATATATTTCAAGTTAAATGTTTAACAGTATATGAATGAACAAGTTTATAGTTTATAGTAAACGGGAAAAATAAATAAAAATAAGAAGAAAAATAAGACACTCGCGACAGCTACAGGTCTTGGGTTGGGGAGCGCACAAGTTAGCCCAGCGACATCGAATTAGCGAGATGAGGCGTTCTCAAATTTAATATGAACAATTGTTCGATGGGGTATTGCTCCATTCTGAAGAGAAATAAATTTAGTCTCATACGATATCGAAGAATGATGTGGAACGTAAGGAAATGGAAAATATTCCATATGCTTCTATCGTTTGTAGTTTGATGTACTTACAAACTTACACCATATCTCATATTAGCTTCGCAATTGGAATGCTGGGCCGATATTAGAGTAATCTTGGTATTGATCATTGGAAAGCCGTAAAAGATGTTGAGATAACTTGGGGCCAAGTTACATGCTCACATTTAAAAGATCTGATCAATTAGAAGTGATTGGATATACAGATTCAGATTTTGTTGGTTGTCTTGACAGTAGAAAGTTAACATTTGGTTATTTGTTCTTGTTAGCAGAAGAGGCAATTTCATGGAAAAGTGTCAAACAATCTGTCATTGTTGCATCTACTATGGAGGCTAAGTTTTTAGCTTGTTATGAAGCTATGATTCATGTGTTATGGCTATGGAACTTTATTTCAGGACTTGGGGATGTCGACACCATTACCAAGCTGCTGAAAATTTATTGTGATAATTCCATTGCAATTTTCTTCTCCAAGAACGATAAATATTCCAAATGTGCTAAACACATGGAATTATAGTATTTTGCCGTTAAGGAGGAGGTTCAGAAACATAGAGTGTGTGTTTGAACATAATGCAGACGGATCATGATAAGCGAGATCCCTCCTAACTAAGAGCTTACAACCAAAGACATTTAAAGAACATGTACATAGAATGGGTCTTAGCTGTACTGATGATTGATTATGATGTTGTTACAACACTCTTGGGCTCATTAATTTGATATGTTTATGACTTTATTAAGTTATTCCTTGTTCCTTATGTTTGTGTATACCAAATGATTTGAACAAGAAATCAAGTGTCTTTTAAGACAATTAAGAGGACATTATGTTATTTATATATAACTTATGTGGCCTCATACGATAAGTTAACAATGTAGTAGTATATGGAAAGAAGTATGCAATTTGAAAGTGTATGACCACCATAACTCTCACTATGTGGTTTATTATGTTGAGGCTAATAATGACGAAATAATGGCACTATGAGATTTATTTTGTGCGCTAAGTGGGAGAATGTTAGAATATGGTCTGAAACTCAAAGGCCATATTTTAATATTTAAATTAGTTTTACTAATTTAATTAAGTTTCCTATTTGGTTAACTGCTCCTATTTAATAGGGGAATCACCATTGATTTTGGTATTTGATGGACGTATCATATTTAAGTGATACACATATAAATTGGTCCTCTCTCTGCCTATTAGGGTTAGCAAAAATTCAAGAAACTAACTTCTCCATCAAGTTCTTTGCTACATGAGAATAAGGTTAAGGGAGAGAAACCAATTTACAATCAAAAGCCAATTGGATTCAATTTCCTCTAAAAAGATGGCTAATTTTGCATCAAGTAAGTACATTGATATATTTTTATTTATATGACAAATTATTTATTCAAGATCCAATAATTATTATGAAGTGTGAATTGTGAATATGGACGTGATCATATTCTCTTAAAGAAAATATTGTCTACATATAATATTATGTCAAGGATTCGAGTTAGCCACCCTTCTTTCATTTTTTTCTCATCTTTTTATCTTATAGCCTATTTTCCTCAAGCAAGAAGGGGTGATTTTTTTGTCATTCTTGTACGAAATCATCAAATCCCGAATCCTTTCTTTCATTTATTTCTTAATAAAGTGGTTCTTTTACGAATTTAGCTTTTGTTTTGTTTTTTGTGTTGTTATCATTTTATCGACGTTTGGTTTGTCGTCGGATTTGTTACGATGTGGTGTTGTTCGTCGTCTTGTTGCGGCGTTTTATCTACATGAGAGTGATTCAGATAAGCAAGACATATTTGATCAGTCGAAGATATCAAATTATGGTCGTCGATTATGTTGTTTGGAATTGCGGATATTACATTCATTTTATTTTATCAAATTTGTAGGTTTTATGCGATTTATTATGCTATTAATTTGGATGTTTCATCTTATATGGTTTTTAGCTATTTGTATCTTAGATCTATCGATCTATTATAAGTTTGAATCAATAATATTATTTTTCCTTTAAAAAAAAAAAAAAAACAAGGATTCGAACTTGAGATCTCCTGTAACACCATCCCACCTCTTTCAAAAGAAAAATAAATAAATTAATACTTTATATATATATATATATATATATATATATATATATATATATATATAACAATTTGTCATTCATTTGTTTAAATTCTATTAGAAGCATGGTATTAGAGCATATAATTGATCAAATTTGAGATACTAGCCTCCACACGGTTTCAAGCCTACGTCAATTAGTAGAACGTGCTAAATTATTTTATAAAATCAAGCGTATTTATTGATCCAAAAAACAATTGATCAATAATCAAATGACGATCCAATAAATATAATACAAAATAATGACTTTATTAAACAAACAAGCATATCAATTTGAAGTGTGTAGAAAACATATCTGGTATAGATCCGGAATTGTTGGCCGCCATTAGTCTCTAAATTTGCGAGGGATAAAATCAAATAAAGGATAGGGTTGAAGATGAATATTTCCTTCTCCCCAAAGTGTGTTACATACCAAACCCTTGTGAAATTCTAGGGTTATTCTTTCATATATGTGATCTGAGGAATAATTGAGCTTTGGTCAATGAACACCAAGCAAGTGAGAAGAATCTAATATGGGCTATAGATAGTTAATATTAAACCATCTCATAAATGGCCCATAATTAGCATGCACAATTACACAATTAAAATTGTAATATGATTATACTTAATCATGATTAATAAATTAATCTAACATTCTCCCACTTGGACAGCATAATTATAACTCAAATTCTTTCTCAATAGATTTACATAGCCATAACTAATCATATACAATTAACATCACAGGAAGGATTATACTCAAAAATTACCCTGGCGCTAATAATCAAAACTCCTTAACTTCGAAATAACTTTTAAGAACATGATCTTGTAACAATTGTAATTAATACATGAGGATTATGAATTAGTGTTTGTATGATTAAAAACTTCACCTCTATTGTGAATTGGCTGAAGCATTGATTCAATAGAAAGAAAACATTAATATCATATGATCTAAAGGATACAAGTCATTAAGATGTAATGATGTGTTATATTTTAATAATAACAAGAAAACATGAGCTTTCATTGTAAGTGGTGGAAGGAAAAACTGTATTAGACAAGTGAATCTCTGGCAATTATAGGACGTGTTATGAAACATAAACAAGGTGGCAATTTGGATTATTAGTGTATTTTGATTATGCCTGTGAGATTTTGCATGTGGGACATATGACTTTGAGCAAAGAAGACCAGTTTTGGGAGATAAATCTTTAAATAAAATGGAAGAAAACAGGCACATCTGTGGGATAGAGAGTAGAAGTGTTGTTTGAGTTAGAACCCCTGAATGTCATAAGATCATAAGTATATGCCCAATTAGAATATGTGAGAAAGAATGTGTAAATGAAAGAAAGAGAATAGGAGGACTTAAATGCAAAAATGGGTAATAAATCCATAAAAGCCATTTGCCAGCGTGGCCCTTAGCCATGTAAGTGGAGTAAGACCATTTGGTCTTGCAATTTGGGCAATTGTCACATTTAAGCTAGGTCGCTTCTCAGGAGAAGAGAAGAAGAAGAAAGAAAGGCGAAGAAGATGAAGAATAAGGAGAAGCTACTTTAAGGTATAGAATCTAGTTGAATCCTTGTCTATGTAAGGATTGTATGGATGTTGATGGAATTGTGTTTAGGTTTGGGGTTTCCTATTTATTTAGTTAGGAATTCCTCCTACCTCAATGATAAGTTGATTAGTTTAGTTCGATTTTGGGGTGCTCTGGATTGTTATACTAAGTTTATGGTCACCGATGGAAAGAGAAAAAAATTTGTATAAATATTGGGTTTAGAAAGAAGGAGATGCTATACGTTTTTAAACCCATAATTTGTTTTAGCCATAACCTTCCAATACTCATTCAAATTGGTGATTCAAATTGAGTAAACTAGACTACAGAAATCAATCCTTGGAAGTATAATATGTTAAATTTGGACCCCATTGCACCCAGAAATTCATCAAAGGGGAGCTAAGTTGCATGACATAGCTGGTTCTGTTTTGGTTTTGTTTTTGTTTTGACAATAGAGTGGTCTGGTTTTTTAGGCCATAAGTTGAGTTTCGCTCATCCAATTTGAGTGATTCAAAATTCTGAGTAAACTAGACTTCTAGGATAACAAATCTCCTTGAAATAGGTGTCTTCAAATTTGGACCCCATTAGACCCAGAAAATTTGTCTAAAAAGGCTCTTGTTTGTAAATGTTGATAGTATACAAATACATGAAAAGCAAAGATAAGAGTAAATGAGTTGTAAATATCGCATATAGATTCTGGGATATGATAGTTGACCGGGGGAGTTATGAATATGTCTTGAAAATGAAATAAAAATGGTTATGCCTTAGAACGGTAGGGGATATGGGCATGCCTATTAAGGGATAAAGTTTGCGACTATGCGACAAGTTGGCCCCGGATTAAGGGTCATTCCTGGCCTTCCTTGGTCGCACGCAGAGGTCATTGTCTCTGGCGTCTGGTGACAGTCTTCGGGGCCCTTATAGTTCATTTGTCTCATACAATGATAACCGTCTTGGACCCTTATAGTTGTGTCTCGTACAATGATACGCAGCACACTTGGTGCTTATAGTTTCCGTATCCACTTCTAAGGTATATACGGATTTGAAACATAAAAAGAAACAAATGACAAGAATATGCAAAAATAGTTTGAGATATGATAGAAATGCATGATATGAAATGATGACAAATTACTGCTGTGACTAAGAACAAAGAAGCAAAGTGTAAAATGACACAAGAATATATGAGCGATGATAAAAAATGAAACATGATATGATAGAAGTAAGCAGTATGAGATATATGTATAAGCATGTATAAATGATATAATATATGAAATATATATATAAGCATGTGTATAAGTATATGTTATGTTAGTGTATATGTATTAATAAAGTGTGATGATCCCTTAGGGGTGATCCGAGTATTATTCCGCTAGAAGCTATAAGCTTGGCGCGGGTGTTTCATCAGGTGTAAGGTGAGTGCAGAGAAGAAGGAAATAGAAACGAGCCCGATTACGCATAAGCAATCGAGATTGCATAACACTAAAGGCGCGCGAGGACATTTTTGGTTTATTTGTATGTGCTTTGTTTTTGTAAACAATGTAAAGTTTGTATATGTTGAACACTCATTTATAGAGTTTGAATATATTTTGTAATCCGCTCTTCTAAAAATATATTTGAGTCGAATATTTACTTGATATTTGAATGAGCAGTTTATAGTAAACAAAAATAAAATAAAAAAATAAAAAATAAGACACCCTTACTTTGACAGGGTGTGTGTCGGGTTGAAATCTCGGGAGTATATGCTAGTCATAGGCGTGTGCTCAACTGAAATGAGGGACTACGCAACCTTCTCTTTAACAAAGAACTTCATCAATGTGCTTTAGGCGAGAAGTGGTCCTGTTCCTAAGAAGAAAGATCGACAGAATTATCAATGTGACCCTGACGGCATGATGTCGAAGAGGGTGTCATTTATTTTTATAAACTTATAACCTTTAAGCTTGTTGTCTGTATAATATTAAACATTTAACATGCCCATATTTTGTAACCAGCGGATTGCAAAATATATACAGAAACTAATATATGAAAGTGTTGATATTGACAATATTTACATTGTTTACAAAAAGAAACGAACATATACAAAAATAGACCAAAGGTCTTTAGTACGGGCACCTAGTAGTGTGTTGGCCTTGGTTGTTCATGTGAAGTGTCCGGGACTTCCTGGTTTTACGCTTCTTCTATACCTACGGATGAAACATCAGGTACTATTAACAGTGAGAATTAATACATATGGATGACCTGCAATACGATTCATCACACTTCTATACACATTCATACACATCTAACATATCATAATACATATTTCATATTTGCTTATCATACCGTGTTTATTTAACATAGTTTTTATCTTTTTATATTCGCATCACGATATACTTGTCATCAGCATGTAGTGCTATGTATCATATCATATCATTTCATGTTTCATGCCTGCATAAACCTTAGAAGTAGATAAAGGAAACTATAAGGACCCAAAAGCGCTGTACTAATTGTACGAAATAGTGGTCTATAAGGGCCCGAAGGCGCTGTTATCATTGTGAGAGACAATGACCATCTATAAGGGCCCGAAGGCGCTGTAATGACCCAAATGGAGCCAACTGATTAGTATGCTGCAGACTTATTTTTCCCTAATAGGCATGCCCATCTATCCCTCTACTAGGTTCTAAGTAGACAATCCATGTGTATTTTATGTTCAGTACATATCTCATATTCCCGAATAATTATTGTCATCCGGTGATCATATGCGATACTTACAATCATTTATTCGTATCTTTGCATTTTTCATATCTCATTATATGCATGAATAACTATGGTTACCATGTATGCTTATGAGCTATTTACTATAATTCCAATTTCATCAAGATATATATGGATGGATTCTATACTCAAAGGGGTTTCCATAGAGTCAAAGAATGTAACGCCCCGTCTCGGGAGAGTGTACAGTACATGAACCTGTAGGGGCGTATAAGAGTACCAAGTGTCACATTGTAGTATTTTGGAGACTAAATTGAGAAGTGATAAATTAGTGAACCCGGAATGTGGTAATAAAAGAAGGGCAAAGTTGTAAATTCATAAAGGATGTGGAAATCATAAAACATGTAGAGATAATATAATAAAATAAAATAAGTTACAATTTTTAATATTTAAAATGTCGAGGACTTAAGTTCAATTATGAGAAATATGGAAGTATAAATAGGAGGGTGAGACAAAAAAAAGCCATTTTGTCTCATTTTGCTAGGGTACACGTAGGAGAGAAGAGCAAGGAAGAGGAAGAAGAGGGTGCCAAGAAGGAGGAGGCAGTTAAGAAGATCAAGGTATGTTTGTCTTGAATCAAGTGTATTTGGATCTTTGCCTGCATAGAGATTAGTTCCTCCTTGGCTCCAGTTTTGTGCAAAGATCACATAACCTTTGGAATTGTTGGGGTTATGAGAGTAAACCCCAATTGGTGGAAAATAAAACACGGGATCATCAAATTATTTGATGTTTAGGAAGAATTGGTGACCTTTGGTTAAATTCAAGAGTTATTGATTTTCACCTGTGTGGTTTTAGTATGAGTTCCAAACCACCAATACAAGTATTTTGGAGTTGCTTGATGATTTCCCTTAATAATTCTTGAGGTGTTAGGAATCTGGTCAGATGAAGTGAAATGGTGTCGTGTGGCAAAGAAGCAAATTAAGTAATTTCCGAGGGTGTACCCAGACATGTGGCCAGGGTGTACCTAAGACAGTCACCAGAGGCCAACATGTACCAGATAGATGTCCAGGGTGTACGGCACATGTATCTCAAAATGCCAAATGCTATGTTTTTGTATAATTAAGCCCGAATTTTATTAACCGAAGAATAGGAACCTTTTATTAAATGATTAAGATAGGTTTGGACAAGATTAGAACTCGACTAAAACCGTGAGCGCACTCACCGCCGGGCGATATTCGTTGAGTTTGACTTTTCACATAAGGAGTATGTTGCTATGCGATTACAGTAATTAATATTTACCGTATTCTGTTGAGTGTGTAGGTTAAAAAGCAAAGGCGGGAAAAGTGTGGAACTGTGCTCAAGTTTAGCAAGCAAAGAGGTGAGTGCTCTAAACTCATTTTCCAAATACTAGTGTATTATTATTATAAACTGTTTTACACTGGTATTTAATGGTTTTGATTTCAAACCATTTTCAAGAAGCAAGAAATGAGTTTAAAAAGCAAGTAATGGTTTGGATGCATTCAATCATACTTTTAAAAAGCAAGAAAGCAAATGGTTTTGAATTGTTAAACCATAATTGAAAAGCAAGAAAGCAAATGGTTTTGATTTAAACCATAATTGAAAAGCAAGAAAGCAAATGGTTTTGAGTTGTAAAACCATATTTCAAAGAGTTTGAGCAAGCAAGCAAATGGTTTCTGAGCGAAACCATATTTAAAGCAAACAATGGTTTTGAATACTAAACCATGTTTCAAGCAAGCAAGTGCAAGAATATCAGAAAACAGCCCACGCGCTAGCTAGATTTCGTGGCACGCATCGAGTAGAAGCCTAACTAAATTATGGTGATGGCGACACAAGGTCAATTCCACCATATTTACCGGAAAAGGTGATGCGGACACAGGTCCTTCCATCGGCACGGTCGATGCAATGTGCCCCGTGTTCACTAGTGGTACACCAGCAAGTATAGGCCTCCAATGGTTGATGTTTTATAAGCATGATATATAGTTTGAAAAATCAACCATTGGTCTACTCATCATCCAGGCTTCCAGAGAGTTTTAAAGCAAACGGTCGTTTCAGCCCCCGCTAGATTTCAAAACGATCGTCGAGACGCCCGTGGTGATCAAAGAAACAAAGAGGTTCTGTCTACTCATTTTAAAGCAAGTGGTACTGAGCCTAGTTCTCGTTTATAAAAAGTTTTGGGAAACTTTTAAAGCAAGAGATTTGAGGAAAGTTTCAAAACTTTTAAGCAAAGCAAGCAAGCAAGGCTTCGAAAATATCAGAAAAGAAAGTTTTATTACAGACAAGCTCCTAAAAGAAACATTTTATAAAAGCATACACTCACTGAGCTCGTTTAGCTCATTATTTTCTATTTTAAAAACTATTTTCCAAGTACAGATACGCAAGACGCTGGAGCACAATAGGATTTGTCCTGACATTGTACAAGTGCTGTAATTAAGAATATTATGTAAGGAAAAGACTTTGAATATGTATAATGGAACATATGTATGTACATAGTTTAAGATTGTGAAAATGTGTCAGATGTCAAGCTGCCATATTTGACATAAGTGTAAAGTGTGTATACGTGATTTGGAATTGTCCTATATGCGTACCACTATGCCGCCAGGTTTTTTCCACAAGTAAGAGCTACTTCAAATCCTAAGTTAGAAATAAAAGAAAATTTTTTATAGGAGGTTTTAGCAAGCAATACGGCTTCGCTTCACAGGAGTTTCTAGTCGTTAGAGGTAACGGCTGGGGATTTCTGTGGAGTGGCCAGCACACCCGCCGCTGGAAGGGGTGGGGGTGTGTCAAAGAATATCCGAAACGGAGTTCGACGAAGAAATTACAACAACAAATCAAGTTGGAAGGCTTCCATACTCAGCTGACTACAGCACAACTGCGAGAGCCTACTATTTTCGTGCTTTCTAGACTTGATATGAGTTCAAATATTATCAAGATATATATGGATGGATTCTAGACTCAAAGGTCTTTCCATAGAGTCCAAGAACATCCAGAATAATGGAGTTCGGATTTAAGAAATTATGATCGGGTCCGTTGAGGCTTCCTATGAACAAGTGAATACGAGCAAAACCTCAAATAGTGGCCTATCAAGCTATGATTTATAGACCTAATATGAGTTCCAATATTATCAAGCTATATATGGATAGATTCTAGACTCAAATGGATTTCAATAGAGTCCAAAAACATCCGAAACGGAGTTCGAATTTAAGAACGCTATGACCGTTCGAAATTGAGACTCCATGAACAAAGGATTATGAGCAACCAGTAGGCTTCCATTATTTTCATAATTTCTGAACCTAATATGAGTTCCAATATTATCAAACTATATATGTATGGATTCTAGACTCAAAGGGCTTTCCATAGAATCCAAGAACATCCGAAACGGAGTTCGAACGAAGAAATTATGACCGTCCGAAGTTAGAGACTTCACATTAACAATGATTGAGAGCAGAACCAGCAGGACCTACTGTTTTCGTAATTTCTGGACCTAATATGAGTTTCAATTTCATCAAGTTATATACAAATGCTAAACAGAAAATGATCGAACAAAAACAAAAACACTTGATTAGCAAAAATGATTTCTTCTAAATGCCTGAGTGATTGCAACAAAACCCGTGAGAACAAACAAAAGAACAATGATAGCAAAATCCAATTCTTTCGCCGCTTCATCATCAAAGCTTCCGTGAATTGAAAATCTGTAAGAAAAATAGAAATGAAATAGAACCTAGAAACAAAGACCCAGAGATGCCAGTTTCACCAACTTTCCAGATTTTCCCGTCAGGTAAACAGATTGATGATGCATTTTCATGGAAATGCAACCCAAAAATACTTCTCCAGCTAGGATTAAAAGAAATATTCAAAACCCATCTCCAGGAATGTTAATTTTTACAATTTTCCCTTCATTTTCTCGGCAGCCAAATAGATTTGATGACATATGTTCACGGACACTCACCTCAAGAAGTCGAACCCACAAACCATTTTCCAAGTGGGATTAAAAACATAAACGAAACAAAGCAAAACCCAAGACCCAAAATGCCAATTTCCAGAAATTCATCACATTTCCTCAGCAATCAAACAGATTTAACGATGCAAATATTTTCCCTGGAAACGTACCTAAAGATGGAGAGCTTAGAAAGCATATTTCGGGGCGAGAAGGTGAGATCATACCAAAATCATAGTTTCCATACAAGTTCCATACAAAACTTAACAAATTCCATACCTTTCTTTCTTCTTCTTCTTCTTCTTCTATTCCTTTCTCTCTTCCTTTCTCTCTCTTCTTTCTCCCCTATCAGCTAGAGACCAAAAAATGCATTATTTTTGCCTCATCCCTTTTATATTTCTAATTTTTCCTTTATCAAGTAAGTCAGGTCCTCCAACCCTTTCTATATTTGCAAACTGCTATGCCATTTATATAATAACTCCACCATCTTCTTATATTATGTCTTTTTGTAGTCCTATTTTGACAAGTTACAAATTTACCCTTGTATCTTGTACAAATTCCGGGTTTAGAAATTTTCTCACTTAGCAAAATAATAATTACGAAAAATTTCAAAATGCACTAAAAATATACCCTAATTATGTTTAAAAACAACTAGGGTGTATTTTGGGGTGTTACAATTCTCTCGCTTTTAAATAAATTTCGCTTCCTCGAATTACCTAATCGAAGAGCTGAGGGTATTATACCTCATTGCTTCCATTCCGGTTCCTATGTCGCCTTCCATATCCCGATGTCACAAAGCACTTTACCAAAGCGGACTCGCTTGTTCAGAATCGCCTTATTTCACGATCCGAATAAATTTTCAGCTTCATCGAAAGTGAAATCTTCGGAACCTTGTATATCTTGAATCGTAATATGTTCGATGTATCATAACGATATCTCTCAAGCATAGACATGGAATACATCATGTAATTTGGCTAACCTGCAGGGAAAAAGCAAACGATACGCTACTGGTCCAACTTTTTCTAAAATCTCGTAAGGGCCAATGAATCTTGGGCTCAGTTTGCCTTTTCTTCCAAAGCGGAGTATCTTTTTTTTCCACGGAGATACTTTAAAAACACTTTGTCTCCAACTTCATACTCTATATCCTTTCTCTTCAAATTAGCATAAGACCTTTGTCTATCAATGCGCCTTTTAACCTCTCGCTGAATAACTGGATCTTTTCTTCTCGTGTCTTTTACTAAATCAGACCAATAATCTTATGCTCGTGGCAACTTTGTCCAACACATAGGAGTTCTAAGCATCTTCTTCCATACAAAGTCATACGTGGGCCATACTCAATATTGACTGATAACTGTTATAGACAAATTCCAAGAGTGGAATGTGTACTTATCCCAACTTCCTAAAATCTAATACACAAATTCTCTTAAAGCATATCTTCCAACACCAGACAATCTTCGATCGCCTATCCGTTTGTGGATGGAAAATGCTGCTAAAATTCGCCTCGCACTCAAAAGTCGATCGTAATTTCTAGAACCTTGACGTAAATTTGTGATCGCTGGCCTGACACTATCGACAAGTGGAATCCTCGCAATTCGAAAAATTCTCACTACATAAAGTTTCGCTAGACGATCCATGGAGTAGTCAAGTCGCTCTGTAGGGAAGTGAGCAGACGGTCAATCTATCCACAATTACCCAACCGTACCATGCTTCCTTTCTGGGTGAGGGAAAGCCGGATAATGAAATCCATAGTAATGTTATCCCACTTCCATTTGGGAATTGAATGATTCAATAAATCGGATGGTATTCGTGTTCAATTCCATTTTATCGACACGCCGACACTTAGATACGTACTCATAAATGTCCTTTTTCATCCCTCGTCACCAGTAGTACTGTTTCATACCCTGGTACATTTTATTACCTCCAGGGTACATGGTGAAAACAGTATTGTGGCTTTCATATAATATCTTCTTTCTCAAATCCATATCATTTGGTACACATAATCTACTCTTGTACAACAAACCTCTACTTTCATCTATAGCATAATCAGTCTTGTCTCCAGTACTAACTAACTGCACTATCTCTTGTAACTTTGTATCATCTTTTCTCAAAGATTTAATATCATTTGCTTCCCAACTGTATATCCTCAATTGAGCCAACAAGGCTTCATCATAATCAAATCTCTAGTCATAATCTTTCAAAGACAAAGTAGAAATCATTTTCCTACTCAAGGCATCCGCCACTACATTTGCTTTCCCGAGGTGGTAATCAATTATACAATCATAGTCTTTAAACACCTTAACCACCGACAAGCACTCAAGTTCAAATCTTTTTTTAGTTAGCAAATATTTAAACTCTTATGATCGCAGGCCTTACATTTTTCTCCATATAAATAGTAAGCTAAATTTTCAAAGCGAACACTACAAATGCTAATCCCAAATCATGAGTGGGATAGTTTTGCTCACGATTTCAACTCTGCCTTGAAGCATAAGCCACCACTTTCCATCCCGCATCAATACGCATCCCAAACCTATCCTCGGCTCATCACCGCACACGCGATATTCCCTACCCGGCGTAGGGCCGAGTCAACACCGGTGCTTCAACCAAGATTTCTTTAACCTTTCAAAGCCGGATCGGGCACTTATCATCCCACCCAAACTTCTCACCCATTTCTATAATCTAGCAAGTGAGGACGCTAATAACCCGAAAATCCTTGTACAAATAACCAGCCAAACCCAAGAAACTTCTCACCTCAGTTACATTTCGAGGAGGTTTCCAATTCATGACTGCTTCAATTTTCACTTGGTCCACTCTAATACCTTCAGCAAATACAATATGACCTAGGAATGACACTTCCTTAAGCCAAACATCACATTTACTTAACTTTGCAAATAACTTATTCTCTCTCAAAATTTGCAATATTATCCTCAAATGGTGTTCATGTTCCCGCACTTTTAGAATACACTAGGAGCGTCATCAATAAATACCTATAACAAATTGATCCAAATAGTGGAAAACCCTATTCATCAAGTTCATAAATGCAACCTATATCAACAACCCAAATGGCATTACTAAAAACTCATAGTGGCCATAATCTGCTCGTAAAGTCGCCGTGACATCAACCTCTTTTACCCGAAGTTGATAATATCCTGATCGCAAGTCTATCTTCAAAAAGACACTTGCTCCTTTCAACTGATCAAATAAATCCTCTATTCTTGGCAACAGATACTTATTCTTAATCACACCTTGTTTATTCGCTTCAGAGTCAATGCACATCCGAAGAGTGCTATCTTTCTTCTTAACAAATAAAACCTGCGCACCCCAAGGTGAGATGCTAGGTCTGATAAAACCCTTATCCAATAGCGCCCTCGTAGTTGAGTCTTCAACTCTTCGCCCAGTTGGAGCCATACGATAAAGGTGCCCTCGAACAAGAGTCGCTCCGTATTAACTTCAATAGAGAGATCCGGCCTTCGTGGTAATTCCCAGAATTTCTTCTGGGAAATACATCAGGGAACTCCCTAATCACAGAATATTTTTGAAATTCACTTGCTCTCTTTTGGAGTCAAGGATCAAAGCCAAAAAGGCTTCACAACCTTTCTTAGAAACGCCTAAGCCCATAGTCGAAATAACATTCTAGACGGGTTCAAATCTGACACTCAGATCAAGTTACTTTGGATAGGTCAGGACATTTATGCAGGACTATTTTCTTATCACAATAAACTATGACCCTATGTTTAGATAACCAATCCATTCTAGACAATATACAAAACAAGGACATCTTCATTAGGCCAACACATTACTAATAGGTACTATTTTAAACTGTGACACTCAACCACACACGTGTCAATGAGGGTGTCATTTTTTTATTTTTTTTATAAACTTATAACCTTTAAGCTTTTTCATTCATATAATGTTAAACATTTAACTTGTACTATATTCTGTAGCAGCGAATTACAAAATATATACAAGTTCCATATATGGAAGTGTTCAACATTGACAATATTTACATTGTTTACAAAAACAAAACATATACAAAAAAATGTAATTCAAAGGCTCCCAGGGCACCTAGTAGTGTAACACCAAATTATACCCTAACGGCTTTTATAACGTTGTTTAGGGTATATTTATCCTAATAAAATAAAGATAAAAAAATAAATAAGAACTCGTGAATTAATACAAATGCTTAAGTGATAAATTAATAATTTACCAATTCAGGACCCAAGGGTCATAATTTAATAAGTTCATATGCCAAAGTAGGAATATGCATAAGTTAAATTAAGAATAATAAAGAAGATGTGAGGCTATTGTAAAAATATCATAAATCGACGCGGTAAATATTAGAAGAGTTGAGTGACCAAAGCGAAATAAAAGAGGATAATCAAATAAGGATAAGACCAAGATAAATATCTCATTTTGGTCTTGGAGAAAGAGAGAGCAAAAACGGGAAGAAGAAGAAGAAGAAGAAGAAGAAGAAGAAGAAGAAGAAGCAAAAGAAGAGAAGAGCAGAAAGAAGGAAGGGAAAAAGAAGATCACAGGTATGGAAACTATGTGTGTATGGAAGTCTAGTGTTTTTGTATGGATTCTAGTATGGAATTTGAGTATGGAATTTGTCTAGTTTTGGTATAGAAAGTATAGATACATGGTTTGGAACCCTATTTTTTTTATTTTATTTTTATCAAATCATGATTTTCTTTTTCTTTTATGGGCCACGGATTTTTTGGGTTTTCACCGCCGCACGCCACACGCTGTTCCAACATTTTCGCGAACTTACATCGTCGGGATTCATGTCTAATCGTGAATAACATTTGGGTCTTTCACTTTGGGGGGGAGGGGATCTACCCCAACTTGCTCCGCCTAAAACATATGATTTATCATTTTGATCATTTTAAACATGTTATAAAACCGTTAGGGTATAATTTGGGGTGTTACAACTCTCCCCCCTTTAAAAAGAATTTCGTCCTCGAAATTCATACTTGATTCGAAGAGTTGCGGATACTTTGCTCTCATAGTTGCTTCTGGCTCCCAAGTAGCTTCTTCTCTACCGTGGTGTTTCTAGAGCACTTTCACTAATCCAGACTGTTTGTTTCAGAACTGCTTCACCTTCTCGAACCATAATGGTCTTTACCTCCTCATCATATGACAAATCCTCTTATTTGTATCTTGCACGGGTAGTATGTGCGACTCATCGAGCTGCATTCGAAGCATTGACACATGAAACACATCGTAATTTGGCCAACTCCCGAGGGAGTGCCACCGATAAGCCATGGTCAATACATTCCAAAATCTCATACGACCCTAGCGAACCTTGGACTCAACTCATTTTTCCGACCAAACCGTAGAATTTTCCCCACGGCATACCTTTAAGAAGACCTTGTCTCCCCACTTCATATTCAATATCTCCTCTTTAGGTTGGAATACCACTTTTGTTAATCACTAGCCGCCTTTAACCTCTCCTCGAATAACTTCAGGGATTTTCTCTTTCAGATCTTTACTATGTCCGGACCCAATCACTTTATGCTCATTCAATTTTGTCCAACACACGTGAGAGTTCTACATTTCCGCCATAAAGCTTCATATGGTGCCATACTAATGCTTGATCGGGTAACTATTGTTATAGGCAAATTCCATCAATGAATATACCTATCCCAACTTCCCAAAAATTCCATGACACAACCTCAAGCATATCTCGAGCACTTGAATCAATCTCTCCGATCGTCCATCTGGTTACGGGATGGAATGTTGTGTCAAAACTTCAACTTAGTGCCCCAAGCTGACTGTAAATTCCTTCCTCGCAACCTTGATGTAAATCAATGGATCTCTATCCGACACAATAGACAATCTGCACACCATGCAATCACACAATCTCAATAGTAACTCAAATAGTCGATCCATAGAATACCAATCCCGACCGGGTATAAAATGGGCCGACTTTGTGAGCCTATCCTCCATAATCACACCCAGACAGAGTCATGTTTTGTTGTGTGTGAAACCCACATGCAATCCATGGTATCGTTATCCCACTTCCATCGGTGAATCAGAAGGATTTAACAAACCTATTGACACTGGGTGCTCCGCCTTTGACTTGTCGACACGTCAAACACTTGCACATACTCACACATCTCTTTTCATTCCTTTCTTCCACCAATAAACCTGCTTTCCAAATCCTGGCACATCTTTATTCCTCCAGGATGGCTGGTAACACGTATTATGAGCCTCAAATAGCAATTCTCGCTTTAGCTCTTTATCATCCGGCACACATAATCTATTCTCGAAATACAAACTTCCAAATTCTTCTTAAAAGCTTGTCTTGTCACCATCTCTAACAATCAGAATTTTTCTATAGCTCTTTATCATCTTTTTCGCTGCATCTATAATCATTTTCTTTAAACGAAGTCGCGTCTAGTCGAGCTAACATAGCTCCATCATCTCGCTAGTCTCCAATCAATCGCATCGTAGTGACATCATACCACCGCCTTTCTACTTAAAGCACTACACAATGCTAGTCTTTCTCGAGGTGGTAGTCTATGATGCAGTCATAATCCTTAAATAACTCTAACCATCTCCGTCGTACTCAAATTTAACTATATCTCAAGCAGCAAGTACTGAGACTCTACGGCCTGCGGTAAATTCTACACTTTTCTCCCGTATATGTAGTGTCGCCATATTTTTAAAGCAAACACTCACCGCAGCCCAACTCTAGGTCATGAGTGGATATTTCGCTCATGTGGCTTCAACTCGTCCGGACATAAGCCACTACTTTCCCATCTTGCATTAACACGCATCCAAACCAATGCCCGAAGCATCACTATGCCAAGGTATACTCTTTCCGAAGTAGGTCGCACACACAAGGAGCCAACCCAAGATTCCTTCAACCTGCTCAAAACTATTTTGATCATTTTACACCCTCGTGAATCTCTACCTTGAACTTTGTCCCATTTTCTGAGCTCACGACCCATTCACCCCCACCAGTGAATGAACAAGACCATGCACCCACACCCAACTCAACGTGATGTGCCCGTGCATATGAAATGCATGATGCCAATGCATTTTCCTTCATGTTACATGGCGAGTGCTATGCAACATCATCATAAATTCATGGATAATTATAATTAATACATATAATTTTCCTCCATGCACAACCCATGTTAATACATCATACAAAGATACATTAACATGTCATATTCACACCGCATGTTATTCATACAAGCAATAACACACAACAAGGGGCTCAATCTCAGACTCCATCTAAATGTGTACCTCACGCTTCCTTTCACACCATGAACCCAGCTTTGGTTCCAATCATCCATACAACATCAAACAATCGAAAACCTAGAAACTTTTAGTTTCCGCTCAAACTCTAACCCACCACAATCTCGATCAGGAACCGGTCATAGAAATCCTTTATCCTTCAGTCCCAAGTTTTTGGAACTAAACCATATGGCCTTTCATGGCCTCCCATAGACAGCCCATACCATACCTAATACCATAGCCTACAACATGCCATGCAATGGTCATGTCATATCCCGGCTATTCACCTCTACATAACCATGCAACTTGCACACTTGGTTAAAAACATAGATTTTCAGAAAGGTTATGATCACCTACTGCCCTATACAGGAACATATTTGAAATCTTGACTTAATGGGCTTTCCATAGAGTCAAAGAACACCCGAAACGGAGTTCGGACGAAGAAGTTATGACCTTCACAAGTTGGAGGTCACACATGAGTAGCCAGCCCTGCCCGAGCTAACCTACCTGACCTGTCCTGGCCGACCTGACCTTGACGGCCAGATCCAGCACCCACTGCCCTCCACAAGAACATGGCTGGAATCTTGACTCAATGGGCTTTCCATAGAGTCCAATAACACCCGAAACGGAGTTCGGACGAAGGAGTTATGACCTTCCGAAGTTGGAGGTCATTCATAGTCAAACCCACCTGTTTCGACCTACGGCCGAAGCCGATCTCATCTCGGCCGAGCCCTACCGACACCCACGTGCCCTCCATGCATACGAATGGAATATTGCAGTCCATCTCAATTCGTTCACACCGAAATGTGCCTGAGAGGACCAACTCCCGTGCATATTTGCCAAGATGGCTAAATTCTTTTTCATATCTGCCCAATTCAATAAGTTCCTTTGCTTCAAATTCGTGAATTGTTTCCACTGAATCCCTATGGCCATCTTCGTAACACATCACTTCTTGCCCTTAACTCTTGGACAAAGAACTCCTAAGTCATGGGATTTGGAACCTTGACCCTCAACGCTAGTTTCCCACCTCAATCATATGCCTCACTGCATTAGTGAGACTACACATGATACTCGACGGAGGACATCTAACCCTTCCCAATACCCTTTCTACCTTTTCTAACCGTAATTTGGCTTTCAAGTGACTCTTCCATGCTCGACCCATGGAATTCCTCTGCTCCATGTCTTCTTACTATGTCTATTGAAGCTTTAGGAGCGGTCAATCTATCCAAAACCCGAGCCATGTCTTGCGATATTCTCAGCAAGGCTTCCGGGCTCATTGTACATTACTTCCTAAGGCTCAAGCCGGCAACCCTTATTCCCTTGGGTTAACACTCTCAAAGAAATTCTTCTTCGTGATCGCATCCATCTATACAAAACACAAGGACATCCACATTCGTGCCAACACATTACGAAACACAGCTTTCTATCATATACTCTATTCCAGAGTCAGCCAAACCTAGGCTCGATACCACTAACTCAGAGCGCCCCCTTTCTCCGCCGACATCCGACCCGATCAAGGGTCCGAACCAAATCCGGATGCCTGATAATTACTAAACTCCGTGACCTCCCCCAACCCGCATCCAATGTCGAGCTTAAGGTGTTATATATATATATATATATATATATATATATATATATATATATATATATATATATATATATATATATTTTAATAAACTTATAAACTTGTTCATTTATATAATGTTAAACATTTAACTTGTACTATATTCCGTAGCAGCAGATTACAAAATATATACAAGCTCCATATATGGAAGTGTTCAACATTTACAATATTTATATTGTTTACAAAATAAACAATTTACATATACATTAGAACAAAAAGGTCTTCCAAGCACTCTAGTGATGCGGCTCTCGACCGCGACGCGGATTGTCCCGTCCCCGGTTTCTTCTTCTGCATCTACACGGATGAAAACACCCCGTATAAGCTTTACGGTTAGTGGAATTAATACACATGATGACTCCTACTAAGGGTCACCACACTTCTATACAAATGCATATACTGACACATATAACATTTACGTATACTTATCATTTCTCATATATATACTTTTTTTATAACAAGTTTTACTTTTTTATATCTTCCATATACTTTTCATGTCATCTTTGTACTTTACTTTGTTCTTGTAATCAGATACTATCATTGCATAGCAGTGCTATGCTTCTCATATCATGTCATATATTCTCTACATTTCATTTGCATATACTTGTCATTTTCTTTTATGTTTCATGTCTGAATAAACCTTAGAAGTGGATACAGGAAACTATAAGGGCCCGAAGGCGCTATACTCATTGTGTGAAACAGTGGTCTATAAGGGCCCGAAGGCGCTGTACTCATTGTGCGAAACAGTGGTCTATAAGGGCCCGAAGGCGCCTGTGACCACTATGTGAAACAAAGGGTCTATATGTCCGGGCGTCAGAATGACTCCAAACGACGCCAACTATAATCAGAGGCTGCACTTGTTTTTCCTAATAGGCATGCCCATCTATCTCTCTACTAGGTTCTAAGTAGACAATCAATGTGTATTCAGTATATATCTCATATTCCTGAATAATTATTGTCATTCTATAATCATATGTGATATATATACAATCATTTATTCATGTCTTTGCATTTTTCATATTTCATTTTATATGCATGAATAACTATGATTACCATGTATGCTTATGAGCTATTTATGAATTCATAATAGGGGTTCATAATATGAACAACTATGGTTACCTGTAGGGCCTACTGTTTTTCATGATTTCTGGAACTAATATGAGTTCCAATTTTATCAATCTATTTATGGATGGATTCTTAACTCAATGGGATTTCCATAGAGTCCAAGAACACCCAAAACGGAGTTCGAACAAATGAGTTATAACCTTCCGAAGTTGGAGGTCATACGTAGTCAAACCCAGCCGAGCTGACCTGACATGGCCGAGCTGACCTGACTTGGACGAGCTGATATGACTTGTACAAGCTCATCTCCTGCCCTCCACAGGCACATTAATGGATTCTTGACTCAATGGGCTTTCCATAGAGTCCAAGAACACCCAAAACGGAGTTCAGACGAAGAAGTTATGATCTTTCGAAGTTGGAGGTCACATATAGTCAAACCCAACCGAGTCGACCGACTTGGTCGAGCTTAACTTTAATTTCTAGTGCTGACCATAACTTGGTCTACAGAAGTCCGAATTGAGAAATTCAAAATCCTAACATCAAGTTCATTTATGTGGCTACAATTTTTCAGAAGGACTTACTACAAAAGTCCCTTTATTTCTTACCCAAAAACCAGTTCTAAGGTCCGGCTAATGCGTATGATCAAAAATAGGGAAATTTTCTTGGTTCAAATTACAACCTAATTCTTCCTAAAAACACATATATAGGAGCCTTAGAGCTCTTCTCAACTCAACCCTAACAAGAAATGAGTTTGGGAGTTTCCAAACCCAAACCATACACAAAATAGAGGGTTCCAAACCATGTATCTATACTTCTATACCAAAACTAGACAAATTCCATACTCAAATTCCATACTAGAATCCATACAAAAACACTAGACTTCCATACACACATAGTTTCCATACCTGTGATCTTCTTTTTCCCTTCCTTCTTTCTTCTCTTATCTTCTTGTTCTTGTTCTTCTTCTTCTTCTTCCCGTTTTTGCTCTCTCTTTCTCCAAGACCAAAATGAGATATTTATCTTGGTCTTATCCTTGTTTGATCTAATCCCCTTTTTATTTCACTTTGGTCCTCCAACTCTTCTAATATTTGCAAATCAATTTATGATATTTTTACAATAGCCTCGCAACTTCTTTATTATTCTTAATTTAACTTATGCATATTTCTACTTTGGAGTATGAACTTATTAAATTATGACCCTTGGGTCCTAAATTGGTAAATTATTAATTTACCCTCAACTGTTGTATTAATTCTAAGTTCTTGCTTATTTTATTTTTATCTTTATTTTATTCCGGATAAATATACTTTTACTTTTATTATACCTTAAACATGTTATAAAACCATTAGCAGATAATTTTGGGGTGTTACAAGAAGGTGGTTGGCCTTGGTTGTCGACGGGAGTGTCCTGACTTCAAGCCGCTCCCGTACCTATACGCATGAAACACCCGTGCTGCTTATAGCCAGTGGAATTAATACATATGGATGACCTCTAATGGTCATCACACTTCTATACACACATGCATACACATCTAACATATCATATCATTTAAACATGCTATACATATTTCATTTACTTATCATACCATGTTTCATTTCTTATCATTTTACACTTCCTTCATAAATTTTGTCTGGGCTAATATACTTGTCATTGCATAGCGGTACTATGCTTCTCTTATCATATCATATCATTTCATATGTCATATTCAAGTCATTTGTTTTATGTTTTATGTCTGTATAAACCTTAGAAGTGGATAAAGGAAACTATAAGGGCCCGAAGGCGCTGTACTAATTATACAAAACAGTGGTCTATAAGGGCCCAAAGGCGCTGTTATCATTGTGAGAGACAATGACCATCTATAAGGGCCCGAGGCGCTCAGAATGACCCAAACGGCCAATCAGACAAGATGCCGCAAACTTCTATTTTTCCATAATAAGCATGCCCATCTATCCTCTACCAAGTTCTAAGCAGATAATCCATGTGTATTTTATGTTCACTACATATCCTGTTATCTCAATAATTATTGTCATCCGCCGATCATATGCTATGATTTACAATCATTTATTCGTATCTTTGCATTTTTCATATCTCATTATATCCATGAATAACTATGGTTGTCATATATGCTTATGAGCTATTTACTATCATTCCAATTTCATCAAGCTATACATGGATGGATTCTAGACTCAAAGGGGTTTCCATAGAGTCAAAGAATATCCGAAACGGAGTTCGGATGAAGAAATTATGACCGTCCAAAGTTGAAGGCTTCCCATGAACAGTGACTATGAGCACAACCAGTAGGGCCTACTGTTTTTGTGATTTCTGGACCTAATATGAGTTCAAATATTATCAATCTATATATGGATGGATTCTAGACTCAAAGGTCTTTCCATAGAGTCTAAGAACATTCTAAACAAAGTTCAAACGAAGAAATTATGATCGTCTGAAGTTGGAGGCTTCCCATGAACAGTGAATACGAGAAGAACCAGTAGAGCCTACTATTTTTCGTGCTTTCTGGACCTAATATGAGTTCCAATATTATCAAGATATATATGGATGGATTCTAGACTCAAAGGGCTTTCCATAGAGTCCAAGAACATCCAAACTGAAATCTGACGAAGAAATTATGACCGTCCTAAGTCGAGACTTCCCATGAACAAAGGATCACGGCGCGCACCACAGTGGCCTACTATTTTCGTGATTTTTGGACCTAATATGAGTTCCAATATTATCAAGCTATATATTTATGGATTATAGACTCAAAGTTCTTTCCATAGAATCCAAGAACATCCGAAACGGAGTTCGGACGAAGAAATTGTGACCTCTGAAGTTGGAGACTTCACATTAACAATGATTGGGAGCAGAACTAGCAGGACCTACTGTTTTCGTGATTTCTGGACCTAATATGAGTTCCAATTTCATCAAGCTATATACAAATGCTAAATAGATAATGATCAAACAAAAACAAAAACACTTGATTAGCAAAAATGATTTCTTCTAAATGCTTGAGTGACTGCAACAAAATCCAGAGAACAAACAAAAGAACAATGATAGAAAAAAATCCACTTTTTACAGCCTATCATCAAAGCCTTTAAATTGAAAATTCAAGAAAATAGAAATGAAATAAACTAGAAACAAGACCTGTAGATGCCGCTTCACCAATTTCCGCATTTTCCGTTGTGTAAATAGATTGATGGCATTTTCATGGAAATGCAACCCAAAACATCGGGCCAGATTAAAAGAAATATTCAAAACCCATCTCGTGAATGTTAATTTACAATTTTCCCTTCATTTTTCTCTAGCCAAATAGATTTGATGACATATGTTCACTGACACTCACCTCAAGAAGCCGAACCCACAAACCATTTCTTCCAAGTGGGATTAAAACGGGGGAATTTAAACAAAGCAAAACCCAAGACCCAGACCACTAATTTCTAGAAATTACCACATTTCCTCAAAGAATCAAACAAGATTTAACGATGCAAATATTTTCCCTCGAAAACGAATCCCAAAGATGGGTGGAGAGCCTGTAAAGCATATTTCGGGGCGAGAAGGTGAGATCATACCAAAATCATAGTTTCCATACAAGTTTCATACAAAACTTAACAAATTCCATACCTTGCTTCTCTTCCTTTCTCTCTTCTTCTCCCCTTCACGTTTTGTGAGACCAAAAATGAGATATTTTTGGTCTCATCCCCTTTTTATATTTAATTTTTCCTTTTATTGCAAGTTGGTCCTCCAACTCTTCTATATTTGTAAATCAAGTTGTGTCATTTATATAATAACCCACCATCTTCTTATATTATGTCTTTTGTGTCCCATTTTGACAAGTTACAAATTTACCTCAGACTCAGATCACTCTGCTTCAAATTTTCTCACTTAGCAAAATAATAATTATGAAAATTTTCCAAATGCACTAATAATATACCCTAATTATGTTTAAAAACAACTAAGGTGTATTTTGGGGTGTTACAATCAAAAACAACTTTAGCGGTATAGAAATGGAGTGAACAACGTCCAAAGATGAAATGAAGTTCCGCAACCATATTGCATGATGAGTAGTCTCATAACACGCTACATACTCTACCTCTGTAGTAAAAGAAGTTGTAAGTATCTACTTGACACTTTTCCACCAAAAAGCTCCTTCAGCCATCATAAAGATATAACCAGAAGTGGACTTTTTATCATCCACGCAGCTTGCATGATCGGAATCACTAAAATTAACCACCTCAAGAGTGCCTGTGATGTTGATGCGCTACCACAGATCCTCTTCGGGTACCTCAAGATACCTCAAACATTCTACCGCTTCCAAAGGTTTCACCAGATCACTCAAGCTCCACCAACACCTAAGAACAAAACAATATCGTGGGAGTGTGGATACTGAGCCTATACCGTCGCCTACAACCGACGATTAAGTGATCAGATTCATCTGATCTTTCTCAATATCATTATGAGGACATTAATCTTTTGAAAATCTGTCACACTTTACAAATAGTGCATTACCCGAAGAACATAATTGCATGGAATCTTTCAGATCGCGTTCATTACACGCCCACAGACAATCTCATAATGCCACTAGGCCTATCGCGAAGTATCTGTATGCCTAAGACATAAGATGCTTCCCTAAGATCCTTTCATATAAAAAATGGCTAAACAATATCTCAAGCTCGAACCAATAGGCCATCATCGGGCCGGGAGCAAACATCATCAACATATAAACCAAGAATACGATTGTTCCCACCGACCTTCATATATGCATTCGATCAACGATGCTTTAAACCATCGGCGCTGACAACTTCATCAAACTTCTGAGACGCCATCAACAGCATGCTTAGACTATAAATGATTCGAGCTTCTAGGTTTACTTCCTTGATCGTTCATTATCAAGAGTGGCTATTGTTTCGCGTGCCACAAGAAGGTAATCCCAATCAACAAAATTTATATCCTGTTCCTCCTAACGCCGTAGAGTAAAGCTACTACAAAGATAAAGGTCTAGGTCGAACACGTGACGGGTTTTCTTCTTACAAACGACGGCGAAGTAAAAATGGTGAATTTGTCTGATTTAAGGTGGTACAAAACAAGCCGGTGGTTTGGTGTCGAAATAAAATGAAGGAAAATAAGAAAAAGAACTCCTTGAAGCATCACATCGTTTTAGGTCCTAAGGCAACGAGGTCCCCTTGTTCATTTTTAAGACCCGGAAATTAATTCTCGAAAAGGGCAAAATCGTAATTTCGACATTAAACTGTAATTTCTGCTAAAAATCCGAAATTTATTCTAGATCTCTGATGATGAAATGAATTTCACTATCGGGAATCGCCTCGTGAAATCTAGCTGAAGATTTAAAATTTCGTCAATCAAGACAAGAGAGTCGGCACGCTTTACGAGGCATCGCTGCTCGTGTCAGAAACGATTTTTTGATTCGACGAAAGTTACATATAACACGTGACTACGTGCCATAAGTGGCATGAGTAGAAAAATGATGAAAATGGATGACCGAGATCGTGCCGAATGTCAAAACTGGGAAAAGAAGGACATAAATGTCATTTTTTGAATTGTTTTAAGTTAGAAAATGACAAAAGAGGAATAGTGTCATCCTCTTCAAAAAGAAAAAAGGGAGAAAAACGTGAGAGGAGGGGGGAGTCTTGCACATGAAGCTTGGATCTCATTTTTGAGAGGTCTTCTCCTTCTTCTCTCGGGTTTCAACATCCACCGCCTACAGATTTTCTCGACAAAGAAGGAGAATCGTTTACGCGGGAGAGGGCTTCGTGACGTACCGGATTTAGGAGTTTCCTCAAATCTCGAGAGGTGTGGGTTTCTCCTTACCAAGTTTTATTCTTCTCGCTACTATGTTAATGTTCGTTGGCCGAGGCCTGAACGGCCAGCTGACGGCCCAAACTCGGGACCGACCGATAATTTGAACACCAAACGGAGCACTGCGAACCGATACGAATCAAGCCAGGTTAAATGGATGATGAATTGTTCAATAAATCATGTATTGGTTTGTTTGATGCCTAAATGGCCGTGAAACTCTGTTCACTAAGTGAACCGATAACAGGTGCTTTGAAAGGAACAAGAACTCAGTGGTTTTAATTGCTCGAACAAAGGATCACAAAATAATTCTTGTGAAAATATGTGTTTGGTCGAAAGGATTTAAATTGAATTGCTTCGGTATGATTATTAGCCTAAGTGCGCTAATTTTGATGTATGAAAATGAGAATTTACATGACATGATTGTGTGAATTGATTGTTTTAGTAAATATATGCATGTTTATATATTTACATGTGAATTAGATCAGATCGAACTAGCATACATGCATTCCATATGCACTGAAACACCCTAGGTGTCACACATCCCACTTTATAGTCAGACGGCCGCTAGGGAATGGGTAGGCTTAAGGCCACCAAAACCCGTGAGTGCCTAAGTCCCATAATTTCTGGCTAAAAGCCCGCAAGACCTATTCGCTTATAACTACGACAAATCCTTCGTTATTCTCAATATCAATCTAAAATCTACTAATAATTAACTCAAAATCTCATATCATGATATTATCTCAAATAACATAACAATGTAATCGCGGTCATCCACTAACAAAACGACCTCAACGGCCTCATCAAAATATCAAGGTTTCATCAAAGCAAAATTTATCCAATCCAACTATTCAAAATTTATCGATTCAACCAAATAATTAACCCAATAACCAAGTTAATTCACCATGGAGCCTTTCTGAAACTTAAACTCATATCTACCAAATAAACAAATAATAATCCATTACATGTTTCAAATAGAATCCAAGGGTCAAGAAATGCCCGATTCTCCTTTCTCCGTCTACCCCAAAAGGAGGAAATCAATCCGGGGTGAGATAACCTCGTGAGTAAAATATATCACCATACCAGGAGGCCAGTACTCAAGGCCAGCTCACAAGGATGGTTATGCTCAATCAATCAATCACCGTACATAGGTTATGCAACAAATAGCTAGTAATATGAACAACAATATCAAAATGAGTTTTTAGAGGTTTGAAACACGTAAATATAGTTTACCATTCAGAACTGCATATTCCTTTTACCTTATAACAACCCACATTCCAACCAAAGATCCGTGAGAACGGCCTGCCTCACGCCAGGCTTTACCAATTTAAGAAGGCACTCGGCTTTGGCCCAATACCCGCAGGGTACCATGTGGCACATAGCCCGATGACCTCCCATCGCAGTTTTCCGTGATTCATACCATCAATGACATTACCTATTGATATTATACCGACCGTACTCAAAGATGCAACAAGAGATAATAATCAAATACAATAAGAGTTAGGCCGACCGCACGCCAAGATGAATATTCATCGGGACACGGATCAGGCATGACAAATTAATTCAATGAATGCTTAAGAATAAGGGTCTTAATCATAGTCAATTACTACGATCAAGTCAAACAATGAAAACACCGCTTATGGCATTTCTAAGGTGTAAGTATGATGATATAAATTTACTTCACCTCCCTATTAGTCCGTGCTCACTAGGCTATTCACCCCCAGACGTGAGCCTTCCAACTTCGCTTGCTATACCAATATTCATGCAAGAAAGAAATATAAAGATAACGCTAAAATCATAACTGAGCCATACCTTGTTATCCACTACTCGCCAGTTGCCATTCGCTTTCTATTTAATCACAACTCGAGCTTTTAAACAATTTTTTAAAATCCCCTTTACTTTCCTTACCTTCAACATTCTGCCTTTAACACTAAATACCCAAAATTATAATTTTAATATTCAATTTCACAACCAATTTTTATATTCAATGTTAATCACTAAACTCGCTTTTTAAGTGATTATGACGCTTTAGTATTTGCCTTATATCTTTCTTCTACCGGACGCCGAAAAGATCCCAAACCAAGGGGAGTACCACTAACATCCATATCTTTCCAATGATGTCAATTGGCTCTAAAATTGGCCCATTATCTCTATGATTCTGGTCTGCCAAACTTTCAAACATAAATTCACATTCAATCGATCCAACCCTTAATTCACATTCATACCTCTTAGGTCACATTCTATAGATTCAAAATGCAATTGCAACCTAGCATACACATTAGAACAATTAATTCATTCAATAGCCTTAATTACCATCCAAATGAACAACCATTTATCAATTCAGCCCTTTTCCTCCAATACGTACTTACATAAAACCAACAAAACCATAAGAATATACCTTCAGAAGGCTCCACCATGAAAAATCACAGGTTGACCAAAGGAATTGGTCAAACAAAATTTTCTTCCTTCCCTCAAAGAAGCTTGGGCGCCGAATGGAGAACCTAGGTTCTTCAATTTTTTTATTTTGTTTACTCGATTTTCGAGGCCTAATATTTTTAAAAATTAATTCAATATTGCACTTAAGTTCTGTGGTTTTAATTTTTTAAGGCCCTGGAATTTTTAAAAATGTTCTTTACCCTTGGTCAACAAAATCTGCTGACTTTTCCTCACCCTGCTCACTGTTCACATTTTATTATTTTTTTTATTCATTTATTTTCATAAATTTTACTTTTATAATATATTTGGACTCCATTCTGTTTCATAAAAATTCTACAATTTGTCATTCATCAAGTATTTTTAAAAAAAAATTCTATTTCAAATAACCGTCGACTTGACTCATCAAGTATATTTTCCAAAATCTCCATTTAATTGAGAAAAAATTCTAAAAACTATTATAAATTAAGATTGAATCTTAAAACACCTAAAACTTAAATTCCATGAAAAAATCATTTAAAAAATTGTCAGTGTTACACTGTGACTATAGAGGAGCATGAGATGAGTCCGAGAAAATGGTTCTGAGGGTTGTCTAAAAATATTAATTATCTGAGGGTAGTCCAAATTAAAATATCAATCGCTTTGAGACTACCAATCAGATATTCATCTGAGTAGTCTCACAAACAAACATGAGATCAATCGTCTGAGACGCCCAATTGGAGGTATACATCGGAGGGTTGTCCACTAAGAACAAAAACAATAATTATCACATGAGGCTTAGGCGAAAGTGTGAGAGAGCGCCTGTGAGGACTCTGATCTGAAGTTGGTCATGTAGACATTCAAGTAGGATCATGCATTTGCTTGAATGTATGTTTATTTTGGAACATTCCAACGCACTTAGGTGAGAGTAACCCACTTAGGCGATTCCACTACCGAGTATTGCCTCACCCCGCTGAGGATACATTTTACGTGTACAGGAGCGCATAGGACGTGCCTGGGCCCTAGAGATCGAGGTTGTGAAGAAAGCCAAGCCAGGCTTTGATGATTTTATACATGTATTAGAATTCTAATTTTGATATATTGTGTTGTATAAGAGTAAATTATTAACTCTCTTAGAACTATCGAACATAGTCAGTATGTTTTACGATATTTTATGAGTACTGCGATGGGCCCAAGTGGCCGTTTACTCATGTGATGATATATTGACCGGTTTAGATAGGCTTATACAGTATTGCATTTGCAGAGCCTCGCACAAAGGAGACTCTGCCCGATTTTTTGAAGTGGAGCTCACAACCCGATCCACTTGTATTCCGCAAGTTGATTCGTAGTCAAAGACCACCTGCTTCATGCCAATATTTCTCAGATTGGGAGGATGAACATATAGTCATCTCCCGACCCATCTTCATTTCTGCTTTAAAACTAAACCCTAATAATTTTCTCAGATAGAAAGCATTTATTTAGCATTTGGTTCCTTCATGAAAATTATCTTAACTCATCCTACAATGATCGTGAAAGGGCAATCTGACGAATCTCAACGATCTAAAAATAAGCATCCATTGAACCCTAAAAGATTACCAAGTATCGACAAAGAGGATGCACTTACGCTGAAAATATAATCCACCTACCTCCAAAGGTCAGAAGAGCAATTAATGGATATCAAGCAGTATTTGTAAGAATACACGAATCCCTAAAAGCTGCTGGCACACAAAGAAAGTACATCAAAAGCTTCTTTAAACCTAGAGTTGGAAATTGGGAACCAAATGTAAAACCTCATTGCGGTGGAAAACAAGGAACCACCAAAGAATTTCTTCGATCTTGTACCTAGCAACCTTCTACTTCAAGGAGGAAATGGTTTTAGCCGCTCATCCTCCAAGTTGTTATCCTTGGAGGGTGTTTGGCAACCAAGAAAGTGAGAGAAAGAGAAGAGAGAAGAGAGAAAATGAGGGCCAAAAACAGGGGCCCGTATATTTCCTTCCTAAAAACTAAAACTTAGGTCAACAGTGTGTTACAATGGCTTATATAGCCTTACAAACATGTGAAATACCAAAAATACCAAAATAATATGATTACATTGAGGGCAAAATGGGAATTACAATAAAACGAGGTCGCTTTGGATCACAAAATAGGGGCATCACTCGCTTATGCACGTATGAATCTCTCGCTATCATAGTTTAAAACTGAGGCATAGAGAAAATTCAAAATTTCGCTATGCACGTATTCTTCTATGATAGATGTAATTTTCTGCTATATGATAGCTTAAATTCGCCATCTAGCTAAAATTCAAGATAGCTAAATTTTTCGCTAATACCATTGCGAAATTTTCGCAATCCTTGCGAAATTTTCGCTATGCCATAGCGAAATTCTTGATCCTCCTGCATTGCTTCCTGCACCAATCAGCTTGCATTTCTTCCTTTCCAGCTTGACATTTCTTCATCCCGGCTTGATGAAATCACCGAGAATTCATACGAACTCAGCATAAAACATCACACTGGCTAAGCTTCGATGTGACGGGCGAGGCTCACAAAACTCCGTAAAACTATCAAAACAACCGAAAAACAAAAATCGCAGTACTAATCGGACCCGCACATGTCAACGTGGCTTAATTAATATGATTAATACGCAAAGCACTTAAACCTATCTTAAATAGGACTCAAAATAGTTAATTTTTTTGGTACTAATCATTATCTCAACCCATTATCATAAATCCCTTAAAGAATGCTAAAAATAATAAAGGGTATGCGTGCTATGTTGCAAAAAGAGTATTCTATTCAAAAAGGTGTGTACAAGTGAGGCTTTACCTTCAGAGGAAAATTCGCACTTTGTACAAAACCATCATGAGAGATCAATTTCCATATCTAACAAGTTTCGTGGCAAAGATCAATTCCAATGAAGTCAACCTCGAACTTTCCACCAAAATCTAAGTGTTTTAAGGTAACCGCCAACCAATAAGTTTGCAGTTATTCTCCCCCAACCAAGCTACCGCCAGACCTTAAACTCGATGACCAACCTAAATAGATCAGTTACACTCTTATTTCTTACTCGATTGTATTGCAGGGTGCAATGCTAAACTCACTTCACCAAGTCCGTAACGGGGTCCACCGATGACTCCCAACCAATTAAGGTTTAGGGCATCAGTCAAAAGGATCTCGCCTAATTAATTAACTCCTCGCTTCACCCCTGACTTCAATGATTTCGAATCCAAAGACTCATTAACTCACAAACTCAACCCATCCAATCTCGTGTAGCGAACACTAAGTTTGACTTCAACCAATGCTTGTGGCACCTGCTTCAAAGGCTTTCTCACATACCCTGACCGTGTTCCTGTTTCAAGGCAGCGTCACAGCTTTCAATTCACTTTTCTTCTTCTTTTCTTTTTCTTTTCTTCTTTTCATTCGGGAGATTTACTGTCTTCTTTATGGGTACACAAACCTATTACTGTCACATCAGATCTATAATCTTACTGCAAAGTGAAAAGAGGTATATAACTTCACAACCTATCAAACCGATGCACCGTGTGATTAGTTAAAGGTGGAAATACAAGGCTGAAAACACTGGAACTTTAATCAACCAAAAACTTAATCATGCATGGAACTGTTCTAGCATCATGGTAGCATACTGGGCTTCAATTCTTCAACTAAAGGTAAGAGCAGAAACACAACAAAAAGAACACTGCCCACTATTGGCTAATACATACATCCTGAACAATCCTATACAAAATAAGTAAGCAGTTAATAAAGCTAAAAATAAAAACAAAATGTGATAGATGAAACTTCCAACTCTAACTTTTCCCCCCAACCAAAGTATAACCGTTCCATCGGGCAGTGACCGCGTTGGGTGAGTGCAATCACCTCACTCGTGTTGGTGTATACGCCTGGATCTCTGGTTGTCAGACTGGCCCAAAGATATCCAAGGAGGTCGCTGAACCGCCAGCTTAGAATGCCGAGGTTCCCGATGCCCACCAACCTGACCCGAACCATCCACTGCGCCACGCGCAGATGCTACAGCCATCGCTTGATGTAGTGGCAAAGGTCGCGCCAGCGGGCCAACAATTTGAATTTTTGCAGACGTGCAAAGGCAATTGATGTGGTCTTTGTGGTAGGTGTTTGTGTCAAGTATGCCTGTGTAGGCAAAATGTACACTCGGGTCGTTGAAGGCCACGGCAGCTGGGTCAGTGGTCTCGTGCATTGGCAGCTGGGTGCAATTCCCTGTGGAATTACAAGGACATGCTTTAGTTCCCTTCCTTTCCTCCGCCCGCCCGGCCTTCCCGGGCGCCCTCGTGAGCCTCATCGGTCTCGCATAAATCTTCTCCAGTCACGCAAATAGTCTCCTCACCCAAAAACAAAGGTCACACTCTCTCTCCGACTCATGATCATGTCTGGCAAGCCTTGAAATGGAGTAATGCAAGAATAATTTTTCATCCATTTCACTTGAAGCCCATCTAATCTCATCCAGGAGTTCTCCACTGTGTTAATTCTTTGATCGCCCGACATTCACTCACTCTCGGTCTTTGAAATTATCCACTAGTTTTAAGTTCAAGACAGCTTGCTCAACTAGAGAAACAACTCAAGGCCGTGGGTGGTCGAGGAGTTCAGGCAAAATGATAAAACAGGAGGTGCATAAGTTTCCAGGAACACTATAGGATCTGGGTGCACTCATCCATCAGTCTCTATAATCTCCTCACATGTAATCATTTGGATTTGGATTTCTCCCCAAGGGTTGTTGATTTTGCCATGCAAGGTTCCTATAGTCCCTCATTGTCATGTATGCTCTAGGGTTACCCCCTGCCACATGCTGACCGTATTGTCCTCTTCCATTGGGTTCAAATTCAACCTTGATAAAAAAAAAAACTCTATCCCACTGGAACATGAACCTTTGCAACAAAAACAAAGCAAACACCAAACAAGAAAAAAAACACAACTCTACCAAAAAGGGTAAAGTTAGATAAAAACAAAATAAAATGAAACAAAATTAAACACACTGAAAAATAATTAAAAGATATATACAAGAAAATTCACCGTAATCCTGATTTAGGATCACAAGGTTCAATGTTTAATATTCTGACTTAGACACCATCCCCATTGGAATCCGCGCCATTTGGATTCGCAAGTAGTAGTGGGATCCTAATCAACAAAATGTATCCTGTTCTTCTTAATTAGCAAAGCTATCGCAAAGATAGTGGTTCTTGTGGTCTAACACAGGATGGGTTTTCTTCGCATAAATTATTTAAGAAGTCAAAATGGTGAATTTGGTTCGATTTAAGGTGGTGATAAAAATAGGTCAGGTGGTTTGCAAGCTGAAAATAAATGAAAAAAATAAGAAAAAGAACTCCTTGAAGCATCACACGTTTTAGGTCCTAAGCAAATGAGAGGTCCCCAAGTTCATTTCTCAGATTGGGAGGATGACATAGTCATCTCTCCCGAACTCCGACCTTCATTTAGCCTTTAAAACTAAAACCCTAATAATTTTTCCTTTTTGATAGAAAGTATTTATTTAGAATTTGGTTCCTTCCAAGAAAATTCATCTCTGACTCATCCTACAACATCTCGTAAAGGGCAACCACGAATCTCAATGAGATCTAAAATAAGCATCCATCGAACCCTAAAAGATTACCAAGTATTGATCAAAAGAGGATGCAATTTATAAGTAAAAATATAACCCCTTAATCCTACCTCAGCGGGCTCGTAAAGAGCAACTAATGGATATCATGTATCTAAAGTTAAGAATACACTCGAACCCCAAAAGCTTACAAGTATCGCCAAAGAAAGTACATCAAAAAATTTAAAACCTCAGAGTCGAAATTGGGGAACTAAAATGTAAACCTCGTATGAAAACAGGGGAACCACCACAAATTCCTTCGTATCTTGTACCTAGTAACCTTCTACTTCAAGGAGGAAATGGTTTTAGCCGTCATCCTCCAAGTTGTCATCCTCGAGGGTGTTTCAACCAAGAGTGAGAGAAAGAGGAGAGAGAAGAGAGAAAATGAGGCCAAAACAAATCTTATATTTCCTTCCCAAAAAACTAAAACTTAGGTCAACAGTGTGTTACAATGGCTTATATAGCCTTACAAACATGTGAAATACCAAAAATACCAAAATAATATGATTACATTGAGGGCAAAATGGGAATTACACAAAACGGGGTCGTTTGGATCACAAAAAGAGGGGCAAAGCACTCTCGCACAAAGGAATTTCGCTATCATAGTTTAGTACTGCTTATCATACGAACCGAGGCACAGCTTAAAATTCAAAATTTGCTATGCACAAGCATTCGCTATGATAGCGTAATTTTCGCATCATAGCGAAATTAAGACATAGCGAAATTCAAGATCATAGCGAAAATATATTATAGCGAATGCACAGGATTGCTAATTCACCATTGTACTTTCGCTTATGCCATAGCGAAATTCCCATCCTCCCGTATTGCTTCCGCACTAATCGCCTTGCATTTCTTCCTTCCACTTGACATTTTTTCATCCCGCTGACAAACCGAGGCCATACGAACTAAGCATAAAACATCACAATTCGATGCCGTTTGATGTGATGGCAGAGGCTCACAAACCAGAAACCATCAAAAAACAACCTCGAAACAAAATCGCAGTACTAATCTGACCACATTACGTCAATTTCACTCAATATGATTAGTACGCAAAGCACTTAAACATATCTAAATAGGACTCAAAATAGCACTTTGGCAATAAGGTTATTATCGGGTAAACAATAGTGCAGAGATCAAGTGGAAGCAATAAAGACGGAAAGCTCAATCACCTGCAAAAAGCACGAGCAATAAAACCTAAAACTTCTTGATCCCACACAATAACCAATAAAGTACTCATTGATGGTCTTTGGATCAAGTTTCTTGGATTATAGGTCAGTAATGCCCCGGAATGTTCTTACGCTTTTATAACATGTTCGTGGATGTAAAATAAAATAAATTATATTTTCAATAAATGGCTAAAAACGAAAAATTATTAAAATTCGAAAATTTTATAGGAGCCAAATAAATTTGGTAAAATGTCAATGAGACCATGGTCATAAATGAGCAATGTAAGTGTCAAAGTATAAATGAGATGAAATGAAGAGAAAATGAAAGTGAAATAAAGTTTTCAAACAAAAAAGAATAATGAATTATAAGGTACCAAACATGACCTTGTCAAGGTATCGACAAAAGACCACTTTTGGTCTTTGGAGTGTCATAACCTACATTTTACAAAGGGGAGAGGAGAGATAGGGCACACTACGGTTGAGGAAGAAGAGAAGAATCCGGCATTTTCCTCCATGCGATCAAGGATTTGTGCCGATCGTTATAAGAAAATCGGAAGAGATTGAGGTAAGTAAAACCAAATCCTAACCCCTTTTCTTTCAGGAGCCTGGCTCCAGGGAAACCCCAAATTTGAATAAAAGTGTTTTTATTGGTTGCTCTGGGTTACTTTTGGTTGCTCGATTGTCGGGTCCTCAAATGAGGAATTTTTGTATAGAGGAAATGTTGGGTTTTTAGGAGAGATGCTGTCAAAATTTTCCCAAAACCCATGTTTTTGTTTTGGCCATAACTTGTACATCACTTATCTGAATTGATGATTCAAATTTTTGGATAAACTAGAATTCTAGGAGAACAAATCTTCTTGAAATAAGTGTATTCAAATTTGGACCCCATTGGACCCATAAATTTGTCAAAAGTGTCAATTCTGGTTCAGTTTTGGTGTTTGGAGCAGTTTCAGTATTTAGGCCATAACTTGGCAATCACTCATTCGAATTGATTAAAATTTTTGGGTAAATATAATTATAGGAGAACAAATCTCCTTGAAATACAGTCACCTCACCCTATCAAACAAGAAAAATTTGTCAAAGTGAGGCTCATCTGGTCAATTCTGCTTTAGTTCTCGATACACTCGTGTTTGGAGCAGCTGTGATTTAGGCCATGACTTGGCCATCATTCATCCGAATTGAGACCAAATTTCTAGGTAACCAGACTTCTGTATAACAAATATCCTCGAAATGAGTGTATCTAAATTGACCTATCGAACCCAAAATTACTAAAATGAGGCATATCGATGCCTAAAAAGAATGATAAGAATGTCTAAGGATGAGGAAATGGGGAAAAAATGAAATGAACAATGTACCGAAAGGGAGTCGGGTAGAAATAAGACCTAAATAGAAACCTAAGAATACCTAACTAAATGAAATGAACAATGTACCGAAAGTGGAGAAAAGCTCGAGTTGAGGTCGAGATTCCGAGGACAGGAATCGAAGTACGACAATCTTTTTTGTTTGTTCTCCACTTCTCTCTCTCTAATTCCAAAGTATTTGAATGATTACAAAATGATTTGAATTGCTGAAATGATTTATAAGAAAAAGCATATTGATTTGTTTAACGGATTGAGACAATGGACAGAAATGATTTCGCATATGAAAATTGCATGAGTATTGAAAATGAATTGTTTCAGATAAATACATATTATACCGTATTTTTCAGAATGATTCAACGCCTAATAGAGTGTTAACCGTTAAATTTGAGTTGAAGATAGATTGATATACCAATAAAGGTCAAATTAGCAGTACTGCGAACGAACGTAATATCAGGTCACCCGATCCGTCATTCAAATGACAATATTTAGTAACCTAATTGATTTTTTAATAACTAGTCAAGATCCCAATGCGGACTGCATCAGGTTATAAACAAAAATGTTTTTTTTTCTACCAGCCCGTAGCCTGGGACCGTGCCTGGATTCCGTTATCCCGTGCACCGAAGCATGTGTTAAATTCATTTAAGGGAAAATGATGTTAATATTTGCGATATGTACTGATTATGTTTAATGATGACAGATATGAAAGTGCATATTTGGAATGATTATGAATCAGCTGAGTTCAAGGTGAAGAAGGTGGTATTAGATAATGACTGACAAAGGGATTTCTGCATTATTAGAAATTGATATGATTTGATCTTAGACTGTGTGGAGAACCACTTAGCATGAAAATGCTTAGCGCTGCTCTTTCTTTATCATCGCTGTGCAATGAGTGAACAGTACGAAGACTAGGACCGTAGTGAATTAGAGTCATCATCAAAGTCACACCTGAGATAATAAAGCTCCGTCACATGCATACATGAAATTATTCAACCTATTTTTGTACAAACACTATTATGGAAATCGAACTCGATTATGTTTTGTAACATCGTTATTGAAAACCATTAATAATGCCGCATTGTATAAAGGTGGGAATGGGACCAGTCAAGTATGAAATGCCACATTGAATGAAAAGAGTTTTCAGATCAATGATGGGGCCCTTTATGTTAAAGTGGTATTTATGTATATATTATCATTGAGTATTGAAATGTTTGGAAAAGTAATCAGATGATTATTCGAATGATTAAAAAGTGAGGACCGCGTCCCGGTCCAGGTCTGCCTCCTGCCTGCCGAGTACGACTATATGAGCCGTCACATTTTAAGGGTATCGGGGAGCCTAGGTTTAGGCGATTCACAAAAATGATTTTTGAAATTGTTTATAACATGCATTTCGCATCTTGGCATAAAGGATGACTTGACTTCGATGACCACGGGTCTTAATAGGTAAGCATGGATGGTCTCAGGATCCTGATAGGTCAAAGGTGACTCCTGAAGTCACCCAAATAGCCCCCGCCAAAGGTGGAAGGTAGGCAAGCGTCCCATGCTCCACGATCTGCGGAGCAAGGTTAAGCAAAGAGGGAAGGCGGGATATCCTCCACAAAGGCCTGTGCAAGGCAAAGAGCAAAGACAACCAACTACGCTTGTCCTCGCCGGTCAGCCATAATGAATGGTGGTAAATATCGACCCATGGATTTCCTCGGGAAGAAAGACGATGAGCCTTTCCATGGTAGAAAATTACCGAAAGAACTGAAGAATGTCATGCAAATGCAGTATCACAGACAATCAGAGGAGAATTTAGAGTGTGCGTAATTCTCACTTCTATAGGATGAAGCTTATCGCTGGTGGGTTTCGTGACTAGGGACCACACCATCGGGAGAGTGTTACATGGGAGTTCTTCCCGGCGGAATTTAGGAACAATATGGTCAGATATCTAAGCACGACGCAGAGTTTCCTAATTTTAAACAAAGATAGATGAATGTGACTGCGTTTCAGAGAGAATTCACCCGGTTGAGAAAGTATGCTCTCGAGATGCTAGTGAATGAGGAAGAAAAATGCCGCAAGTTTAAAGATGGCCTCAATGACCATATTCGGGCCCATGTCACAGGATTTTGTCATGATGACTTTTCTAAAATTGTGACATGTGCTTTAAATGGTGAAAGAGTAAAGAAAGAAGAATATGAAAGAAAAGAAAGAAGATAGGGTAAGAAAAACCCTTGACAGTCAAGTTCTTACGCGTAGTAAGAAATTCAGAGATCATTGTATGTTCTAATTCCACTTATGCCAGTGGATCACCGTGCCACCTAAGACACCATCGGGGGCCATAGCGCACTAGAGTGTTCTTCAAGAGGACCAGCCTCCTCCTTATTGCACACATTGTGGGTGAAACATAAAGGAGAGTGTCGAGATCGATGAAAGTTTATTCGGGTATGTGGATCCAATGAGCACAAAGTGAAAGATCAGCCCCAGCCTGCCTGCTCACAAAGACTCTGACCTGGGGTACGTCAAGAAGACGTACATATAACAAAGACAACAAGAGTGTTGCATCACCGAGTGCACCGAGACCGCCGACACGCACTATGGGTAGACAGATGTCGTCTAAACAGTGGCATACTTAATGAAGGCAAGGAAGAGAAAGATGCAATCGGATGTGATAGTCGGTAATTTCTATCTTTTGAGAATATTAAATATGCATTGATAGATCCAAGTTCAACCTGATTCTTATATTTGTACTACCATTCGAAGCTCGGGTATTTACCAAGAGTAAGATTGAGTATGGCATTTTGGTGACAACCACTGGGGCATAGTGTCATCAGGAATAGAGTTTACAGAGATTGACCTAATGTAATACCTAGATTATGAGTTTCGGAGATTTGACTGTCATTATTTCTTTGAGAGTTTGATGATATTGAGATGGATTATTATCCCGGACACCGCGGAAGCTTATCAGAATTAAAGAGAGTGACCTATGATACCGAGTGGCAGGAAAGACTTTTTATCGACAAGAGGCCGAACCACCTCTCTAATGTGATATCTCGCTGCCATCGCTTAGAACGATAGTTCGAAGTGTGTGAAGCCTACTGCATATGTGATAGATAATAAAAAGGCAGGAGCCTAGCTTCATCGTACATCCCTATAGTTTGTGATTATCCTGATGTGTGTTTTCGAGGAATTGCTCTGGTCGCTTCCATGAGAGAGAGACTGAGTTTGCAATCGACGTTGTTCCTGGTGCCAATCCAGCATCCATTACACCATATAGAATGGCTCCAAAGTGGAGTTAAATAATTGGAAGCTTCGCTGCAAGATGTTAGAGAAGGATTTATTCATTCAAGTGTATCACCATGGGGGAGCTCCTAAAGGCTTCTTTGCTAAGAAGAAAGATGGTATACTTAGGTTGTGTGTCACTATAGGCAACCTGAATAAGATGACAAGAAGAACAACATTCGTTACCTAGATAGATGACTTGTTTACTGGGGCTGAAAGGTGCAAGTGTTCTTTCAAGATTGACTTATGATCCGGGCATCACAGGTTAAGGATTACGATGCGAATGTGCATAAGATGGCGCGAGAACGTGGTATGGACATTAAGGAAGTTCCTTGTAATGCCGCTTGAGTCGACAAATGCACCTGCGACTTTCATGGACTTAATGAATAGAATGACCGTATGTAGATTAGTTTGTCGTGGTGTTTATAGATTTATTATCCTTGTGTATTCAAAGGATCGGGAAGATCATGATACACCTTTAGGTATTCCTTAGAACCTTGAGAAATGAACAGTTATATGCAAATCGAAAGAAATGTGAATTTTAATGAGAAGTGTCTTTTTTCGACATTATATCGAAGAAGGAATTCTAGTGGATCCAAAGAAGATAGAGATGATTATTGAATGGAAACCAACGAGAAATGTCACGAAAGTGAGTAGTTTCTTGGGATTGGCAGGTTACTACAGAAGGTTTGTTAAGGGGTTTTCGATGACTGCGACCCCGATGACAAGATTGCTTCAAAAGAATGTGAGATTTGAGTAGAGTGAAAGAGTGTCAAGCTAGTTTTGAAAAGTTGAAAGCATTCTTAACCGAGGCACCTAGTTTTTTACTCACCACCTATGGTAAAGAATACTTGATTTTGCGATGCTTCATTAAATGGACTTGGATGTGTCCTTGCAAGAGGGTAAAGTGGTAGCTTATGCTCAAGGCACCAAGCCGCATGAAAGAACTACTCCTACGCATGATTTGGAATCGGCCGCCATTTGTTCGCTTAAAAATACGGAGACATCGTTTTACGGAGAAAAGCAGCCATCTACACCGATCACAAAAGTCTTAAGTATTTGCCCTCGCAAAGAGAGCTTAACTTGAGACAACGTAGATGGATGGAATTGATCAAGGATTATGATTATGTGATCAATTATCATCCCGGGAAGGCCAATGTAGTAGCAGATGCTCTGAGTAGAAAGTTAGTACAAACTCTTCGAGCATTGAATGCTCATTTGTCATTATCAGATGACAGTGCAATAGTGGTAGAATTGATAGCCAAACCGGATTTGTTAAATCGAGTGCTAGAGGCACAAAAGAATGATAAGAAAATTGCTGCAATTGTAAATCAGAATAGAGTGGGGAAAGAAACTGAGTTTACAGAGAAAGATGATGGATTCTTATACTATAGATATTGTAACGCCCCAAAAATACCATAGAATATTTTTTATAATTATTATATATATATTCCGGGTATAAATTGAGCCAACTTAGGTATTTTTCGGGAATTGTTAAATGAATATTGAATAAATGATTATATGGCTAAGAGGCAAATGCAAATATTATATGCTAAATGAGAATTGATCGGACCCTAAATTTACTCATGTAAAGGCAAATTTTAAATTTGTAAAATGAGGGACCTAAGGGTCAATTGTAACAAGTTTATATTCGTTGCAACATAAGAATCGGGCGCAAATAAAATGAAATATAGCCATAAAGCAAATACTGATAAACTTAAGTCAAAAGAATGCATTTTTTTTTTTTTTGTGGCCAAACAAGGCCTTATGAAAAATAAGTGACTTAAGACCAAAAATGAGAAAATGAGAATAGGTGTGGAAGGCCAAATACGGCCTTACACTAAATTAGATAAAGACCAAATGTATTTGGGAGCTCATTCCTCGAGCAACCTGCTTTTTAGAGAAGGAGAGAAAGGGGAGAAGAAGAGGCAGGCTTGGGAAAGATCAAGTTCTAGGTGGTTTCTTCCCACTTCGCTCTTTTGTGATCACAAATCCTAGAAGGAGACTAAGAGGCTAAGGTAAGAAAACAAAACCCTAGCTTCATTCAGATTTCGATGCTGGGGAAAACCCCAAATGTGGATAAAAAAGAGTTTTGCTTTGCTGTAAAATGAGTTTTGGAGTTGTGTCGCTGAGTTTGAAGAGTATCGTTGGTTGGATTGGTTTTGTGAAATGTTTGTAAAAGGGAAATGTTGGGTTTTCAAAGGAAATGCTGTCAAAATTTTATCAAGACCCCTGTTCTTGTTTTGGCTATAGATTAAGTTATAATCATCCAAATGAAGTGATTTTAATTGTTAAAGAACCATAAGAGATAGCTCTAAAAATGTATATAAGGGACCAAGAGCAAATTAGAAGCCTAAGGCTCCCAACACGCTTAAAGGCAGAGCTCCTCAGTAATACTGATTATGCTCTATTTTGGGTATTGTTATAGTGTTTTGGCAATAAGTTGAGTTACTCATCCAAATTGAGTGATTCAAAATTCTGGGTAAAATAGACTTCTAGGGGAATAATTTACTTGAAGTAAGTGTAAGCAAATTGTAACCCAAAGTGTCCAGAAATTTGTCAAAGTGGAGCTATGTAAGAACACCGATTCATGCAGTAAATCGAGCACAGATGTAAAATGCAATAACTTGAGTTAGTGATCCCACTGGATGATTCCAATTGGAGAAGAAACCTTAGAACCATAGATGCAAATGAGTAGAAGAAACCATTGCCAATTTATGGAGTTAAGACCCCTGAAATTGGGAATAGCAAGAGGGTAACCGAGCGAAGCTAGGCATATCGATCGCTGGCATTAAATGCCGTAACTTGAGTTTGGGTGATCCAAATGAGATGATTCTAATTCCTAATAAAAATAGACTCATAGAGATAAAATTTTCTTGAAGGAAGCATTAGCAAAGTATGACTCATGTGTCCCCAAGAAATTTTGCAAGTGAAGGGGTATCGGGTAGACATAAACCCTAACCAAAAACTCCTAGAATAACCTACTAATATGTGATTGTCACATTCAATACAATAAGAGGACGAAGCCTCGCACGGGCTGAGATTCGAAGATCTGAATCAAAGCGACGACGGTTTGTCTTCTATCTTCCTATTCTCGCTTTCAAGATTCAACTATTTGTTCTAAATGCATAAGAAAGCATATCAATTGTTTTAATTACTTGAAGAAATTGATTGTGAAATGTTTGGTAAATGAAAATCGCATGAGTATTGCAATGAACCGTTTATACATATGTACATTGTACTGTATGTTACATAAAAGATTTGAACGCTCTAATTGGAATGTTAACCGTTTAGTTCGTATGAAGGATAGGATTGGCATACCATCAGGTCAAAATAGCAATACCGCGAACTATCGTATTGGATGTGCCACTCCGATCGCCAGCTTCAAATGACCGCACGGTGAAGGTTCACTAATTTATTTTTTTTTTATAACTACCGCAACCCACGATCAAGGCGGATCTGCGAGTTATCCCGATATCGAAAAACATAGGTTAAATTTATTATGCGTAACCTAATTGAATTGATTTGAGATTGTAACAAATTGGAATTGAAAAGCATGATTGCAAATTGAATGAAAAGAGTATATCAGAAATGCATGATTTGATTATAAATAAATTATCGCATATGAAAGTGTGTATTCTGGATGATCAATGAACCATAAATGATTGTATATGAAATATGTATATGTATTATTGACATTGATCATCCAAAAGATTTAAAAGTATTGTTTAAGAAATTGCATTTATTTCGAATTTAAACCTAAACGATGAATGGAATTATATAGAACCACTAAGCATGAAATGTTTAGCGTATTGTTTTTATCAATGTGTAGGTACCGAGTGATTGATAGTGATTGGAAAGTTTATTCGGTCAGGAGCTCAGAACGCCTGTAAAGTTCACGAGGTGTTCGACATATGCATTCACTAATTTTGCTTTCTTTGGAATATCGATATTTTGTAAAAAGTAATTAACTCGAACATCTATTTTGTAAATCATTTTGAAAAGGCTTGAACGCCTTCATTGTAAATGTATTTTGTTAAATGTTATGGGCCTATCGAATGTGTAAATGTTTATGTTTCGCTCAATTGAAACCGTCAAGAAAGATTTGAGAACGAACGCTTATATGAACAAATGGATTGATTGACGGTTTTGGCCGGCGCCTCTAAGTTGCGTCCTGATCCGCCAACCGGGTCCACGGTCGGCCGCTTACAGATATCGGGTTTGTGTACCCAATGATGATGAATTGAAGAAATTCATACTTAAAGAGGCACACAGTGAATCTTTTCTATGCATCCCGGTAACACAAAAATGTATCAAGATTTAAAGACTTTATACTGGTGGTCCAGAATGAAAAGAGATGTATCGAAATTACTGAACAAGTGTATGGTGTGTGTCAAAAAGTACGCGTAATATGAAGTTCTTCTGCCGACATGTTCTCATTAAAATAACCGAGTGGAATGGCCAGAAGAAAGCACACTGGGCCAGGTCGTAAACCGATTAACCAAGTCGTACCACTTCCTAATGCGATAACCGACTATTCATCATTGCCGGGCAAAGTTTTACATAAGGGAAATAGTTCGGTTACATGGGATTCTAATATCGATCATTTCAGATAGAGATCCGAGGTTTACCTCGAGATTTTGGGGAAAGTTGCAAGAGGCTTTGGGCACTCGACTGAATTTTAGCACAACGTTCCCAACTGGTATTTACGGACAATCTAAAGAGTGATCCAAGTGTCAAAGATATATCGAGAAGTCAGGATCGACCATGAGGGTAGCTTGATACGCTCCTCTAGTTGAATTTGTACAACAATAGCTTCCAGTTGAGTATTGGAATGGCGCTTTATGAGGCTCTCACGGAAGAAAATGCAAAACACCATTGTGTTGGACCGAAGGATGAAGAAGATACATCATTCTAATTTGATTCAAGAAACCAAGGAAAAACTGAAATGATTAGAGAAATATCAAAGTGGCTACGACGTATCAAAAATCCATTTAATATGAGAAGAAAGATATTCGCATACGAGATCTACAAAGTGTTTTGGAGTATCGCCAAGAAGGTAACGAGGATTCGATAAGGCGTGCCGAGCCCCAGTTCATCGGGCCATATGAGGTGATAGAGAGAAAGTAATCCATACAAATTAGCTTTATTTCCAGAGTTGGAAAATTCATAATGTTTTCCATGTGTCAATGTTGAGGGAGGTATTGGTGTTAGACCCATCGCATGTAGTCTCTTCTGAGACGGCTGTTTAGACCAGATCGACATATGAAGAGGAGCCAAAGAGAGATCTTCGCTCGAGTATGAAAGAGTCAAGTGAAAAGTGAATCCCATTGGTAAAAGTGTTGTGGAGAAACCACAAGATCGAGGAAGTCATGTGGGAAATCGAAGAAGTTATGCAGCAACAATACCCTCAACTGTTTAATGAAGGTAATTTCGAGGATGAAATTCTTTAAGGAAGCGGAGAGTCAGAATGCCCGAAAATACCCTACGCTAGAGAACATATTCGTGGTGTAAATAAATTAAATTATATTTTTTCCCAGTTTAAATGGCTAAAAACGAAAAATGATAAAAAACCCGGTATTTTACACTAACCAAATAAATTTGCAAAATAAGTCAAATGAGGACCTATGTCATAAATGAGTAATGTGGGTGCTAAAGTATAAATGAGATGAAATGAAGAGAAATGAAGCTTTAAATGAAAAACAAAATGACAAATGATGAATTAGTGTAGCCAAACATGGCCTAGTCATGTAATGGACAAAGACCAATTTTTTATTCAATGCCATAACTTACATTTTAGGCAAATGGGAGAGGAGAGCTAGGGCACACTACAGTTGAGGAAGAAGAAAAGAACTTGGTGATTTTCCTCCATATGATCAAGGATTTAGGTGATAAAAAAGATAAATAAGAAGATTTAAAGAGATTTGAGGTAAGTAAACCAAACCCTAACCAATTTTCTTTGTGTTCGGGGTTGGGAAAACCCAAATTTGAATAAAACTGTTTTTATTGGTTGCTCTAAGTTGCTTGGTTGTTTGATTGGTTGTGGTCCTCAAATGAGAATTTTACAAAGGAAATGTTAGGTTTTGGGAGATGTCACAAAATTCTCCTAAACCTATGTTTTTGTTTCTCGCCATAATCACATCGGGCCATCCTCAGATTAGTGATTCAAATTTTGGCAACTAAACTTCTAGGTGAAAAAATCTTCTTGAAATAAGTGTATTCAAATTCGACTCATTGGACCTTAAATTCACAAAAGAGGCCTGCTGCAACAATTCCACTACCGATACAGCCATAGTTTCAAGGCAAGATGAATAATAACTGCCTTCCCTCATCCGACCGAGTGATTCAAATTTTGGGCAAACTATACCCTAGGAGAACAAATCTCCTTGAAATAAGTGTATCCAATTTAGACTCCATTGAACCCGTAAATCACAAAGTAAAGCTCTATTTTCGGGTCAATTTTCGCTCTTGTACGCTAGTGTTTGGAGCAGTTTCGGTATTTAGGTCATAACTTGGTCATCACTCATTCGAAATGAGTAATTCAAATTTCTGGGTAAACTAGACTTCTAGGATAACAAATCTCCCTTCAATAAGTGTATCCAAATTTGTACCCCATTGAACCCATGAAATTCGTCAAAATGAGGCATATCGATGCCTAAAAAGAATGATAATAATGTCTAAGGATGAGGAAATGGGGAAAAATGAAAGGAACAATGTACCGGAAGGTAGTCGGGTAGAAATAAGACCTGGGGCCGAAACCTAAGAATACCTAACTAATATATGATTGTCGATTGTGATGGATTAGGGGCTAACGAGGAGAAAAACCCGAGTTGAGGTTAAGATTCCGAAGACATGAATCGAAGGACGACAATCTTTTTGGTTTGTTCTCCACTTCTCTCTCTCTAATTCCAAAGTGTTTGAATGATTACAAAATGATTTGAATTACTGAAATGATTTATAAGAAAAAGCATATTGATTTGTTTTAATTGATTTGGAGGCAATTGATTGTGAAATGATTTGCATATGAAAATTGCATGAGTATTGAAATGAATTGTTTGTATAAATGTACATACTATACTGGGTTTTGCTATGAATGATTTGAACGCTTCTTAATAGAATGTTAACCGCAATTCGAAGTTGATGATAGATTGATATACCAATAACGCATCAATTAGCAAAGATCGCGAACGAACGTAATGTTGTATCACTCAACCGTAGTCCAACTGATAGTAATTTTAGGTGTTCACGAATTCGATTTTAATAAACTACCACAGCCTCGGGATCGCATCGTATAAAACAAAATGTTTTTTTCTACCAACTTGTAGCCCAGCGGGACCGTGTCAGTGATTCCGTTATCCTATGCACTGAAAGCATAAGTTAAATTCATTTAAGGGCAAAATGATAAGAATATTATTGAAATGCATGATTTGTGCTTTGCATGATTTATTGCATATGAAAGTGCATATTTTGAATGATCAATGAACCGTAAATGAATGTATATGAAAAGAATATATGTATTGTATTTGTATTGATCATTAAAAAAGATTTAAAAGCATGGTTTAAAAAAATTGCATGATTAACTTAAACTGAAATGGGAGAGAGTACTATATAGAACCACTAAGCATGAAAATGTTTAGCGCGTTGCTTTTATCATCGCGCAGGTACCGAGTGAACAGGTACAAAGACGTAGACCACACTGAATTAAAGTCATCGTCAAAGTCACACGGAGGATAAGAAGCCCGCCACATGCATACATGAAATTATTCAACTCATTGCGACAAACACTATTATGAAAATCAACTCGATTATGCTTTGTACACCGTATTGGAAACTACTAATAATGCCGCATCAGATAAATGTGGAATTGACCAACAATGAAATCAACGAATGAAAATTATGGATCAAATTGATTTAGATCTATGCATGTGGTATTATTTATATATTTCATTATTGAGCATTTAAAGTTGTATTTGGGTGTATTTATTGATGACTAAAATGATTAAAAAGAGTGAGGACCACATCCCTGTCCTGGGTTCGCCTCCCTGATTGGTCTGCACGGCAACATGTCTTCCACATTGGCTATATCTCACTCCACCTTGTCATTCCAAACACGAAAGATTAAAAGACCAGCTCTTACGCTTTGTTGACCATGTCTCATATGGAGTCTTAGGAACATACTTACTAGGCACAAGTGTCAAAAACCGAGAAATCAAGATTCGGAAGAATCTCATCCTTAATTAATCTCTCCATTATTCTGGAAATCTGACTCACTACTTGTGTCGAAGAACAGAAGACTTTTCTTTCAATCTCAAATGCTTGGTCCTACTAACGGTATTAACAGTAGGATAAAAAGAAAGCAAACTATACAACTCTAATCAGTAAAGATTCTCATAAAGTGTTTCATTGCCAATCAATAAATAGTCTTGATATAAATTAACTTTTCCAATTCCAAAAGAAAATTATATCCAAGTCTATCTAAAATAGGTACATATATTAAATTTCTTCTAATAGAGGGTATGAACTCCACATTTTGCAAAAAAATAATTTTTTTTCTATATTAAGATGCAATCTAATAATTCCTAAAGAAACAACTTGAACTCTTGTGCCGTTTCCCATGAACAAATACTACTCCTGACTAGTTAGACTCCTGCTTATCGTCACCTTTATTTTCCTGAACGACCTTCAACTTTCTGTAATCTGTCTTCTTATGCCCAAACTTGTGGCAATAGTTGTGTTTTCCCTTAAAGCCCTCATTCTTGGGGGCATTAGAAGTAGAAGACATATTCTTGTCATTACCCTTGACATACTTCTTCTCATTGGAAGATGTATTATAAGGATACTTTTTCTTCTAATCCTCATTGCCTTGGGTAGTCACCATAAATACTCTTGGACCTCCCCTTCTTCATATCCTCCTCTTCCTCCTTAACGAGGAATGCAGTCATCTCTTCAATGGTCCATTGCTCCTTCTGAGCATTATAAATGGATCTAATACTGTCAAACTGCGAAGGCAAAGTCCCTATGATCAACCAAACAACATAATCTGAGTCAAACTCCATACCAATGGTCTTAATCTTGTAGTAACAAGCTAATATTTTATCAATGTGTCCTCATACCCCACTTGTCCCATCATAGAAAGTGGATAAAAGATTCTCGTAGTTACCTCATTCTTCTCGACACTTTGTATATTTCTTACCAACGACATCCAAGAATTCCCTTTGTACCTCGCCTGGGAATGCTTTACAACAGAGTCTTATATGGTTCTCCATGATCATCAAACAACAACTGTTGTAATACTCCCAAATTTTGTATATTTTTTCTCACTGCTAACTCTCGTGAGCTAGTTTTATGAGCCTTCAACTTTCAAAGCCCGCCATAATCACAAATTCATCATGAGAGATTTAACCCATTGCTTGTAATTAGTCCCATTAAGTTTCGTGATGACAGAGAACTAAGGAAAGCTCAAAGCTGAAGAATAAGCAAGAGAGCAATGTCAAAAATACATGTAAAACAAAGACATGCAAATTACTTAATTCTTCGGGTTACAAAATGACCCACAAAAGTGGTCACAAAATGCTAGAGTCTATAAAATACAAAAAGACTCATACACAGGTAAGAGTAATTCACCAGTCGTCATAACCAAATGCGTCAATTTCCCACCGACAGATGCGAAAATTACGTAGCTCACACACTTAACGAAATTTCACCAAAACTAAACATCCTACTAAATAATAAAGCCGTTTATTTAACAACTTCATTATCTCGATGAATCTTAAGAAATTGATGCCAAGACATAAATAACAACCTGCAGAACATCAATTTCTGTGAATATCCGACACGCCTAAACTCACAAGAGATGTTATAAACATTCAATAATATTTCTCAATTTTACCCAAATTCAAGAAAATAATTTTATTCACTACATAATGCTATAAATAATCCAAATAGCATAAATTGCAAAAGTAATATGTGAAAAAAAAATTAAATTCAATTATTATAAAATTGGGTAAAATATTCAATTTTGTCACAAGATCAAATTTAATGTTTTAATGGGGTAAAATTTTTCCAAAAGGTTTGATTTTCAAAAAATTTTGAAACTTGAAACATAACCCACTGTATATATATATATATATATATATATATATATATATATATATATATATATAAATGACATATGTGTGTCCTACTTAATACTTAAATTTCCTTCCTTTATTTATTATTATTATAATTTTTTAAATGATATTTATTTTCATTTAATTTATTTCCTTCAACTTTCAATTAATAGAAAATAAATTGTTGAAGGAAAACATGTGGGTCCCAACCAAATTATCAAAAGTCAAACCCATTATTATGGGAGACGTGTTTGGGTTAGGGATCCAAATGTGATTGGTCCCAATTTTTTATCCTTTTCAATTTCAAACGTCGATCATGTGACATAATCAATTTGATCGAAATACAAATTCCATATTTCGAGATAATTTCACTTTTTTGATTTTGGTAAAAGCGTCTTCATATGAAACATGATCAGCTTGACAAAAAAAAAGTTATAGACTGTGGTGAAATTTCAGTCAATAAAACCATTGCTACAATTGGAACCGAGAAAAGGGCGAAAGAAAAGAAAATTCTAGGAAAGCAATTTCTTCCAATAACAATTTCGTCGAAAAATGAAGAACTCTTTCTAAAATTTTCCCAATTTGGTTGATTACGGGAATAAACCCAAACGAACCTAGAAAATAAAAAAAAATAAAAAAATTGATAGGTTCGATATCAATTAAAGTTGCTATGATAGCAATTGCTAAATTATTTTTTTAAAACCAAGAATATTTATTGAACCCAAAAAACAATTTATCAATATTCGAATGACCCAATAAATACGTTACAAAATAATGATTTTATTGAACATAAAAGCATATCAATTCGGGTTAGTGAAAAACATACCTAAAGATGATTCGTAATCACGGCCACCATTAATTTCTAAATTTGCAAGTACGTAAATCAAAAGAAAGGCAGGCTGAATACGATATTTTTCTTTACCCTCGAGAAATTCTGAGCTCTATTTACTCATATATATATATATATATATATATATATATATACATGTAGAGAGCAGAGAGAGAGAGAAAGACAAAACACCGAAGCTTGTCCAATGCGTTTACCAAAGAAGGTATAAAATAGAACCATGGGTTCATATCTAGTTAATATTAAATCATCCCATAAATTACCCATAATTAGCATACACAATTACATAATTAAAATTGTAATATAATTATGCTTAGTCCATGATTAATAAATTAATCTAACATAACGCTCAAAGTTTAAAAAAACAAGACATTCAGGGAGGAGAGAGGTCTCAGTCCCAATGAGAACGGTTTACAACATTGTAACAAATTGGTTAGTTATAAAAAATAAAAATAAAAACAATCCAAACTTCTTGTTTAATTCACTCCTAAAAAGTAACACCTACAACTACACACATCGCAAACTTCACAATGTCAACCATTTATCTATCATTCTCAACCAGCCCATCCATACTCCACATGGTCCTGCTTCATCTTTTACATAAAAATAAGAGTAGAAAGAAGAAATTTTATCCATCTTTGAATATGTATGCAATAGATTTTTTTTATCCGCATGCATATTGATGCAATACGGCCATATGAATTAGTAAATATGTATTCCTCCCAATGTCAACCTATTATATTGTTTAGGAGGAATTATGCTTAATTGTTTTTATAGAGTACAAATATTTGTGGTAACCAGTGGAGTTAGGAAATGGCTTGAAAGGGATAACAGTTGAGTATTTAGTTCGAGGGACATTCATAGTCCAAAAGCGTTGTTCCATAGCGGTAACAATTGAAATCTTCATCTATAATATGAGTAAGGGTTTAAATCCTTCCATTGAAAATTTTATTTTAAAAAGAAATTCAGGGGATATACGCCCTTACTAGGCATGTATTGGCTCCGCCCCTATCGCATGCTCATAGTGCAAATTAATCGTATATCCGATACTATTACAGGCCAATGTTGGATTTATGCTTTAGAAGCAATCTAGACCGTTGATCAAGAGTCTTAATTAATAAATGGTCAAGGTGATCCCCAAGCTACCATTGTATGACAGGCTCATTTAATCGATTACTAAGATACAAGAAAAGAACCCATTTATCGAGCTCAGGTGTTATAAACCCTAGGAGATTGAAGGAAGGGCTTAAATACACTCGCTTACTAGCCTGTGGTTTTAAGTTTTACGATTATTTTAGAGAGATCGAGGAATCTCAATAAAAAAAAATACATCAGAGAGAACGTAAATTGTAGTGCTTCAGAATGCGATTAACCTTCTGGGCTTTCTTTGTGATCAGTGCGCCCACACGCTGCATTCACAGCTACGAGACAATTTTTCGGGTTGTCCCGCGATTCTAAGAGATTTTCGCACTACTACAAAGTTAGTAATGGGGTGATGAAAATAGATCTATCATATCAGATTTAATCGCGCGATTCCCGCCCGTCAGATGATTCCCGCAATCAAATGCAGTCCGGCTGAATCGGTGTGTGTGATAGATTGAATCCATAATTTTATTTCATGTATATGTGATGTATATTAGATATATGGCACCTAGATTTCTTTTATTTATGTTATTTATATTTTTGTATTAGAATGAATGATTCGTTTTGGCCTTAATCCATGGTGCTTTTGTTGTATATTTTTGGGATGTAAATAAGGAGACTAATCATAAGATTAGGTTTCCTCCTTGATTTATTTATTTATTTATTTTTCCTGCAATTTTATTTGTTTTTTTTTAATATGTAAATTCAGATTTATTAAAAAAAATGTAAAAGGGGTGCTGCGTTGTCAGAATGGGCTGATTTTTTGTAGGGTGGTTCCTCGTACGCTGCCTCACCCTCGTAAAATTTCGTGACAATCCGAGTTTTGTGGCGATCGCGGCCATTTTGGTGCTCGGTTCAAAATGACTACAGTGCTGTTTTTTCGGCCAAAAACCCTAAATGTCAATTCTAACTCTACTTCACACCCCACGACTTACAAAGACCAGTTAGTTACAAGACGCCATATATCGCCGCTTCGCCCTATCGGGTTTGTAATTTTCTTTTCTAAGAAACCATGGATTAGTGGGTCATAAATTATTCTATACTTATAATTGTTTAAATTATATGGATATAACATGTGATATGTGCTTAACATGCCATTTAGAATAGGCGTGCCACATACTGCATCATTTGATATATATACATGTGCATAATAATATTTGTTTTATCTAGATAATATTATTATGGAAAACCCTAATAACATAATAAAATATTGACCGGTGAAGGTTAAAATTAATTTAATTAATTCGAACCTCAAGGGGGCTCCATTATGGGTCCAATAATAAAATGGTTATGTGATACCCCAATCCGATAAGCATGGCCTGATTTATTCTATTGATCTAAAATACTTAAATTTTTAATAAGGCCAGACGCCAACGTCAACAATGCTAGATATTAAAGATACTTTTGAAATTAAATTAACTATTACATTCAATTTTAATAATATTAATAATCCTCCTAACGAGGCTCACAATGTTATTAAAGGCCCAAAAAGAATATTGAAACAATGATTGTTTTTTTTAAATCAATTTTTGAACAAGGCAATAAGTATCTGGTACGCCTGTCAAGGCAGAGTTTTTTAAGGTACCGAGACCACCTCACCTTCCTTTGTGAGCTAACTTAGTAGGACACTAGACATACCATGTTCAAAGTTTAGTTTATTACAAATGCTCTAGCCAACGGTATTTGTAATGAAACTAATTATTGTTGCAATAAACATTAATAATAAGAAGCTTAAGTGGATCTACATATTTGTATGTTTGTCAGGTGGATTACGGTTAATATATGTGTTTTTTTTAAATTTTTAAAATGGCATCCTTAATCCTCTCAGCTACAATTTGGTCAAAAGCCATCGATGGAAATAATTACCACCTAAGTAAAAACCAATCTTTACATCGTTCTTGATTCGAGAGAATAAAATTCATTACAACAACTCCGAAACCCGTGAGCCCACCGCTAATGCTTCGTAGGAAACTAGCATTTGCAGACAGTTAACGAGCAAATACGACAAACGTTATTCTCACAAATATTATATAACATCCGCGAAAGCAAATTAATGATCCGAGAGTGTATTAAATAATTCGCATTTCAGATGGGATGTTTGCAAAGTAGCGCAAGATCAAGCAGACAAGCACCATGGGGCACTAATGAACACCGTATGACCTGAGAAAATGTATGGACCATCGTCTAAAATGACGGGGCACATCAAGATCGGGCGTGAGTAGGATGGGGCTAAGCCGGATCAAGAGACGAAGATTGACATGATCCTAGAATTCCTACCCAATAGCTTTCAAGTTCAAATGAATTATAATATGAACAAACTCAAGCTTACCCTCGTTGAACTTATGCACGAGCCGAGTGCCGGGAAGGTCTCTCGAAGCAAAGGAAGTGCTTAATATGCCGAAGTCTCTTCAAAACCTAAAGTGGAAAACCATACGGAGTTAAGAACAAAAAGGTATTGTCAGTCCGTGCCTATCAAACCAATCCCAATGCAAGGTCAGCAAAGCGTTTCATGCGGCGAAGCGTCATCGAAGAAGGATCGCCTAAAACTGTGTATGGGTAGTATAAATGTTAAGCCGAGGCTTGTTTAGTGTGGAGAATTACAATGATAAATGGATCATTGATTCAGAGCCACTAACCATGCTTCAGCATTCAGAGGGTTCAAACAAAGCGTACCCCACTTTAGTAAAGGACAAAGAAGCTCAAGTCGGGAAACTGGGAATATGTCTCCGTGATGGCAAGAGGTCACACTCCCGATCTCCCCGGCCCGACCAGCGCGACCAACCGAAGCCCGGTGCGAGACCATAACCGGGACCCTCACCGATTTTTTTTTCTAAAACCGGTCTCACTGCAGGGGTATGACCCACATCTTATAAATGTAATCAAAATATTATATACAAATCAAAAGAACTACCACCGGAGTGGTGTCCATCAAAATCTATACATTTATCGAGTCCCATTTACAAATACAAATCAGATTTCTTACATTTACAAATCGAGCACTGAACCCATGTAATGAACCCTTACAAGCAGAAACCGCTCACCGCATGCAGGTCTCGATGTCTTCTTCTCGCATCTACACTGATTAAAACCCGTGCTGCTTTTTACGCGAAGGAAAACATATTTCTTATGCATATACACATTTAACGATAAAATAATAATGTATAATATAAATTTCATACATTTATATTATGAACTTATACGTAGCATTTTCTTATAACAAAGCTTACGCTTTATTCGATCTCCGTAGAGTTACGCATCTTATTCTTACATGCGTAACTTAAGCTATAACAAACTTATGTTTATTCTGACTCCCGTAGAGCTACGTATCTTATCCCCTATCTCGTAACTTATACTTATAAATGTACTATGTTTATTCGACTCCCGTAGGAGCTACGCATCTATCCCCTTATTCGTAACTTATACTTACCGTGACTTTATGTTTATTCGGGACTCCCGTAGGAGTTACATAGCTTATTCTTATGCAGAACTTATACTTATTCTATCTCAGATCTCCCGTAGGAGTTTACAGAATTTATACTTATACTACGGAGTTTACACTTGTTCGGAGGTACCCGTAGGTACCACAGAGATTTCGGAACGTATATTGATATTGCGGAACTTATTCTTATACGGAAGTATTTGTAAGTACTATAAAACTTATACCGGTACTTCGTATCTTATACTTGAACTACAAAGTATATCCTGGTCTAACAGAACTTATACTTGTGTTACTGAACTTATACATGTATTTCAGATCTTATACATGTCTTACAGAGCATATACTTATCTTACGGAGCTTATACCGGGTATTGGCGTAACTTAGACATGTATTTAGATCTTATATATGTCTTACGTGAGCATATACTTATCTTTTGCATCTGAGTTTATGCATCGTATTACAGAACTTACACATGTATTTCAGATCTTATACATGTCTTGGCGCAGCGTATACTTATCCTACGGATCTTATACTCGGGCATATGCAACTTATTATTGCCTTACTGATCTATTTTCAGGCGGGCTGCACTTTAGGTACGATACCTAACATATCGTAATCATATCACATACAAAGTCAGATCAGACTTATACAGATACATTTCAGATATGGACATTAAACTACAGCAGAGCACGGATCAGCAACAGATACATACACCGGATGACACAGATTAGGAACATATCCAATAACAAAGAGATTATTGGTTTAAATCATAACCATATTCGTGAGTTTACACTTGCCCGAAGGTACCCGTGAGGTACTACCTGACTTATACCTATTACAGAACTTAACTTATCAGATCGATACCTAGAGCACTGTGGGTACTATAGAACTTATACTTATGTTACTGAGACAAGAGTACCCATGAGTACTACAGAACTTATCAGATACAGGAGTACCCGTAGGTACTACAGAGCTTAATCAAATACAGAGTACCAGAGGTACTACGTAACGTATGGCGCAGGTACATTCAGATCTTTACTCTTATCTTCTTATCTCGCGTTTTATCATATGGTCAGTTCGACTACCTAGGACCAACTCATAAGAAATGAGTAGACGCAGATAATAAGTACCTAAAGGTACACATGTAATCGTGAGTGCCTGAGCACCACCGTGAGTACTTGAGCACCAACAGGAGTGCGCAGCACCAACCGTGACGTGCCCCGCCACGCAACAGAAATGTCGTAGTGACGCAGCCAGAGGCCGGGCAATCGATTGTCGTGCTCGGCTACGCAACAAGAGTGTCGTAGCAATTCTCAAAGTAGGAGTGCCTAAGCACCAACAGACGTCCACTCATTCATTCTTCTCGGGGTCCTAGGTCATATTGTCATGTCTTTTCAGAACTTATAACCTTTCTTTAATCACATTCCGTGGATCATGATTATTTTATCTCTCATATTCATGTTCATATTTCATTGCTTTCATGTTTCATAACAAATTCATACTATTTAACATATCTATACATATGGCATTTCATATACTTACACAGGAATACTGATGTATTCACACATCGTTCATGTATTCTAGTCCCTCTATGAATCTATTTTACTTAGAAATTTGAATCATTCCAATTGGATCATCCAAACTAAACTTATGGCATTTTTATGCCAAACTAGTCAATTTACCGATTTTACCCGAGGGATAGTTCGAAATACTCATTTTCCAGTGCCTTGACTCATATTTGGACACTGGTTCTTTATACTCCTTTAAATTTAAGGTGCTAAGGGTTCATCCCCAATTGGAATCACCTAATTCGAGAACTGAACTCAAGATACGTCCCAAAGAAATTTCGACCACGCTTATGATCAAACTCGATGCAGGAATTGGCTTACACATAGCCCCACTTTGAGTGAATTTTTGGGCCACTTAGAATCAGAATTAGGAGGTAGCTACACCTACACCTACACCTACCTATTAGCCCTTTCAAAGGTTCGATTTAAAGCGATTAGTTTAAATACGATTTCATCTATAAGCCTCCCGTCCGCTCACCCTAAGATAACTATCGAAGGGGGAGCGCATTCTTATTGTTTCGCTTCGCCAATTCCTATATGTCTTTTGACTGGCTCTTTCTGCTTTTCCGTTGTCAAAGCCCATACTGACCGATATTCCGGTATTGTCGTTTCCCTGTGTCGGAGGGAGTGAAGCCGACACTCCTACATCAGTAAGGGACGAAGGGCCTGTAAAGTGTACTCAAGCAGAGTCTCATTTGTACAGAAATGGGTTCCTATGTACAAGGGGGTGGTGGTAATGTGAGTTAGAGGTCTCGCTACTATCAGCTTTGAAGTCTATTTTAATTAGCCACTGAATCACTCAAATCGACAAGAAATGAGGTAAGTTATGGCTAAAATACAAAATCGGCCGAAATAGAGCAGGTGTACCAGAAGAGTGTCGGAACATGTAAATTTACATCGTTCAGCCTTCCGGAAGGTACCGGTACATGTGTTACGCCCCCAAACTCGGAACCGTTGATCACCCACAACTCATGGAATACAAGTGGAGGTCGGGTTACCCGACGCCATTCTAGAAAATCGCGTAGTCTCCTTTGTACGGGAGTTTTACCCAAATACAAAACCCGCATATCTCCGTCCCAAATATCTAATATATGCAATATATATACAAGCATGGCTAAACGGCCTCAGCCCATGCACAATATCCATAAAAAATATACCGACTATGAATCCAACTATATCCAATAGTTACAAGAGTTAATATTTTTACTCTTAAACAATACACATATTAAACTTAAAGAGTTCTAATACATGTACAACCACCAAAGCCACATCCCGGCTTTCTTCACAATAAATCTCTAGGACGAGCCATCCCCTCGCACGCTCCCTGTACCTGTAAAATAAAGGCAGGATCCTGACGATGCGAGCTAAAGTCAAGAGGGAGAATCGCCCTGCCGGGCTACCACCACCTGGGCGCTAAATGTTCCAGCAAAACACACATTCAAGCAAATGCATGATCCTACTTGAATGTCTACATGGCCAACCTGCATCCCGAGTCTCATCGACTTCCTCACACTCGCCTGCCTTGTGGCTCGAGAATTATTATTTTATTAGTGGACAACCCTTCGATGTATATATATCAATCAAGCCGTCCGACGATTGATATATAAATTGTTTCGATTCAACTGATGAATATCAATCAGTCAGCCCGACGATTGATACTTTAAGCTTCAGGACTACCCTTCGATAATTACTATTTTAGACTACCCTCCGAACCATTTTCCTGGGGACTCATCTCATGCACTCACCCTATAATCCTAGGTGATCCAGTTGCATATGGAATGCATGTATGCCAGTTCCAATACAATCTAACCACATGCAAATATATAAACATGAATATACTCGCATAATTAAAATCACACAATCATGTTATGTAATTCTCATTTCAAACATCAAAATTAGCTTACTGCTAATGATCGTAAACACGAAAGTAATTTAATTTAAAATCACTCGACTAAACACATATTTTTCTTAACAACTATAATTCACATGTAATTCCACACTTCAATCATCACCCAATCTAGTCATTGTTAAATCATAATCATCACTAATGGCCAACACATTTAATTTCTATATAATTGTGTCATCAGGTTAACACCTCAAGCATTAACCCAATAATTCTTTGGATCAACCAACTTCTCAAATTAATTCCTACACATACTGGGCCATTCAATTCAATACAATTTCACGCTAAAACACATGGACCTTATGGGCTATTTCATAGAAACCCGGATCAAGTTTTTAACAAATTCGAGTTCTGAAGAAGGTCGCCCACGGGCGCTCTAATTTCAATCTCGATTTCACTTGAACCGAATTTCTACCCATTTCCGATCTTATAAACACCGGCTATAATTTATTCCAACCTAACAGCCCACATCGGGCTCGGGCTTCACTGGGATTGTCCCAAATGTCCAAAGAAATTCCTACAATCTCTGGCCCCATGTTTTGGGGACCGATCCACGCCCCATCTCCCTGATTTTCTTCACTCAATACATGATTTTGAAGCATTATTGCCACTCCAAAACAAATTCCACCTGATTTGGGCAAATACGGCTAATCAAAGAATCCCAAAAATTTGAATCAATTCGTCCCATGTTTTGGGACTCATCAACAGCCTTCATTCCCTATTTTCATCTCAAGCATGCATTTTAATGCAAAAATTCTGGAATTAAAGACCCAAACAGCTCCCTAAATTCTGAGCAGCCACTAATGATGAGAAAAATCCTCGGCTGAATTCTTGAATAATCTCGGCCCTGCTGCTTTGGGACTGAGATCAAACGCGCTACTCACGGCTCTGCTAAACCAACCGGGAATGACTAAAACCCTTAAAATGGAATAAACGCAAGTAGGGAGAAAATCCTAATCTTTGAGTTTGTCAAAACTCGCAAACTGGGTCCACGCTGCATCGCTCCGCAGAAACGTTTCCTTTCTTGTCTGGCCGAATCCAACTAAACTGATCACAGATTTCTAGAGGAGAAGTCGCAGACTCTCTCTCTGGGGAATTGAAAGGAAAGCTTACTGCATCAAAAATCTGCCCTTCACGTTTTTGGTCTTTGCTTTAGCTAGAGAGGAAGACACTCATTCCTTATTTTGTCCTTGTGACTTAAATCACCCTAAATGACATTTCTTATGACCCCTCTTCTCGACTGATATTCCTAAGACTATCTCTGAATCCATTTCACTACTCCCACTATTCTTCACTTGGCGGTACATGAGCACATGTTATATGTGGCTTTCACACATCAAGACCGATGACAAGACTAAACGCGATGCTCAAAACGTGTCGAATTCGACCGTCCCGCAAAATTACGAATTTATGTTAACTAGATTTAATGAGACATTCCAACGGTACAATCCGTTTCATCATCCGACCTAGAGAATTAATTACGGATTTTTTAACCGCACTACACCTCAGAATCAAATTACGATTAATCTTTATTCCAATCAATTTCTATTTGCTAAACATGCTCGGGTGTAAATTGTACGTCTCCCGAAATGCCTGCATCGTGTGTTTTCTCCCATTTTCATGGCACTTTATTCCATAGACTACCTGTATTACATCTTTTATCAAAACCATGGAATCCCCTCCAAACAACTCCCCAAACACTTTAATTTGGTAAAAGAATCCTAGGATTCAAACCAAATTCATCCACCCCATGCAAACCTTTGGAATTGTGAAGGATTCCATATCTACCATTATCCACTGTGGCTTTCAACTAAACTTCTCTTTAAATCTAGAAAGCTGATGTCTTCCTAATAAAACCCTAGACAAGGGAACCAAATTAATGTCCAAATAAAACCCTAGCAATCCATATCCAAGTATCTATGTACCAAAATCATGCTAGAACCATAATTTTTATGTAAAAGCTCTGTGAATCTATACAAAAATTCTATACTCAAAGTAGTTTTCTATACTCAAGCCGCTGGGCTTTCTTCTTCTCTTCTTCCTTTTCCTTTCTTTTTCTCTCTTCTCTTCCTCTCACGGCTTCCTCTTCTTTTGAGATCAAATTTGGTCTTCACTTGTCCCATAGCGAAAGTATAAGCCATGTTCGCCTTAAATAATAAACCTACTTTGTTTAGTTTTTATAATTGCATTTTGGTCCTCTCATTTTCTTTTTTATCTTATTCCAACTTTTCTTCTATTTCATTTTTATTTATTTTTTTTTGGCCTCAAATCTTGTTAACTTAGTGACTTTGTCCTCTTGGACAATTTACAATTTTATCCTTAAATCTTGTAAATTTCCGGGTCTCTCGTTTCCATGTTTCGCATTTAACTCAATAAACGTTCAAATTACGCTTACAAAAGACCCTAAATATGTCGAAAACTACTAGGGTACATTTCGGGGTGTTACAGTAGGACTAGTGGAGTTATGTTTTAATAATAAAACTTTATGTTTATCAGACTGTTTATTTGATCCGGATTTTAAGAGGAATTTGGTTTCTGTTAGTTGTTTAGTTCAACATGGTTTAACAAAGGCATTTAATTCCTCATCAATAGTTAAGTAATAACGCTTTTTATTTTGTTTCCTGATTATTGATAAATGGTATATATTTTTAACTCCTATGTCCTATAGTATTAATGCTATTGAAAATACTGATGATGAGCAATTTCCTTTATCTAAGAAAAGGAAGGTTTCAAATGAAACCTATATGTGGCATTTACGACAATATATTAATTCAGTATAATCCATGGCTTTGGTTAAAAGAATTTTAAATTCCTTTGGATCTTTGAACCTATACCAGTATGTGAATCATGTTTAAAGGTAAACATTAAAGAGGCCTTCAAGGCCAAAGGAAATTTTGCCACTATATGCTTGGAATTGGCACACACTCGATGTATGGACCAACGAGCGTTTAAGTCTCGAGTAAGTGTGTATGAGTATTTTATCACATTTATCGATGACTACTCAAGATATGGCTATGTTTACCTAATGCGCCCATAAGTCCAAGCTTTGATAAATTTAGAGTATATAATATAAGTAAAGCAATTAGGTTTCCATATCAAGGCCTTCTTGCCTCACCACGAGGCAAGTGAATACTTGTCTAGAGAGTTCAAGTCTTACTTGGCTCAAGAGTGATAAGATTCACTATCATCTCTGAATGCTTCAGCAAAATGGAGTCTCCGAAAGGAGAAAATAGAACCCCTTTTAGATATGGTGAGGTCGATGCTCGCTTATTCATCATTACCCGAATCGTTTCGGGATATTTTAGAAACAACAGATATTGATGCTAAATTTAGTTCCGTCGAATTCTGTTTCTAAAGACACCTACACACAAAATTATGGAAAGAGCGCGGCCGACCAGACGTATTAGGATTTGGGGTGCTCCCGACACACGTCTTGAATACGAAACAACCAAAAGTTGGAGTCTCGAACATAAATGTGTATGTTTATTGGCTACCTGGGAGACGAGAGGTGGAATATTCTATAATCAAAGGAAAAGAGGTGATAGTGAGTACTCATGCCACTTTCTTAGAAGATGATTATATGAACAATTTTAAACCTAAGAGTAAGTGGTTCTTGAAGAAATTAAGCTGATTCGAGATCACCTAAACTCTATTTTCCACCCCTGTTTCTTGTTGATGTTCAAGGGGAAAATGTACAAAATGTACGAAGGTGAACAAACCACAGAAAGCTTGACTCAGGACGGAATTCAAGAAACTACAGAGCGAACATAATGAAGAGATTGGTAATCCACGAGCCATGAGCTTGGATCGCCGTACATGTACAACAACCAATGCGACAAACTCGTGATGGAAGGCGATGCATAAACCTGCAAGGTATGCCTTGTTAGGAGAAATGTATCAAGTCGTTTTGGATAATAATCTGATGGCGGCAGGTACCACATACGAGGCATTGGAGGGATGTTGATGTGCAAAAGAGTGGAAAAAGGCAATGGGCTGGAATGAGTGGAATCTAGGTTCTTAACTCAATTTGGTCTCTTGTAGAAGCACCTAAAGGGGTAAAACCAATTGGGTGTAAGTGGATTTACAAGAGAAAGAGAGGACCAGATGGGAAGGTTGAAACCTTCAAAGCTAGATTGGTGGCAAAAGGTTACACCCAAAAAGAGGGCATAGATTATGATGAAACTTTTTTGCCAGTAGCCATGCTTAAATTTGTCCGGATTCTCTTAGCTGTAGCAGCAGCTCTCGATTACGAGATTTGGAAAATGGATGGAAAAACAACTTTTCTAAATGGAGAGCTAGAAGAGGATATCTATATGCGACAGCAAGAAGGGTTCAGCCTTAGGTCGAGAACACATGGTTTGCGAGTTGCCTGGTCTATTTATGGGCTTCAAATGACATCCGGGTCATGGAACATGGTTGATCAGTTATCAGTATATGGATTTGAAAAGTCACGATGAACCATGTGTGTATAAGAATTCAGAATAATTACATTAGTCTTTTGGTACTTTACATAGATGATATTTGTTAATTGGAAAGCTTGAGTGTGAAAGTGTTGTCGAGGCGTGGGTTACAAAAAGCAGTTTGATATGGAAGAGGTGGGTGAAGCAAACTATATTCTAAGGAATCAAACTTTACGAGAGGCTGGAAGAATAAGGTGTTAGCTTTATCGAGCCTCTTACATTGATAAAATAGTGACCAGGTTTGGCATGGAAAATTCGAAAGGGGATTTCTACGCCAGGACATGGAATTCATCTTTCTAAGGGCAATCACCAAAAACTCACGAAGAGAAGAACTCATGAGTAAGAAACCTTATGCTTAGTACATTGTGAGTCCTCATGTATGCTATGCTATGTACCAGGCCAAATATCTGCTATGCAATGGGAGTAGTAAGCTGGAACCAATGTGAATCGATTAGAACGCGAGTGAAACATATACTCAATTATTTAAAGAGAACGAGGGTTACATGTTGGTGTATTCCGGTGGAATCTTAAAACACTTGGTTATCACAGGACTCGAGATTTTCAAGGATGATGACTCGGGAGTAAATCAACATCGGGATATGTGTTTACCACCCCAAATGGGGAGCCATTTGTTGGAGGATTGTTAAACAGACTTGTGTTGTTGACTCCATGGCGGCGAATATGTGGGCACATCTGAGCTGCGAAAAGGAAGGTATATGGCTTAGAAATTCCTTTTGGGTCTTCATGTGATGCAAGTGCGGATCGGCCCATTACCCTTTCTTGTGATAACGATTGGGGTCGTGCTTCAGTCAAACAACGAGGTCTCCTGCGAAACACATATTAAGAAAGTACCACTTGATCCGTGATTTCATTGATAGAAGAGATACAGTGGTTACTAAAATAGCATCGCGAGAGAACTCTTGAACCCTTTTACTAAGTCTCTTCTAGCGTGTGTTTGAGAAACATGTAAATTGTATGGGTCTTAAGGGTCCCAAGCTTACTTTAGAGTGAGTGGGAGTTGGTTACATTTGTGCTTTCCTAGGAGGCGAAACCAGTTGTAATTTCATTTACGATAATAATATGAAGTTTTTGCATTATATTTGCGCATAAGGTCGGATTAATTATATGGTAACCATGATCATATGGATCGTCCATAGAACATGATCACGGGTTCTCATAGTTAATGAATTGTCTCACAATTGTTAAATAAAGTTGGGCACTTTATTTAGGCGCAATATTTATAAAATGATCGGTCTTGGTTATTATAAAGTATTGGAATGAATTATAGTCATTGAGAGGATCGGAAGAGATTTAATCAGGATAAATTTACGTGAAATGAATTAAATCTCATGCGATATTAGAATGTATTATTTTTCTTAATCCACGAGTATATTATAAATAGATAATTAACTTACTATGGTTCTTTGGAGTTGTAATAAGTGAGGTATTTTAAGCGACCCGATATCTTGATCATTTGGGGATTATGGTATTTTTATCAAGTATTTATGAAATATACAAAATGGAATTTGTATGAAATATCCTCTTGACATGTTTTGGTATTCGGATATTGAAAGTCAACGGCAGTGCATGGGATCAGATTAGAGCGATAAGTCGAGAATAAATAATTAGTTGATTTCTGAAAATTTATCAATTAGTGATATTTTACAAAGAGGAAAATGCATTTGATATAAAACATTATTAATTTTGGAATTCACATCTAGGCTTTTAATTGGAGTAGCCCCGGATAAGATTACAGGTCTAGACTTGCTTCATGAAGTGGGGATTGTTAGTTATGCTCAAGAGGAAGCAATCTAGGCGAGTTGATCAAGGCCTTAATATTAATAACTGATTCCTGGGATCCTCAAGCCCAGCTCATTAGATGACCAGGCCCATTTAATGATTCTTCAGGAATGCAAAGGGCCCATTTATTGGGCCCAGTGTTATAAAACCCTAGGAGGATTAGGGTTGATCCCATAAATACACTTTGCTTACTAGCCTCCCGGGGTTTTAAGTTTCACAGTATTATTTTAGAGATTGAATCTCGGTGAAAAAAAACTGCGAAAGCAGAAGCTATGGGTTTCAGAGTGTTTTACTGATTTAACCTTCTAGTTTCTTTTTGTGTCGGTGCGGCCCACACACGGTCATCCCACGTGAAATAGCTTTGAAGGTCCTGTGGATTCTAGAAGAGATTTTCTGCACTACTACAGGTTAGTAATGGGTGATGAAAATAGATATATCATACATTGTATTTAATTGTGCGATTCCTGGCTTCCGCTGTATGATTCCTGCAGCCAATGCATCAAATTGTTTTAAGTTTACTTGACTACTTCTTGTTTTTCGATTATTTCATGTGAACTCAAAATCAGTCACTAATACAAATCTTATTTAACTTGAACTATATATTATAGTTTTCATCATATTTTTGTAATTGTTGGTAATCTCTCAATACAATCTCCATTGCTATCATAACAATTTATTACATATACATAGCCTTTACTTTTTCCCAGGATTGTGGCTAACACTACAATTGAAATAAGAAGAAGCCATGTGGATTGGATTGCTGCTCCACATTTCTTCTATGTCATCTTTGTTTTCTAAAATCAATGTCTGTAGAAATAAGACCAAATCAACAAGAAATTCAGCTCGAAGTCAATGAACCAGTGCACGCGTGAATACTACTGAATAACTAATTTATGGACCCTTTTATCTAATTACAAAGCCCATAGAATAACTTATCCTCAAATCAAAATGAGGTAAAGAAATTGTTAAATACACAAATGAAGAGAAAGGTTTCCAATTCATAACCTCCTGTCATATCAAGCTCTGATATCATGCGTGTTAGACAATCAACTGTTCTAAATGTTTAAGCTTATAAGATTTTTGTTAAATATGAATATCATTCTCAACATAAACATATATCTATATATCAACTTGGGGATAAGGTTCACAAATGCTCTTAAGTTTTGCTGTATATCTTATTGCTTTTGAACTTTTTCTGGTCTCAAGATACCTTTGATGTTTATTTTCTTAGCTCATGTTGGGAACCAAATTAATTTTGGTTAGACCCATTTTTGTGAGACCAAATTTAGTGGACCTAAACCCATTTTTATAAATTTAAATTTAGACCCATAAAATTAACAAAATATGATTTCTCTAGAAAATGAGTCAATCGACAATATTTTAGAGGTGGAGTTAGGCAGAAAATGGCGTCTATATGTGGATAGTTAGAGAAGGTGGAAATATGGGGAGATGGAGAAAAGTAAGATAGTGGAAAACGTGTGTAACATTTCAGATATGACTGTTATAAAAGAAGAGTGAAGATACAAGATGAATGATCGACAATTAATCAATCAACAATCGTGATTCAATTCTTAGCATTTTAGCAAATTCTAGCTTTCTAATAGTTTAGTCATTTCAGTAGAATTTTATTTTCAAACTTCTTTTACTTCTCCTGTACTTTGTCATTTTAGTTTTCCTATTGAAATACAACAATTTCTTTCAGCAATTTCTACAATAGTTTATATAGCCTTCAATTTATTCTGTTTTAACTTATATTTTGGGGAACTATCAATGAAACTAAGGAACCTATTTTTCGTCTGATTATAAGTTTGATTTTCAATGCAATATTAATTTAGACACATTTCAATTTCCTAGCATGCCCTTGCACATTCTCTAATTTTCATTATACATGTTGGAGTGGGATTCACAAAAATCACTAACAAAACGTTAAATATATCTTGAGATCGAAAAAAAGTTCAAGAAAAAAGTAAAACATAAACGCAAAACTTGATTCCATTTGTACGCCTTGTCCCTATCAACTTGTATATAATAAGAGAAAATGGTACACCCATTTATCAACAACATCAATATTATACTTTACACTGTTTCGTAAAGAAAATTGGTGCTCCTCTTTTTGTCCTAACATTCAAAGTCTCCCACTCTAAATAACTTTCCATGTATTGTCTTAATCATAGTCTTATCCGATTTAGATTCTTCAATAGTGAATAAACAGAAGGTTTAACTTTAATGGTCCATTAAAAGATTCTACGATCTTCCTTTTTCCTCCCTATTCCCGGATAAGATTCTAATTTTCATCAATCCATTCACATAATAATACACCATCCATGGACATAATAAATTAATAAGCAAATACCACTTTTCACTGAATAGGACTCTTGTCCAAGGCCTCTTTGCATGACTTAAATCCACTTAAGAAAAAAATGACAACTAAATAGTATGGCTGAAAAATGCCTTCAATTACTTTTTAAAATATAAAACATGGAAAATTATATCTTTAACTTATTCTCTGTGAAAATAATATATTATATTAAGGGTTTTTTTTTTTTTCTGGTTTTTCAAAATGCTCTATAAAGAATTATTTTCAAATATTTTTAGTTTCTTCTAAAAAGCATCTTATTTTCACAATTAGTTCTTGTGATTTTAAGTTGGACTGCCAAAAAAATAAGAAATTTTTTTTAGAATAGTTTCCAATCAAATCTAAAAAATTTCCTTTTTATCTCCCTAATCGGATTCTGATTTTTTTTTCTATTGAGTAACGCTACAACAATATTATCAACGACCAAAATAATTACCGATTTTATTTTCATAACTAAAAAGAAAACAAAATAAAATAAAACGCATATTTTTAATAGGTTTTAAAAAATATTAAGAAAATATGTGTAGGGATTGATCAATTTAATAGCATTATATAGTTTTTTTTTTCATTTTTAAAATAAATTAATGATGGGGTTTTCCATAGAACTAAATTTATCGACTTTAAGTGAAAATGATTTTTTTTTTTTTTTTGGGAATAACTAAAGGTTTTATTACAAATAGTATTTGTAGTCACGGAGAATTGAACTCTTGCGGATGCCTATGACATAAGGTGCTCTAACCAATTGAGTTGCACATCATTCGCTAGTTAAAAGGATTATTTTAAAAATTAATTATTTGACATCTATTCATTTTACATCATATCATAATGTTATGTTCCTCATAATTTGTTTTTATTAAAACTCGAACCATTGACCCCTCCCTCCTTATGCCCACCTTAGCTTTTAACCCCTTAATGAGCTAGGCTTCGTTGACATTTTAGAAATTAATTATGCACATGTGAAGAAAAAATAAAAATAAAACTCTAGGTAACCTATTTGTAAGAAATATTTACAAACATAGAAAATGCATTGAAATTTTTTTAAATATTTGAAACAAACTTGTTAAAAAATCATTATAAGCTGTTAAAAGCGTGATATTCATATTAACTATAAATTCTATACGTTTGAGCTTTTATGAAAGTTGGTCGTTTAACATGATATTAGATCCTGGTTTTGAAGGATGTCCTAAGTACAAGTCATCTTTTTACAATTTATTCTCTATTTGTTGATATAAAAGTCCATAAAAGACTCTATTTAGTTTGCTTGACTCTCAACGTGCGGATATAAAGGAGAGTGAGTGTTACATAAACCTATTTTCAAAAACCATTGCCAAAAATGTTTTTAAAATTGTTTTCCAGTACTTCCCCCCAATGTACTGAAGTTCTAACAGTGAAGCCCACTACTTCATTATTTCCACTTCCAAATATCATTTTCTAAAATAAAATAATTTTAAAAACCAATTTTCATTTCTCTTGTTGCCAAACTCTTTATTGATATTTAGCAGTATTTTAAAAATCGATCTGGATTGATCGGACGTTTTGATCCAGTTCAACTGTGATTGGATCATTGGTTCAACTTTGAACTATGAAATCAATAATTTTTATAGTTCGATCATATCAACTATGAATTGTAACTTTTCTAGTTAATATACATAATTAATTGATAAGACATTGATATTTAGCTAGTTAGGGTCACTTTTTCAATATTTAGAATATATATATTCTTGATTTCATAAATCATGTGAGTGATGGAGAACATTTCAAAGAAAAAATTAATCATTTTCTTGGACTTCTATTCCTTTCAACTTCCTTTTTCAATCCATTTTGATTATTCTAACCATTCAAGTGGAGTTGTAGTTGGCATGTTTTGATTGGTTTTACTAACAAACACAAACCTCAACACAAAAAAATAGTCGGTTATGATTCATTACTTAACTGGGTCCCAAGAAAAGATGAAGGGTGAGGATATAAAGTTGTGGATATATATTACGTGTGACAAAGCACATGGAATAAGTTCCGGAAATTTGTAAAAGATGTGCAAGCTTTTCCTTTGTGTTAGCAAGTGGGTTTAAAGAAAAATAAAAAAGCAACTTCTTTTGACCTTTTTATGTTTCTATTGAATGTGCCATTTGCTATATTAATTAATACATTACATGAATAAAGCTAAAGTGATGGAGAATCCTTAGATTTGATTGGTTTTGTGGATCTAAACCTTTCCCAATTTCATATTATTAATCTAATAGGCTAAAGTCTTATTGTTATTATTATTTTTGACATTTATTCATTTTGTATTACATCATTGTAATACTTTATTTTTATAAAAGCTCGAGTCTTGAAATTACTATACACATATCAATTTCTTTACCATTCGAGTTAGGCCTAAGAACGGTCTTAATATTTTTTTAAATTAGTATAATAATATAAACATAGCACTCTCAAATTACCTTCTTCAAGAAAAAAGTTATCAAATACAAAATATTTTTGCTTGGAAAACTTAAAACCCTTTATAAAGAAACCTGAATCTCATTAAATTTGCTAAATTAAGTTTGTTGTAGTTGATTGATGAGGTTCTGATTCTCAACTTAAAAAGAAAAAGGAAAAGGAAAAATAGCATTTAAGTCATAAACCTTTTTAACCTACTTTAATGCACATTAGAAAAAAGGATTTTGAGGCTTTCAATTGAATGATCTTTTGATTTGATGTTATTCCTTTTTTTTTTTTTTGAAATTGATTTGATGTTATTCTTATACGTACCTTGAAAAAACTAAAATATACAACATAGCTTTTAAAATTTTTATTTTATTTTTTATTTTTTATTTTTTTCCTTTAAGAAAAAACTTGATAAAAAAGATAATGTTAAAAGAATCTTATATATATATTTTTAATATATTTTATAGTTTCAAAATAGTAAATTGTCCCTAGGACTCTAACCTAGGATCTTTCCTCCTTATGTCTTTTGTTAATTTGAAACGATAAACGTTCTATCACTTCAACTAAGTATGATGAGCGAATCTTATATATTTCTCTTTACTAATAATGTTCTAAATGTGTTTTCTCGAATATTTTTCAATTGTATAAATTTATCTATCTGTTCAAAATTTAAAGGGGTTTTTGGAGTTTTCAAATGCATTTATTTGATTAAAAAGGAATTTATATTTATGTAGAATTAATTTTTTTATTTGATATAGGATAATGATTGGGCATGGGTCATTATACTTTTTATGAAACATTTTCTTCTAAAGTTTCTCTTATACATTGTTATGAATAATACGAAGGAAATTTATCTTTACATACAAGCCTAGATATAACTCCTTCAAATAAAGAAGGATAAGTGTTCCGGAACTATGTAAGAAATAATTCTTGTGAATATTCATTTTGTTTTTTTTTTATTTTGAATTTGTACTTGACCAATATATCTTAACTAATACATAAATTTGATTTTCTTAACTAAAAGCCGTTTAGTTCATGTTTTCAAGAACAGTTATTTGTTTTGAAAAACATGGAGACCAAACAAAATTTGTTTGGTCCCCCGTTTTCTCTGTGTTTTGAAAAACATAGAGAACATCCAAACTCCTATTTTTAGAAAACACCAAAATAATGTTCTTGTTGACTTTATTTTATGAGTTACTAAGGACTTATTTAGTTCTTTTTTTAATAATTATTATTGAGAATAATTTTTGAAAACATAAAAAACACTATTTTTGTATTTTTTGAAAATTATTTTTGTTCTCTATCTTTAAAGTTTTTAATGTCTTTCTTGTTTTTCTTATTTTTCAAAACAAAAACAAGTTTTCAAAAACTATAAAAAAAAAAAAAAAAAAAATTGCCCTTAAACCCTGCATAATGTTGCCGGATAAGATTGTACGTACGGGGCAGCCAAAAGAGGCATTTTATTATATTTATTCTAAGAATATTTTCATGATTCATTTGGATGCTTTATAAATATGGTAGTGAATGCTAGCTTTCTTCCTCATCTTTAATGGAACAATAAGAGGCACGGCATGCTTCTTCCCCCACAATTATTCTCATGTGGGTACCTTTTGGAACCAACCTTTTCTATTCATCTTTATGGTTATATAATTAATAGCCTCTAATATTCCATCTATTATTATTTTTACATCAATGTGACCTTTTTTATGTGGACTATATTCTTTACGGGAATAGGTTGTGTGTTTGATCCCCGTATTCCAAATTTTTTTAATGTTTATTTTATAATTTTACTTTTGTGCAGAGCAAGTCTGTCTGATGAGGAGGAATCCTATAAGTACTATAAGTACCCATACTGTCCAAGAAAAAAGGAATTTTTTTATAAATAACATACTCCTAATATTTGGGGTTTAGCTCTTGATTATTTGTTTTCAACTAATTTTTAAAATAAGATGATTTAAGATTTAAAAGTGATGATTTATGAACTGAATTTAGTTTTGAGGTTATGTTCGACTCGAAAGTCTGCGGTGCGACTTTTATGAAAATAAAAAGTTGAGAAAAAAAAAAAGGTTTTGTTGTGGTAGTAGATGGGCTAGGTCGATAGGCTTAGCCTTGTAGCCCACAAGGGGGGTGTGGGGGCTTGACCCCGTAGGATAAACATTTCTATTCTAGTATTTTAGTCATATCAACTGTTGGGAAAATTCGGGTTAGTTTTCCCCAAATATACAAATGTTACTATTCAGCGGAAATACCCGGCAAATCTCTAATACAAAATAATGACAGTTAAAATAGTAATAGCAGAAAATAATAACAAATAAAAACACCAGAAAATTTACGAGGTTTGGCAATAGCCTACGTCCTCGGGCGCCAGTGAACAACTCCCACTAATAAAAAGAATTACAAACTTAAGACCACAAATCAATTTCCTAAGAAACTGAGGCAAAAAGTAAATACTCAAAACAATTGGGTAATACTACAAATAACCTTAAGTGATGGGAAGAGGTGTGTTTTAGAGAAAAGGGGGGGTGACCCTTTTATAGGAAACAAAAAAGAAGAAAATCCCACATCAAACCGATGTAGAGTTCATATTGTTTCAAAGCAACAAATCTCCACCTTGACAAAAATATGAATCCCATCTCAAAACTTCTCTTCAACAAAGCTGCGCGCCTCCAAATCGCTCCAACGGAAGCGATCAAACTTTGTAATGTTGATCAAGTCCTAAATGATGATTGAACTTGATGCAATTTGTCCTCACCTTAGTCAACATATCTGCGAGTTATCACAGTCTTGATCTTACGAACTAAGACTCCACCTTCTTTAATGATTTCCGCGCAAATGATACCTCACATCAGTATAGCCGTCTAGGTGCATGATAAGCTTGGTTCTTCGCTAAATGAATAGCGCTCGACGTCCTGGCTCTTGTGGCTTTGTTTCGATGACACCCCGAATCATCAAGCAACCCTTGTAGCCATATTGCTTCATACTTTGTTTGATGATCGCCATATACGCCTCGTCGTGGACAAAGCCAGCATCGTAAGTAGACTTCGACTAGCGGTGCTTTTGCAAATAAACACATAACCATTAGTTGATCACGTTTATCGAGATCATCGACATAATGTGAATCGCGGTATCGACTACATCGCGACAAACCATCATCCTTCTCGAATATCAAACCCGACATCTAAGGTTTCTGGATGGCGCGAATCCATTTCCTTTGCTTGCGATGTTTCTTTTCGAGGATTATGCATGTACACCGCTCCACGATCCCAAGCGCATGTGAAATGTCGGGCGCGTACACACCGTAACATACATGTTACCTTGCATTTGAATAAAGGAACCTTTGACATATATTCCGGGTTCCTCTTACGTCTTTGGACAAGCGTGACACTAAGCTTGAAAATGAGGGAGCAAGTGGGGTACTTACGGGTTTGGTCTTCTCGGACATACAGCGTTGTAGTACGCTCTTGAGAATCTGCCCGAGTTAACAAAGTGTGCCCCTACATGCATCTCTTGCTATTTCCATGCAGAGAATCTTCTTGGCCGCCCCCAGTCTTTCATTTCGAACTCCTTACTGATTGGGCCTTCAATGCATATCTCTCCTTGATTCCTTGATGCTATCAACATGTCATCAACGCATACAAGAAGGTATATGAAGATCCATCCACCTTCAGCTTGCGGAAATACACTGTGGTCGAAATTGCTTACAGTGTAGTTACGGTCTATGTAGGTGATCAAATCAAACATACCCTTTGCCTTGGCGTTCGCTTTAAAACATAACGATTTGTTTCAATTTACAGCCAATTTTTCTTTGCAATGACTTTGAAACCATCTGTTTGAGTTATATAGATTTCCTCCTCGAATCACCATGTAAGATATCTTCATTATTCAGACTAGTTCCATATTAAATTACGCTGCAAGGCTAACAAAAATCGTATGGAGGGAATGTTTTCTAACGGAGAAAATACCTCGTACTCGTCGATTCCCTCATACGAGCATAGCCTTTGCTACGATCTTGCCTTATAGCGAACGTCATTCTTGTTTGGAAATCCTTCTTTACGAGAATAAACCCATTTCGTGATTTCCTTAACCCTTTGGTGATCTAGCTAGCTTCCAAGTGTGATTCTTCCTGAGGACTGCATTTCTTCATCCATGGCTTTTTCTTCCACTTTTCTTTATCGGGACTACTATTTGCTTGAAAAGTCGAGGGTATGCAGCCTTCTACCATTGGAAATGCATAAGCCACCATCTCTTCAAGCCAGAAGCGGGTTTCTAATATCTCTTCTTGGCCTTCTGATGGCAATTGGTAAATCCTGTTGCTGCTGGGAGTTCTTCGTTTGAAACCTCTTCCTCTCCGACATACCTTCATGATCACATTATGGCGGTCTTCATTGGTTTAGCTTCGATCGTGCGAAACTCCACATTTCCTAAGTACCCTCCGCTGGCTGAGTCTTCCCTCTGGCTGGCGAAAAGTGTTCTCGACACTTTTTCCATGCGTTTATTACCTTCTTGACGCAATGATTCATCAAAAGTAACATCCTGCTAGAAATAATTTTCTTGAAGATAAACACGAGTCGGTATCCCTTGACACCGGGGTAACTCCATCGTAATGCACTTATGACTACTTGGGATCGACTTAGATTCTAACTACATGATAATAGCGATTGGAACCAAACACACGTAAAGTATCATAATCATTTGCGAGGTTTCGGACCATACCTCAAGGGTGTTTGCCATTTAGTGCAGGCGATGGTAGGCGGTTTAATGAGATGACTTGCATACTATGACCTCGGTGAAGCGTTTGCCCAAGCCGGCATTGAATGACATACCCAGAACTTTCTCAGCGAGTTCGATTCATGCGTTCTGCCACCCCATTCTGCTGCGGTGTATCTCTGCTTTATGTAAAAGTCTTAGAGATGCCTTCCTTCTTCTGAAATAAGAAAATTGATCATTTAGATATTACTGTACCCGTTGTGGATCGTAGTACTTTAATCTTGCCTCCACCGTCTGGTTCTCACTTCCATTTTCTTCCATCTGAATGTTTCAAACACCTCGTCTTTGGATTTATTATACACCCAAACTCTTACGGAAAAGTCATCAACAAATGTAACAAGTAATGTTTACCTCCCAGGAAGCGGAGTCTTGGTTGGTCCCCATACGTGCAATGTGAATATAATCCAGTATACCAACTAATATTATGGATTCTTGCAAACTTCGCCCTCTTTTTATCGAACACATTGCTCACAAAAATCCAACTAGCAAGTCTTTGCACCTTTCAATAATCACTTACTGCTTGGCCAGTTTGCAAGATTTCTCTCAACTGTCCAAGTCTCATATACCTGCCTGGACATCTCGGCTACTTTGTGCGCCTCAATCTTTGTTCTTCTTTCTTGTCCCATTTCTTTGTCTTTACTTGTGATAAAGGTACAAGTTGTTTCTCCTGATGCCTTTCATCACCCTGAAGTGCTCTGAAACAACTTTAGTCCCATTACCTTGAGGAATGATAGTTAAACCTTTTGACTCAGGTTCCCGAAATGAGATTCTTTTGAGCTTGAATGCAGAACATCGATCGGCTACCCTAGTCGACCCATCATGATTCTTTAAAGTTGATTGAGCGGAGTCCAAACTACCTTGCGAGGTTGATTGTGCTGCGGATAAGATAACACCACCATCAAGTTCCGTAAAGTTGAAGAACCACTCCTTTCTGAAACACATATGGAATGAGCAGGCTGAATCACACAACCATTCATCAGTACTAGTCACTGATGACACACAAGCCAGTGAAAAATCTGACTTATCATCTTCAGCCACACATGCTTCAGATGCACCCTTTCCTTTCTTTTTATGCAGCTTCGGACAGTCTTTCTTCCAATGCCCTTTTTCGTGACAAAAGGCACATTCATCTTTTGCAAGTTTGCCTTTTGACTGAGATCTTCCCCTTCTCCCTGGTTTCGAACACTGATTATGACCTCGAGCAGTGTGGGCTTCACGGTGAGCTCTGTGTTTAATTTATCTTTTTGATCTCATTAGAATCTGGAAGTAATCGTTACTTCTTTAAAGGTTATTGTTTCTTGGTCAACATCTGCTGATAAGATGTTATTCATCGAGGAAGGGAAGCTAACGATATCAAAGCCTTATCAACATCGCTTACTTTCTCATCTAAATTCAATAAATCGAGTTACTAATGAATCAAATGCGGTGATGTGATCATTCATAGTATTTTGGTTTTATCTTGAGCCAATGCAAACTTAGTTCTTTAATATAGAGAGCTTGTTCTCAGGTATACTTCTTCATGAACTTGTCTTCCAACTCCTTCCTGACTTGCTTGAGGCGTCTCTATGGCGATGTTTCAGCTCATGAAGAGACATGATCAGATATTACCTACCTGCGATTGATTCTTGTCCAATCACCTGCATCAACATCTTACAGTGCTTTCTTCTAGTGCGACATCGAGCTCCTGTTGGAAAAAGAACATCTGCCTCCTGCTTGCCACATGCCAAAGTTGTGGTGCCATCAGTTCATCACCATCAGAATTTGGTATTAGTCACCATTGATCTTAGTGAGAGTCTTGTCGGTGCCTTAAAGGTTGATGGTGCTGGATTCAAATTAGACATTTACACCTTGAATAAGTTTGTCACTACGGAATGTCAATATCTCGGCCGAATCTTTTCTGTGTGGAATCAGACAAGCACCCAACCATAGAGCATACTTTCGAAACTATAGAAGCGAAAATGCAAAAGCGAAAAGGAACCTTTTCGATGTGGAAGATCGAGATAACACTTTGCATAACCACGAGGCATACTCAGTGGAACTACAGCTCGATACCAATTGTTGGGGAAAATCCGGGTTGGATTTCCCCCGAATACACAAATGTTACTATTCAAGCGGAAATACCCAGACAAATCGCTAATACAAAATAATAACTGACTAAAGTATTAATAGCGAGGAAAATAATAACAAATAAGAACCTGAAAATTTCGAGGTTGTGATAGCTACGATCCTCGGGCGCCGATGAACAACTCCCACTAATAAAAAGAATTACAAACTTAAGACCACAAATCAATTTCCTAAGAAATTGAGGCAAAAAGTAAATACTCAAAACAATTGGGTAATACTACAAATAATCTTAAGTGATGGGAAGAGATGTGTTTTAAAGAAGAGGGAGGGTGGCCCTTTTGTAGGAAACAAAAAGGAAGAAAATCTCACATCAACCGATGTGGGATTCATATTTGACAAAAAGCAACATCAACATACTAAAGTTATTTCTCTTTTCCGTTGTACTATGTAATTATTTTTATATTCATAGTAAAGCTTTATCCTTTGCTCGTAGTTTTTTTCTCATAAGGGTTTCACGTAAATTAGGTGTTTTTCTTTGTTTTCGTATTTTATTATTGTGTCATTGATTTCAACAAAAAACATATTGACAATGAGGCCTAATTCAATGGTTAAAGGATTAGATGAGACATAAGAAATAACAAAGTTCGAGTCTCCGTGAAAACAAAATACTATAACATTGTAATTCAAAAGGAATAGAAATTAAAAAAAAAAAGACTTAAAAGCATCTTGGGTGATTCTAAATGTTATTTTTAATTGCTCATCACGTCTAATTCAAATGGTAGAGCCTCAACGTTAAATAACAAAGGGGACATAGGAGGGAGGGGTCTCGGATTCGAGTCTCAGTAAGAATAGATACTATTTTGTATGTCAAGTGCATAGTTTGTAAAAAAAAATGTTAATTTTAATTAAGGTGATTTTGCTTTATTTATTATTCTTGGTTCTCATTTATATCCTAGATCTCTTTAATTATTATTTAAGACTTCATGCTTGTATCACTTGTATCAAATGTATTTTTATTTTAGAGCTAAACATTTTAATTATAATGTAGTAAATTGTTAACCTTAGGATACTGTCTCCTTTCTAATGTCCTTATTTTTTGAAACGTTGAACGCTTTACCACATAAACTCGACATAATATACATATTGTATGTAACTTAGGTGCACAAAAAGATGAATAAAAATTCCAAGCTACAGGTAGGCTTATTATAGGATAATAAATCGAAGTCTTAGGTTTTTTACATGATAATAAATGATTCACGTTAATGGGTTCATGAAATTAGGTAATCCATAAGATGCTACAGTACTCTATACCTAAATATTGGAGTAATGACTTATCTTAGTCATCAAGATGGTTTCTAATGGTGAATACACTTATATGCACTGTTATATATTGGACAAAACATAGGATAAATCATGATATTATTAGGTAATGAAGATTTACCATGCTACCAGCTATTAGGTAATGATGATTTACCATGCTACTTTATTGCTTAGACTTATAACCTCGAGACAAAGTTGAGCTATTAGGTAATGAAGATTTATCATGCTACTATCTATTAGGGAATGTTTCCGAAAATTAATAAAAAAATTAAAACAAAAAATTCTTGAAAAAATGTTGTTTGAAAACTAATCTCAAGTATAACGTAGTTTTTTTTCACATAAGCTTGACATATAGGATAAAGCTTCAAAAGATGTGTTTTGATAGTAAAAAAAAAACTGAGAGAAAAGTTATATAGAATATGTCTTTTCAAGATACATTTTCAATTTTTTGAATTTTTAGAAAATGTTTATTTTCAAAAGATACTTTCAATATAAAATTTTCAATAATTTAAAAAGTGTTTCTTCAATAAACATTTTCAGTTTTTCAAAATTTTAGAAATTGTCTCCTCAAAAGACACTTTTAATATAAATTCAAAAATTTTAAAATTATGAAGGTGTTTCTTCAAAATACACTTTCAGTATAACATTTCAATAATTTAGAAAGTATCTTTTTAAAAGACACTTTTAGTCTAAATTTAAATTTTTCAAAATTATGAAAGTGTCTCTTCAAAAGACATTTTTAGTATAAATTTAAAATTTTCAAACTTATGAACAAAATTTTCAAAATTATGAAGGTATATCTTCAAGAGACACTTTTAGCTTACATAAATTTTTTTTTAAATTAGAGAAAGTATCTCTTCAAAAGACACTTTTAAAAAAAAGACACATTTATATCCACATGGAAAAAACTACATCAAATTTAGAAATATTTCTAAACCTTTCTATTTGAAGAATATTTTTTCTTTTTTACACTAATGGTCTAAAAAGGCATCAATTAGGTAATGATGATTTACCTTGCTACTTTATTGCTTAGACTTATAACCTTGAGAGAATGTTGAGCTAGCTAGTGTTGAGGTAATTAATAGTAGAAGATATATATTTCTTATTTCATTTTAGACCTAGGGACAAAATTTGAGGAGATATAGATTCTAGATGTTTTTTTTTTTCTGAAAAAAAAAAGAATAAAAAAAATCCTTACATACCATGTTTTTCATAGGTATGTTCAAGCTTGTTTCAAGCATAAAAAAATTAAGTAATTATGTAATTTATTTTTTGAGTGATTTCTTTTGAGAACTAAGTTAATTGAGCTTATAGGATTTAGTTTTTAAGAGTTTTGAGAGGTTTTATTGCAATGTTTTTATTTTGGCCCAAAATCTAAAAAGAGATTGTTAATGTACTTATTAGGGATAAGGTGCATAAATGCCCGACTTTTAGTCATATGTCAAATTTAGCGCTTTAATTTTTTCGGTCTAAAAATACCCCAAACATTTAATATCATAGCTAAGTCATGCTCCTACTGTTACGAACTTGCACAGATGAACAAACAGGTGTTTAACGCCAATGACATGGAACGCCATGTGTATATCTCTTTTGTCCCTAACCTGAGATCAAATTTTCCCTCCAATTTAACCCTAATATGAGATCAAAATTAAAGGGGGGAAAACCCTAAATTCAAACCCTAGATCTAATATCAAAATTAAGAGAGAAATTTCTCCTAAATTTTCCCTAATTTGAGATCGAATTTTTCTCCCAATTTTACCCTAATATGATATCGAAATTAAAGGGGAAAACCCTAACTTTTGCCCTAATTTGAGATCAAATTTCAAACCCCTGCCCCCCAAATTTTACCCTAATTTGAGATTGCAATTAAAGGGGGGGAAAACTCTAACTTCAAATCCTAATTCTGATATCGAAATGAAGAGGAAAATTTTCCCCAAGTTTGCCCTAATCGGAGGTCGAAATTTTCCCCAAAATTTCCCCTAATCCAAAATCTAAATTAAGGAGGGAAATTCCCTAACTTAGATGATGATGATTTGGGAAACAAGAGAGAGAGAGGAGTGTTGGTGGCGAAGAAGGTAACAGCAGGAGAAGGGTTAAGAGGTAGATTCAATGAGCTTTTCCTTCAATAGTAATAACTGAAGAAACGATTCGAATCAAACACCTTCAATTGCTTCCCATAATAATTCCTCTTACAATTCAATGCCAGATGATCTTGCAACTAACAAATTAAGATTCAGGGCTTTATTTTGTGTCTCCTAGATTTTCCTTTTTCTTTTTTTTGAGAAAGGGTTTTTCCCTCTTTAATTTCTATCTCAGATTAGGGTAAAATTAGGAGAAAAAATCAATTTCAAGTTAGGGACGAAAGAGATATACATGTAGCGTTCCATGTCAGTGGCATTAAACGCCCATTTGTCCATCTGTGCAAGTTCATAACGACAGGGGCATGACTGAACTACGACATTAAAAGTCAGGGGTATTTTTGGATCAAAAAAAACTTAGGTTCCAAATTGGACATACGACCAAAATTCAAAGGTATCTATGCACCTTATCCTGTATTTACTAGGTTGATAATTTTATTCTAAGGATCAAGTGCACAAATGTCCTCGAGTTTTGCACGTATATTCCACTTTGTCCTTTAACTTTTTTCTGATCTCAAAATATCCTTAATGTTTACTTTTGTAACCCAACTATGCCCTTGTCGTTTGAAAATGATATTGATGGACAAATGTCTGTTAAAATACTGTTAAACACCCTACATGTGTTAGAGTTTCCAACCAGATTGTGGCTTTTTTTACTAAGGTGGGTATGGGTGACTACGGAAGTAAAAGCCCGAAAAATATCTTGGGATCAAAAAGGTTAAGGGGGCAAAGTGGGAAATAAGTGCAAAACTCAAGGGCATTTGTACATCTTATCTCTTTTATTCCAAATATCAAGATTCAAGACTACTTTACCACCACTGGGATTTATTGATTTCAAGAGCAAGATTGAAGACTTATAAAAGTCACACAAGTTAAGGTAACTATGAAGATTAACTTTAATTGGAATCCATAATTGGTTCAATTTCAAACATAATCAAAGGTCGCTTAGTCATTATTTGGTTAGTTTTATATCTTTTCCTCCTGAACAGGGTAAAAGGAATCTTAACATCGGAAACTTGAGCTCTTAACCTTATAAAAGGACACAAAAAAGCAAAGGTTGGCTCTGACCGTTGGATAAAACACAAAATTAGGATTAACTGTTCATAATGGAATGATGGTTTGAAAAAGTATATAATCGTTGAGAAAAATAGGTCCTAAACAATATATTAAAAAAAAGCCTAAAAAACTTACAATCATAATAAAAAAGATAAGAGGAAGTTAGGAAGGGGTCCAAAAGAATTCCAAAGGCAGCACAAAGACACCATTGAACTCAAAATTAGTCATGAAAACAAGCAAACTTGTTAAAAATAATGAATATGTTTGGTTCATGTTTTTGAAAATTATTCTTGAGAACAGTTTTTAAAAAATATAAAGAACATAATTTTAGTATTCTCTTAATTTATTATTTTCTATATTTTTTATGTTTCTCATAATGAAAAAAGAGAGGAACAAATTGTGTTATTGATCTTGATTTTCTTGTTCTTATTATTTTTTATAACATGAAATAATTTTTAAAAATAAGAACTAAACCCCTAATATATCTCTAGTTTTTCCTACCTATCAACAAAAAGAAGGAATTAATATAGGGGAAAATGGCCAGTACTCAAAGATGCAAGCAAAGTGTTAGAAATATCTAATGTGATATGACACTAATGATTAGAGGATTATGATAAGGATATAACTAGCTTTAGGTCTTGCATTGTCCACTAATGGTTTTTTTATCCCCAACCATCTATTTCATAGTTGTCATTGTAATTATTAATGAAAAAAAAAAAGATACTCTTCAACCACACCTTTGATTTTCTGGAATTGATTCGTTCGTACAGTGTTTTAGTTAATAAAAGCCTTTATTTTAATATACAATGTTTCTCCAAACAGTACTGAAGGTTACTTTGGTGGAAGGGTAATTAGTGAATACTGTGCACTAGATGAAGATAGAGAAAAAGTCTAATTAAATAATTAGCACCATTCTCTCTTACTTTATTTAATTACTAAATCATTGGAGGAGAAGATTGGATGCCACCTCACTGTCTTAATTTATTATAAGTTCAGCCGCCCGTCTTAGGTTTCCTCGCCAAGTGGAATTACTTGTTTACTCCAACATGCACTATTCTATTAATTCTCAGTTTCAATAATTTGATAACTTTTTTTACTAGAATTAAAATAAAAAAATAAATCAACAACTTAGGTTAAAAAAAAGAATATTATATATATACAAACTTCAAATCATTACTAGTGGCAGCATCAAGGCCTATTTTCTATTGTCCACAGCCTTTATCATGTCTCCTATCAGCAGTACTCGATCACTATGCCATCTTGCTTTTCTTTAAAGTACAGTAATTAAATGGGATAAGCTTGAATTCCTGGAAGTTGGTCATATATGATGCCCCTTTGGGTTTTTGAATACATTGTCATCATAGAACAACTGATAATGCTTCATTAATCTTGGGTTTTCTTTTTCTTTTTCTTGTTACCCATTTGTTTATATAGCTAATTTACACCATGGCTAGATAGATGTATACTTTTTTTATATCTAATCACTTTGTAATATAACGTTGTAGTATTATGTTCTCAAAAAGACTCAAATCAGTTTTCTTTTTTGTGTCTTGTTCAATCGTTAACTACTACATCAGGTTTCATTGACGATAGATATATACTTATTAAACTGTTATTTTATCAATATTGGGTAGGATTATGTTAAAAGTGCCTTTAATCCTTCAAATCTTTATGAGCAACTCTTCTATCCTATCTTATTTTTAGGAAAACACATTTCTTGGATATAAAGTAGGATAGTACTTATATCTTTTTATGTTTATAATCACTTTATATGATAAAGTGATATCCAAGTGACTATTTTGAAAGTGTTTTTGAGATTTTGCTACAAGAAAAGTGCTTTTGAGCGTTAATTAGAAGTTGTATGCATGTTTCTTAAACCTTTTTAAAATCACTTTCAAATTAACAAGCTTCATTTATAAGAATTTATAATTGTTTGCAAGCTTGTCATTCATTCAAACTTTATTTATTAATTATTTTTAGAAACAGTTTTGAAAAACATTTTAAAAGATTTCTTTTTAAATTATTCTTTCCTATGATGTTTTATACTAAAAAAGAAAACAAAAATTGGGAACCTAAAAATATTTTTTTGAAAACAATTTTGTATGTCTAATTGTCTAGTGCATTATTTTAATCATTTATCATATTTATTAACAAAATTTTAAAATTTTAAAAACATGAATAAGTAAAAACAATTAAAAAATGTTATCTCACCATTATCCATTCTTTACTCTCCAGGATCAGCTTTCGCATAAGTTTCAGTGTCTTTTTTGACTATTAATTTTTTCTTTCTATCCATGGATGGCACATGCCTAAAAGTAGTTATCAGTCATCACCTCCCTTGGTAAAATTAAAAGGTTGGAAATATTTAATTACTTCCCTTGATATAGTCTGTGCATTAGGAAACTCATCATGTGCTTGTATTGTTTGCCTTTAGTAAATCAGACGATATGAAACTCATTCACAACCAAAGAAAAACCCCTCATTTTATTACTATTATTACACTATTAGGCTGCATGCATCAGTATGTATTCTCTTGCAACAATTCATTTGTTTCCACTTAAACAAAATGGAAGGTATCCAAGTTGTTCTTGTTGGATGTAGTGAATGAAATTCACTGAATAATTCTTTGTTCAGAATTTTATGAATTTCAGTTATATGGATTTATTGACATTAAATGAAGAAATTAATGACATTCAATGAATAATTAATTTCGGAATTTTAAGAGTTTGGAAAGTCAAAAGGTTTGGCATTCCAAAGGGTCAGGTCTCTCCTTTATATAAAGGTCATCATAAGGTGACCAAAATGGAAAAGGTCATCGAGTCTCGAGTTTTCCGTCCATCGTCCTTTTGTCAGTTATAGTGCAAACACATCATCAGTTCGCTGGAGTGGCGACAATGTGTTTTTGTCGACAATTCGATAACCGTTTTATCCTAGAAGACAGACGCCTTGGGAATCTCAAAGCACCAGTGGAGATGCGAATTTGTCTTAAGGAAATTGTGAATTTCACAAGACTCGGTTGTTCTCTACTTTGGTTTATTTCTCCTTCACTCTCTATTACTTCACTTCTGGTTATTAGGGTTGTTCGAGCTAACCATCTTTATGCAGGTGCAAACCTTTTTCCAACAATCTTAAGACAAATCTCCTCCATGAAAAGCTGGTGTTTGGTTTGGTTTTGGCCTGGAAAAAAAAAAAAGAAAAGTTTTCCTACATGGCAAAGCAATCGCCTCAAATTTATTATAACCTTGTGAACCTGTGATGGTTGGGTTCTGGAATAATTTGGTGGGGTGTGGGGAAGAATGAGACTTTCATTTGTATGCTTGTAAGGTAAGCAAAAAATTGATGTCCGGGAGAATAGGTTTCTTTTAAGGGTAGAACGTGTCCTCAAAGCGGGGAAAAGGGAAAAGGAACCTTGACACAGTTCTCATTGAGGTTTTTTTTGGAATTTTTTTTATATGTGTCTTGGTTTATCCTCTCAAAAAAAAAAAAAAGGGCATATATTTTCCTTTTTAGATAAAAAGGAAAAGTGTCTTGGAAAAAAAATTAACCTTTTTGGAAATAATGTTTGGAACATTGATTCCAAAAATAGTTGTTTGAGGTTTTAAAAGGGACAAATATATCTCCTTTAATTGGAAATTAAAGCTTCTAGGAACCAAACAAACATGTGGTTTGTTGGTTTGAAAAATCCTTATTGAAACATACAAGGAGTTAGCTGATTTGGAAAAATCCTTGTTGCAACAGTACAAGGACAAATATCGAACTTGAGACCTTGTGTAAAAGATTCTAATTGCCTATTCGGAATCTAAACCTTTAAGCTATAATTAGGGATTGTGTTGAATTATTGGAATTGACATTTTCTTGAATATTTCGAAAATGTTTTTTGAATCCAATAACGGTGTTGTGACTGAATTTACTCAAGTAGTTATGGTTTACTTTGGGAATTGCAACAGTCTCATGGAAATTCTTAAAACAAATGGTTATTGCCAAATTCACAGTGGAATTTGAGTTTATAACATTAGAGAAAAGTGGGAAAGAGGTTGAACGGTTACAACAATTCTTAAATGACGTTTCTAGGTGACCAAAACTTATGTCTCCAATATGCATACATCGTGACTATTAGTAAAACACTAAGCAGTATGGATAATGGTAAGTCTAGACATATTAATCGTAGACATATTACCATTAGTCAACTACTCTCAGTTTGTGTTATCTCTCTGGACTATGTAACGTTTAAGGATAACATTGTGGATCTGCTAACCAAAGGGTTAAATAGAGAGTTAATTGAAAAGTCATCGAAGGGAATGAGACTAAAGCCCACAAAAGAATAAGTCGATATGGTGGATACCTAACCTAGTTGACTGGAGATCCCAAGATCTAGGTTCAAAAGGGACAACTAAACTATAAAGACTTGGTTATATCACTGTGGGGATCTTACCTTGTTCATTCCTATAATGAAACAATGATGCTCATACGAAGTAGGTTAAGCTATGCTTTTAATGATCTCTATGCATTGGAAAGAGTAACATGAACTACTCTTAATTTAAGAGATCACCTATGTAAGAGTGAAGTGGGCCGCTTCAAAGGGAATTGAATAGGGCACAATTCCTATTAAATTCTTGCAGAACTAGGCGGATGTCCATGGCCAAAATGGATATAAAAGTGATAAATGAAATGTGCTCGGGAAGATTCCTGCAGGAGATATGTCATCGTCTACACAAATGGCATAACAGTTCAAGGACATAGTGTCTACTGTTTAGCTAGTAGAGTAAACATATTTTTACAAGGGAAGGTTCAAAGGGTAACACCTACCTCTCCTATGCAAGTTTCAACCATTGCTTCTATAACCAAGTCTGTCTTGTATTTAGTCATCAATTTCATTCATGTGGGGAATTGTTGGATGTAGTGAATGAAATGAATGACATTCACTAAATAATTCTTTGTTCAGAATTCCATGAATTTCAATTATATGAATCTATTGACATTAAATGAAGAAATTAATGACATTCAATGAATAATTAATTTCAGAATTCTAAGAGTTTGGGAAGCTAAAAGGTTTGTCATTCCAAAGGGTCAGGTCTCTCCTTTATATAAAGGTCATCATAAGGGGTGACCAAATGGAAAAAGGTCATCGAAGTCTCGAAGCCTCGTCCTTTCTCACTCTTTGTCTGATAGTGCACATCATCGTCACCGGCGGCGTACGTGTTTTTATCACCATCTCGACATCCTGCTTTATCCCGGGAGATGCATTTTTAGGAATCTCAAAGCACCAAGTAGTGAAAGCGACTTGTCTTAAGGAAATTGTGAATTTCACAAGACTCGGTTGTTCTCTACTTTGGTTTATTTCTCCTTCACTCTCTATTACTTCACTTTTGGTTATTAGGGTTGTTCAGGCTAACCATCTTTATGCAGGTGCAAACCTTTTTCTAACAATTCTTGACACTAAAAATAATTTTTTGGGCCCAAGTGGTAGTGAAATTGGTCGAATATATATGCCAAGCTCAAACTATGCGAAGCCAACCCAATCCGATAAAGCCCAAATTCATGATAATCAACCCATGAAAAGGTCTAAGGACATTTATGAAATTTTAAAAAAAAATTCAAAGCTACCAATAGAGAATATTAAGATTGTCTCAAAAGCAAAAGGTGGAGGAGACTTTTTCTCCAAGTCAGGACATGACAAAGTACATGGGCAATGGTGGAAATCTACTTAAGGAGCAAGACTCCTAATTGACAGCATGGACAGCTATTGGGATAGTGGGTTGGTGTAGTTTCTCTAATGAGAAAATGAGCTGGTGAAGTTACTAAGGGATGCCTATAAAATGAGGACTCAACAGCAATTTTGGGAGATAGATCAATCAACCATGACTCAAGACCGAGCAAGAGCATTTTATTTTTCTACAAGTTTATCAGCCGTCTTTTCTAGATTTTTAGCTTAGTTTTACATGTTTTTCTTTACAAGCATTTGTTACTTCAAAGCTTTCTTGCTTCAGTACTTGATTTGCAGTCCAATTCTATAATGAAATCTACTATTTTTCTAGCTAGTCCGTTAAGTTTCCTTTTACTTTTCAATTCAGTCTATGCAATCTAATTTTCAAGGTATTTTTTCGCTTAAATTCTAGAGAACTGTCAAGGGAACTAGGGGATCTATTTTTCACTTGAGCAGAAGTTAGATTTCGACACAGTTTCAATTCGGAAATACTATAATTTCTTGACACACCTACGCATTCACTAATTTTCGTGCTTTTTGTATGTTCTGGTGAATTCCACTAGAAAATCCATCAAACATGTTTTTGGCACACCCGGTGGGATACATCATTGTGAAAATCCCACATCTTTTTGTTTTTTTATATAGTTGTGCATATTCCACGGTCGAACCATTTTTCCTAAAAAATGCCACCAAAATTGAGGAGTAAGACAATTGTAGAGTCTCGATTCAGATCCGATGTCGAGAAGCAAAGACAGAAGGAAAAGTTTCCAGCCTCTGTGAGAATGTATAGAAAAACCTAATGAATTCTCCAAAGACGATAATAGAGAATCCATCCAACAACCCTATTGAATAAGTGAAAGGAAGGGGTGCAGGTAATGGATGTGCCTATTCTTTTCTCTAATAATTTTAATGAATTTCAGGCTCTTGTAGAAGAAATAAAGAGCCAAGGAATGATCATGACTGCCTTTATGGAAGAAATGAAGTAGCAATCTCAATCCATCTTAGAGAACCTTAGAGAAATAAGGCAACCAAGGTAGGAAATTGCTTCTAAGCCTGAAAGGCAATTTTCTAACGAACTCAGAGGGCAACATTCTAAGAAGCTATGAGAAGTTGGTGAATTTCACCACTCACCTATGCAGGCAAAGGCTAGATACTTTCCTCCCCATAGGAGAGAGGGTGGTACTCTAGAGAACGTAGCAGGGGAAAGTCCTAATGTAGTCAAAACCACAGCCCCTCAGAGGATTTTTGCTTAAACTAATCCAATTACACAACCTAGAGCATATGAAGAAGGCTTTTCTTTCAATGGAGGCTTAGACGACATCATGGTTGCCTGCAGAAGTGAACTGCAATAGGGGACAACAAGTTCCTCAACAACCTTTTGGGTAACCAGCCCTAGTACAAGATTTAGGAGCAATCAGAGAGGCGATGCAGGAGTTATATGGGCTAGGCCTCATGCAAATTAGCCTCCCGGAGTTCTACATACCTTATCCATAAATGATAGACAAGGAGAACCCCTACCTAAGGAGGTACAAGATCCTTGATTTCTCTTTGTTCTCTAGAGAAGATGGTAAATCCACTCTGGAGCATGTTGCTAGATTCACTGTGCAATGTGGGGAATTGGGTAACTACGAGAATTTATATTATTTCAAGCTTAAACTGTTTCCTAACACTTTGACAGGGGCAACATTCACTTGGTATACAACATTGCCAAGGAACTCCTTCGAAGTTGGCAGGAGATGGAAAGGCATTTCCACACTCAGTTCTTCAGGGCTAAGCTTGATGTATGTATTGCATAACTGTCTAGAGTGACTCAAAGAAATAGGGAGACTGTTGATTTGTTTATCTCCCGGTTCAAGAAGATGAGAAACATAGGCAAGATCCATTTTCCAGAGACAGAGTACGTGAAAATGGCCTAAAGAGGTTTGGACATTGAGTTGAGGAAAAAATTCCAAGGTATGGAATTTAGAGATTTTTATGAACTTGCGTACTTGCAGATGCATCACGAGGAGCCGTTTCAAGGAGGAAAGTTATAGGAGGAAGAAGTCCATGGGAACCTATTGTCAAGAGGTGAACCAGGAGGTGGCAGTGGCAGATCTATCTAATACAAGGACATTCACCTGTCAACTTTTGGTAGAAAAGACACTTGATTTGTGGAAGAAGACACAAATTGCTAGTATACAAGTCCAATATACTTTTGAGGTAGCGAAGATAGAGGAAATATTCGATTTCCTGGTGAAAGAAAAATTCATTACCTTCCCTAAAGACCACCGGATTCCTAGTAAGGATGAACTAAGGGGAAAGACTTACAAAGAAGTACCACACCACAACCACACTACTAATGCATGTCAGACTTTAGAATGTCATACAGATGTGATCAACAAAGGGATACTCAAGTTCCTTGAAAAAAAAGAGGCTATAGCAATGGATGAGGATCCTTTCCCACCAGTGGCCTCAATCAACACTGTTAGCTTTGATTTAAGAGCATTGATAGAATCCAAGAAGGCGGGAAAACTCTCTCTAAGAAAGGTATGGGTCTCTAAATATTGTCTGGTTTGTGTTGATAAGTTGAAAAATTAGTCGTCTGCAGTTTGTACAGATCCTCCAATAGGGAGAATGTGAAGCCCTAAAATTCGGGGTCTCACATCACCAATCAACTAATCGAATGCCTGGGTGGATATCGTGTAACCCGATAATTACACCGCTAAGGCCCCATTTACCGGGATCCATAATTTAACAAAAATCGAATAGAGTCTCCTTTGTACGAGGAACTCTATCCAAAACCCAACCTGCACAATATACAATAACATGACCCATCAGAGTCCCAATATAACACAATGACCGCACTTAGTCCATTTATGAGTAAAAATTGACCACACCAGTCCCATTTATCCTCATTCATATAAAAACATGTAAGACCATATTAAAACAGCCTTATATGAGTTCACTCACATAACTCTTTACATAAAGGTACATGCCAAAATTTATTTACTCTAAAAATATTACAAAAATAATCATAAAGCCACAAGTCGACTTTCTTCACTCTCGAGGCCCCGGATGAGAGCCGCCCACCAACTCATGTACCACACCTGAAATGTTATCCCATATAGGGTGAGACACGCCTAATAGAGTAATTCCTACAGAGGCTACTCCCCACCTAAGTGCACATGCAATGTTCACCTTTGACACTTTTCACATTCACATCAACAATTCCAAGCAAGAATATGCAATCTTAGGTTGGAATTCTACATGTCATGCCATGAAATGAGATGAGACTTACTCATGCACCATACCTAAGTCTTTACCAACTCCCACCACACAATGCAATGCCAACGTGATAAAATCCGTCATTGATGAATTACATCCAATGATCATTTTCGAAACAAAATCATTTGTTTATAAACCAAAAGCTTTTTGGATGTTAAACCTCGAATGATCATTTCATATATAAAACTCATGTGTCTTTTCGGGCAGCGAATTTTCGAGGTCTCACCTAGGCTCCGCACGCCTTCCTAAACTTTTTGGACTTTCACTGTTGGAGTGTATGAACTAATACCGGGTCTTTCACCCGAGGGAGTGTCTAACCCTTCTTGCTATTACCCAACACAAGTTTTTTTCCATGTTATGCAACAGTGCAACTCTGTTGGACTTCATCCAATGGTATCAATCCCACTCATCAATCACCAATTGTGGTGTTTGATCTCAACCATGCACTCACGCCCATGAAATGCGATGTCCCTATGCATTTGCAATGTGATGCGCCCTTGCATGTCAATGTCATGTCACATATGTGATGAATGTCATATGGACAATTTAATTCATACATTTTACCATGTATCATGGACAATTATATTATATGCATATAATCTCCAAAACAAACATTCATTTCAATGTCAATGTGTACATATATCAACATTCATCAAAAGACAATTAACCAAATCATGTTATTACAAAATCAAGTAATAACAACTTTAACTCTCAAGGCCAAATGTGAAATATAAAATGTTCACAAAACAATTTCACACAACGGTTCCCAAACCCGCCCCAAACAAGCCTTGAACCGGCTAAAACTGCCAAACAAGCCTCCTTAGCAAATCAATTATTCTTTTTTTTTTAATCCAAACAATCCCCCTAAACAATTTTTGGGACATACTATACACAACCACAAATCAATTCACCAAACCAACCACAAACAGGCCGCAAAGCGGCCATTAAAGCCATTTAAAACAGGCCAAACAACCCCTTAGCAATCCGAATTATTCTTTTTAATCCAAACAGTCTCTAAACGATTTTTGGGACATACTATACACAACCACAAATCAATTCACCAAACCAGCCACAAACGGGCCATAAAATTAAAGCCGTTTAAAATAGGACAAACAACCCCTTACCAGTCCGGATTATTCTTTTTAATCCAAATAGTCCCTAAACAATTTTTGGGACATACTATACAAAACCACAAATCAATTCACCAAACCGATCACAAACGGGCCGCAAAACGTTCATTAAAGCCATTTAAAACAGGCCAAACAGCTCCTTAGGGCATTAACACAACCAAACTCCCTTAAAACAATCCTAAGGTTAGAAATAAACCAAAGTAGGAAGAACCCCGCCTTGGCGTGAGTAGAATGGTAGGAGGTCTTATAGAAATTCCTAAACCCGGGAAACTTTGATTTCCCCCAAATCTACTTCATTGGATCTTTGGTGAAATCCCTCTTTTTTGGTACACACGTGTAGCCCTCTTCGAGACGATGAACTTTTAGTTCTTGACGGAACTCCGTGGATCGTCGAAAGAAGTGTTGGACTCTTTCTTTCTCTCCCTCTTGCTCTCTATCACATTTTCTCCCAGCAGAAAATATGTTATTTCCTTTTGTCCTAAGCCTCTTATTTTAATGTTTAAATGGTTAGCTCACATCGCTCCACATGTCCATGACTTGTTCGGGTTCGTTTCTGCCCCGAAACGATTTATTTCGTCCCGGTTTAAGTTCAAATTATTTTATATGAACTTTATTTAAATTATTTTCCACTTTCAGGATTTTTCTTAAAAATCCCTTTTTTGGGGTCCAACTGACACCCGTCGCCCTGAAAATCGTGAAAAATCCGACTATCAAGGAATTCAACGAAATTCATCTAGATAACTAGATTTCACGAGACGAATCCAACGGTGAGGTCCATTTTGTCATCCGAGATCTAGAAAATTTCAGGCCTGTACTGTAGCGGTAATTTACCCGTTTTGCCATTTTTCAGAAAAATTCAAATTTGCCCGGGTTTTACAGAGAAATTCAATGAAGGGGATACAATAGGGAAGAGAGCAACATAACCTCTTCTCCAAGGAAATGAAACTTTCTCCAAAAGGCAAGATGAACTCCCCAAGAGATGGGTTCGTTCCTCCTAGAGAAAAGGCTGTAGAAAGGCCCACCCCTCCACGAGATAGGTTCACTGCTCTAAGGAAAAATGATGTAGGCAGATTCAGAAAATATTCCTCAAGAAATAGAGTCCTTTCCCTAAGGGGTAAGTTCACTCCTCCAAATGACAAAGTTGTAGGGAAAGTTACTTCTTCATGGGAGCTAGTAGGGGAAGGACATGTTCCTCCAGCCAAGCCTATTTTTCCAGGAGGTGGACCCAGTTCTCCAAGGTATAGAATGATGTCTCCCAGAGACAAATTCACTTCTCCAAAAGATATAGTGGGAAACAAACCTGTTTTTCCAAGGGAGAGAGTTGAGGGCAGATTTCCAAGAGGTGGATCTGGGGATAGAGTTGTTCCTCCAAGTAAAAGAAGGTTTCTACTAGATGATATAATCACTTCTCCAAAGAGTAGATTATTTCCCCCAAGCGAGAAGATTGCAAACAACTTCACTTCTCTAAGGGAGCTGGCAAGGAAAGGACATGTTCCTCCCGTCAAGCCTGTATTTTCAGGAGGTGGACCTAGTTCTCCAAGGTACAAAATGATGTCTCCCAAGGAAAAATTCATTTCTCCAAAAGATATAGTGGGAAACAAACCTGTTTTTTCAAGGGAGAGGGTTGTAGAGATGGAAAGTCCTGTGATGGGTATGGTACAACCAAGGAAGTAAAAATCGGTTTTTTCGGCCAATTTTTCGGGCGACGATCGGTTTTCGCTGGGTTGGAACGATTTTGGGAAGGAAAATCGGAAGTAAAATCGTAGAAAATCGCTGATTTTTTCGATAAACCGATTTTTCCCGAGCAAACCGATTTTTTGGAAAAACCGATTTTTCCGGGAATTTCTGATTTTTCGGTCTAAAAATATGAAAAAATTGCTTCCTCATGGTTTCTAACTCCACCCAAAATGCCTGGAATTGGCACCCTCTAACCACCAAGCCATTGATTGCACTTATTATATATAATGCAAACTTTTTTTATATTATCTTATTATTTATTTGTTCATAATCCCTTTATAATATTTTATTTTATTTTTATTTTACATTATAACTTATAATATTTTTAAATCAAATATTAATTTGAAAAGGAAAAGAAATAAAATAATATCATTTAAAATTTTAAAATTATAATATATAATATTTTGAATCTCCTCATTATCTACATAATATTTATATTAATAACAAAACAAATAAATAATATTTCTTTAACATAATAATATCCTCGAATATATTAAATATAACATAGAATTTAATAATTACTAATCCATTTGATTTTTAATTTACCTTTAATTAAGATAAGAATCATTTCTCATAATCTATATAATTAAAATATGAAAAATTTTAATAACCGATATTTTTGTAAAAATATCCACCGATGAGTTTTACCGATATTTCCGAGAGCTTCAGTAAATCCAATTACCGATATATCCGTATTTACCGATATTTTGATCCTTGGGTACAGCAGAGAAAAATTCCCCAAAGGTTTCCAAGACTCAGAAGAGGAGGATGTAGAGGCAAAGAGCAACTGATAGAAGGTAGCTCATTGATGTACCTAATAAAACACTCTTGAAGGAGCGCATGGAATTAGAGAAAGTGAATGAACGAATGGTTCCTAGCTTGGAAAAAACAAAGTTTAGGAGGTAAGCTACAGAGGATATGGAGTTAATGAGCAGTGCAGATGAAGTGATGGACTCGGAGACCTTATTAATAGGTGAAATCCCTCTTTCATTAAATTGTTCCACTGTTTCTTTAACATTGCCAACTATCTTCAAGTCAAAAAAGGCAAAGGAAGACCTAGTGGAGGTAGAAGGAAAGCACCCTACGACAGAGGAAGATGAGAGCCACGGTGGGATCATCATAGAATCCTCTAAAGAATGCAGACCACAGAAGGTGATACTTGAGAAACCCTTTGTGGAAATGACTAGGCACATAAACCCTTTGTCATGCCCCTACCACCCTCATCCTCGAAGAGAGGGCACGGACAGATCTGGACCTTTTTAACCCGCTTTCCGACTGGGTGGGCCCATTTCATATATAATTCCATAATAAAATAAAACTTCTAATACTACCACCGTAGTAGTGTTTAAACTATCATGTATATATTCCTGAGTTACATTTACTTATACATAAACCAATTCCACTAATATCAAAATATTACATTTACATTCCAAAACAAAAATAAAAAAGCCTACATCATGTGGACTTCTATTGTTGTGTTGGCCTTGTTGTATGCGGAATGCCTCGGATGTCCTTTTCAGTACCTATACGGATGAAACACCCGTGCTAAGCTTATAGCTTAGTGGGAAACAGATAACAGATATGACCACTTGGAGTGGTCCACAATTACAGGATACATATAACATAATGCATTTGTAAGAGTTTACGTATAACAAAATTCTATAACAGAATTTTCATATAACGTAATTCTTATAACGGGGTTTTCATATCTCCCGTAGGTGTTCAGAACAAAGATCTTGTACAGAAGGTACCTATAGGTACAATACGTAACAGAGCAAAACTGATTACTTATACTTTCTTCTTGTTCATTATTCATATTCTTATCATATAAACAGCCACACATCATTTTATTCAGATACTTTTCATATAAATGTTTGCTTGTATAGACCAAGAATAGCCGAATGATAGAGACATTAACACAATAGGTACCAAGGTACGCAGACAAGACTGAACAAAGACGTGTCTACCCATGTAATGTAGGTGTCAGAAAGACAATGCGTGAGTGTCAAGCCGCACTAAACATGTATGTGTCCCGCCATCGTAATGTAGGTGTCAGAAAGAACAATGCAGGAGGTCGTCGTGACCGAACAAAGACGTGCATATTCATTTTCTATTCGGTCTTAGGTAAGCGTACAATTATATATATATATATATATATATATATATTACTGAGTTTGTTATTTTATTCTTAATCACACTAGCAAAGAAGGGCAAGAAACAATTTTTGCCCAACGACAGGATCGTTGAGGCGAAGTGTGGAGCATTTTTCATATAACTTTTATACATATACGGACCCCTTTCATTCAGAATTAACGAAAGAACATAATGCAATAGGTCTGCAAGACCGGCACTGACCTTACATTAACTGAGTACCTGTGACTCAACTTCGCACCGAGCACTCAACATCCTCTAGGCTAAAAACAACATTGAGTACCGATACTCAACTTTCAGTACCGATACTTAACATCCTTTAGACATAAAACAACTTTGAATACCGATATCACTCAATTTCGCATCGTACCTGATATCCTTAGGGACTAAATGACTTCAGTGTCAAGTATTCAATCTCGAGTACCGGTACTTAACTTCGCACTCAGATCACCTCCATTTCCTACAAAAATGGCAGGTTTGCCTTTTTTCACTCGGAATTTCCATCCAAGACCCAAAACCAACTCAAATAAACCACAAAACTCATCTTATAACAACCAAAAACATTTCTAATAGGATTTTTCCTACACAACTTAAACAAAGAGGAAGTTAGGTTAATTACCTAACCTTGATCTTCTTGATTTGAACCAAACTTCTCCCTTTCTTTACTTCTTCTCATCAACAAGGCTAGATCTCCAAAGCAATTAAAGAAAAATAACCAAAGAAGTCTCCCCCCTCCTCCCAATCGTAGCCCTAGCCAAAGGGAGAAAAATGAGAACCTCTAAGACCATGTTTGGTCTTATCCCCTTTTTGGCTAAATTTTAGCTTTTGCACCAAATTCTCCAACTCCCATCTATTTGCAAATGAACTTATCTAAATTCCTACCATAACATATAATCTTCTTGTTTTATGACCTTTAAGTCTTTAATTTGATAATTACCATTTACCCTTAGCACTTAAATTTCCGAAAAATACAATTTTGACTTTTATTATACCCAAAACATGTAATGAACTACTAGGGTATAATTTAGGGTGTTACAGCCTTTGTAAGTAAGAGCCCATCTCAATGGTAGACCGGTATCTGATTAGTACCCAAAAAGTGCTATTTTGAGCCCTATTCAAGATAGGTTTTGAGTGCTTTTTGCGCACTAATCATATGAATTGAGCCAATTGACATGCGCAGTCCACTTAGAAATTAATCGATCCATTTCGAGTTTGTTTTTGGTAATTTTGCAGGTTTTTGCGAGCCTCAACCAATAATTTCAAGTTTGATGTCAAGTTAGTGCTGAATGCTGAGATCTACAAAGGATTTCACCAACCAAAAAATGAAGCAAATGTGAAGTGTAATTGATGAAAGATGTGTCAAGTAGCTGGCAAACAGAGGAGTCCGTATTTTCGCATATTGCGAAATTCTCAGCAGGATTGCACTCGCAATCATAGCGAAATTTCAATCCTAGCTTAAAATACCATTGCGAAAATGATTTCGCTTATCTCTCGTGGGAGCCGCTGCTTAGCGAAATTTCGCTATGCTAGCGAAATTCCCTGCATAACGAAATTGCTGCCCCTGTGTTTTTGATGTTTTTGATTCCAAATGACCACGTTTTGATTAATTACCATTTTGTCCCTATTGTAATCTCATATTTTGTGGCATTTTACTTCACACATTCGGCATAGGTCGCTATATAAGCCACCTTATGACTTTTTGTAACCCTAACTTTCATTCACTGTAAATCCACGCAACTTTTCATTTAGGTTTACATTTTTCTCTTCTTCCCTCTTCATTTTCTTTCATTTTCTTTCATTTTCTCGGCAACCAAACATACCTTGGTGATGACAAACCAAGGTATGCTTGGCTAAAGCCCCATTTCCTTGAAGATGAGGGTCACTGGTGGAGGCTCGAGGTGAAAAGCCATACCCTCTCATTTATCACACTCGCATTTGTGAGCATTTAAGCTCCCCGTGATCTCACCTTCTAGGTTGAAACCTCCTAGATCCAGCCTCGCCAATGTGTATTTTGGCGCTTTGTGGTTACAGCGGATGCTTAATCTTAGATCCACCGTCATCCACTTAGTCGCTCTCATTAGTTGCCGTAGGTTGCCTCAGGCCATATGCACACTGTTAGTGGACTCAATGCTCACGAATGCCATATCTCATGAGGGAGTAATTTAGGGTTTAGGTTTTAGTGCCAAATCAAGGTCCCGTTTGGGAAAAGACTATAGGTCATTATCCCCAATGCGAGGAAACAAACCCGAGGGCATGAATACACCTTAAAAATCCAATCCAGTGACCGAAGACTTCAAGGAGTCTTTTCGAATTTTCCTTTAATTTATATGCGCTTACAAACTATCCAACCCATCGCTTTTGAACAAAACCCAAAATCCAAAGAGAAATACCATTTTCAACTCAACTGCACTTCATTTCAATGCCAAAACCCATCCCCTGTTCGACTTAGACCGCTATGGGCACCGCAAAGAGTCTCGCCACGGCAAGCAGGACACCTAGGATACAAATTTTGTTAACCTTATAGCCCTATTGTGGCACGAATCAATGGCGTCGTAAAAGGATGGTGCCCTAGTGAGATAAGAGGGTCATGAACTTGTGATTCTATACCACAAGTTTTGCAAAATCTCATTCCCTTTGATTTTATCATTTTTCCCATCATAGCTCACTCGCAGGGATTTTAAATTTTTACAAGATATCTCTAGTTTTCTTTGCTTTAATCTTAGCTAACCTTAACCCTTTTGTTAGTTTTGTTTTGCTGTTTTCCTCGTTGATTGTGAAGTGTGCAGGAGCGCTATGCAAAGTGAGATAGAACACTGGGTGTGTAGGCTTGAGAGGGTGACTGCCGCACGTGAACTCGGCTCTCAAATTGATCCTCACAGCTGGCCAAAATGGATCCTCCACGAGGAACAAAGAAAAGCGCAGAGGGGTGCCTAGGGAGCCCAATGCATATCGATCCATGAGGGATCACATACACCCACCCAGGGTGAGTGCACCCTCATGCATAATTCCCCCTACTGAGGAAGTGTCTGTGAGACCATACCTGGTGCCCCTGCTCCCAACCTTCCATGGTATAGAAAATGAGAATCCCTACAACCATATTAGAGTTTATAAAGTATGCACCACTTTCAAAGAGGGTGCCATCGACATGGAGCTACTAAAGCTAAAAGCCTTCCCACTGACCCTCAAAGACAAAGCCAAAATATGGCTTAATTCATTGAGGCCAAGAACCATCAGAATTGGGCAGAATCAGGCAGAATTCTTGAAGAAATTCCTAAGGCACACAAGACCAACAATTTGAAGAGACAAATCTACACCTTAGCATCACAAGACAATGAAAAATTTTACCAATGCTGGGAGAGATACATGGAAACCCTCAGTGCATGCCCACATCATGGATTTGATACGTGGATGCTGGTGAATCATTTTTATGATGGAATGTCCCCTGCCATGAAGCAACTATTAGAGACCATGTGGAGGGGACTTCCTAAGCTAAAAATCCTGATGAGGCCATGGATTTCCTAACTATGTAGCCGAGACATCCAAGACTTGGGACGAGCCAACCTGTGGAGGCAGATGTAATGAGACCTCAAAGAAACCAAAGTAAAGTACCTATTCACTTGCGTGAGGATGTGGAAACGAAGGCTAAGTTATCCATCTCGCTGGAGGGTGGGAAGAACCGAATGTAAAGGCTACATGAGGTTCAGCAAAGGATCAATTCCATCCACGTACTCAAACCATGCTTCAATTGCCAATCCACCGGTCACCCAGAAGAGCACTGCCCAATTGCTCCTCAAATAGGATTCGATGCATGAACATGTAAATGTTGTAATGTAATGTGCCACCACGATACCCATTATGGCAACACATATAATCCCCAATCGAGGAACCACCCAAACCTCTCTTGGCTTCCTACCAAAGATATGTTCCCGTGAGCACAATAAAGAAGAACCACCCACCTCTTCTCCTATTGAGCAAGCCATCCTGAATTTGAGCAAGGTGGTGGGAAATTTTGTGGAGGAGCAAAAAGGCATCAATGCTCAATTGAACAAAAAAATTGAAAATGTAGAAAGCTCCTTGAACAAGAGAATAGATGGGCTGGAAAGTAACCTTAACCGAAGAATTGACAGCTTGCAAGCATCCATAACAAGAATGGCAAATCGCCAAAGAAGAGTGTGGAGGTTCCCTCTCACCCATCGCAAATCCAAGGGGAGTCCATGGACTCCAGCTATTCCAAGAACCTCCCCAAAATGGATGAAGTCAAAGCCGCCATTACCTTAAGAAGTGGAAAAGAGGTTGATCACCCAATGCCCAAGCCCGTTGAGGAAACTTAAAAGGGAAGAATTTGGTTTCAGCAAATATCTTTTCAAGGAGGACTCCAATGAAGCATCGCATGCCACCTCCATTTCAAGCACTAAGAAGCAAGAAGAAGGGCATCCCAGCCAGTGTGCATCCTAGAAGTCCTAAGGTGTGAAGGTCAACACACCCTTTTGGACATCATCAACAAGTCCCCGCTCTATGCAAAAGTTTTTGAAAGATCTCCGTATAATCAAAAGTGGTCAAGTATCATTAAAAAGGCATTCTTAACTGAACAAGTTAGGATCCATCATCCAATGCAAGACAATGGTGAAATACAAGGATCCGGTGGACCCCAACTATCTCAAGCACATCGAGGAACCTCGGCACGACAAAGCAATCGTTAGACTCTGGGTGCCAAGAATAACCTACCGCCTATACTCCGCATAAAGTGTACCAGGGTTCGGGGAGAGCTTTGAAACTGTCCAACATCACCCTATCCTAGCCAATCGTTCAGCTGAAAATACCAAAAGGGATAGTGGAGGATGTGTTGGTAAAAGTAGATAAGTTCTACCATTCGTGGATTTCAGACTCTACATAGAACCGGTATGTGGGAGCACTAATCAAGTGCCCATTATATCGAAGCTACTTCGCCACATCAAATGCCAATATCAATTACCGGAATGGGGTCATGCAGCTCACATTTGGCAACATGACACCGAGCTCAACATTTTCCACTGAAAGCAACAAGCAAATCAACAGGATGAGGGAGCAACTGATGAAGTTTGCCCGAGTGGCACATCGGGTAGGAAGGCATGATAATTAACAAACAAATAGGAAGAATTAACGGAGAACAATGAAGGCTAATGAAGAATCCACCATTCCTCCCGGCAACAAATGCACCACTCCGCCACCGAGACCGTAGATTGCCCAAAACAAAGGGAGATGAGCATGAAGGCACCCGCAAAGACACACCACTCCGCATGCGTGGAGGAGCTTCTCCTCCCGGACCTCCTCGAGATCCAATGGCTAATAAATGGGAGTGGTTCCCCGCAGAACTCCGAGACCACTCCAAATTTTTGTTGAAATTTTTACTTTATATTATTTTAAGTCTTAATTTGGGTTTTTAGTGATGCCACTACTTTTACCTATTTTCTTTTCAAATATTTTCGCATTTACAAGCTTATCTTATCACAAATTTTGGTTTTGAAATGTTGGGTGTGAGCTGCAAGGTGGGAGAATCTCATTTTCTCCCGCATTGCAAGCAGTGCAAGTGCACTGCTCGGGCCCATGCCATTCCCTCCCGGGTTCAAAACCATTCGCTTTATCTTCGAGGTACCACTTTTTGAAAAGCTGGATAATTCATGAAACATACCGACATAGAAATAGAAAACATACGCCCACATTTTTCTACACTTTGCAAATCATTTTGTGCCTATATTTGTGTTTCTACTTGCCTTGGTTGGAAATCTGAAGCCCTGTATGTCACGATAATGCTAGAACACCCATGTGAAGGATTAAGTTTTGGTCGATTGAAGTTCCAGCATATTCAACCTTTTACATCCACCTTTAGCTAATCACACACAGTGCACACGAGATTGTACCAATAGGTTGAGAAGCTATATACCTCTTTCCACCTTGCAAAGCTGGCCTTAGACCTGTTGACGATCCATAATAGGTTTGTGTTACCCATGTATGAAGACCAATGTAGTCTTCCAAATGAAAAAGAAAAGAAAAAGCAAAAAGAAAAAGAAAAAAAGAAAAAGAAAAATAAAAGCCGTGACGCTTTGCCTTGAAACCCAACACAAGATAAGGGGTATATGGCGAAAGCCTTTAAAGCCCGGCGTCCTAAACCTTAATCGGCCGGGAGTCATTGACTTATTGTTCGCTACACTCCGTGGACGGGTGAAGTTTAGATAGTCAGGTAGTGGGTGCTTAATTCCTCGAAGTCATTCAAGTCCGGTGAAGCTTGCGTAGTTTGTGGTCATGGATCCTTTGGCTTATTCTAAACCTTAATTGGTTGGGAGTCATCTGCGGACTTCGTTAATCGACTTCGTGAAGTCAGTTTTTAGCATTGCACCCTACATCAGAATTAAGAAATAAATAAGAGTGTAACTAGTCCTAACTGTTGGTCAACGCTTTAAAGGCCATGGCAAAGAGCTAGGTTGGGGGAGGGAATAGCTTTGCAATTTATTGCCTGCCGGTTACTTTAGGAACAATTAGATTTTGGTGGAAGTTCAGTTGACTCTTGGAACCGATGTTGCCTTTAAAGCTTATTTCTTGCTATTACTTGTTTCACGTCGGTTTCAGACATGGTGTAAATTGTTCATTTTAAAGGTAAAGCCTATCTTATTAATACACTTTTGAACCGTAAACACTTTTTGTAAAAACACAAAGATGCATACATTTATTGTTTTTAGCATCATAAGGGACTAGCAACGTGTCAATCAGGTGCATTAGTGCCCAAAAAGTGCTATTTTGAGCCCTATTCAAGATAGGTTTTGAGTGCTTTTTGCACACTAATCATATGAATTGAGCCAATTGACATGTGCAGGTCCACTTAGTACCACTGATCCCATTTCGAGTATGTTTTTGGTAATTCTGTGTTTTTTTGCAAGCCTCAAACCAATAATTTCTAAGTTCGATGTCAAGTCGTTGAATGCTAAGGATTCACAGTTGATTTCACCAACCAAACAAGAAATGTGGAAGTGTAATTGATGAAAGGATGTTGCAGTTGGCAAAACAGAGGAAACCAGATTTTCGCTACGCATTGCGAAATTTCACAGGGATTGCGAATAAGAATCATAGCGAAAATTTCGCAATCCTAGTGAAATTTTTGCTATGCAAAATTTTCGCTTGTTAGCTTAAATTTCGCTAGCCTAGCTTAAAATTACTGTTCATTGCGTGGTTTTGATTTTCGCTTATCTCTTGTGATTTTCGCTACTTAGCGAAATTCACAACATAATAAATTTTCGCTATGCTAGCGAAATTCCCGCATAAATAAATTGTCATCCCGTGTTTTTGATGTTTCTTTTGATTCCAAACGACCACATTTTGATTAATTTACCATTTTGTCCCTATTGTAATCTTTCATATTTTAGGCATTTTTGCCATTTCACACAATTGGGCTCGCTTATATAAGCCACTATGACTTTTTAGTTCCTAACTTTCATTCATCAGAATCCACGCAGCCTTCATTTAGGTTTGCGCTTTCTTCCCTCTCTTCATTTGCTTTTCATTTTCTTTCATTTTTCAAGGGAACCAAACATACCTTGGTGATGACAAAACCAAGGTATGCTTTTGGCTAGCTCCATTTCAAGATGAGGGTCACCGTGAGGCTCGAGGTAAGTTTTCATAATTCCTCTCATTTATCACACCGCATTTGTGAGCATTTAAGCTCCCCGCATCTCACCCTAGGTTGAAACCTCCTAGGATCCAGCCTTGCCGTGTATTTCCTCAAGTAAGCTTGTGTTACAAGGATGCTTAATCTTAGATCCACTGCCATCCACTTAGTTGTCTCCCTATTATTGCCATAGGTTGCCTCTGGAGGGGCCATATGCAATAATCGTTAGTGGGACTTGAATGCTCACTGAATGCCATATCTCATGAGGGAGTAATTTAGGGTTTAGGTTTTAGTGCCAAATCAAGGTCCGGTTTGGGAAATGACTATAGGTCATTATCCCCAACGCGAGGAAACAAACCTGAGGGCATGAATACACCTTAAAAATCCAATCCAGTGACCCAAGACTTCAAGGAGTCTTCTTTTCTAAATTTTCCTTTAATTTATATGCAGTTTACAACCATCCAACCCACTGTTTTTGAACAAAACCCAAATCCAAAGAGAAATACCATTTTCAACTCAACTCCGCACTTCTATTTCAATAAGAAACCCATCCCCATGTTCGACCCTAGACCGCTATACTGCAGTAGCCTCGCTACGGCAGTAGGACACCTAGGATACAAATCAGTATCCAAGGTACTGATAGATAATGGATCAACGGTAAATGTAATACCATTGAGGATGTTGAGAGCTCTAGGAAGGAGCATTAGTGATCTAATAGAAACAAGGGTGGTTGTGCTTGCCTTTACTAGAGAAGTATCTAAGACCTTGGGGATACTACCTATAGATATCACCATTGGCAGCAAAACTTCATTATCCGCCTTCTTTGTGATAGACTCCACTGCAAATTACAACATTTTGCTAAGGAGGGACTAGATTCATGCCTATTGGTGTACGTCGTCCTCTCTTCACCAATTCTTACTGTTTTGGAAGGGTGATTAAGTGGAGTTGGTACGAGCAAATAAGCAGCCTTTCATGGCGGCTATAGGCTTTTTGGAAGTCAGGTATTATGATTAAGAATTTGGATTGATCAGGTTCACTAGCAGAAGGAAAGATGGGGTCCCAAGGAAAGCATACATGGACTCAAAGGGCTTTGTGAAAATAAAAAATGAGGCAACCAAACTCCTAAAGGTGAGTACAATCGTGCCTTACAGGGCGATGGGTGGTCCAATCATCGAGGAGATCGATGATGATTGATTACTCTCAAAAGGAAAAGGCAGTAGCTGCAACTGCCATATTCAAAATGAAAATGAAACATACTATGGAAAGGATTGAAGAAGAGCACCTCCAGGACACTTGTGGAGCTGAGATGATTTTTGAGGGGGACATATATGAAGAAGATGAAGAAATACAGGTGGAGGATTTGGAGCAAGCCCCTCATAAGTTCTAAGACACGGGGCCTCAAGTACACGACCCCATGGAGGAAGCAAACCTCGGTAATGTGGAGGAGCCGATGATTACTTATATTAGTTCCTTGCTACCTTCCGACTTGAAGGAAGGGATTATTGCAATACTATAGCAATTCAAAAACTTCTTTACTTGGAATTATGACAAGATGGTGAACAAAAGGTTGGTGGAACACCGCTTGCCTATCAAGTCAGAGTTCCACCCCTTTCAGAAACCACCCAAAATAATGTCTAAGGAGGTAGAGCTGAAGGTGAAAAAGGAAATTGAGAAGCTTTTGAAGGCTAAATTCATCAGACTTACAAGATATGTGCAGTGATTGGAAAATATTGTCTTTGTGATGAAGAAGAATGGGAAACTTAGAGTTTATGTAGACTTTAGGGATTTAAATGTTGACACTCCTAAAGACATGTATGTAATGCCTATTGCTAACATGTTAGTTGACTCCACCGCAAATAAGGAATTATTGTCCTTCATGGACGGTTTCTTTAGGTATAACCAAATCCTAATAGTTGTTGATGATATATCTAAGACTGACTTCAGATGTCCTGGTTCCTTAGGAACATTTGAATGGTTGGTCATGCCCTTTGGTTTGAAGAACGTTGGTGCAACTTACCAAAGGGCTATGAATGCCATCTTTCATGATGTATTAGGCTACCACATGAAGATTTATATCGATGACATTGTGGTTAAATCAAAGAAGGTCGTCGAACATGTGAATCATTTAAGGACAAGTTTTAAAAGGATGAGACTCCATCAACTAAAACTCAATCCACTCAAATGTGCTTTTGGAGTTCAAGCCGAAAATTTTTTAGGGTGTTTGGTTCACCAAAGAGTGGAAGTGGATCAAAACAAAGCCAAGGCCATCATTTCAGCTAAAGCTCCTCAAAATAAGAAAAAACCTTAGAAGTTCTTGGGTTAAGTGAACTATTTAAGGAGATTCATCTATAATCTAACAGGGAAGATTAAGGTATTCGCTAACCTAATCAAGTTGAAAGAAGTGGAAGAGTTTAAATGGGGAGGAATAAAGACTAAAGTGTACCTTTGGATGGAATCAAAGGCCTTTTTAAGCCCCTGCTTTACCACCAGAGGGGTCAGGCCACTCAAACTCTATTTATCGCTGCAAAAAGTCTATAGGCTGACTTCCGGCACAAAATAATGTTGGAAGGCCTGAGCGCTATTTACTATTGGAGTAGGTCCCAAATTCAACGTAAACAGCGTATACACCTATCGATAAGTTGTGTTTGGCCCTATACTTTGCATGTACAAAATTGAGACATTACTTGATCAGGTCTCAAGTGTATGTGGTCACCCAAGTCGACTTGATGAAATACATGCTAAGCCGACCCTTAATCAATGGACGAATCAGGAAATGGTCCCTTGCTTTGTTAGAGTTCACCTTGGTCTATTTTCCACATAAATCAGTCAAGGGGCATCCTGCATTAGAAATCAAACCATAAAAGGATGTGGAATTAGGGATATATAAAGTAGAAAGGCAGCTTTGGGTGCTTAAGTTTGATGGCTCTAGCATGGAGAATTCCTTTGGAGCTGAGATAGTAATCATCTCATCAAAAGGGATAAAGACTACCTTATGTTTCAACTTGGCCTTCAAGTACACCAACAATCAAGCTTAATATGAGGATTTAGTGATCGGTTTTGAGATCTTGTTGGAACTTAGAGCACAAGAGGTTTATATCATTGGGGACTCTCAATTAGTGCTTCGGTAGCTAACAGGGGAATATAAATGCAACAGCTTATTGCTAGCTCCTTGTTACACTGCTTCTCCTCAATTGTTAGATTCTTTCCACTCTATGGAATTTGAATACATGCCTAAGGAATCTAATTGGGAAGTGGATGAGCTAGCACAAGTAGCCTCAGGTGTGAAGATGAGCGAAGAATTGACTCATAAGCTCATGGTGATAGGCAAGAAGAATCACCCCTCAATTTATGAAAATGGAATTAGATTAGAAGTCGTCAGTATATATGCGAATGTTGCAGGAAACCGGAGAAATAATATTAGAGAGTATTTAGAAGACCCTAATAGGTATGTCCTCCATAAGGTGAAAGTTCAATCACAGAATTTCGTCCTACTAGAAGGGGAATTGTACAGAAAGGGACCTGATGGGTTACTGCTTAGATGCATATTATTCCCTGATAGCATGGAAGTGATGAAGCAAGTTCATGAAGGGGTCTGTGGATCCCATCAAGCCGAGATAAAAATGAGGTGGCTGATTAGGAGACATGACTATTTTTAGCCAACTATTCTAAGTGACTATATCAATTACTCTAAGGGCTACCAACAATGTCAAAAGTATGGCAGCATACAAAGGATACATGCAGTGGAACTCCACTCAATTGTGAAACCATGGCCTTTTAGAGGATAGGCCATGGACTTAATTGGGAAAATCTACCCAACTTCATCTTAGTTGCTACATACTACTTCACTAAATGGGTGGAGGAAGTACCCTTGAAGAAGGTAGAGAAGAAGGATGTGATCCAATTCATCAAAGAGCATATCATTCATAGATTTGGAATTCCTCAGTCCATTACAACTGACCAAGGCACCATGTTCACTAAGGATGAGATGACTTATTTTGCCAAGGACTATGGCATTCAACTCATCATATCCACTCCCTTTTATGCCCAAGAAAATGGGCATAAAAAAATTCTAATAAGGTGTGGATAAACATCTTGGAGAAGATGCTGGAGGATAATCCTAGAGATTGGCACAGAATTTCATCTGAGACCTTATGGGCTTATAGAATTTCTAAAAGAGGTTCTATAAGGGTAAGTCCTTATTCTCTAACCTATGAGTAGGATGCAGTGCTCCCAATGGAGGTGGTAGTTCCTTCTCTAAGGGTATTCGGGCATAATGGTCTTAATCCTCAAGAATACAGTAAGGCCATGATGATGGAACTTGAGGCATTAGATGGGAATAGATTACAAGCGCTCAACCACATTATGATCTAGAAAAAGAAGATGGCTCAGGCCTACAACAAGCGAGTCAGAAGAAAGAGTTTTGAAGAATGAGAGCTCGTTTGGAAGGTGGTGCTGCCCATCGGTGCTAAAGACAAAGAAGTGGGGAAATGGTCTCCTAACTAGGAGGGACCATTCAAGGTTCACTAAGTATCACCTGAACTCTACCGCTCATCAAGCCTCAAGGGAGCCAATAAAGGTCATAAATGAAGTACTCAAGAAATACTTTCCCACAATGTGGGAAATACTGGATATTGCCAAGAAAAACTAAGGTAGGAAATGAGGGAATAATAAGCAAAATAAGTCCCATTGACCGCTTTTGGATTGGGGAAACTATTCATAATAGTTACCTTGAGTGATAAAGTAGGTTGTTTTGGCCACTCACTCCTCAAACTTTTTGTATTCCTCAATGTCATAATTTTTATACCCTCAATGTCTTATGAATAAATAAAGTAGGTCTCCTGACCTTTTTAATCCTAAGGAATTAGATACAAATCTTTGATAGGAAGGTTAAAGTTGGCTTTGGGATCCATATTGATCCTAAATAAAGGCTTTTTCCCAAGAATAGGCTTGTTTATGTCATCAATTCTCCAAAAGTAGGTTCCCTGACCACTTTAGGACTAGAGAAATATGGGATGATCTAGTGATAAAGTGGCTTCTTGACCATTGCATTCACCAGCACACCGATTTCTCCAAGGGTGTGCTTGCTGCCTCTTCGAATTTCTAAAAATCTCATAAGTAGGTTCCATGATCACTTTAGAACTAGAGAAATATGGGATGACCTAGTGTTAAAGTGGCTTCTTGGCCATTGTATTCGTCAGTACACTGATTTCTCCAAGGGTGTTCTTGTTGCCTCTTCGGATTTCTAAAAATCTCATAAGTAGGTCCCATGACTATTTGGGTGTTAGAGAAATAGGTACAAATAGATTGGTTGGATAGTCTTCTTGTCAATGGTTTCCTCACATTCATGTTTTTCTCCAAAAAGTCTACATTATATCTTCAATTTCCTAAAGTTGGTCCTTTGACCACTATAGGTATGAGACCAGTTCCAAGATAGGATTTAAGGAAGTAAAATTGGCCTTTGACCACTTCACCTCAAAAACACAAACTTCTTCAAGATTCCCTATTGATTTCCTAAGGAAGACTTCTTGACCACATCAAGATTGGAGAAATAGGGGTGGAAATATCCGAGTGAATAAGGTAGGCCTCTAGGCCACTTGGTACACATTTCCCCAAACATATCACCTGGACAAGTTCATGAGAGGGTATCATAATCACTTTAAGATTGAGGAAATAAGCCCTCATGCTGAATTAGAGTAAAAGAAAGTGGGCTTTGCAGCCACTACATATTCAAATACAAGACTTCTCTAAATAATTGGACCTATTACATCATTACACCAAGTGATAGGTCATCCCTTAGGAGAAGTGGAAGAAAATGAGACAAGAATCAAGAAAATTGGATGAGAATTTAAGAAGTTATGCAAATTGCTTTCATAGTCACGACTATGACTCATGACTGGCAATCAAGATTCGGTGTAGTTGCGACCATGGTCACGACTATGACACCTTGTTTACAGTATTCCATGGTCACGACTATGACTCAATGGAAGTGGATCTAAGAGTTGAGGAGAGTCAGGTAAAGTAGGCTTTTGGCCCAGATTAGGAAAAGGGGTTTTGGTTTTTATCAAGCCCGTCCCAATCACAATATATAAATAAAATAGGTCTTATGGCCACCAAACTGAGGGAATATGGCATCCTAAAAAATGTGCCTATCCCAACAACAACAATCATTCAAGAATTATTCAAAGTAAATTTTCAACAAATATCCAAAGGTAGGCCTAGTGCCACTTGGTCCGCTAGTTCAGCCACATGTAAGAAGTGGGCCTGTGCAAGTGTTTTTCAAACACACACATCCAGAGGTAGGCCTTGTGCCACCTTGGTCCACTAATGCAATGTCATGGTTGTCGTGCATGTGTGTAAATGTTCAGCGATAGCACAAATCCAAAGGTAAGCCTAGTGCCACCTTGGTCCACTAGTTCATACACATACAGTAGTGCATCGGTGCAAATGTCAGTGAGTTCCCAATATACCAATCAAAGAAGGTTGGCCAGTAGCCATCTAATTAGAAAAGGTAAGATGTTGAAGATTTATTTAACTTACCTAAAAGTATGATGATAATATATAAAAGGGAGTTGATATGGATAATGTCAAATGTCTAGGGCTATGTCAAAACTAGTAATCATGTCTAAAGTGGTGAGGGATCGGATCTTAGAGAAATAAAAAGATCTCAAAAAGTCCTAGAACCCCAAGCACTCTTGGTGGGAAGCATCAATCTTGTCACGCCCCGTTTTCCGGGACGCGAGACTCAGGACTGGGACTCTTTTTTTTTTTTTTTTTTTTAAAAGCCAACTGGCACCTGTGGGTATGGCCCACATCTTATAACATAATCAAAATATTATATACATATAACTGAGTCCCATTTACATATACAAAACTGAACTTTTAAGACGAAGCAAACCGTAGCACTAACCTTACATGTAGTGAACCCCATAAGTGTGTCGGGCCCACCAGAGAAGTGCGATGTTCGCCGATGTCTTCCGTATCTACACTCCGATTAAAAACCCGTGCTAAGCTTTACGCTTTAGCGGGAAACATTTCTATGCATATACACATTTAACGTATATCACAATGTATAATATAAATTTCATGCATTTATATTATGAGCTTATACGAAATACTCTTCTTATAACAGTTTACGCTTATTCGATCTCCCGTAGGAGTTACGTATCTTATTCTATGCGTAACATATCCTTATAATGCACTTATGTGTATCTCAGACTTGCAGAGTTACGTAACTTATACTTATAATGGACTTATGTTTATTCAGATTCTCGTAGGAGTTGGCGTAATCCTATACTTATTCACTAACATATCCTTGTACTCAGATCTCATACTGAGCTTATTCGTATTTCTCGATAATGGCACCGCAGCCATGTAACATTTCCATCGATGCTACAAAGTACCCGTAGGGTACCTGCATTTATTCCCTATACGTAGAGGTACCGTAGGTACCCAAGACTTATGCTTATCTTACGGATACGTGAGGTACCAGAGTACTACAGATACAAGAGTACCCGTAGGTACTACGGGACTTATACTTAATCTACCGATACGGGAGTACCCATAGGTACTACTGAGCTTATACAGATACAAGACTTGTCAGATACAGGAGTACCCGTAGGTACTACAGAACTTATTCAAATGCGTGAGCACCCGTAGGTACTAGACTTATTCGACATCGAACTTGTCGATACAGAGTACCCGCAGTACTCATTAACATATCGTATACCTACGAACTTAATCAAACGCCGGAGTACCCAGAGGTACCAGTTGCAAATGCATCGACACTGTGATGTAACTTAACTGAATGCAGGAGTACCCATAGGTACTACAGAACAGATCAGATACAGGACATAATTTATTCAGATATGGGACTTATCAGATACAGGAGTACCCGTAGGTACTACAGGACTTATACAGAGACAGAACTTATCAGATACAGGACTTATTAGATACATGAGTACCGTGAGGTACCACTGTGACCTATTCAAATACAGAGTACCTCGGTGTGCTGTTTTTGAACTTATCAGATCGACTTATTCGAGACAAAGAGTAATCATAGGTACTACAGAACTAAATCGACGTAAATTAACTTAATTAAATACAGGAGTAATCTGTGAGGTACTCGCTGCACATTTTCGATGCATGTGAGGCCCGTAGGGTACTACAGAGTTTAATCAGAGACGTGAGTACCGTAGGTACTGTAACTTATTCGCAGACAATGTGACTTGTCAAATATGTGAGTACCCGTGAGGGGTACTCACAGACTTATTCAATACAGGAGTACCCTTAGGTACTACGAACTTATCGATCGTGACTTATTCAGAGACAGAGTACCCACAGCACGCGTAACTAAATCGAGACGTAACGTAACTTAATTAAATACAAAGAGTACCCGTAGGGTACTGGCGTGGTAATGCGATCAACACAGATACATAATTTATCTGTGATATGGGACTTATCGATACGTGAGTACCAGAGGTACTACAGACCCTATTCAGATGCGTGAGTACCCGTAGGTACTATAGAACTTAACCGCAGACGTAATGGAACTTAATTAAATACAGAGTACCCGTAGGTACTACAACATTTTCAGACATGTGAGTACCCATAGGTACTACGCAGCTTAATCGATTCAGACAAAACTTACTCGGGACATGTGGAGGCCCGAGGTACTACGTAACTAGATCGTAGATGTGGACTTATTCAGACACGGGACATATCAGAGATAGGAGCATCCCGTGAGGGGGTATCACTCTGACTATTCATATGAGCACCCAGAGGTACATGTAACTTATTCAGATGCAGGAGTACCCGTAGGTACTACATAACTTATACAGATGCAGAGCACCAGAGGTACAAAACTTCTATACAGATGCAGGAGTACCCGTAGGTACTACAGAACTTATACAACATGTGAGTGTCTTAGGTACCACAGCCTTAATCGTGAGACAAGAGTACCCGTAGGTACTGCGTAACTTTTTCGCAGACTTATCATATAACCCACTGACTTCCTAGACTCGCACACGGATGGCGGCAAGACACAAGACAATAAGTACCCAAGAAAGCCACACAAGATGTATGCCAGAGCACTAGTCGTAATGTGAGTGTCGTGAGCACTAATCGTAATGTGAGTGCCGTAGCACTAATCGAGTACCGGGGCATTAATCGTGAGTTTGTTACTAATCGTGAGTACCGGCACTAATCAGAGTGCCGAGCACTAATCAGAGTACCGGCATTAATCGGGAGTGCCGTGAGTACTAATCGAGTACCTGGCATGGTTCAGAGCGCTTGAGCATCAATCGGGAGCACCAAGTACTAATCAAGACAGGAGTGCTGTGTCATTTAATAACTGGTCTTAGGCAGTTTTACAACTATATGAGTCTTCGGGTGAATCCTACTATCTTATAATGTAGCATTGTTACCACTTTACGCTGCTCACGGCGCATCGTAACTATATACCGTAAGGTATGATGAGTATGTAATCACACCTTATTCATATATTCTTATTCTTCTATGAATCATCTTTACTCAGAAATTGGAATCATTCCAATTGGATCTTCCAACTGGGTTATGGCATTTTCATGCCAACTAGTCGGTTTTCCGATTTTACACTCGGGACTGTTTGAATTACTGATTTTTCCGGGCTCCACCTATATTTTGACACTAGGTCCTTTTGTACTTATTTAAAGCTACAAAGCAAGTGGTTCATTCCAACTGAATCACCTAATTGAAAATGAGTCGCTACGTCCGTGACTTCTATGATCACCGATGCAGAAATGGGCTTGCACATACCGCCACTGGAGTGGATTTTCTGGACCATAGAGTCAGAAATTGAGATACCTTCTCTAGCTTGGTTCTTCCTTGAAGTCTATTTTACGAGCCACTGAATCACTCAATCGATAAGAATGAGGGCTATGGCCAAAAATACAAAACCGGTCGAAATTGAAATCAGGAGTCAGTCCCACCGGTAGACTTGCCCTAATTTTAGTGACTACCAAAAATGACCAGAATCAGTTCTACCGGTAGGACTTCAACTTCACCGTAGGAGTCCCCGGTGCAGCCTGTAATGTGTGTTTTCCTCACATTTTTTCCATACTTGTGATCCCCAATCACTTCTACACTTCAAACATTAAGACTGTTAATTTCAAATTCATCTGGAATCTCTTTTCTATTCAATTCATCTCTCAATTTTATATCTTTCTTCAAAACCTTCATGGATTCTTCAAAACTCCATCTAATATGGGTTATAAACCCATACACAAACAAGAAGATGGAGATTATTAGGCTTATTCTAAACCCTAACTCAATTACTTTCCTCTATTAACTATAGATTCATCCTCCAAAGAGGATTTCATTGAGTCTCACAGCTATATGGGGTTTCACCCACCTTACTTGGATATAAATTTGGGTTAAGATGAAACCCTAACAAAACCCTAGATTTGGGCAAGAGGATAACCATCAAAGGCTGAAATTCATTTACAATCTCATAGGATTCTAAACAAGGTGAGTTTCATACCAAATCCAAGCATCCATACCTTCGGGGCTTGCTTACTCAATTCTCCTCTCCTTCTTCTCTTTTCCTTCTTCTCTCTTTCCTTCTCTTCTCTACTGCCTTCTAATTTTGAGACCACTGGTCTTTAAATCCGCATTTTGTTAGCCTCTTGTTTGGCCATCTAAAATAACCCATTTTTGGGTTAACTTATCATAATTACATTTTTGTCCCCCAACTAATGGCCAATTGTATTTCACTCTTTTATTTCTATTTTGGCCTCAAATCTTGCCAAATCTATGACTTTTAAGTTCCCTTGGACCAATACAAAATTGTCCTAAGTTTTATAACTTTCCTGCCCTCGTTTCCTAAGCCGCATTTAACTTATAAAACGCTTAAATTTACGCCAGTACCATTCCTCAACATGTTTTAAAACGACTAGGGTATACTTTGGGGTGTTACAAATCTGCTGCAATTGGGAGGTCAAATTAGTAGCCTTTCCCCTTATAGAGGATAAAAAATCACCCAATGAAATGGTCTTTTGTTGGTGCTTTAGGCCTTGAGCATGAAAAACCTCACCCTATCACACTAGAGAAGACAACTTGGCTTTTTCTCTCTCCATTTCTTCAGCTAACAATTTGATTCACTCTTCCTAGGCATGATAATTAACTTTTACTTCCTCTAATATCTGGATGCTTTGGTCAGTAGATAACTTGGATTGCTCATATTCAGACTTTTTTCTCTCTCAATTCCTCCAACTTAGACACCACTTGAGCATTCTCCTTTACCACATGCTCAATGGAAGAAACTACATGTATGTGGCTCTAATCCCATAAATAAAAGCCCTAAATTTCATGCTCAAGGATAAACATTGTAACACCGCATAGTCGCAAGTGGAAAGCATTTTTCGACAAAGGGGTAAGTGAGAAAAGGTCCAAGCTCAACAGATGACTAATAGTGGAGCGAGCAACAACTACATCTGGCTTGGTAGGAGGTTTGGATGGCGGCTCAACATGAGGAGTGGCTTGGTCCAAAAATGAGAGAGCCAATGAAGGAACTGCTCCTATCTCAAGATGCAAAGTAGACCAAGGAGAGACTTGAGAAAGACAAAAGTAAGGAACCTGAAAGTTGATAAAAAGGAAGTAAAGGAAAGGTAAAGTGTTTACCGAAGGAACGGAAGGTAAAAAGGCTAAAGGAGTTTGCTCAATGGAGCCCTAATCGGCTAAAAAATGGCCATCTTTAGATTCTAAAAGGTCATTGGAGGAATGACCTTCCTCAAATGCCGCTAAATTATCTTGCTTTTTGGATTCATCCTCAGTAAAGCCAATCGTTTCCCTTTGCACTGATCCCTCATCCTCGGCCTCTTCAATCTCTATAGGATCATCTTGCATGTTAGAAAATTCAAACTTGGGAGCTATCTTTTGAGATCTCCGCTTGAGTTTGGAGGAGGTATTCTTCACTACAGCTAGTTGAGATTGCTTAGGCTTAGCAAGAGGAGGTTTATATTGTCTAACACCTTTCTTCAACTTTGCAATTGGCATGCTTGAAGAGGAAGTGAAGCCTACATAACAAAAGGCAAAGTGAGAACTCAAGGTGAATGGCAAAGAACTTAATGCAAGAAACAATGAACAAAAATCCATGTACTTGAGGAAGAAGAGCAGGAACTAATAAGATCATCAAATCTGACGGACCACCAGGCTGAGAAGGATTCTACATCTGACAGCATAGTAGTCTTGAGACCACAGGTTGGTAAGATCGGGTCAGTTGCTCTACTAAGGCTACAGTAGGTGGTCCTGAGGTTAAGGAAGGGGATGAAAGGATAAACTGAGTAAATCCAAACTGGCGAGCCCACAAGCAAGGTAAGTAGGTTAGGAAAACTGCAGAAGATGAGGACAATTGAGGGGAAAAAGCATAAGAACCCCTAAAGATCATAACCTTACAAACTGTGCTAAGGAATGTTGAGGGATAATTAAAATCTAGCAAGTAAGGGGTGGAAAAACTCAAGATCTATTGTCAGGATGGGTTGGAAATTGTGTCAGGCTTTAGGTACAGTTGAGATAAAGAACAGTAAGCTAAGCTCAGTAAAAAATAAGAAAGGGAGTCTGTAGAAATAGTCTTAATGTATTGAGCCGCACTAAGACCCAAAGACATGGAGGGGAGTCTGTACAAACTAAAAGGCTCCTCCCACCCTATGGTAAGGTACCTCAGTCACATACTTGCCCATGACCTGGTACAAGGAGGCTAGGAAAATGGCACCCAAAGCATAGAGTTGCCCAATGGAAAGGGCCCTAGCCAAAGGAAGATACCCACAAAAGGCTTACCCGAATAGGGAAAAGACAAACTAAAAAGAAGAACCCACAGAATTCTAAGGTGTCTGTGGTAGAATAACCTGATAGAACACACTCAGATGGCGGATGAGTAGAAGTTTTGGGAGGGAAGGACTTCTGAAGATGAGAACCGATGGGTCATGGACATCTAGAAGACATACGGCCTCTGAACCCTTAACAGACAACCCAGTAAAGATAGAAATGTCCCTTATGGTGATGGATGCAGGACCGAAAGGGAAGAGAAATGAATTCAAACCCTTGGACCAAAACCTCAGGGCAGTACTCATCAAATCCAAATCAAGGGTTATGCTCACTTTGGTAAGCTTAATGAATTGAGCAATACCTAAGGATTCCCAGTGTCCTTGGAAATGAGGGGATAGCCTGTCCACCTAAGTGATCTAATCCTTAGATGCACTAGGCCATGACTTTTCTGGTAGATTTCCAATAAGCATCTCTGATGGTGACGTTAGAGGAAAAGGAAAGGTCGGGACAGGAATAGCCACATCTCCAACCTTATGGCCAGTCTCAAACTCCAACAAAGGAGGAAGAGATGGCAGTGCACTAGAACACGGGAAAATAGTATCAACGAACCAAGGGTAAGAGAGAAAAATGAAAATGGGTGGAGAAATAGTAAGGAAATGCCCTTACCTTGAGGAAGATTGTCTAACCATGTCAGAAAATATAGCAGAACCTGCATAGGGAAAAATAAGAAGAAATTAGGCGTATGGAATGCCGAAAGAGATTGATAAAATAAGTTCTTTTTGATGAAAAATTTTCGAAATTTTCAAATGGCAGTTATTGCTATGGTAACCTTGAAGTCTTGCAATCTTATGCTAGGAAAGTATATGAGAAAATCTCTTAAAAATACTAGGTAGGCATGACCCAACCTAGATTCCTCAAGGCAAGATCTTCAAGTCCATCAAATAATATGGTTGAGGAGTTATCTTTTCGTTGCTTCTGCTGGTAGACGAGGCGAAAAGATCGAGGAAAGGGACATAAACCAAGATATGCATACAAAGGAGAAAAACTTCTATAAGAACAAGACTCATTTCCTGATTTTTTTTTTTTTAAAGACTTTTTTGGTGAAAAACGAAGGATTTGAAGTTATAAAAAAACCGAAAAAGATCATTTCTTCATGTTTAAAGTTTTTTTTAGTCAAGAATGAATTTAAAGTTCTAAAAATCGAAAAAATATCATTTCTTGATGTTTAAAGATTTTTTTCGCTGAAGAACGAAGGATTTGAAGTTCTAAAAACCGAAAAAATGTCATTTCTTGATGTTTAAAGATTTTTTCATTGAAGAATGAGTGATTCAAAGTTCTAAAAACCAAAAAAAGATTTCCTAGTTCTTATCTGAATACTCTTCGACATTCGATTTCTTATTGAGGATGAATCTTCAATATCTCCTTAGAAGTCATATTATGGAACATTCACTCGCAAATAACTTAGTAAAAATGGACTCCGACGACTACCAAAGGTAAGAGGTAAGTTCAGCCCTGAAGATGACCAAAACAAAGCTTATGGTGGAAGAGGAAGCGACGGTAGTTGGTTCGACAACATATGACGGCTTTAGCAAAGCCAACGGCAGTGGCAATGATGTCTTCAACGACGATCTCGGCGACTTCGTCTAACCTGATGGTGACGGCACGTAACCCGCCAGAAGAAGGATGCTTAGGAAACGGGGTTTGAGAAAAGAGGGAAAGAAGAGGAGAAAGAAGAGAGAATAAAGGAGAATGTGGAAGGGTTGGTACGTAAATCAAAAGGATTTCTTCCTCTGAGCCTTTCAAATCCCAAAGGAGAGTCTTTTGATGCAAAAGGAACCGATTGTGGAGGAGAAGGGAGATCAAAAGCTGCGGGTTTGAAAGAAAAAATGGCGGGAGGCTTTTCTTAAGGTATTACTCGGGGCTTCTTCAATTCGTCCAATTGGGCTCGGGTTTTGGCTCGTGTTTTTCGTTGATAATCCACATCCAAAGGGGTAAGTTGCACTTTGGGCCTCATGGTAAAAATAAGGAGAGCAAGAGAAAGGAAACCCTTTCTGACGTATAAAAGCTTTAATACATACAAACATGTCCCATGGGCCACATTGTATGCGGGGGGAAATTGTTGACACTAAAAAATAATTTTTTGGGCCCAAGTGGTAGTGAAATGGGCCGAATAGATATGCCAAGCCTAAACCGTGCGAGACCAATCCAATCCGATAAAACCCAAGCCCATGAGAATTAACCCATGAAAAGGTCCAACGACATTTTTGGAATTTGTAAAAAAAATTCAAAGCTATTAGCAGAGAATATTGAGAGTTTGTCTCAAAAGAAAAAGGTGGAGGAGACTTGTTCTCCATGTCAAGACATGACAGAGTACGTGGGTAGTGGTGGTGTGACGCCCCCAACCCGACACCTGGTGTCAAGCGAGGGTGTCATTTTTTTTTTATAAACCGGTAACCTTTAAGCTTGTTCATTCATATAATGTTAAACATTTAACTTGTATTATATTCTGTAGTAGCAGATTACAAAATATATACAAACTCCATATATGGAAGTGTTCAACATTTACAATATTTACATTGTTTACAAAAACAAAACATATACAAAAAATAGACCGTAAGGTCTTTAGTAAGCACCTAGCAAAGGTGTCGTCTCTGGGTCGTTGACGTGAGGTCCTGACTTTTCGTCAGCTTCTGTACCTACACGGATGAAACACCCGTATGCTTATAGTTTAGGTAAATAAAACTCGTGGACGACTCACTAACACGGATCATCACACTTCTATACACATGCATATACATCTAATATATCATATCATTTAAACATGCTTATACATATCTATATTTACTTTATCATACTATGTTTCATTTCTTATCAACGCTCATATATCAGCTTCATATCATTTTACACTTTGCTTCATGTTCTTGTCACAATATATTTGTCATCGCATAGCGGTGCTATGCTTCTCTTATCATATCATATCATTTCATATGTCATATTCAAATCATTTGTTTTATGTTTCATACCTGCATAAACCTTAGAAGTGGATAAAGGAAACTATAAGGGTCCGAAGGCGCTGTACTCACTGTACGAAACAGTGGTCTATAAGGGCCTAAAGGCGATGTTATCATTATGCGAGACAATGACCATCCATAAGGGCCCGAAGGCGCTGTTATCATTGTACGAGACAATGACCATCTATAAGGGCTCATACATGAATGACCCAACAGGCCAACTCGATCAAGATGTCAGAATTTTGTTTTTCCTTAATAGGCATGCCCATCTACCTCTACCAGTTCTAAGTGCATAAAACCATGTATTTTATATTCAGTACATATCTCATATTCCTGAATAATTATTTTCATTCGGTGATCATATGCTTAGATATTTACAATTATTTATCTGTGATATTTGCATTTTCCTTTCTTATATCTCATTATACGCATAAATAACTACAAGTACTAATCTATGCTTATGAGTTATTTACTATCATTTCAATTTCATCAAGCTATATATGGATGGATTCTGGACTCAAAGGGCTTTCCATAGAGTCCAAGAACATCCAAAACGGAGTTCAGACGAAGAAATTATGACCGTCCGAAGTTGAAGGCTTCCTATGAACAGTGACTACGAGCATAACCAGCAAGGCCTACTGTTTTTCGTGATTTCTAGACCAAATATTAGTTCCAATTTCATCAAGCTTTATATGGATGGATTCTAAACTCAAAGGGCTTTCCATAGAGTTCAAGAACATCCGAAACGGAGTTCGGACGAAGAAGGCGACCAACCGTTGAAGGCTTCCTATGAACAGTGACTGCGAGTAGAACCAGTAGGGCCTACTAGTTTTCGTGATTTCTGGACCTAATATGAGTTCCAATATTATCAAGCTATATATGGATGGATTCTAGACTCAAAGGGTTTTCCATAGAGTCTAAGAACATCCGAAACGGAGTTCGGACGAAGCAGTTATGACCGTCCAAAGTTTGAGACTTGAAGGTGTGCAGGGGCTACGCAATTGCATGGAAACCCACGCAATTGCATACCCGAGGGCTACAATTTTGAGCCCAACCACGCAATAAAGTGGCTTCCACGCAACAGCGTGCCAGAGAGCTCCTTAGCAGCTCCAGTACACGCCATTTTGACCCGAAACCATCCCGGAACAGCCCTTGTCCACCGGCCACAATATCCTCCCAATTGAGGCCACAAACACGGCACAAAACATGTCAAAAACACGGCATAAAACCACCCTACAATCAATCCCAAAATCAGCCCAAAAGTAGGAATAAAACCCAAGTTCAAAATCCATACAAGTTCTACACAAAAGCGTAGCATCCATACAAGTTCTATACAAAACTTAACAAATTCCATACCTTTCTTGTCTTTCTTCTCTTCTTCCTCTTCTTCTTCTCTTCTCCTCTCTTCTTCTCCCTCTCTCTACGTTTTGCTCTCCCAAAAAATGCCCAAATGAGAGACCTAAATGGGTTTTATCCCAATTTGAGTTAATTTCCTTTTATTTGCACTTTGGTCCTCCATTTCTCCTCTATTTGCAAATCAAGTTATGCATATTCTACTTTAGCCCATAGTCTTCTTATCTTATGACTTTTATATCCTGTTTTGACAAATTCCACTTTTTCCCTTATATCTTGTCCAAATTCCGGGTTTCGAAATTTTCTCACTTAGCAAAATAATAATTATGAAAAATTTCTCAATGCACTATTAATATACCCTAAACATGTTATAAAACTGCTATGGCATATTTTGGGGTTTTACAGGTGGAAAGCTACTTAAGGAGCAAGACTCCTTATTGAAGGCGTGGATAGCTATTAGGATAGTGGGTTGGTGCAATTTCTCTAACGAGAAAGTGAGCTGGTGTAGTTACTCAAAAATGCCTATAAAAGGAGGACTCAACACCAATTTTGGGATATAGATCAATCAACCAAAACTCAAGACCGAGCAAGAGCATTTCAGCATTTCTCTTATTTTTCTACAAGTTCATCAGCCGTCTTTTCAAGATTCTTAGCTTAGTTTTACATGTTTTTATTTACAAGCATTTGTTACTTCAAAGCTTTCTTGCTTCAGTACTTGATTTTCAGTCCAATTCTATAATGAAATCTACTATTTTTCAGCTAGTCCGTTAAGTTTCCTTTTAGCTTTCAATTCAGTTTATGCAATCTAATTTTCAAGGCATTTTTCCGCTTAGATTCTAGGGAACTAGGGGATCCATTTTTCATTTAATTAGAAGTTAGATTTCGGCACAATTTCAGTTCAGAAATACTATAACTTCCTAGCACCCCTGCGCATTCACCAATTACCATGCCTTTTTGTATGTTTTGATGAATTCCACTAGAAAATCCACCAAATAATTGTTTAAGAAGCTTCATATATTACAATTATTGATACACGCATATAAAGGCTACATCTAGTGGCGGAGCAAGGATTCAAGTTTAGTGGAAGCAAACTTAAGTAATATAAACAGTTAAGGTTCAATGGTTAATTACTTAAATATTTTAGTAGGCAAAATGCATAACCCGGGTTTATATCACCCTAACTATAATGGAGAATTTTTTTCAAAAAAAAATTCAGTGGGGACAAATGCCCCTAGTCCTCAAGTGGCTCCATCCCTGACTAGATCATTAAAAGATTTCTATAACATGATAAAAAATAAGGCTACTCTTCTTCTTCCATTCAACCCTAAATAGTGTAAAATAAAATCAATGGGGGCTAGCTCACTATACTTTCCATCATTTTGAAGGATTAAGAGTGAACTCCCATCAACAAAATGGCTATATCCTTTTGTTTGAAACCATAGCAAAGTAATGTGTTTATTATGAAAATTGAGAATGAGCAAAAAGAAAATGACACAAAAACACATATTTATGTGAAAATCCTTGAGAAAAGAAATTATAGTTGGACGATGAGAAATTCATTATATCAAAGATAAAAACAAAAGTTTTGTAAAGTATTGGGACTATAAAGACCAATATCAATCCACAAAACCCTAAATTACATCGAGATCCCCTTTGCTACCATCAGAGATCCGCCTGGAAATCCAAAGTACGACATCACTAAACTTTATAGGTTAGATAAGATAGAATTTGAGTTACCCAATTATAACAATTTTTTTTAAAGCATATTTAAAATTACTTTTGCTAACTAAAAGTGCTCCAAAGACAACCATCAAAATAGTTTTAGAACAACTACTTTATAAGGTGTATAAATGTCCCTAAATTTTGCTTGTATGTCATATTTAGCACTTGAACTTTTTTGGTCTCAAGATACCCTTGATGTGTGGGATATTTAATTGGGGGTTTAAAGGGTGTTTTAACAGTCTGTGTCCTTTTCTAATGGTAAGGGCATGATTGAATTACGAAAGTAAACATCGAGAGTATTATTGATAAACCTCATGGACCCTTCCCTATCCGTATTGGTATGATATTGTCTACTTTGAACCTAAGCCCTTATGGTTTTGTTTTTGGACTTCTCCCCAAAAGGCTTCATACCAATTGGATGTTGCTCATTCTTATATACTCATAAGCCTTCTTAATTATTTCTAACCAATGTGCGACATTGTAAAACTTTGGGCACACACCTAACATCCCCTTGAACAAAGTTCCATCGAGTCTCCCTTCAAACCAGGATTTTCCTTGTTTTTCACTGTGTTCGGGCACACGTTTTACGTGAAGCACCACCTGCCTGGGGCTCACCTCTCACCACACCATTTTGTTTGGCATCCACCCACATGGTTAAGCCTGAACCCAACTTTGATACCACTTGATGAGAAACCACATAGACCCTTCCCTATCCACATTAATATGATATTGCTTTGGGTCTAAGCCCTTTATGGTTTTATTTTTAGGCTTCTCGCCCACAAGACCTCATACCAATTGAATATTGTCTATGTTTATATACACATAAGTCTTCTCATTCCTATTCAAAGTGGGACATTATAAGACTTTGGGAACACAAGGACACACCTAACATGTATCTTGAGACTGAAAAAGTTCAAGTACAAGATGAGACATACCTGAAAAAGTCGAAGTATTTGTGCACTTTATCCCCGTACTTTTATATTAATAAGCTAGCTTGTACCCGTATTCGCACATATAGGATGAGCTATCCCCTAGATGGTGAGTGTTTCTATCCAGCGAGAGTTTCGAAGTTAGACCCTTATATTTTATTATTGATGTCTTTTATTTGTTGAATCAACTTTATTGACGAACATAGGGTCCGGGGTAGAAGATGGCATAAGTACATCCGTCGATATGGTATGGCTTCTTCATGGAATTTAACATGTTTGTTTAATGTTGATGTAACTTCTGAGTTGCTAGTGTAACCATTTCATATGATGTTTTAATTTTTTTATATATATAATTGGAACCAACAAAGATAAAGCATTAGATCTCCACTCTCAGGTTAACCACACATAAATATTCACTGGCATATTTTTGCAAAACGAATGGAATCTGAGCCTTATGGTGAAAAGCATAGACTATGTAGTCGTGGAACCTCTTGATATATATGAGATCCACATGTCAACAGTTCAAGTATGTTCAGGCGGCCAAAGATATGATATTAGGATCTCTATTACGGTTACTATTGAATGAACATGACTTGACAAGATTCTTGCCTCACAAAAGTTAAAGAGTGGGGTGAGGTGGGTGGGCATTGAGAGCTGACCTTTTAGGGTTGAGTGAGTCGATAATAATAACAGTTTGAAACATGAATTTCAGAAATCTAGCCATTCCTCGATATTTGATCACATTTTGACAAAAATATAATTATTATTTTCTTATAAAAATAGTCTTTTCTTTTATAAAATACATGTAAATGCATAAAATGGTAACATATAGTATTTTTGTTTAAATGAGTTATTTAAAAAAAAAAAATCATGGGAAGAGTTAGGACTTGTTTGATTCCTGTAAATACAAAGAACATCATTTTGGTGTTCTCTCAATTTTTTCATTGTTTGATGAGTTTAATGTTTTCCATGTTTTTCGTATTTTTCAAATAAAAAAAAAAAGTGGAAAACAAATGTGTTTTCCTTGTTTTTCAAAGAACAAAAAACCGTTATTGAAAACTATAACCAAATGTAATCTTAGATATTACAGATTTTGGATTATTTAAAGTTTTTTAACCAAATATTTCTTTAGGGTTTTGTTCAAGAGTACTAAAAAAGCATACTGATGAACCTTGAAACCATAAAAGAAATAAAGGGTTTTGTCACAAAGTTATAGAACAAAAGGCAACGTGTGGAGGCCATGAGACAAGGAGAAGTGCTGGCTAAAGCAAGCAAACATGGCAGCAGCTCATTGGCTTATGGAGAGTGGGCTGCACATGGAAAAAGAGCAATTTCATGGTGACAAGGCTATCTGTGTCCGTACAAGACCTTTTTCTTCTTGATGGATGGGCAGTGAGGATACTCATACTATTGAGAGAGGTATTCTTAAGGTAGACCCAAGTGAGGGAGGATGAAGAGGAATGACTAGCAGGGTTGGATCCTTCATAATCTCCCGAGCTTTTCGGCCACTCATATCGTGCCAAATCATACATATAAAAGATTGTCAATACCAATAGATGTACAAGATACTATGTTGTTTGTTTTTTTTAATGAAAAGTTTTCTCACAGTGTGAGATTTTTAAAAAGCTTTTGTGGAGTGTAAAGGAAGGTGCTGCCTAAATTATTCTTATGAGGTGGAGAGATGGGGAAGAGGAAGAGGATTCATGGATAGGTGTATATATAAGAGTAAGAGGTGTGATAGAGGAAATACAATTTGTCCAAGAAATAGGTGAGTGAGGAGGAGAATGCAACAACCTCGAAGCTAGTCTAAACTAGTGGGAGGTTGTCTGCAGGAAGCAGGGAAAAAGAAAGCAAGAAATGGCGAGAGGCAAGATTCAGTTGAAGAGGATTGAGAACCCTGTTCACAGGCAGGTTACTTTTTGCAAGCGCCGAGCAGGGCTTCTCAAGAAGGCTAAGGAGCTCTCTGTTTTGTGCGATGCTGAAATTGGAATGTTCATTTTCTCCGCCCAGGGAAAGCTCTATGATCTAGCCACCAAAGGGTCTCTCTCTCTCTCTCTTTCTCTCTCCCCATCTCTCCATCTATCTCCCTGGTATTCTTCATATTAAAAAGCATGATACTTGTATTGATTCTATTGAACCCAAATCCTAAAAGTTTCAACTTTTTTCTACTTAATTTGACAGGAGGTCATGCTTCAAACCATCTCTATGCAATTTGAGTTTTTTTTTTCCATTTGCATATTGATGGGTAAGTCCATATTGGACTCAAATTTTGGAGCTTACTTTGGCCGTAGCTCATGATTCAAACCACCTCTTTGCAATTTTTGTTTTTTTCTCATTTGCATATTGATGTGCATGTCCATATTGGACCCAATTTTTGGAGCTTACTTTGGCCGTAGGTCATGGTTCAAACCACCACTATACAATTTGAGTTTTTTTTTTCTCATTTGCATATTGATGTGCATGTCCATATTGGACCCAAATTCGGGAGCTTAGTGGTCATGGTTCAAACCACCTCTCTTCAATTTGAGTATTTCTTCCCTATTTGCATATTGATGCATATGTTCATATTGGACCCAAATTTTATACAAGTTTGAGTTTTTAGAAAAATTAGTTGTTTGACTGTTCAAACTGAACACTCTTCCCTCCCTTCTTAATTCTCTTTGTTCTAATGTTAAAGATTCAGCTCTCTCTCTCTCTCTTCCCTTCTTCTCTTTCCCTTTTTGCAGCGCTTCTTAAGTTTTCCCTTTATTGTTTAAGATGCAACTTTCTTGCTGATTTCCCTTCCCTTTTTCTCATCACTATGCAAGAACCATGCAAAGCCTTATTGAAAAGTACATGAAGTGTAGCAGCGGGGATCAAGCTGATGACGAAGCCAAAGAGACACAAATTCTGGTATGTTAATTACCTTGCAATACATCCTTAAAATTTGATCAAACACCATCTAAATTCTCTCTATGCAAAGCATTAAGACGTGGAAGAAATCTTATTTTATTCAAAAAGCTTATATCAGCATCGGATGCTGGTCTCTGATACATCTTATCATGGTAATACTAATATTTACAACAACCATGCCCTAAAAAAATATTGCTACATTCTTATCTTTACTTTTTGGACATCGAAAATCATGTTCACATTTGGCCATTTTTTTTGGGAGTAGCATCATTATGTCTCTCGACCAAAAAGCCTTATTATTAATTAGACAAATAGAAATATTCTCTTCCCCCCAATTTCTTTATCCTTTATGCAGCCACCTCATCTCTTCATGTGTTACAAAGTATGGAAATTTTTTAGATCATGAGCCAAGACCAGAGCTTCATGCAAGCTGGTATAGTACTGGTATACTCTTCTTCAACAGTAGGATTTATCGATACCGATCCAATCTTCCCAGCTAGTTTCGCTTTAAATGTTATCTGGGGATTAATCTGCCTGAGAATACTTTGTGTCAAATCCTAGAAAAAAGAAAAAAAAAAATCAGAAAAATCAAGATATACACCGAAAGAAATTCTTAGAATAAGAGATGGAAATGAGCGTGCATACTATTATATCGAGGAGTTCCTTAGTATTTATAGGTGCCTTTGCTGATGGAGGATCCAAGCATTATTGACTATAGCTAGCTTATGGAGATAAGTTCTTTCTTAGAAATAGGTTTCAGTTTTTATAGATAAAATAATGTTTGGGAACTTAAATATGAAAAAAGGATTTTCTCAGCTCTCATTGATGATACTATATATTTACATATATTACGAGAATTCAACATTTTACAAGTTAGAAGACTGTTTTGTTCTAAAACGAAAAAAAAAGGGTTTCCAAGAGAAGTTTCCCAAACAGGGTCCTAGAGCCTGTTGGGGAACCTCCCAATGAGAGTTTTCCCATATTTTCTAGGATAAAAATTGTTCTTCAAAGTGTCTCTTGCTCACCTCTAACACTAAGTTTAAAATGCTAAATAGAGAATATATAGGAATGAGAATTCCGTTCCAATTCCCATTTGTTATCTCCAACGGAATTGTTGTTTTTTGGATCTATATCTTTATAATCCAAGTACATAGTGAACCTTTCTTGAATTGCTATTTATTTGGAAAAAAGGCATTTTATCTGTTCTTTTTGGAAGGGATAGTTATTCTATTTACTTTTTGTGAACCCAAAACAAAATAAGAAAAAAAACTTAAATGACTATAATTCATTCCTTTCATTGTTTGGGTCCTAGGGCTTGGTATTGTCATGATATTTTTCTTTGCTTCCTTTTTCCCTTGGAATGGTCTTCATATGGTATAAACTTGAGAAAATAGGTAACTTTAAGATGGTTGTACGTCATTTTCTATTAAATTTTATCCATATGTTGAATGGTTTTAGCTATACAAGCAAAATGAATGTTTTTCCTTTTTCATTTTTACTTTTATTCACTTTGCATAGATTCAAGCATCAAATCTCCCGTAATCCTTTTCTACCCCTTTAATACTTGAGTCATGTCTCAAGGGCACAATATTAATGTATTATATTTCAAATATTATATATTTATTTGCAAAATATATCAAGTAAAGCATACCCCTATATTGACTAAATATGACTAAATTAAATTCTCTAACATAATGAAATCATTTTCTATAAAATTCATCTATATATATTTTCTAAATTTTTTATATTATTGTCAAGCATCTTATTTATAGATTTTTATGTGATATCTAATTCCTAATTTTATTAAGCTTTTGTCATATTAAAATTCTTGGTGTATAAATTAAGTTTCTTGTAAATTTTAACTTACCTTAAGCTTTTCATAACCTTCCAATTGCATAATTGAATCTAATGTTTTTATATTGTAATTTGCGAAAGACCATCGATCTTTTATTTTCCTCCTATAGCTTTTGGTTTATTCTTTATTGTGATTAAATAATCCTCTATAATAATAAATTATAAAACAATTTTTTCCAGGATACAAAAGAGGAGATTAACATGCTAAAGAATGAGATTGAACTACTTCAAAATGGCCTCAGGTATGACTTAAACATCCCTTAGAGTTAACGCTTTGCAACAAGAAATGCTCTTCAGAATTAAATCAAATTCTTTAAATTATATCTTCAATACATTAAAAGTTATTTTATTCAAAATTTATCTTAACCTAAATTATATCTTGAAATTTAAAGTGGTGGTTGTAATAAATTTATGTATGTGCTTATACGTGTCGGACAATTGTGATAAGGATAAAATCTAGGAAGAGAATTTAGGATAAAATGTTAATAAATCATTTTATTTTATTATAAGTAACATTATCATTTATAAATTCTGTTGCCTTTTCATTTGACTTATGTTTTTGGTAGCCATTCTCTGAAGTGTTTCTAGTATTTATAACCCGTGAAATTTTTTATCTTTCAAGCATTAGAATAGCTAAAAATATTCCTTAATTAAGATCACTACCAAACAAACTCTCATTGTAAGAGATCTAAAACGGAGAAATTAACAAATGGTTTTCTAATATTATATTTAATCTCATAAATATGAGAATATGCGTATTTATCTTCATAAAAACATTATTGAGTTATTACTTGAAATTTATATTTATTGTAATATTGTAGTAATGTTTGATCTATATAATAAAGTTGATGATCTAAGCATACTTTCAGGTATATGTTGGGAGGTGGGGCTGGAACAATGAAATTAGATGAACTACATGTCTTTGAAAAACATCTTGAATTTTGGATCTATCACATCCGTTCAACAAAGGTATTACAAATTTAATTACCAAAAATAAACTCATCTTATGATTATTTCTTTAAATCCATTTCACTTTTTAAATAGTTTAGCTAATAAGTTTATCTAAACTTTTGGCGTATAGATGGAGATCATGTTTCAAGAAATCCAGCTGTTGCAGAATAAGGTTAGCATAAACATATTTATTTGTTTAATTTATAAGCAAAGTTTGGCATTCGTATGTAAGTTTAATTATTTATTACAGTCACATAACTTTAATATTTCTAAAGTTTCGTTAATTAATTGATATCATAATTTTGTAAATCTTACATGATGAAATTTCTTCAAATCTAGTGATCCATAGAAGGTTTCTATTTAGCGTAGATAATAAAATTGAAGAATGAAAAAATATATAAAAAAACCAGTGTTCAAAAACTTGTATGCAATATTTCGGAGAAAAAAAAAAAAAACCTTGTTTGCAATAAAGGTGAGGACAAGACCATTTGTAAAATGGGGTTTCCATTTTCAATGTAGTGGGAGGCAACCTATTTATATAATACATAGCTATTTAAAAATTAGAGGTTTTTTTTTCTTCAAGGGTAATCCATCTATAAACACAACATAAAATTTGAAGTTTTGAGTATAAGCTACAAGAATAGGGCCCCACATGTCACAATATATTTTGTCCAAAGGAAAATCGGAAATTTTATTTTGATAAACTAAAAGGCAAAATTGCAATTTTTTCCTATTTGACAATTAACAGAAATAGACTTTCTTTTACCAAACTATAAACATTAATATTAAATTGCTCATCCTCTAAGGATTGTAGATAATTAGAATTAGGGTGTCTCATGCATTGATGTCAAACTCTAAAAGCAACCTTATTAATTTAGGTCTATCGTAGCCAAATTAAGCTTGAGGAACATCCTTTAATTGGTATGAATAATTGATTTTGCATACGAAGTTGAAGAAAATACACAAAATCACGATCACAATCTTACAAAAAGAAATCCTTAAGATTGAGCTTTGTATATGATAATGCTTGCTGACAGTTGATTTTCTTTTTTAATCTTTTTAAATATGATATGTTATCATATAGCATAAATATAAAATTAATTAATTAAAAACGAATAAAGAATAATAAAATTAATTTTGATAAACTTTTGCATTATAAGTATCAATTTTACTTCATATGTTGAACAATCTTTTTGTTGATACTAGATATAAGAAGTTTAGCTTCAAATTCATCATTGTTTTTCTTTATACTGTATCAAAGTTTTAGCCAAAAATATATCCATTATTTGATCCTTTGAGTAAAAATTTTGGCTCAATTAGCTTAACCAAGGTGGTGTTTTTTTTAACTTAATCCTAAATAGAATTTTTGTTTAACTTAACACTAAATAGCGTTTAATAATTATTAAGTTGTTTATTTTTGTAATGTTGTATTTCTATTCCGTATTAGTTTGTTTTTATATGCTAAAAATCAATATTTTAATATCTTAATGTATTAAGCAAAATAATTTAAATTAATACTTGTTTATAGGGTGATAATTGCTTTATCAAATATGATAAATAAAGATATTTGTTTAACATCTTCACACACACACATATGTGTATATATATATATATATATATATATATATATATATAGCTTCATATCTCAGTAAAGAAATAATTATTGCTTTGTCATTTTTTGAAGGAGGGAATACTGAAAGCAGCAAACAATTATCTTCAAGAAATGGTAATAAAAAAATTACAATAAATAGCTATTTAATTTACTTGGCATACAAATTCTACTTATTTTTAACTAACAAGAAAATTCAATTTTTTGCAGATAGAGGACCAAACTGGAATTACCAACATTGCACCAATGATAACTCCATATCCACTAACTACACAAAATGAGATATTTCAAACTTAGGATTTGAACTAGTGGACTCTAACTTATGAAAGTAATGGAGCAACTTAGTAATATCTTTGTGAATTGTATTGTATGAATAACAACTTTGTAAACTTTTATAATAAGTTACCACCTGCCTGGTGGTGGTTGCTAGAGAATATTGTTTAGTAAATATTGTTATGAAGACTGAAATTATGGATTGGTTTGGTAGTACATTATGGAACAATTTTCTATTATTCAGTAGCATTTTAGAGATTACTTCTCAATTAAGTACTTCCTTTTAAAGAGTTTTGATATATATATAGACCTTGCAAAATGTAAATATAGTTATCTTATATTGTTTTGTTTTGTATTTGAGATTGTTAAATATTGTACAGTCTTTTCTTTTTATTTTCTTACTGTATTGTAGGACCCATGAGCATATATATATATATATATATAAGTCCAATATGTATTGTAGTAGTTAGTTTTACCGGAATATAATAAAAATTAGGGATTCTCCCTTTTCTCTCTTCTCATGGTATCAAAGCCAGGTGGGAAAACCTAATTATTTTTTTTTCGGTGATCGTGTTTCCTTCCGGTCACTTTCTTCTCCTTTCGGAACCCTCCGCTGTCAAATCTCCTCATCTCAGCCGCCGCCGGATCTCGCTACTTGCGCCCAGGTGACTTTTTCGACCGGCTCTTCTCGGCCAGAAAACCTTAGGGTGGCGCCACGAGACGGATCTACGTCGGAGGGAAACCCCATCGGAAAACAGCTCTCCATGCGCCGCCACACGCCACTCTTCTCAGCGGCTGCCTTCCCACACGCCCGGTAGCGTGTAGCGTCATCAGCGTGTGGCCTACTTTCCGATGGCGATTTCATCTCGGGCTCGTCGTCGTCTTCGCGATCCATCTCCGTGGTCCTCCTGAGCCCTCCTTATCCACCTTTTTGCCCATTTCAGCTTCGCTGCACTCCGTCAATCGCTCTTCTCACGGTTTGAATTCACTTTTCTTGTCTCTAGTTACGTGGTGATTTCAGAACCCTCCATGGCAGTGATTCGCCCTCCTATTAGGGCTCTCTTCAATCCAAACATGATTCAATCTCAGGTTAAGTGGATATAGCGTAAAAATCTATTTTTCATCATTATCTCTTCAGATCTCTTGCACATCAGGAAAAATTGATTGGTAGTGAAATTATCTTTCCTCGTCGGCCGTGGAACTCGGTTCATGGAGACGAGTTATGAGGATCATCTTATTACAGGAGGATGCTATACCTAATGTTGACAAGGTGCGAGGAAGAAAATAGATGCCTGACTATGTAGCGTATTATGGCAATCGGTTGATCAAAATTTTGCTTCATTTTGCAGACTACAAAACATGTTCTAAGTTTTAAGTCAGGTAAGAGTTCTATACACAAATGATATCCAAACGCCTTTATTAGGTGAAGCCCACGCTATTGTCAATATCCGATAACGGGACATGGATTTATCTAATTATATTGGCGGATTCATAAGGAGGAGTTCTTGACACTAATGCCTCTTACTAGTGATGTTGGGGCTCAACAAATGCAGATTGATAAGTTCTTCATGGTCCTTACTCTTATTGGCCTCCGTTCGGATCTTGAGACCGTTCGAGATCATATTCTTGGTAGTCCATCAGTCCCATCCTTGGATGATGTGTTTGCTCGCCTCCTACGTATCTCCTCCATTCAGACTTTGCCATTTGATATGTCTTGCCCCCCTACCCCGTCGGGGCGAAGATGAGAACGGCAGAGGCGGGACTCCTTCACCCTACTACCGGACATTGGTGATAGTTAAATAAACAAATGTAAGGAAATAAGATTACAATACCACCACCGTAGTGGTGGTTAGCTGTCTTATACATATTCCTAAGTCTCCTTTACTTATACAAAAATACTTTCACTATTACAAAACTATTACATTTATATTACAAAACAAAGACAAAAACCTACATCAGGTGAACTTCTACGAGATGTATTTTTGCCTAATGCGGAATGCCGGATGTCCTCGCCGATACTACCGCGGATGAAACACCGGGTACTAAACTATAACTTAGTGGGAAGCGGATATGACCACTTTAAGTAGTCCCACATTTACAAAATACATAGCATAGAACATATGTCGGAGTTTACGATATCTGAGAATTTTATATGAGGTTTTAATATTGCCATTCGCCCATGCTTGAACTTTCATATCTCCTTGGAGTTTAGAACGGATATCATATCTGAGGAATTGCAGGGTCTGATGCGGAACATAACAGGAATCGATTTCTTATGCTTACTTCTTATTCATCATTTAGATTCTGTATTTAATTTCATGTATCTTATTATTCAGTACAACATATAAGTATAATAACGCATGAATACGATAACAATGAATGAGAACCGTTAATGGAATGCAGGAAGGTCTGGTCTGATGTGAACGAGCGTGTCTGCGCGTGCGAGTGTCGTAACCTTGCGGGGTGTCGAAACGATCGGAACATGCGCCGCATTAGCGAGTGTGGTAGCACTAAGCGGGTGCCAAAGCATATCGGGCGTGCGCCATGCGAGTGTCGTAGCACTAGCGAAGTCTTAGAAGCTAGCGATCGAAATACTTATTCATTTACTATTCGATCTTAAGTAGGCATACGATTATGTGTTTCAGGACTCGTTATATCATTCTTAATCTCATTAGCAAATGGGCAAGGAACAATGTTTGCCCAACAACCAGATCGTCGAGGCTAAGCGAACAGAACATTTTTCATATAACTTTTATACTTGTACGAACCCTTTCATTCACTTATTAAGGTCCTCATTAATCCAATGGATAATTGTTATATTCTTGAAAGGGGAACCAAGCAGGGACTTACAAATGCCGCTAGGGAGAAAGCAATCGCCTAGGCAAAGCATGTTGCGCATAGGCGGTGCATGCGCTGCAGCAAGCGGACTAGAAAATGCAAAACCACAGGCTGGGTGCTTTAGCGAAGGAGACCTCTGCTGAGCATGGACTCCTACCTTTAAGTAGAGGTGTCGAAGCAAAACAAAAATGGTCAGTTTTTTGGCCATTTTCACCATAATTCTTTCAACCAAAACACACCCTTTTCGAAACAAAACCATAAATCCAACTTAAACCAACTAACAACACTTCTAAACATCCATTTCATATACTTTTTCCATACTAATAATCCATACATAATACAAACATATGTAGATTCCATACAATTTCCATACCTTTGCTTTTCTTGCACTTCTCTTCTTCTTTTCTTCCTTCTTCTTCTTCTCTTCTCTTCTCTTCTCTTCTCTTCTCTTCTCCTTTTCTCTGCGGTTTACTTACCCACGAAGCCAAAAATGAGATATTTCTTAAGGCCTTATTTGGTCTAATACCCATTTAGGTCAAATGTCCAATTTTTGCTATTTGGTCCTCCAACTCCCCTCTATTTGCAAATCAATTTATTCATATTTCCACTTTAGCCTATAATCTTCTTATCATATGACATTTGGGTCCGGAATTGATAAATTACTAATTTACCTTGACCGCCGTTAATTCAGTTTTACTTATTTTATTTTAGCATTATTTTATTCAGAAAAATATACATTTACTTTACTATTATACCCCAAAAACATGTTATAAAAGCGTCATGGTATAATTTTAGGGTAGTACATGAAAGCACTTGAGTGACGTATTTAGTTTCTCGATAACGCCGGGGAGACCTTGATAGTGTCGAGTAGGGACAAGCGTCCTCACGCACCATGCAATAAGCAGTACGCTCGTGATCGTTGTTATCAGTTACATAAACGGCCTCCCCGCACTGCTCACGTGGCCTAGTCTTTTGATTTTGATTCTCAGCGGATTAGAGCTCATCTACATCTCGGGAGCCTTCACATGACGGAGTGAGTATGGTGGCTATCTTATTTGTCGAGGGCGGTAGTCGACCACAATTGCATCATTGCCCAAACCGGTAATGCCTCACTGCCTGCCATACATCTTCTCTTGGACCACGGATTCCTAGACTCTGGGTGCTTGATCACATATCGGTAATAAGATCATTTCTCTTCTCTTACTACTACCCCTACTTTACCTACTGTTACCTTAGCTAATGGTTCTCAAACTGTGGCTAAAGGTATTGGTTTGGCACATCCTCTCCCTTCCCTACCTCTCACTTTTGTCCTTTATACTCATGAGTGTCCCTTTAATCTTATTTTTATCAACAAAATCACTCGTACTCTTAACTGCTCCATTATTTTTTCTGATAAATTTGTAACCTTACAGGACCGGAGTACGGGGAAGACGATTGGCATCGGATGTGAGTCTCAAGGCCTCTATCACCTCACCTCGAAATCATCTCCTGCAGTTTGCGTTTCCACTGATGCTCCTCTTCTCATCCCTGATCGTCACAGGCACTTTAGTCTTCCCCAAGTTCAGATTGTCCTCGTTCCACTTTGTCGTCACTTGCGTGTGAGTCCTGTCAGCTTAGGAAACATACTCGTGTCTCGTTCCCAAAGCGTTTGAATAATCGGGCAAAATCTCCTTTTGAACTTGTCCACACTGATGTTTGGGGTCCTTGTTGGACTGCGTCTACTTTAGAATTTAAGTATTTTGTCACTTTCATTGATGATTATTCTCGATGTACTTGGTTATTTACAATAGTCGGTGAGTTATATTCTATTTTCCAGAAATTTTATGCTGAAATTCTGACAGTTCAATATTTCTATTCGTGTGTTACGTAGTGACAATGCCAGGAATATTTTTCTGCACCCTTTATTTCATTTATGTCCCAACATGGGATCCTTCATCAGTCTTCTTGTGCTCATACTCCTCAACAAAATAGGGTAGCTGAACGTAAGAATCGTTATCTTATTGAGATAGCTCGTACTCTCCTCCTCCATTATCATGTTCCTTTTCGTTTTTGGGGGGACGTTGTTCTTACAGCTTGTTATTTGATTAATCGTATGCCCTCATCTGTGTTACATGATCAGATTCCTCATTCACTTCTTTTCCCTGACCAACCACTTTATTTCCTTCCTCCTCGTGTCTTTGGTTGTACTTGCTTTGTTCATATTCTCACTCCAGGACAAGACAAGCTTTCCGCCAAAGCCACGAAATGCATCTTCTTAGGCTACTCCCAACTTCATAAGGGTTATCGTTGTTATTCCCCTTAGACTCATCGATACTTTCTCTCTGTTGATGTCACCTTCTTCGAGGATTCACCCTTCTTCTCCTCTTCTGAGTCTCTTCCTATTACTGAAGTCTTACCCCTTCCCATCATCTCCCCGCCTATATTTGATGATGTACCTTCTCGACCACGCCCGGGTTTATCATCGCCGTCATAGTTCCGTTCTTCATACTCCGCCTGCTGAAGGCCCACCTTAACTCCTTCCTATCCGCCCGACTTCTCCTACGACTACGCCTCTTGCGTGCTTACCCATTGCTCTTCGGAAGGTAATCGATCTACGCTTAATCCTCATCCTATTTACAATTTTTGAGTTACCATCGATTATCTTCCTCTACTCTACATTTGTTTTCTCTTATATCCTGCATTCTCTTCCTAAGAACACCTTGAGGCTGCTTTCCATTAGGACTAACTGACGAGACGATGGTAGATAAAATGGCCTTTCTACGCACTCAAGCGCGCCGGGGATCTTGTTGTTTTTCCATTTGGTAAGTTTCCAATTGGTTGTCGTTGGGTTTACACAGTTAAGGTTGGTCCTGATGGTCAGGTTGATCGCCCTTAAGGCGGCTTGGTTGCTAAAGGATACTCGGGGTTTATGGTTCGATTATGGTGACACATTCTCCCGGTTTCGAGATTGCTTATGTAAAGTGCTACGCCTCCTCCATATTTTGCTTATGTGTTCTTGGCCACTTTATCAGTTGGTTATTAAAAATGCCTTCCTTCATGGTGATCTTGTCGGAGGAAGTTTATATGGAGCAACCACCTGGTTTTGTTGCTCAGGGGGAGTCTGGTTTAGTGTACAGGTTACGTCGTTCTCTATATGGCTTGAAAAAATCTCCTCGAGTATGGTTTGGCCGTTTTAGTTCTGTTGTTCAAGAATTTGGCATGCTTTGTATACGGCGAGGCCATTCGATTTTATCATCACCAACTCTTCGGGCGGTGTATTTATCACGGTTGATTATGTGAGCGACATCATCGTACGGGCGGTTATGGCGTCCCAGTATCGAGGTGCTCTGATACCACTAATTTGTGACACACCTCATTACCATCTAACATGGCGCTGACACGGGGTGTGCTCTGATACCATTTAACTTATAGCTATCTTTTACTTTTTACTATACCATTAACTTGTTCATTCATGTACTGTTAAACATTTAACTTGAAATATATTTTGTACTTAATAAATTACAAAATATATTGAAAACTCCAGTAAATTGAAGTGTTCAGCATATACAAACTTTTTACATTGCTTACGAGCTTAAAACATATACAAAAAATAGACCAAAAGGTCTTGATGGGGCTATTAGTGTGTTGGCCTTGGTTGCGATGTGGAATGTCAGGACTTCTTGTTCACCTTCTTACGTACCTACGAGGATGGCTTGTCAGTGCTAAACATAGCTTAGTGGGAAATAATACATGTGGGCGACCTGCAATAAAGTGCATCACACTTTACATAACTGCAATCACTTTAATATTTATATACTTATACACATGGTTGTTCATGTTTTAAACATATCATTTACATATACTTATACATATATCATACTTATTCGTCTTATCATCTTTCATTTACACTTTTCTTCTTGTACTTATCACTGTATACATATCATCATATAGCAATGTTATGCTTCTCATATCATGTCATATAATGTCATTTATCATATTCAAATCATTTGCATATACTTGTCATTTTCTTTTATTTTCTAGCGTACCATACCTTAAGTGAATCTGGAAAAGTATGTATGCGAAGGTACTATCCTTTGTACGAGGCAGTGACCTCTATACAATATGACCCGAGGTCATTCTGATAATCAACGGGATATATGTCATCGACCAAGCGGGCGTCGATATCATAAATTGTATCTTGCGATGCTTTGTATCCACATAGGCATGCCTACCTATCTAAATACCAGGTTCTAAGCAGACAATCTGTTTCCTTTATTTCATTTACAATGTATATCTCATATCCCCGAATAACTATTGTTATCCGATAATCATATGCGATATTTTCTTATCATTTCCGCATGCATCTTTATTGTTGTATTATTTAGACATTTATACGTTTTTCTATATGCTTTCATTACACATTTATCTTTTCTATAAATAACAAACACATTTAAACACATTAACAAATGAGGAGCCTGGAAATGAGGCAAAAAGAACGTGTTTGTCCAACGATCTTCGCCGCCTCGAAGTCTGAGAATTTTATTTTCATATAAATTCTATGCTTATGCGAACCCTTTCATTCACTTGTAGGATCTCGTTAATCGATAGGCAGTTATTAGACTTAATGTGGAAGAGGGGCAAAAAGCAGAACTAGTAAATGCATTTGGCGAGCACACCTACGCCTAAGAGGAGAGGTTCGCCTAGGGGAAGCATTGCTACGCCTGGCGGACTAATGCCAAAAACCACTGTCTCGGAATAAGCTGGGTGGAAGGGGCCTCACTTTGGCAGAGACTCACACTTAGGCGTGGATACACTGGCGTAGGTGTCGGACGAAACAAAATGGCGAGTTTGAGCCTATTGAATTTCTTCCAAACCAAAAATCAATAACCCAACCACATTTATAAACTATAAAACTCATATATACCTGACAATATTTCTAATAAGATTTTTCTTTCACTACTTTTCTGAATTAGGTTCCATACTCATCATACAAGCCCTTACAGTTCCATACATGATTTCCATACTATAGTTTCCATACAATTTCCATACCTTTGCTTTTCTTGCACTTCTCTTCTTCTTTTCTTCCTTCTTCTTCTTCTCTTTCTCTTCTCTTCTCTTCTCCTCTCTTCACCGAATTTGCCCTATCCTAAAAGCCAAAAAATGAATTTCTCTTAAAGCCATGTTTGGCTTTATCATTGCCTAATTACCTTTTTGTTTTGATCCTTCATTTAAATTTATTCTCAATTTAACTTATCAAATCCTACTTTGTATATTATCTTCTTGTATTACTTGTGCCAGGTCCCCGATATCAAATTATCAATTTATCCTTGGCTTTTGTATTGATGCAGGTTTTTCCTTATTTTATTTTTTAACATTATTTATTAGAAAAAAATAGACATTTTACTTTTATTATACCTGCTCATCATTATCAGCTGTTATGGTATAATTGAGGTATTAACGTGATCGGGATGGTATTCGAAACTAAAACATGTTTGAACTTTCGTAGAAACAGGGAAAGCTGTGTCTGCTGCAGGAATTGAGATAGCTCAATCCAATTCTGGTGTAGTCCTTTCCCAATGGAAGTATGCTTTAGACATCTTAAGGCTTAGGTATGTTAAGGCCCATGGCAGGTCGACACTCTTATGGATCCTAATGTCGAGCTTGTACCGGGGACGAGGAGTCTTTAGGAGATGCGTAGGAAATATGATGACCAATGATAAAGCCCTGAACTACCTCACCATTGCTGCGCCGGACATTTCGCTCTGTGGTGTTGTTAGTCAATTCCTCTCTGATCACCATGTGATAGCCATTGGGATCTTTATGTCATTCTTCGATATATGAGTACACCGAGGCGAGTGTGTTGTATGAGAATAGAGGTCATACCCAGGTTGTTGGTTACACAGATGCAGATTGGGCTGGCTCACCACATATAGACGTTCCACTTTAGGGTACTGTGTTTTCATTGGTAGTAACCTAATATCTTGGAAGAGTAAGAAACAACATGTAGTGGCCAGATCTAGCGTTGAAGCCGAGTATCGAGCTATGGCTCTGGCAACATGTGAACTCATATGGTTGAGACACCTTCTCCAGGAGTTGAGATTTGGAAATGATGAACAGATGAAGCTCATCTGTGTGTGGGGCTTCTTTGCATATTGCATCGATCGATCTTCTAATAAAGGACGAAACACATTGAAATTTGATTGTCACTTCATTAAAGAAGATCGCATCGAGGATATATAGGTACTAGTTTTGTCAATTCAAATGATCGACTAAGCGAGATACCTTTACTAAATCTCTCAGGTCACAGAATTAAATACATTGTAACAAGCTTGGTGCATATGACATATATGCTCGAAGCTTGAGGAGAGAATGTTAAAAATATTATGCAAGTCTTTTCCTTTTATTTTCTTCTGTGTGTAAGGACCCATGAGCATGTATATATATATAAGTCCAATATGTATTGTAGTAGTTAGTTTTTCCGGAATATAATAAAAATTAGGGATTCTCCCTTTTCTCTCTTCTTAGAGATTATAAAATATTATTATTACTTTGTTCAATGCTCCCTTTTTAATTGTTTGAGAAGGAGAATCACAAGTCAAATATAGCAACGGTTAGAGTTGGGTGATCCGAAAAATTTCGCGGTGCGGTATCATGAATTTTTTAAGGATTTTAGTGAAGGACCAATGATCCATTACTGATCTTATTAGAGCATGTGTCTGTTTTTTAGATGTTTATAAATATATGATATACCTTTTAGGGTTTGAGGGATTAAGAGGTATTGTGGGTATTTTAGGGTTGTATGATTTTTTTTTTCTTAATAGCTGCAATTTAATGTAACTCCATGTATATGTTTGTGATTTAAGGTATTGTGAGGGATTCAGAGGTAATGTGAGTATTACAAGGTTTTATGATTTTTCCCTAATAACAACAATATTTCAATTCTCTCATCATGTATATATCTATATTAGAGATAATGCATTTCTCCTCCTTTACCCGTAGTTTTTTCCTAGTGTCTCACGTAAATATGTGTTGCTTATTTTTCGTCATCTATTTCTTATTGCTTGTTAGAAGCTATTTCCGGCGATGGAAATGGCAGGGATAATTTAAATATAGATCTTGAAGGGAAAAAACCCATTCCCCAGCGGTGGAGGCAAAGCCTTAGGAGCAAAGTATAGGTGATGAGCAGTGATCGGCTAAATGTGGGCAAATATGGTTGATCCTTTGTTCATCCAGCAAAAGCGATGGAAAACCCGAATGACCCTCGTTTTATAGTGGTTGGAGAAGCAGTGGCCCGACCAAAAAACTGGAAAAACATTCTCCAGAACAGAGATTCCCTTGACATTGCAAGCACACGTGAACGTTTGAAATCGACAAGCGAAGTAAATTTGATAAATAGAGGAAGCGGAAGCGATTTTGGCAGAGATTTTGCATATGCGAGGAAATCTCGAAAAGCGATTAAGCGAGCGGAAGAAGAGGAGAAGCGACCAACCTCGGTCGTCGTTTATGCGATCGTAAGCGTGCGAGGCTCCCTATGAATCGTCGTTCGCGATCCGTCCGTAGGTCCCGCATTCGCTTATCGATCGGAATCCGCGAATCACCGACCATGTACTCTATAAGCGTCATGTGAGATCTTGATCCCAGCGGCGGTAGCCCGGCGGTATGCGTCTTCCCCACACGTTCGCACATAAGCGGGCGACGAGCGGGGGTAAGTCGTTTTGGGCGGGACGATGGTGAAACGACGTCGTTTTGTCTCGAGATAAAACGACGTCGTTTCTTTTTATTTTTAATTTTTAAATAAATAACAAAACGACGTCGTTTTGGACAAAACTACTGCAAAACGGCGTCGTTTTGAAGCGGTGTCATCGCGCCAGCGTGTCGTTTTGGGTATCGTAGCTGCTGCAACGCCGTTTTCATTAATTTGTCAACGAAAAAAAATGACAAAGCAGCCTTGTCTTGACCCTGGCTTGCATTTTGCCAAATAGTCATACACAAATATTTTTATCGAGCTTACAATTATTTTTAAAAATTAATTAATATTTGTTAATAAAAAAATTTTATTCTAAAAAATTATTAATTAAAATATTTATATTTATATTTATTGATTTAATTAAATATTTATGGCCATTTTATTTTAATTGAATATTTATTTTTATTTTAAAATTTTAATTAAATATTTATTTTATCTTTTAAATCGAAATTTATAGTGTACAAGTGATATAAATGATAGAAGATGCAACAATGTAATTATTAGGAAGAGAAATGGTAAAATTGGAATAGATTTAGGATAGATGAAGCTTTAGATGCTATTTGGTGGAGATCTTCTATTTAAAAACTTTATTAATCTCAATAACTTTGAATTAAAAAAATAGGCTTTGAATCTTTTATTTTTCTAAGCGATTGGAGATCTTTACTTGGGTTTTTTTTTTTTTTTCCTTGGAGAGCAACTATCTTTAATTTGAGAAAACAGACCCTATATAGTGTTCAAACATATTGCCTATACTTTGAAATGTGTGCAACTATGATAGAGGTTGACTAATGGCCAAAGGGATAATATATATATATATATATATATCATCAAACCAAAGGCCAACCTCGTTTGCCAATGAAAGACAAGGTAAAAAGTCAACCATAGGAATCTCAGCTTCGGTCAAACTACAACTAATAATCCTTAACTACTCAACTGTCCCACTCGTATATATATCCATCCTAGTGTTCTTGGGAATTGTTCTGGAGCCTCTGAAAATTGGGTTCCTTGATAAAAAGGTGATATATGATATGGGAACGAGTTTTTTTATCGATGATGATTTTATCTTTTGAGATTTATGTAAATTAAAATTTTATTTGAGAAAACACAAATCTAAAAAAATAAAATCAATATTTAATGATGTAAAACTTGTTCTCATATAAGAACAAACTTTTTATAACTGAACCCTAAAAATTAACAAACACAGTGTGAGATGTGAATGGGAGTTAAAGTATAGGATGTAGTGATAACTGGTATGGTTGTGAATATTGATGGCATGAATCTTATGATCTTATAACTTCTACCCATATCTGTTTATCCCTCTGCTCACCCATCCTTCTTTCAACTCTGAAACTCCGATCCCTAGGCTTTCTTCAACAGTCAGTTGAGGAGGTTAATTTACGGTCTCTGGTTGATTCTCAATCTGATGTACGAACTAAGCAAATAAAAATGTAATCTGCATCTGCAACTCTGCATCTTTTCAGCCATGCCAGCTATAGACTACCTACTTTGTGTTGGTAGGAAGAATATAAGTGTTTCGAGACTTTATCCGAATTAAAACAGCATCATGGTAGTTGTTTGTGTGTTAATAATAAGGATAAGATGCAAAAATGCTCCGAGGTTTTAAAATGGACAAACCCCAATATAACACCCCATACATCAAAGTTTCTAGTCTATATGTGCCTTCTTTTAAAGGGAGATGCATGAGTGAGTTATGTTACTTTGTAAATGTCAAAGGTATTTTATAATAGATTTAAGAAATGAAAATGAAAGCATCTGGGAGATTGTATTTTATCTGATGTGATATCTTAAATGGCGTCATGTTGATTCTTTTAAGCAAGGTATGAATTCGATTTGTTACAACATCAATTAAGTCAGCTAAATCAGTAATGAATTTTCTGACTGAGGCTATTTTGTATGACTAGTATGGATGGACATAATGGTTATTCATGAAGATATTAAGCCATATAATTATGTAATGATAGGATTAATCATCAACTATACATTCTGGTTAATTTTTTAAAGAAATACAAAAAATGAATTTTCAAATTTATTAAAAATGATTACTCTTTTTTGGTAAATTTTAATTTAAAAATAGAACTCTTATCTTAAAAAAATAGGTTTAACTTATGATCATAAAAACACTCTCCAATGTTTTAAAATGTTGAAGGAACTAAAAGTACTTTTCCTTTTCTGAAAGTTTAATTTCGAATTTATTTTCCAAGATAAGGAATCTTACCTAAATTTTGTCTAAGAATTTATATATTTTGTGTGAGAAGTTCTATTTCTAAATACACAAAGTTCAAAATGTATCTAAAAAGTACACTTATTAATACACTTTGAAAATATTATTTCTTTCAAAATTAATCTTAGAAATGTGTTATATAGCCTACTTTTATTTTTTTTTTCAAAAATAAAATATACTCCTCATTAGTAAAACTCACTTGTTGGAAGGTTGCACAGAAATGGAAGGTGTGCCTTCTTGAAATTCCATAATTATTTATTTATTTTTACTTCAAATTTTAGAAATTTTTTTATATCTACTCATTTTTACATATTATGTTGTAATACTCTATTTTTATAAGGATTCAATAATAGTTCTCCCGTATATCCATCTCATCTCTTTTCCACTTGAGTTATCTCTTTACCACTTAAGTTAGGCCTAAAGGCAATTCCATGATTTATTTAGTTTGGATGATTTTGAAAACTTTTTAAACATGAACCAAAAGACAACTTTAAAGAATGGTCCAATGAGTCCCATTGGTTAAGCTATGGGACTTCTACTTTAACCAATGAATTACTACAATTGTCAAAAATAACCAAAGGCATAGACTATTGGGGCATGAAATTTAATGAAGTTACCTTATACAGAAGAACATGCAAGTAGTGATAAGGGTAAATGTATGGGCCCCAGCTGTGAATTGAAATAAAGAGAAGGGGAAACAACTTGGGGAGGTAAAGAAAGTATAAATTTCGAAGAAAATGCTTGCCTGCAGGCATGTTGCCAATACTGATATATAATAACTGCACTGGAGAGAGAGCAGATGGATACATTTATTACTCTCTACCCACCGCCTTACCATTTGCTATTAAATCTCCTCACACCCTCAAACCACTCTCCTCAGCTCAGCTCCCATCTTACTCTCTCTGATAGTGTGTTTGATCTGTTTCTGATTATGGCTAAGTTTTGGGTGGGTTTCTTGTGGGTGATGTTGGCGGGGAGTTTGGTTTCCGGCCAAGGTGATGATGATCAGTTTAGTCCGGGAGGAACGAGGAGGGAGATGGTTCCTGCTATGTTTGTCTTTGGAGACTCTCTGATTGACAATGGGAATAACAATAACCTACCCTCTTTTGCTAAGGCTAACTATTTTCCCTATGGGATTGATTTTGAAGGTGGCCCTACTGGACGGTTCTCCAATGGTTACACCATGGTTGATGAAATAGGTGCAAATTCTCTCTCTCTATGCATTTACAGTAGGTAGGATGTAGTATATATATAGTAAGCTTTGAGCTCCATATTTATCAATGCATTGGTGGTATTGCAGCTAAAGGTTCCATGAGACTTCTACTCTCTTTAGATACATATGTAGAATGTGGGATGTGGAATATAGTAAGCTTTGAACTCCAAAATTACCCCTACATTGGTGGTATTAGAGCTAAAAGTGGGACTTCTTTCTCTTTAGATGCATATGTAGAATGTGGGATGTGGAATATAGTAACCTTTGAACTCCAAAATCTTCCATACATTGGTGGTATTAGAGCTAAAAGTGGGACTTCCCTCCACACACCCCCCACCCTCTCTCTCTCTCTCCCCCTGTGAGCTGGTTTGTATTCGGTGACATTAAAGTTCCATGGAAAGCTGCTTTCAAGAACCATTATCAGTCGCATGTATTTGGCTTCTACTTCCGAAAACTACTTGCTGCAAGATGATCCCGTCTTTCATTTCCCTTTGCATATCTTCAAGTTCCTTCTGAATCCGAAAACTACCAACGAATATAACAAAATCTAAGAATTTTTCTCATATTTGATTTCATGACCGGAAATATAAAAGATAATCAAATATAATTAAAATTTCTTAAATCTTTTTACATATTTTTAAATTTCTTATCCCTTATATAACCGTGACAAACAAATAAAATAATTCTTAATAAATATATAAAATTAATTTAATAAATTTAAACTTTTTTTTTCTTTCATTTTTCTTCTTTATTTTCATTATTTGATTTCCTTAATACTTTTCGGATTCTAAAAGAAGCCTATCGGGTAGTACTTTTGGGATTCTAAACGAAGCCTATCAGGAGGTTGACAAAGAATTTGGGTATATATGCAGCTCAACAGCTAGGACTACCTCTCATCCCTGCATATTCGGAAGCTTCCGGAGAGCAAGTGCTTCATGGTGTCAACTATGCCTCCGCAGCCGCCGGAATACTAGACATCACCGGCAGAAACTTTGTAAGTACTTCCATACATGATCATATATGGTTGTTCAATCCTGTAACGATTCTGAATCCCTGATAATTTATGGAAGATAATACTAATATTTAGATTGCAATTCATCATTTGGTCCGAAATGTGACTGTTTGACAGTCTTATTCGTACCTGCCATTTGCTTCTCCCTTAAATGCAATTCATGAATACATATTTAGCAGAGAGCATTGATAATGGCTCTGAATTGATCAGCTAGTAGTTGGACAATTCACTGACCAAAGTAATTAAACGTACATGTCCTTGTTGATCAAATATCAGGTGGGGCGCATACCGTTTAACCAGCAAATCCAAAACTTCGAGAACACTCTCGATCAAATTACCGACAATCTCGGAGCCGACGATGTGGCCGAGGCGATATCAAAGTGCATATTCTTTGTTGGAATGGGCAGCAATGACTACCTAAACAACTATCTCATGCCCAACTATAATACTAAGAATCAGTACAATGGCCAACAATATGCAAACCTTTTGGTACAACAATACAATAGGCAACTCAATGTAAGATTATTTGGCATGTTCGTTGTTTCTTTGCATCAAAATATATGCTTGAGTGGATATAAGTTCTGAATTCTTATATTTTTGTACAGACCCTTTACAATCTTGGAGCCAGGAGGTTTGTCCTGGCCGGGCTCGGAAGTATGGGGTGCATTCCGAGCATCCTAGCTCAAAGTCCGACCAGTCGATGCTCGGAAGAAGTTAACCGTCTTATTCTACCGTTCAATGCGAACGTTAGGGCAATGGTTAACAACCTCAATTCTAATCTCCCTGGAGCTAAGTTCATTTACATTGAAATTTACCGCATGTTTCAAGATATTCTTGCCAACTCAAGAAACTATGGTATTTTTTTGTCCCTTCTTAATTTCACAAGGGCACCTTAATTCAATTGTAATGATCAAATGTTTTTTTTCTTATAGGATTTAGTGTTATAAACCGTGGTTGTTGCGGGATTGGGAGAAATAGAGGGCAGATTACATGTCTTCCATTCCAAACTCCATGTCCAAACCGAGAGCAGTATGTGTTCTGGGATGCTTTCCACCCAACAGAAGCAGTGAACGTCATAATGGGGAGGAAGGCATTCAACGGGGATACAAGCTTTGCCTACCCCATGAACATAGAGCAGCTTGCAAATCTCGATCTCGAGCAGAATTCTCAGAAACCCTAGCTTGCTGTGCTAATGATATCTATACAACATCTTGAATGTAGTTGTTCTATCCATGGGAGCTAGTATTTCATTGTTATAAGGTCAGAAATTAAATGTTAAATCAGAAACTGTTTGCTAGTGCATGAGTTGCTATTATAATTGGAAGTTGCAACAACTTTCTTTTAGGTTATTGGTGCTATCCAATATTGTCCTGTAACAGCTTTGTGAGCATCACCTTTTTTCTTTCTTTTTCTTTCACCACATTAAATTTTTCTCTTTCTCTGGAATGTAGAACTGAGAGATTCCTTGTTCATGATCAAGACCCAATTTTCTTTTCTTCCTTGGAAATCTAGTCCAGTTCTGATCTAGCTGAGCTAGCTCAGCAAGCCAGTGGTAGAAAAATTAAGATGAACTTTCAGTGGTCAGCCATCTTCAGGCTTTAAGTTACCGAGACCATGGGCATGGGCATAACGCGACAACAAATCAATGTTGGGTAAAAGGGCGCAGAAACCATGGCCATGTTTGGGGCATGTTTGGTTCTTGTCGATGGAGAACGGTTTGAAAATACAAATAACATTATTTTGAGGTTTTTTAAAAATTATTCTTATTCTTTTAATCTACTGTTTTTTAATTAAAAAAAAAACTGTAAACCAAATTAAAGTGTTCTCTGTCTTTTTTCTTTTAGCAACTTGATTTCCAGCTATAAAGCCCAGATCTTGTTTGATTCACTTATTTTTGAAAAAGCGCTCTATAGAACGATTTAAAAGCAGCGAAAAACATGTTTTGATGTTTTTTAAAAGCTATCTTTGTTATACAAGATTTAATGTTTTTTTTTGGTAATCATTCTAAAAAATTTACAAATTAAACAATTTCATCTCTATTTTCGTAATTCTCATATTTTGAATAATAGTTTTGAAAAACTAGAGTATTTCATCTTGTGTTGATATTGTCTCAGCTGCCCATCCTTAGTTACTGTGGGGCATCCAAGAGCACTAGCTTCTGTCGAAGCTATTCTTTTCTTTCTTTTTAATTTACTGAGGGCCCTTTTCACCAACATCTTTTTATGATTGTACTTGTTTTTGGAAAACTTTTTTAAATGTGGGGTCTAAACATTAACCTTATACAAGGGATTATGCAATTAATTCAGCCAATCCTTATAAGCATAGAATAGTCTGGGTGATGGTGGGGACCTGTCTAATAATGTAAGGACACCAACCCACCAGTCCCCATCATTTTCCACTTTTGCTACCTCATCTCACAATGAATGCTGAATTAAATGTTACACATTCTTTCTCCCATCTACCTATCCGATTCGTTCAACGTTTTTAGTTGACTCTCATCCAAATCCCCAGCTCAGTCTCCTCCCTTTCTACAGTTAATCGAGTAGGATATGTCACGTGATTTAACATTAAGGCAATAAAACGCTTGACGTTGTGGATGATAGTATGTATCATGCTCATTCTTATATATCCAGCAACAAACGGGGACCAAATTGTTGGGTGTATAATTAAAATCTCATAATGTTCTATGTAGATTAGAAATGAAAAGGCTTATGAGTATATAAATATAAATAACATCCTATTGGTATAAGGTTTTTTGAAAGAAAAGCCCAGCTTGACAATTAGACCGTGTTTGGTAAGCGGAATTTAAGGGGATTAGGTAATTTTGGAATGAAAATTAATGAAGTGCGGCGTTTAGTAGATGTATTGTGACTAAGCGAGGACAAATTAGTGAAGGTGGAGTTGTTTTTGTGCTTGGTTTTTTAAGCTACGAATTAGTGGAACAGGACTAAAGCGGGAACCAATATTTTATAGTTTTTACAAAATAATTAAATGTAACTAAAAAATTTAAACAAAATTTATTAACTAATATATTATCAAAACTCATTTATTTTTTGATTTACAGCTTGTCTCATTTAAAAAATTAAACAGGGCGGGGCGGAGATGGGAAAATTCTCACGCTCCCCGTTTACATTTTATTTTTGTTTTTATTTTTTTATTTTTAATATTTTTTATGTTGCTTTTATTTTATTATATTTAAAATTAATATTTTCATACAAATAAAAAATATTATGAATTTTATAAATTATTTATTAAAAACATTATAATAATTATTATTATTTATATTAAAGTATAAAATAAAATAATAAAAATTATTTTTAAAATATAATCGGGCGAGAACTGTGTATTATTTTGGATCACATGGTCGTATTCTTCATCAGGGCCCGTTTCTGAAACAATTTATTTAATTCGGTTAATTTATTTTAAATGAACTTAAACATAAACCATTTTCTAACTTCGAGATTTCGTAAATCTGCCGTCGCAAGTCCTTTGGCAACTTATCACCGAAAATCGGAGGAAAAATTTTACTTGTCTCATAGTCGGCGAAACTTTTGGGTCATTTGCATTCGAGGCAATTTAACGGTGCAGTTCGTTTCGTCATCCGAGATCTAGAGAATTTTCTAGACTTCTCTGAACCTTTATGGCAATTTATTATTTTTATTAACATTTTGTCAATTTTGAAATTTTTTAATTTTCTCGGGTTTTACAGAGAGTAATAATACCTAAACCAGTATCGGATTTGAAAAGTAAACTCAAACATTAAAGGCGATTAAAAATTAAATTAAACCCGTGCCATTAAGAATGAAATTTGGAATGGAACCCAAAATGTCAGTACATTGTCGTCACACTTTCGTTACTAATGTTAAAAAACAAACAGCAATACTTATGCTGATGAAATCTTATTCGATATTAAGATTTCAAAAAAGTTACATTGACATTAAGTAAAAAAAAACCATGTATGTGTCCGGTATGTATGCAAAGCGTAAGATAAAGTAATGGTACATGCGAAGCTATCTTAGAACACGGAGACCCGATTATTAAATTTGTCGAGTCTAATCCGACAGTTAGTCCCGGTCAGAGTACAAAATTAATCCTGGCATTACCGAAAATAAGCGCCCAGGGTTAGATTCTGAAGTGACAATATCATACTAATATGGATGTAGATGGGTCCATGCATGAAGCTTCTCAATAAATGGTATTAGAGAAAGTTCAGTTTGCAGGTATTGGATGGAAGCCGAACAAGGTAGTGTGGTGGCCCCCTAGCGAGATGGTGTTTCACGTGGGCGCGCTGAATCTGATGAAGGAAATCTGGTTTGAGAGGAGGCTCGGTGGAATTTTGTTCGATGGGAGGATTGTTCGGTGTGTACTCAAAGTCTCACAATGTCCCACATCGGTTAAGAATGACTAAATGAAAAAGCTTATGAGTAGATAAACATATATAACATTCAATTGATATGAAGCTTTTTAGGAGAAAAGTCTAAAAACAAAATTATAAAGGCTTAGGTCAAAAGTAGATAATATCATACCAATGTGGATATGAATGGGTCAATGAAGCTTTCAAACACAAATATATAAATTATAGAAATGTTACTCGATCCCAAGACCTTTTACCAAATCAAAATATTATACCATATTAAACGGTTAACTTTTCAAAATGTTCAAGCTTATATGATATAAGTTTGATACGAATAGCACGTATATTAACACCCTTCTTGTTAAAGATGTCTAAACCATTAGCTAAAAAAACATGCACGTATTTGTTCTTCCTCCTTTCCTGCATGATATTGATTGACTTTCTTTGGGTCCAATCAACCTACGTTCTTTATGATAATATCAGTACAGACGTTACCTACCAATCAGTACTTCACTATATGGAATCAACTAAATATTAATTTCATGACAGAATTATTAGTTGTGTTAAAATTGAATACCGGCCGGTGTTGTCCCAAATTTGGTGACACTTGGGACCCTTGTGATTGATGTATGTTTCATCCTGTTTTTCATGGTGGACGTCTACGCGGGGAGTTTTAGAAAAATTATATAAAATTTAAAAATAAATCTAAAAAAATAAGGTTTAAAAAATAATCTTAATTTTAGTGTAGTTTTGTCTATATAGGCTTTTCATTAAAGATTCAAAAAAGTGAAGATGTCTCCTTAAAATACATTTTTATTATAAATTCATAATTTCTGATACTTTAAAATCATAATTTTTAAAACTTCCCTGTAAATTCATATATTTTGAAACTTTAGAAAGTGTCTTTTTAAAAACTTCTTTCACTTATAATCATAATTTATGAAACTTTAAAAAGTTTTTTTTCAAAAGACACTTTATAATAAATACTTTTTGATAAAATATAAGGTTTTCAAAATTTTAAAAAATATCTCTTCAACGTGACAAAAAAGTATATTAGATTTATGATTATTTCTCAACCTTTTGTATTGGAGAAATTTTTATCATTTTTACTAAATGTCGGAAAAGCCCGTCTACGCTAGAATTCATTCATTTAATATTTCATGTATCAAAATAATGTGTTATGACCCTCTCCATAGGCAACTTTGGGTAGGGGTAAAGAAACTGATTCGGTGGGGAGAAATTTTCTTAAACAAAGCTCTTACTATATATGGGACGCATCTTATTTTCTCCCCTGGAAACTTCAATGAAAATAATTGTACATTCAATGTTCCAACAATCAATTCTTGCTCTCATATGTTTTTTTTTTTTTTTATTTTTATTTATATATATTTACTTTGCTGGATAACATTGATCTCATGGAGAAAAATGCAAAATTGCTCTCATCTTATTGAGAGATTAAAGATAGTGTATCTCATCACTGATGTTATATATCTATTAATAAATAAGGAAGCTTAGTAATCAATAGTTGTTTTCTATTTTTGTTTTACCTTTTTTAAGAGTTGTTTTAAAAAGTAATTATAGAAACATATAAAATGATTAAAAATAAAACATAAAACATAAAAAAAAAATGCTTTAAAGTATTTAAAATATTATAACATTTTCCTAATGATTCATAAAATTTTAGGCTAGATAGAAACCTTACAGCAAGACACTCTTCGCCCTCAGAGCGAATCATTTTCCTAAGTACACCATGAATAGAAAGGTACGAAGAAGACAGCAAATAATATTCAGAAAAAACAAGGACAGACTACCAGCTGCTTGAATTGAAAGAATATAACAGCAAACCCAAGATGCCTTACACTGGCAAACAGCTTGAAATTAAAGCAAATATATAAAACAATTAATACTTCTTCATCTAATATATATGTAAGGAACTTCAGGACTCTTAGAGCGTGGCCAATTGCTGTATATTTATTGGGTAAGCAAAAGATTGTGATTTGGAACTGTATGCTCTCTTGGCCAAAATGATATTGGCAACCTCAGTTGGATGAAAGGCATCCCAGAAGATATACTTTCTGCGGTCATCACAAGGCTGTTGAAGGGGAAGACAAGTTATCTGTCCATTGTTTTTTCCCACCCCACAACATCCTTTGTCTACTACTTCAAATCCTGCACCATTCATACCCAAAACATAGTTAAAACAAACACACACACATATATATCTTAATTTTCCTTTTCACTGAACAGCCATCCAAATTCACATTATTTTATGCAGTTTCAACATGTTAATAATTCCTCTTATTTTTTGAGCAAATAGTTATTGAATGTCAGACACTATGACAATGAAAATAAGAGCTCCATAGAACCATGAAAGAGTAAAAGAGTGGTGGTGTAACTACGCGGTGCAATTTTGTAGATATTATCCTCTTTAGGTCCAAGGCAAACAAAATTTACATAGATGGGTTAAGTCGTTATAAATGGTATCAAAGTCTATCTTTGACCCCGGTGTGGGGATCCTTTTCATTTTGCCTCATAGAAGGTGTTTGTCGGTTTAGTCCCACAATCTCATGGACACAATGAAGACGTTATGTCTATATTGGTATTTATCACATTCCACATAGGAACTATATAAGTATAAACTCCTATGAACCTAGTATACGCGTTTTAAAGCCATGAGAGTCCTTAGGCTCAAAACGAACAATATCTATATAGTTAAGCCAAATTATTACAAGTGTTGATACAAAATCCTTGTCTACTCCTATTTACTTGAAAATACTTGCAGATTATGATTACCCGGGCAACACCTCAACACCTAATATTTTGCTATTCTTTTACCGCTTTCTTAGTATTAAGCCACTACTTTGATTTAGTTATATTTCAATTATCAATACTTCTACAAATGCTCTTTCATGAAGTGAACAAAACATTGTCAAATTCAAAAGTCGTATCTCCTATTTCTCAGTTACTCTCCTCTCCTAAATTACACTCACCATGAAAGGATTAGAGGAAGATTAATAGGGAGAGTAAATTACCATAAGCAGCTGCATTTCGTACTAAGTCTATAGAGCTTGTGAATGAATCCAGGTACACAAACTTGGCTCCGGGCAATTGACCTTTGTTGAAGCTACCAACTAGCTTCCGAAGGCCGGTGTTGAATAAAACAATTACTTGGTTGATTGTCTCATTGCACTGGCTACCATTTAATCGAGCCAGCTGATAAGGTATGCAGCCAATTTGGCCAACGGATGTTACAACCACCTTACGAGCTCCCAGTTCATACAATTCCTAATCAATGAACAACCATGAATTCACATTTTTCCTCTCAAAAAAGATAAAATGATAACTTTCTGAAAACATGACTGATGTTTCACAAAATCAAAAGCATTTATATACTTTGGTGGTGCGCATTTGTTTTTTGGCTTTTTACTAAAAGAAAAATTTGCTTTCAGTATTCAACTGTTTGTTTTTTAACTTTTCATAACTTATTGTTAAGTTTTTGAAATGGTGATTCAATCAAAAGACATTTTGAAAACCCAATTTTTGAAATTTGACCCTCCATCAATTTTTGTCCTAATTTTAACAAAAATATCTTTTTTGTTATCTTGCAAAAATAACCCTTTCTTTTAAAAGAGAATGTAAATACATAAAATAGATAATGTCATTTTTATCCAAAACGAGTTATTTTTCAAGAAAAAAAATGAAACTGTTAGATTCACACATTTAAAATTATTTGATGTATTTTAACAAAATATTTCTTTTTAAAACTTTTTTCCGAAGAGAAAAAACTAAAATATTTTTTTTTACTTTCTTAATGTTTTTAGAAAAAAAATTATATATTATAGTACAAAAAAATCATTTTTTTTTATAATCCAATTAAACTCTCATGATACATTTTGATGCTAATTATAAAAGGATATATAATTTTAAATTTTTATTTAAAAATCTATTGTTTCAAAATTTAAATAAAAATTAAAAGATTGATTTTTTATAGAAAAAACAAACAAACAAAATACTTAATCCTATTAAACACTATTTAGAACAAAAGTTCAATTCAGCATCAAGTAAAAAAAAAAACAAACACCACCTTAATCTTTATGCTAATTAGATTAAGAGAAGTTACCGTTAGCTGTCGAGTGTAGTCCTGAAGAAGTGCAGCAGCATAGGCCTTGGGGGTGAAATCCGAACCGGTTGAATAGAAATCAGTCATGAAATAGTTGTTAAGGTAGTCATTGCTTCCCATCCCAGAATAGAAGATGCATTTACTTAGATAGCTGTTTAGAGCATTGGTGTCTCCTCTGAAAAACCTCCTCATCTGCATTACTGTATTGGCAAAGTTGGAAACCTGCTGGTTCATGGACATGTGATCTCCCTGTGAATCAATACAAAAACTATATCAATTATAAACGTTGTGAACAAATTATTAGACACCATTAATAGATTCGAGTAGGCTTTTCAATTGCTTTAGGTATTAATTACCAGATTGTTGCCGGTTTCGTCACGAATACCAGCTGCTCCTGATGCATAATTCACTCCTCTAAGTAGTGCAGGTCCCCTGGTTCTTGCATAAGGTGGAATATAATTTTGAAACCCTAGAAGTTGAGCTGCAAATATTGCAAGAAAAGGCATAACCAAAGTGTTTAATGTGTGATGTGGAGCCGTTGAGGCTTGGCTCAAGTGGTAGGATGGTAAGAGGCTCGGAAGATCTAGGTTAAGAACATGTTACTACAACATAAGATATAGTGAATAGATGTCAAAAAGAAAAAAGCGTTTAATGTATGTAACGATTCTACCCAACCATATAAATATCATACACTTTGGGTCCATAGATTTGTCTCTGCTTTCACCAGATCCCATGCCGGATACAACCAAGACGCTTCGTATTTCGGCATTGAAAGGTTGTCAAATCACATTTAATAAAATTTCCCACAATATTATATAAAGCATTTAGCTTATCTCAACCTAATGTATTTGCTTTCAAAACCATGGCAGCCTCCTTAAAGTACATGATTGAATGACTGTTAACGTAAACCAAAGGTAATGATACTTTTTTTGGACTACTTAATGGATAGAACAAAAATCACTTTATTTTGCTAAAAGGAAACGTTTTTCTAAACAGAATTACCTAGAGCATCAACAAATGTTCGACCATTGGTGAACCGGCCGGTGACGCCTTGCTGAAAATCGATGCCGTAAGGCCTGTAATTAGCTCTAGCAAGTGTGAGGATTCCATTGTTGTTTCCATTGTCAACCAGTGAGTCACCAAAGATGAAGAAACAAGGCACTTGGGGCTCTTGTATCTGTGAAAAAGCTCTAGCACTGAGCAAAAACAACCCTAAAAAACCCGAAAAAATGAACTCACTGAACTTCCCCATGTTGCAGGAACCTAGCGCTTAATTGATTACACACAGAAATGAGAAAGCTCAGCTCCAAGGATGAGGATTTATAGCTGAGGATTGTTGTGTTTTGCTATTATGGGGTTCATATGTTATGGCCTTATAGGATGGGCAAATATGGAAAGAGTCCGTGAAAGTAATGGGAAAAAGGCTTATTGCTTGTAGATCATGTGTTATTTTCTTTTTGAGTAGCGGTGATGAGAGAGTGATATCTCGTGACCTAGCAAGGCTATTATGTAAACACAACATGACAACTTGCTTCCTCACTGTCAATTCTTCGAACATTTATGCCATTATACTAATCAATCAACCTTGCCAATAAATTCCTTAACAACGTTTGTTTATGTTCTGATTCGCTTAACAATTAATTAGAGGAATGATAGAGATTTACGTGGTTTAACAATACTAGTATGTGTCTACGTATGAGGAGGGTATTTATAATAACCCTAAGTATAACAAAATTACAAAAATATCTTGATAAGTACTAAAGTTTAATTGCGAGAAATTAAACTGTAAAAGACGGCCTAATTCTGGCTGAGAGTCTCGCCTTACGCACCACTCCTACAATCTCTTATAAAATCGACGCGATCGCACTACTACTCCACTCCCGAAAGCCTGACGCCCGCGAACGACTCAAGGCCCCATAGATTTTCTCTTTTGGGGACCCTCTTACTGTGCACTACTTCAAGATGCATCGACTCTCAATTAAAACCAATGATGATACTTAGTTTCAATAAGAACTCAACCCAAAATATCTACCTAATACGCAGGCATCTCAAGTTGAAAGCATCACTCTATAATCTCTACGAACCGACGCTAATCAGACATACCTCTGCACTTATACTATGCCTTTGCCCCACCCTCGCTCTACTTCGATATTTACCCCACCCTTTTACTCTTAATATGAGCCGCATAACATAATAGTTTAGCATACTATGGAATATTTGTAGCCTTTGGACTTTTACTCGTACCAAGATATTTGTAGGAAAAAAAAATTCAAAGCTCAGGTTAAACAATTGCATTGCATAAACAATTTAACATCCTAAAGTCTTCATGATATAGCACTTGCATAAGTAATAAATGATGGATTTGGAGGAAGTTTAAAATAAAAGATAAAAAAAAAAACCATGAAATTCGTTTTAGATTCTGTATTCATTCCATTCTCGACTCGAAGTTTTTCCATTAGAAATGTTTTCTTTAAAAAGCTTTTTAAAAGAATCATCTTTTCAAATACTATTTAAAAAAAAATCCTGTAAATGATTTTTGAAAATTGCAAGTACTTTTTCAGAATTTTATTGTCAAACATTGTTTTTTTTTTTCACGAACACCTTTTCCACTGAAAACAATGAAACGGACATAATATTTTCATTGCTCGGAAGAAATTTCCATAGATTTCATATCAACTCATAGAATAATTATCATTATCCACAACATCTTTCTTTTCAAATTGGTTGAGCTACTCAAAACATCGTTCAAACATAAACTTCAACAAGTTCTAAAAGGGAGAACTAAGCCTAGGTTTATTTATTTATTTAAAATTTACTTAATACAGGGCCTAAAACCGTTTCAAATCTCATTTAAAATATTTCGATAAAAAATAAAAAACTAAATCGACAAAGAAAGACATCATGCACGAAAGACTATCTTAACGAATCTGCGTGATTATCTAAAGACTATATTTCAACGCTCACTAAAGAAGATCCAGCGCTTATTAACGAAGACCAATCCATTAAGATAAGATTCTGCATTTAATGACATTTATCAATTTAATATCATTCTTTATCAAATATTTTTAAACGGCGAGATCACTAGCTTTTAAATATCTCGCTCACAAATTTTCAAATAAACAACAGCCATATTTAACCATCGAATGCCATCGACTTACCCAGATTCTGTTTCTTTTTTCACCCTTGGGTCGTGAGAAGGAGTTAAACCATGGTCAGACCAGACCAGATGGGCCCATGATTGATTCGCTCTATCGGTGGCCCATGATGCTTGGTACCTATAAGAAGCCCACTATTTTTATATGTAAAAAACCTTCTATGTTAATGGGCTTGCATAGCCAAACAGGCCCAGTGGTGTAACTGTTGGACCGGTGGCCCGACTTGGCTAGTTCTTTGGAAGCAATTACCCTTAAAAAGGACTTTTTTTTTTTTTTTTACAATAATCAAAGTTCTTCATTCAACTTAAATCAAGAAGCAAGGACTTGGTTGACATTCTTTTTGAATTTTTTTTTTAATAATATCACATTAAATTTATATTTTATTTTATTATAACGGTTTTTTACTAATTTTATGTCTACCTCATATGGTATAATTTTCAATAAGGATAATTTACTATATTATAATTATAAACTATTTACCTGTTAAAAAAATAAAATAAAATAAAAGAATAATATCAAATAATTTTTTTGAAAAAAACATTAACAAGTTTGTGCAATGTAAAATTTTTTTTAATATACTTATTTCCGCAAAGAAGAACTATTTTTGGTTGTGACCAAAATCAAATCCTTCTTTATGCCCTTTGTTTTTTTTTTTAACGCTCTGAGCTAGGGCTTGTTTTGAAGTTGTTTTCTTAAAAATATTTTCAAGTTCAAACTATTTAATAAAAATGCCTTCAAATAACATTATACCCGATTCAGTCAGAAGACTAATGTAACATACAGAGTAGATCTCGCGCTAGCTTTATAAAGAACAAAGTATTACAATGATGTAAAAATGGCTTAACATTATTTCAAAATTAAAAAAAAAAAAAAAAACACTATCTCAAACCTTTGTAATACTATGACATTTTAAAAATTATTTTCTTGTTTTTTATTTCTAAGAATATTTATTGAAAATGAATATCTTAGAGAAAGCTCCCCCGGTTGTGATTGGTTTCTGGGGTTGGTTCCTGGGTAAGCTGGGTCCTCCGGGGACCGGTTCGAGCCACCCAAAATCGTTTTAGGTTTTTTTTTTTCCAAAGTGGAATCGCTTGATCTTCTTCTTTCTGTCATGGAACTGAAACTATGTCAAACACCAATACTCACATTTTCATCTCAGAGGTTCTTTCTTCTTCTTCTTCTTCTTCTTCTTCTTATTTTTATCATTATGATTGAATTGTTTTATTTCCAGGCTCTGTTTGGATTCGTGGGTAAGCAAGCACAAATCGTTGAAGAAGCATTTCCGAATGCTCACTGAGGTCCATTCTCTTTTTCTCTTAATCTTTTACCTGTGTTTGGTTGCTGAGAAAACTAAATGGGCCTCTTTTTTTTCTATTTCTTGTAAGTTTTATTGTTATTTTCCTTTTTTTTCCTCAGTAGCCAAACAGAGGGTTTAAGTGACTAACATGTTGGGGACTGTTTATGATTGCTTGTGGGTTTTGTGGTTGCAGAAATGGAGGTTTCAAATTCAGGAGATATCAAAGGGTCAACACTCCAACAAGCAATATTCAGTGCATCTGATCAAAGAGTAAAAGAAAATACATTTACATATAGAATTGATTTTTATCAAGTAACTACTGAGTCAAATTTTCACTTGTATTCATGTCTAGATCCTTGTATCTTTGGATTGTGTGGTTTTCGAATTAGGGATTTGGATTAAGAATTGAGATCAAGCCTTCCAGAAAGATGTTAATGCAAAATAAAATTTGGGAAAATGGTGTTTTAAAAATACTTCTGTTAAATTTGGCTCAGATGGTATTTGAATGAGAGTTGATTGGTTTGAATATAGATTGTTGTAGATGTGAGAATTTAGATAAAGTTGAATTCATTAAAGAGAAAAAAAAATGAAGGTAGAGTTAAGTTGTGAAGAAAAAATCATGATACTTTGAACTGATTAAGCTACATTAATATGTTCCACCTACTGTTTTGAAATTTTTGAGTGGCAGAGGTGAAACTTTGAGTTCAATATCAAAGCAATATCAGGTGTCGATATATTCAATTGCTGCAGCTAATAAGAATATAGAGGATATTGACCTTGTTTTCGGTGGGCAGCACCTCAACATTCCTGCTTCTGATGTGGGAGAGACTCAGAAGGTGTGCATTCTTAGATAATGTCTTAGATTAATTTCAAAAGAATTTTGTGCATGTCATGCTTACATTTTAGTTGTTAAATCTTATAATAGTTGAAAAGGTATATGTAATTGATCTTTTTCTTGATATTTTTATAAGCTTACCACTGTTACGTGCAATTCTGTTCCCAATAATATTCATTTATAAGATGTTGAGGATTGTTGTTACTTGTTATTGATGCTCTTCTTATGGAAGAAAAGAGGATATGATGGTTCTGGATGTAAAATTAGTAGGTTCTCGGTTTTTATTCTGAAAAGAGGGAACAAGAAGGCTCAATTTGCATATCATGTTTAGTGAAGGCATGAGGGTGGTACACAAATATCAAGATGTGTGGTACACAAATTTTATTCTATAGGATTCCCCGCCTTGGAGGAGGGGCTTCACCTTCATGAATGGTTATCCTTTTTTCAAGAATTCCGAAACTAAGAAGGAATAAATATACCTTTTAAAAAAGATATATATATATATATATAGACACACACACATTTAGAAAGGCGCTGTTTTAGCGCCTTTCTAATACAATTACTTTTACTTATCAATTAAAAAAAAAAAGCCTTCCTCTCTTTCTATAGGATTCCCCACCTGAAATGCTTGAACTGCAAACAAGGTCCGAGAATACAACATAGTCAAATACCAAACTTGAAATAGATTATGGCACTTACCACACTGCAATTATAAAATACGCAATACCAGTAGGTTCAAGATGGGCCTTTCCAAAGCATATAATGATGATCAAAAGTTATAGGCAATCATGCCATACCCCTAGGAACCATTTTCTGTCGTGCCTCCAAGTGATGACCAGGTGTTATTGGGAATCATGATTGATTCCCCTAGGAAACATTTGCTATGGCACAAAGACTAAATTATTTATTTTCACCCTCACACACACACACAATGCATGTAAATTTCCGTCTGAAAATGAGAAATACTATTAAAGAACAAGCTTATTTCCACATGTTTGGAAACACAATGGTCAAAAACAAAGTAGGAGGAAAATGACAATACATCACCATGGCTCCTGAGTCCTGACCCAGTGTTCTTTGTCACACATGCTGGCTGCTTTGGTAGGGTTGAATTCATATTACCAAGAATTCTCCAAACAGAACGCATTATGCAAACATGTTTATATTGAAATGGGTTAGCTTTTAATATTACAATAGCATCAGAATGTAATTAGTGATAATCATGCTCGTAAACAATATACTAAAAATCTTAAATGTAATTAAAATTGATTAGTGGATCATCACAGGTTGAACAGCTTTGCAGGCTGTAACTACAACTGTTCTGTTGCGTGGCTCTCTGGCAGACTTTGCCTACCCTTGTAAGAAGTATAAAATCTGCTAACATGCCTCCTGGTTCACCCATTACTTTTCCTTAAAGTAATTTTATTATATCTATGACTTGGACCATGTTCTTAGTTAAATTTTTTTGGACATACTGACATTAGTGTCCTTACCTCCATCAATGCTGGACCTCCATCAATACGGTTTTCTTAATTTTAGATTGTTTTGGACTTTTCCTGGCTTCTAAAGCTGCACATGGTTTGTGTTTTCATCAGTTTCGAACTGAGAAAAACAAGTTATCTAGCTTTGGTATGTTGAAAAGACATCAGCACTCTTTGGAAGTCTTGGGCGGGCAGTTAAACCAAAAGTTGAGCACTTTGGCCCTATCCTTCCACAAGTTATCACATGTAAGCCCATTCTTATCAGGTTTGCTGCACAGGTTTTTTCGTTATTATTAGTAGTTTATGCTGATTTTATCTTATAGTCAATATCTTTTTCTTGGAAGTTCATCAGTACTCATAATCTCAGAAGGTTTGTCGATCTTATTATCAGGCTAAAACAACTGGTTATTTTCTAGTTCTGGTTCCTCTTATAGCATTTTGCATCAGATGCATAATTGGTGCCTTTCAAAATAGAGTTGTTGGAGATTTGAGACATCAAGCTGCTAATGAATCAGAGGCAGATTATCATGGATCCAAAAGCGTGCGGTGGAAATCTGCTCTCGATGACATAAGGGAACCAGATACTCCAGACACTGGACCACAGCCGGATTCCATAGTAAGTACTTGGTGTGTTGCTATCGTAGTTCTTTCTTTTCTTTTACAATTTTATTTTATCGTTAAATTGGCCTAGTATATTGCAGGTCAGTGCATCTAATTTTCAGTGAATGAGATAGACATTCACTTCATGTGATAAATCTAGGTGCTTTTTAGGTCATTGTTTCTTATCACAATTTGTACTTGTTTGAAATTTTATCTTTTTTTTTCTCAGTGAAAAGATGTAGTATGAATAAAATAGTCTTATTAACTTTTTGATGTACATTCTGATGCCAAAGTTACCTCAAATATAACTTTCTTGATCAACTAGCCTTTGAGTAAATAAACTAGAGAGATAAAATGAATATTACTTCTTAGACCATTGCAATGGATTAAATCCGATGGAACAGAAACTTTTGGCTTTCCTTTATGACTAAGCAGACTAGGGTTAGTCTTATTAAAGCTAATTGGTGATTCAGCTAGCATGAAAGGTGAGGTAGCAAATATTTTGAGTTCTGCTCAATTCAATGTCTAGGTAAACTCATGTATGAAGCTTTTGGCAAACACGGGCCTCTTCCTTGCCAGAGGGCCCCATTCAACTTGATTTATACCAAGAATGGGTTTATACCATCTTGATACAGTGTTTCTTAGGAAGCCTGAATTGCACCATCTTGTCATGTTACTCTTCAGGCAATGTTTGATTATCATAAAAGTACTCAAAAGATTAAGTTTGAATGTAAAGTGTAAACAGTAAATCTGATTTTGTTTTGGTGGTCACTGAAGACTGAATAACTGTGTTACTTACATTTCTGAATTTTCCCCCTTTCTTTCTGGATCATGAATCTTATGATGTGAAATGAGATATGTTCCTATTAAACTGCAAATTATCTCTCTTTGATCCGTACGTTCAGTTTATTTACACTTGGACATGCTTGTGATTTTCAAACCTTTATGCAGAACCCCTCTGAAGCTCAAACTCAAGTTTCAGCCGAGGAAGAATCTCATGTTTATGCAAAACTCGAACACGATTATCAGCAATTTCTGTCAGAATGTGGAATAAGCAAATGGGGGTACTGGCGGGGAGGTTCCCGTGGATAGAGCACTGTTTTAGCATTAACTCCATGTTCACCATAATATGAACAATTGAAATCCTCCATCTTTTGAAGTTTCAACATATTACACAAGCTCAACAAAGCTTCAGTTTCAGCCCCAACTAAACCTCGAAACCATCCATGGCGAAAAACCGAAGCAAGGAGAGTCTCCCCTTTGCAATCGATGGAATATTTTGGTATGTACATTGACAGTAGATGTTCAGATCTTGTGTAAATTGTAGCTTTAATTTTCACTTCTTTTTTGCTCCTAACTTTAGTTGGTTTACCAATGGGTCCAGAGGTGGTGGGAGAAATGTTCCATCACCATAGTTTGATAAATATAGGAACTCAGAATGTAAAATAATACTTTAGTTTAAGCAGTATTAACAAAAAAAACAGGACCTATTATAGGTGTTCTATTTAAAATCACTCACAAATATATTATTAATACTATATAAGATTGATTTTATTCATGTATCCGCCCTTTTGTGCAAAATACAGTATAAATTAAAAATATTTTATTAATTTTTAATTTTATTCATATTTAATCCTACTTTCAGGCACCAAATCGACGCAACTACAGCAGGCAAATTGGTTTCAAATACATGATAACAACACTTAATATTCGGTGCGCAAAAACATCGATAGGCGGGGTCTTAGGTTCAAGTCCCATTGTCTCGTCAAAGATTTATAAAGCAATCAATAAATAAATACACAAAGTTTTAAGTTGTCAATCTTATTTGTATTTATGGATATATAAAAGAAAATCTTTTCATCATGAAAATGTTATATAGGACAAGGCCAGATAACTATGTGTTTATGAAGCATCCCATGTTTTTTTATTTTTTGTATGCACATTTGAACATTAGCTATTTGCTTAATGGGATGTCTGAAATTCTTTTCTACATCTTTATCCACTTTATATAGTCCTTACAAGTAACCTTCATCTTATAACATTTTCCCTTCATAACTTAAACCATTTATGAAAATAATTTATAATAATATTTAGTATTAAAAAAATCAATACTAATTAGACATTTCTTACATTTTCAAACAATAAATGGAAGGTGACTCAAAAATAGTAATAGATTATTTTAATAAGAAGATCAGTGCCCCTTGCTCGATTAGGGTATTAACATAATATATTCTAAGCTTATCCACGATCTAAATATCTTACATCTAATCAAGCCGAATCATACTGGTCTAATCGCACAGCTTAAATACAAGATATGATAGATATCTTTCATCACCCATTACTAACTCAGAAGAAATGTTAAAATCTCTTCTGTAATCCACAAGGGATCTTCCAAGCTATTCTCTACGTGATGTATCTCAAGGCGCACACACTGATCATAAAAGAAACAAGATCTGAAACACTGAAACCTTTCTTTGCTCGCTTCCTGCGCTTTCATAAACCCTGCGCTAATAAACTTCTTAAAACCCTGGTGCTAGGAAGCAAGCGATGATAGACCACTAACCCTAACCTATCAGTGCTTTATAACACCTCTACTACGCTTGTCATCCAAGAAAGGTACCGGTATTTTAGAATCAAGAAATTGGCTATCAAACTTACAATATATATATTGGCAATAGAACGTGTTATAAAAAAAAATTTATAATTACAATTTATCCAATCACCTTTTTAAAGTTAAAGCTTTTTAGTTTCCCTTCATTAAAAAAAATTGTAAATCTTCCCAACTACATTTCTCAACATTCCAATTTTTCCCTTAATCTTACAATATATATATTGGCAATAGAACGTGTAGCCCCATTCTAACCCGGCCTTGTTTATTTAAATCATTTTCCATATCTGTCTCATTTAGAAACTTAAATGGAATAGGTTTAGTGGTATGAAAAAATTCTCATATTCCATCATGTTTTGTTTTTATTTTTATTATATTTCATAAAAAATTAAATTTTATAAATCATTTTATTAAAAAAATATTTTAATTAATATTCTTTATATTATAATATAAAATAAAATAATTATAAAATCATTTTTTTAATATAATCGAGGTACATAGAATATAATAGTACTAACTATCCCTTGCTTATTGACAAACTTTAACCTATTAAAAACCCGATTACACTTAAATCATACCCATTCTATTAGAGACAAAACCGACCGGGGCATGAACGCCAAACCCCGTGGCCTTCCCAAGTCCATGGTGGTGTTTGAGAAAATTTAAAAATTTTCTAAACCCAAAAAAATTAAAATAAAATAAAATAAAATTCAAATGTCAAGAGATGACACCTGTCATGAAGTCTGAATATTGTCATTTAAAAATTAAAATCGATAACCGGATCAATCAATTAGAGCCATGATATTTTTTCCCCTTCTTCTACCCGCAGTCTCAATTCAACTATACAGCTCCTTCCCTGATGCTTTTTAAAGATATGTTTTAGGAATGGGGTTAGTTGGAATCATCTAACCGATTATTCAACCTCCTTCCGTAGATCACGACCGCTGATTACGCACCCGCTGGCCGATGTACATGCCTGCTTCAGACAAGATATTTGATCGCTGTCATACAACATTCACAACCCAAACCCGATACGAATAATAAACGCTGGTCAATATTCACAACCTAAACTCCAACTCCATTTATTATTCGCTGCCATAGCCAACACGAATACGACTCATTTAGTTTGATTATTTAAAATAATAAGAATTTAATTAATCATCCATGCAGAATAAAATAACTTATTAAATTTAAATATATTTATTAATTTTATTATTTAAATTTATAGGAATTATAATTAATAATTCATATTTAACATAAATAACTTATTAAATAGGTTAATTAATTAATATAATAATTAAACCGGATCACTCGGGATCATATCTCGTATTATGCAGTGCTATCAATAATACTTAATCTATTTATTAAACTGCTGTAATTTAGCCAACACGACACGATTGGGAAACACTATTATATCTCAACCCAAACCCACAAAAAATCACGGACTTTGTCGCACTACACGTCAGCACAAATTTCATTAACCCTATCACGATCAATCTTCTACTCAAAGGAGTTACGATGCTTTCGAGCCAGAGAGTAAGACATCCAAGTAATGGCTGCACAGCTCACCTCCATGAACTATGAAGCTCTATGCAGTAATGGAATCAACACTTTCATGGAATACCTATGGTGGTGTTTGAAAGAACTGGTCGAGATCATCAACCGGAAAAATCCCGAGAAACAAACAGTTTTGCCCATCTTCTAGTTCTACTGCGTGGATCTTCCTTCAGATGGAGATGGGGAGATATGGAAGAAGGCTCTCACTCACTCACTCAGCTTGCTAATCTATGTGGCTGGGATTCCACAAACCAGGTAATCAATCTTTCTCTATTCACTCATAATAATGCTTACAAGTTACAACCACAAATGGGCCCAAAAAAAAAAAAATCATTATATATATATATATATATATATATATATATATATATATATATATATATATATATATATATTACTTGAAAACATTATTTAAATTTGGACCACATGTCTAACTCAAATCGTAAAACATTTATCGTTTCAAATAAGTTCGTGTTTAAGTAAGGGCAGTTTACCTCCTTGAAATTAAGGTGTAATAAAAAAAATAATATTTAAATTTAATATGTATTTTTTATTTAAAATAAAACTACTATTGTTGTTTTAATTTTCAGTTTTTTTTAATATGCATAATTCATGCCCTTGAGGTCTAGCTCAAGGGGTTAAAGGGTGTGATATTTACAGAGTTTTGGTTCCAATCCAAAAAGAGAGTATTACAACGTTTTAATGCAAAGTGAATAAAAAAACATATATAATTCATTAAAAAAATTAATTCTAACTCAAGTTGTAAAGCGTTTATTGTTTCAAACAAACATAGAAAGGGAACTCAAGTTCATGTCTGAGTAGGGACAAGTTACTATCTTGAAATTAAGGTGTAATTAAAAAATATTATTTAAATTTACTATTTTTTTATTGAAAATAAAACTACTATTGTTGTTTTAATTTTCAGTTTTTTTTTTAAATATGCATAATTCATGACCTTGAGGTCTGACTCAAGTGATAAAAGGATGTGATGGCTTTACGGGAGTTCCAGTTCCAATCCGAAAACAGAGTTCCAATCCAAAAACAGAGTAGTACTACAACGTTTGAACGCAAAGTGAATAAAAGTAAAAAAAAACCATACATAATTCATTCAAAATTAATTCATTTTTAGATGACAAAAATAATTTTATAATTTCAATATTAGTATTTTTATTAATTCCAGTTTGGTGATAGGTATCCATAGTATTAATGTTTCTTTTACGTTTTATTATCTTAATTATTTAATGGTAAAGTGTTTAAAAAGGCAAGACATCCAGGAAAGAGAGGGGTCCCAAGTTCGAACCCTGGACAGTTTACTACCTTTGTTATTAAAAGAATATTTAATATATGACTTCTAAACATTCAAATAGAACACAAATCTCAAAACATATGGCTGATATAAAACATTGTAAAGCTATATATACCATTTTAATTTATTTTTTATAGTTTTGTCTTTTCTTGAAGAGGGTCAATGCCAGTTAGGAAGACATTTTAGTTTTGCTCTACCTAGAGCCAAAGATGATCAATTTTGATTAAATAAAATTAAGAGGGTCAAACCATCCGGATTTAATATAATGTATTAAGTTATAGACACCTATGTTGTTTTTTAATTATAAAATATAAGTTGAAGATATAATATTATTCAGCTTAATACATTTTAGTATATTGTACAATTAAAACCTTTTTTCAGAATAGTTTTTAAAAATTAATTAAATAGTATTTGTCAGAGCTAAAGCTTGCTTGAGAATATTTTAATAAGACTTCATATTTGTACCATTATTTTATAAACAACTCAATAAATATAAATAAAAACAATTACAATATGTTTGTAGAAAGGAACTATCTGTTTTGAGAATTGCAGATAATTGAATATATTTTTATGTTTTATATTCTCAAAACGAAAATTCATTCTTGAAAATTGTTATCAAACTAATCTTGGTGTTTCTATTCTTGAAAACCATCATCAAACATAGCCTTTTGAATCCTTTATAAACAGAGTTGCTAATAGGATTTTTTTTTTTTTTTTTGACAATTAAACATTTTAGTTTCAGTGTAGTAAAGTGTCTTCATTGGAACTCAAACCCAAGGCCTCCTCATGTCTTACCTTTTTGAAACGTTGAGCGTTTTATTACATGAGTTAAACATGATGGGTTGGTAATAGGATATTTGATATCTCATTATACTAACTATTTTCTTCCACACATATGGTTGGCAAGAGCCCATACATATCAAGGAAATTATCCAACAAATTTCACATAGATTGAGTGATAAATCTTCAAGAAACTCCCGAGGCCATGGTTGCAATAGATTCTCACTTGTCATTATCATCCGATGATGATCATGAATCGAAAAAGAGGGAAATTTCAGTGCCAAAAGATCTAAAATGCATAAATCAACATGAATTAGATGCCAAGACTGGTAGGAGTAGATTCTCACTTACCATTATCATCCAATAGAGACGATCAAGAGCATAAAAAGTGGAAGATTTCATTGTCGGAGGAAATTTCGACACAAGGAGATGAAAAGAACAAAAATCAACATGACTTAGATGCTAAGATTATGGTAGGGGTGGATTCTTACTCATCACTCCCATCCAATGATGAACATCAAGATTGAAAAAGTGGGGAATTTCATTGTTAGATAAAATTTCAATACCAAGAGATCAAGAATGTAAAAATCATCAGGAGACAAATGCTGAGAATGACGATCAAGATTGTAAAAGATGGCGCTTTTCATTATTGGATGGAATTTCAATACCAAAAGATCAAGAATGTCAAAATTATTATGACCCAGATGATGATTCATATCAAGATTGCAGAAGATGGGGAACTTCATTGTTGGAGGCAATATCAATGCCAAAAGATCAAGAATGCAAAAAAAATTATGACCCAAATGTTGGTGGTTAAGATCAAGATTGCACAAGGTGGAGGATTTCATTGTTGGAGGGAATTCCAAAGCCAAAAGATCAAGAATGCAAAAATCACCCTAACCCATATGTTGATAGTAAAAATCAAGATTGTCGCAAAAGGTGGGAATTTCCATCATTAGGGGATATTTCAACTCCAAAAGATCAAGAATGTAAAAATTGTCAGGAGCTTGATATTGATGGGGAAGATCAAGATTGTACAAAGTGAAGCTCATTGTTAGAGGGAGTTTCAATGATGTAAGGTTCTAAAAGATCAAGATTGCCAAGTGAACTTGAGCCAAATGTAAGAACATTATGTGGCTCACTTGCATATCATGTGATATTTATTTGAATATCAAAATTATGACTAATATATCCAATTAGTCAATTTTCAGGGAGTCAGTTTTCTAATAAATTTGTTCAATTTGATGACAGCATCATATAGTAATTACAAATGTGGTAAATAGGAAATTAGTCTTATAAATTTGTGTTAGAGAGTGTTGAGTTATAAATTTCAGGAAAGTATTTCTTATGAATCTTGTTCTTTGTTGAAAATTTGTAAAAAGATAATGTGCTAAGGACCTAGGGTGCACTGCATTCTATCATATCATTGAGATTCACCATTGATTTTCAAGAAACTTTATAAAAATATGTAATTAAAATTTATCTAAATATTAATTAACCATGTACATCATTTGCAAGAAGACATCAAAACAAGCACAAACGACATAAGGATCGTTTAAATGACTTACTGAATCAGGGCTGTTGGAAATCTTCCTGTAATCAATATATGGTCAATGGTTGTTCGAAGTCCATATCTAAGAACTGACTGGTAACCAGCTCTGAATCCATCTCCATATACTGAAGTATCTGATTCAATCAGGCATTTCAAGAACTCACCAAGCTTCCTCTCGAACTTAGATCTTGCGCCCTTTCTTGATGAAGCAGATGAAAGTGTCAGGGGCGATGATGAGGTTGATGCAACTGTACTGCCATATCCAGACATAAGCTCTGTGTTCAACCACATGTAAGCTAGCACCTGACAGATGCCTCCTTCAACATGTTGAGTAAGAAATCGATGACCTCGTAGCCGCAGCAGCCATACACGCATCATTAGGTGAGCTAGAATCAACCCAGTCAGCAACCGAGGAAGGCCATACAGAATGTGAAATGAAGTTAATTTGCAGCCAGGTACCAGCTTTGTAGGCTCCTGATCATGTCTTTGAGACTTCTATTTTCTCCTTCTCTCCCAACTAGGAGTAATGGAACTTGCTGTCCCACTACGATATTCAAGCTTTCACAGAACTTTTCCACATCTAGATAGAGAGGCTGGCATTCATGTATGTCCATGACTGCATGGTCTAGACACTCCAGGCAGAGCTTGCGTCCATCTTTAAGAGTTGTATATCTTGCTCCCCATGGCTCCTTTCGCTCACAGCTAAAGCACGAAGGAGTTCCGTCATGATCATGAGAAGAAATAACCACAGGACAAGCAGGGTTTGCCCAAAAGAAATAACCACAAACATCACATTTCTGGCGACACTGCTCCTTGTAGCAAGATTTATGATAAGGCGACTCTCTAGAGCGGTAGAATTCATAGTCACTGATTGGTTGCTTACAAGCATGGCATCTAAAACATTCTGGATGCCAAACTTTCCCTATGCATTTCAGATATCGCCTCTGAATAATCTCAGTACTGCAACCAGCACAGATCTTGAACCCTGTCAAACAGGGAATAGGAACGGCTCTGGCAGGACACTCCTCCATTTCCAAAAGGGCGAGATAAGAATAAAGAAAGCCTTCCTGTATGGATTTGGAAAGTTGTTTATCTTCATCCAACTGAGACTCATCCATTACTTCTCTTTCCCATTCAAGTTTGCTCTTCCTAAATAGCAAAGTACCTACAACGTCTTTACATAATAGCTGGAAGCCTTTAATATAATCTATAACATGGCTGGAGAGCTTCATGACATCTTCTGTGTGATGATATTGTTGAAAGAGACTGATAGCACTTTTCACACTCAGTTCCTCCACCTCTCGTATTTCATTTACTCCATAAGTAATTAACGGATGTTTTCCTCTGGTTGTTATAATTATTCTACTTCCAGGACCAAACTTATGATTTTTTCCAGCTAAGAATTCTAACTGCTCTAAATTATCCACATCATCCAAAACAATCAGAACCCTTTTGGAGTGGAGCCTTGCTTTCAAGGAAGAGAGCCTTGTGCTGGAACTGGATGCACCTAATAGCTGGGAAAAAAGTTTCCTACACAAATAAAGTAAGCCATATTTTTGTGATTCCTCTCTAACATTTTCAAGAAAACAGCAACCTTCAAATTGGCCAGAGAAGTGATCATAAACAGCTCTGGCAAGGTTCGTCTTCCCTATTCCCCCCATGCCCCAAATTCCAATAGTGACAACATCTTCCGCAATTATGGCCAGCTCAGTGTTCTTGGAGGATCGACAAACCATTTTATTTGAAATATGTTTAACTATATCCTTGATAAGTGTGGGCTCATGCCTGCCATATTTGAAGTGCACGCAAACACATGGTAATTTAATAAGGGCTAGCCATAAAGGAACAACTAATGTACTCAGTATGACAATATAACGTTCTGTTCAGAGCAACTATTATGTATGAATATATTAAGAACCAGTTTCAGAGCGAATCTAGCTCTCTTTCATGCTTAAAGCGATTCTAGCAAATGTTTCAAGGTGCTAAGAACACTAACCCTCTCCCTACCTAGTTTTAAAGGTCAACAACCATAAGAAACCCTGTTAAAGCTAGCTGTCTTAGACTCTTTTGGGAATGTATTTAGAAAATTTGAAAAAAAAAAAGTGTTTTGATGCCTTTGTATTATTTGTCTTTTTATCAAATATGCTATTTTCGATCATTTGGGTACTACTTTTTAATGATATAAGTAATATCTTTAATCATTTTACCTATTACCTTTAATTGGTAGGTACGTGAAACAGAAGAAACATTTAGATCAAATGAGCATAAATGTCCAAATAACTTAAAATAAAGCCATGATTTTAAATGTCAGCAAACCATGAATCTGATTCATAGTAATTTTAGGAAACAAGTATGCTATGTTTAGTCTTGTGAAGAATTCTATTATAGGAGAAACAGCTTTATGCATAACTAATATGAGATAAATAGAAATGCTAAAAAAGAACTTTTAAGAAATTTATTCACAGGAAATAATAGTTAATAAAAATTATTCCTATTCACATTGCCATTGTTAACGAGACAGAAATAAATAAAACAACATAGCAATACCAAATAGAGATTCAAATGTATTTTATAACAGTGAGAAGTACTTTACAAAATTTGAATGGTTTAATGGTTCAAAAAGTTGAAATCCAAAAGAGAATTTTGAAAAGGAATTCTGACCCACCTTTGTTTCTCTAGCTATAACAATAGATAAATATTTGAATTCCCCTGTTTTAGGAAGTGAAGTTGTCAAATACCTTCAACAGATTCAGAAAAATTGTACCCTCACTCAAATTATTTTACAAATCACATTAATTCTATTTACCTTTAATTCCTTCATGAATTAATTATCAACACTGATCGCCCAACAAACAAAATTCTAAAGAATAAAACCCTAAGATTGAGAAGATTTAGCTATTCCTGAGTGTAGAATACAATGCCCTGAATCCCAGCTGATAAACTGCAGCTTCAGTGAGAGCCTCCCTCCAAATCTGCACTTTCTCCGGCTCCTTCAACTTCTCTTCATGTTTAAATAAGGCTTTTTCGAAACTCCCTTTCTGTTCTCGCACATCAGAAGGATCCACATTGTAGAAAATGGGTAAAACTGTTTGTTCCATGGTGTTTTTGCAGTCAAGGATCTTCACCAGCTCCTCCAAGCACCATATGGAAGACGCATAGTTTTCAGAGAAAACAACGACGCAAAACATGGATTTTTCAATTGCTGTAACAAGTGCTGGAGATATTTTCTCCCCTTTGGCAACCTCGTTGGCGTCCATGAAAGCCTCGATTCCATTGTTGCACAGTGCTTCATAGAGGTGGGCAGTGAAGCCATTGCGGGTGTCTTTTCCCCTAAAATTCAAGAAAACGTCGTAGCTCCCCCGACAAGAAGAAGACGCAGCAGCCATTGCCGGAACATAAGAAAATCAACAGCAAAGAAAAAGGGGAGAAACTGATTGCAATAAACCAAAGACGAAGAAATCATAAGAAAAACCTCGAGGGAGGTCAACATAGTCATCTCCGAGTAGACTAGGAAAAGAGAAGAATTCCTCAATTTCTAATCTAGAAGTCTTAGCAAATGGTTTGGTTCCTCTTCATCCAGGAGATACCGTAAATAAATGAAATGACGAAATGAGTCTTTTCCCAAGAAAAATAATGGGAAATGTTAGGGTATGTTTGTTTCTTATTTTAGAAAATTATTTTTAAGAACATTTAAAAAAAATATTATTTTGGTGTTCACTCAAAACTATTATTGATCTATAAATTTAATGTTTTATATGCTTTTTAGAACAAAAAGAAACTAGAACTCAACGAGTTCCCTCAGTTTTCGTTTTTCTCCTAATTTTTTAAAATAGAAAACAGTTTTAAGAAACTTGAATCAAACATGTCCTTAGATTCATAAATTTAGGGTTATTTGATGTATTTTAACAAAATATTTCTTGATTAAAAGATCTTTTGAAAATTAAATTTCAATGTCTAACCCCTCATCAATTTTGATAACATTTTTATCAAATAATAACTAATAAGTCATTTTTCAAGTGAGAAAAGTCCCAATAAGACCTAACTGTAGCCATAAGAAGAGGCTATTCAAGATTCGAAATTCCGCATTTAACAAATTTGTGTGCTAAACGTAATACTACGATATAACGCAAACTGGGATAGGGACACAAAAAATAAAGTCGTGAAAGAGTAAACATATAGAAAAATAATATCATATTTTCGTTTCTCCAAAAAGGAAAAAGATATTAAAGTAGAAAATAATAATAAGTCTAAATGAAAGATATGAGGAGAGGAGGGGTTCGTGTCTGAGTAGGGATAGTTTACGACATTTTATTAAAAGTGATTAAATTTAAAAAAACAATAATAATAATAATAATAATAATAATAATAATAATTTATTTATTTATTTATTTACTATTTATAATAATAGTAAGTGAACTCCTTTTTCGCACGCGCATAAGTACAACGGCCATGATGAAAGAATAGACGCTCCCGCAGCATCGTTTATTTTCATCATCATGATGCGATGCTATTCGTCAGCGATTCGTATGAAGAAAGATATGGGCAATGGCATCAAAACAAGAATCAAATCAAATTCGCTTTTTAAGATGCTGTGTAATTGACCGAATCATGCGATTCTAAGAATACAGAAGATTAAACGCAAGAAACTTAACTTATCGATTATATAGGTTTTGAATCGATTCATTAAGCTATTAACCTGGATATTGTTTCATCCTCAATAGTTTTTAATAATTTTGATTATACGTTGAATAAATATAATTAATTTTCTCTTCTAAGCACGGTTAAAAATACCTGATATATCGTCGATATATCGTATATCAGTAATTTTCGCCACGATATTGGCAATCGATAATCGTTTGAGGGAAAAATCGGTAATATCGGCAATATATCGCCGATATATTGGTTTTGGACCAATATATCGTGGAAATATCGGATTTGTGACACACGCACGCGTTAATTTTTCGGTAAAATATCTGGATATATCGGTGATATATCTAAATTGTAAGATTTGAAATTCTGACTAGATCCAATGGTTATGAATTGATCCCAACAGTTTAAAGAAAGATCTAACGGTTAGATTTGCACAAAAATTAAATCTAACGGCTATAATTAAAATAAAACATTTTTTGACCATCAAACGGCTATTTTGACCCAAAAAAAAAATCTATAAATACTTCTAAAATCATTCCATTTGATCACAAATTCTTTCTACCCATATTCAATCTTCATTTCACTCCAAATTTTTTTTCTTTGTGATAGTTTATATGATACTTTCATATTTTAAATTAGTTAATTTAGTAGTAATATATTAATAAATTAACATTTCATTAATAATATATTAATAAACGCATAATATTTAAACCCAGTGACATTTAACCCCGAATTTTAATAATCAGAGCCATGATAAAGCTTCAAGACATGATAGATGATATGTTCGATCCTATAATCAATATTATCGAAACATCAGCTTCAGATGAGATTGCTTTATCAGCATTTTATCTCTCTATCAAGTTTATAATGTAGCCTACATCGATCTTCATTTCGATTTTAAAGCTATTATAAATGTAATTTCAATATATATATTCGATTATTAACGCCATTTTACATTTTTAAAAAGATTTACACTTAATTTCCTTGAAAAGATTTCTTTATTAATTTCTTAATTTATATATCGATATTCATATAAAAATATCCATCGATATATCCGACATAGTACCAATATATAAGTCGAAACGAATATTCCCATCCATGCTTCTAAGTGAAACTACTTGGTGTCGGCAGCGTTGTCCCGTTCATATCCTCCTCAATTATCTTCGGCATTTTTTCCCCTCTCTAAGACGCAGTTTTCCCTTTCGGCTTGCGCTTTTAATGCTTTTTCTCCTGCTTTCTTGGGTGGATCCCAGCTCTTTCCCTGATGCTTCCACAAAGATAATCTAGAAGGTCAAAGTCTTCTCCTTCCCTGATCTGATCTTCAGTAACTCAATCAGACACCATTCCTTCATCCCTTCATCGCTTTTCCATTCCTTCTCTTTCCCTGTTTCTCGTCTCTAACCTGGGATATATCCATGTCTGCACCATCTTCTTCTTCTTCTTCTTTTCAAACGAGGTACGATGTTTTCTTGAATTTCAGGGGAAAAGACACCCGCAATGGCTTCACCGCCCACCTTTACGAAGCCCTATGCAGCAAAGAAATCCAGACTTTCATGGATGCCGACAAGATCCTCAAAGGCGAGGAAATATCGCCGGCGCTTAGTTACAGCGATGGACAAGTCTAGTTTTGCGTTGTTGTTTTGTCCAAAACTATCCTTCTTCTCCCGTGGTGCTTGGACGAACTTGTCCAGATCCTAGCTGCAAAAACAAATAAGAAACAAAAACAGTTGCCTTATCTTACGGTGTGAATCCTCTTGATGTGCGAGAACAGAGGGAGGTTTGGAAAAGCCTTTGCTGGACTGGAGAAGAAGTTCAAGGAGAAGATGGAGAGGGTGCAGAAATGGAAGCAGGCTCTCACTGATGTTGCCAATATTTCTGGCTGGGATGCCAGAAACAGGTCATCTTTCTATATCATTTTTTTTTTCATCCAAACTATATTTTTGTTTTTTTTTGGATAAATATATTTCTTTCCCTTTTTTTTTTCTTCCACCTTCCACTTTTTAAAATAATAGGAAAAATGTTTTGTATTTTTTTTTTGAAGGAGAAAATGTTTTTTACTTAGCTGCTGCTGCTGCTATTAAATTTTTAAAAGAAAAATGTCAAAATTTTAAAATCAATAACATATTCATACATTTAAAAGTAATTTAAAATGTATTAATTATTTCTTACAAAATCTTCTACTTATCATGCTATTATTTCTTAAATAATTTTTAATATTTAAAATAAGAATTAAATAATAAATTAAAAAATTAAATACAATTCAAACTTAAAACCATTGAAATTGTCATTATAATTTTTTTTTGACATTTATTCATTTTATATTTCATTGTAATATTCTATTCTATTTCTCATAATTTTTTCTCAATGGGATTCAAACATAAACCCCTCCCTTCCTTATATCAAGCCTAAACTCATAACCTAGCTAAATTGTCATTATAATTGATGAGTATTAAGTTTCAGCATTGAATTTAATTCACTAGAGGCAAGATTTAATATGTCATAGTTAATTGCCCCCTTCTTAGCCTTACAACATGTTTGGGTTTTCAAATGTGACAGGCATGAGCCCACGCTTATCAAGGAAATTATCGAATATATATCAAGTAGATTGATTAACAACAGATTTCAGCTTCCAAGGAAGAGAAAAATGAACGAAGAAGAAGAAATAGAAATAGAGGCAAGGAATGACGAGTAGAGTTGTCCGATATTCTCATCTCGCCGATCTCGCCGATTATAGTTGATGATCTCCTAGATCAAGATCTCATATATCAAGATTTTGACTCCTGGTTCCGTTACATCCGGCAACCCATAGTTTGAAATCCCAGAAAAAAAAAAAAATCAAATGCTGCTTGAGGAAGGTGTCGGGCAGCAACTTAAAGAAAAGAGAACGAGGGGTTTTAGAGAGAGAAACAAAAAAGTTAGGGTTTTTAGAAAGAAACAAGAAAGTAAGGGTTTTGAATTTCTTGTAAGATGGAAGGCCAAATATTATTCATTTTGGCTCAAATTTAACATGATGATTCTTTGCAATGTGCTCTTCAATCTTAGCTGTTTTGATCATTGGTGAACTCCCTCCAAAGTACCCATTTGGCTATTCTACCGTTTGAAGTAGATTCATATTTTCTTCAGTTATCCATCATCGACGATGTTGTTATTTCTAAAGGTTTCAAGCACTATATTTTGATGATATCAAGCCAAGTGAAATTTACTTTCTCAAGGTTAAGAACTTGATATAACTTCTATTATCGCTATCATTAAATAATAGCTTTAAAACGACTACGATTCTCGTGATTTTATCATTTCTCATTTTGAGGATTTCTACGTAAAAATCATGGTTTTACGCGCTTCGATTTATTATTACTTGGTTGACTTTATTGTGTTGGCTATTTTGTTTGTTGAACCTATTTTAGCACACAAAAAGGAAATGTCATTTTTAGAATCATTGTTATTTGATAGTCTTTCTCAACAAAATGGTATCAAAGCTTAGTTGATTAGAGTTTTTTTTTTTTTGCGCTAAAATGGATGATGGCATGATAAAATTAAATTCGTTAAATTATTCCACTTGGAAGCGTATGATGGAATATTTACTCTATTGTAAAGATTTATACAAGTCCATTCGATTGACTGATAACCAGCTCTGAATCCATCTCCATACACTGAAGTATCTGATTCAATCAGGCATTTCAAGAACTCGCCAAGCTTCCTCTCGAACTCAGATCTTGATGAAGTGGATGAAAGTGTCAGGGGCGATGATGAGGTTGATGCAACTGTACTGCCATATCCAGACATGAGCTCTGTGTCTCAACCATGCAAGCTAGCACCTGACAGGATGCCCTTCCAACATGTTGAGTAAGAAATCGACGACCTCGTAGCCGCAGCAGCCATACACGCATCATTAGGTGAGCTAGAGTCAACCCAGTCAGCAACCGAGGAAGGCCATACAGAATGTGAAATGTAGTTAATTTGCAGCCAGGTACCAGTTTGTAGGGCTCCCTGATCATGTCTTTGAGACTTCTATTTTCTCCTTCTCTCCCAACTAGGAGTAATGGAACTTGTTGTCCCACTACAATATTCAAGCTTTCACAGAACTTTTCCATATCAAGATAGAGGGGCTGGCATTCATGAATGTCCATGATTGCATGGTCTAGACACTCCAGGCAGAGCTTGCGTCCATCTGTAAGAGTCGTATATCTTGCTCCCCATGGCTCCTTTCGCTCACAGCTAAAGCACGAAGGAGTTCCATCATTGTCATGAGAAGGACAGTACTTCTGGAACCAGAAAGGATGTGCCCTATGTTCCATAGGACAAGCTGAATTTGCCCAAAAGAAATAACCTCAAACATCACATTTCTGGCGACACTGCTCATTGTAGCAAGATTTATGATAGGGTGACTCTCTATAGAGGTAGAATTCATAGTCAGTGATTGGTTGTCACAAGCATGGTGATCAAAACATTCTGGATGCCAAACTTTCCCTATGCATTTCAGATATCGCCTCTGAATAATCTCAATACTGCAACCAGCACAGAACTTGTCAAAACAGGGAATAGAATGGCTTGGTAGATACTTCCATTTCCAAAAGGACGAGGATAAGAATAAAGAAAGCCTTCCTGTATGGATCTGTAAAGTTGTTCATCTTCATCCAATTACTTCTCTTTCCCATTCAGGTTTGCTCTTCCTAAATAGCAAAGAACCTAGAACGTCTTTACATAATACCTGGAAGCCTTTAACATAATCTATAACGTGCCTGGAGAGCTTCATGACATCTTCTGTGTGATGATATTGTTGAAAGAGACTGATAGTACTTTTCACACTCAGTTCCTCCTCCTCTCGTATGTCATGTACTCCATATGTAATTAACAGATGTTTTCCTCTGGTTGTTATAATTATTCTACTTCCAGGACCAAACTTATGATTTTTTCCAGCTAAGAATTCTAACTGCTCTAACTTATCCACATCATCCAAAACAACCAGAACCCTTTTGGAGCGTAGCATCGCTTTCAAGGAAGAAGATCCTGTGCTGGAACTGGACCCACCTAATGGCTGGGTAAAAAGTTTCCTACACAAATAAAGTAAGCCATATTTTGTGATTCCTCTCCAACATTTTCAAGAAAACAGCAACCTTCAAATTGGCCAGAGAAGTGATCATAAACAGCTCTGGCTAGGTTCATCTTCCCTATTCCCCCCATGCCCCAAATTCCAATAGTGACAGCATCTTGCGCAATTATGGCCAGCTCTGTGTTCTTGGAGGATCGACAAACCGTTTTATTTGAAATATGTTTAACTATATCCTTGATAAGCGAGGCTCATGCCTGCCACATTTGAAGTGCATGCAAACACATGGAAATTTAATAAGGGCTAGCCATAAAGGAACAACTAATGTACTCAGTATGACAATATAATGTTCTATTCAGAGCAGCTATTATGTATGAATTTATTAAGAGCCAGTTTCAGAGCGAAGAATCTAGCTCTCTTTCATGCTTAAAACGATTTGTGCGATTCTAGCAAATGTTTAAAGGTGCTGGAAACACTAATCCCTCTCCCTACCCAGTTCTAAAGGTCAATAACCATAAGAAGCCCTGTTAAAGCTAGCTGTCTTGGACTCTTTTGAGAATGTATTTAGAAAAATTGAACAAAAAAAGTGTGTTATGATGCCTTTTTATTATTTGTTTTTTCTTATCAAATATGCTATTTTCGATCATTTTGGTACTACTTTTTAATGATATAATTAGTACTATCTTTAATCATTTTACCTATTACCTTTAATTGGTAGGTACATGAAACAGAAGAAACATTTAGATCAAATGCGCATAAATGTCCAAATAACTTAAAATAAAGCCATGATTTTAAATGTCAGCTAACCAAATGCTTGTTGTAACTTGTAAAGCAAACCATGAATCTGATTCATAGTAATGTTAGGAAGCAAGTATGCTTGCGTTTAGTCTTATGAAGAATTCTATTATAGGAGAAACAGTTTTATGCATAACTAATACGAGATAAATAGAAATGTTAAAAAATAACTTTTTAAGAAATTTATTTTCAGGAACATAGCAATATCAAATAGAGATTCAAATGTATTTTATAACAGTGAGAAATGCTTTACAAAATTTGAATGATTTAATGGTTCAAAAAGGTGAAATCCAAAAGAGAATATTGAAAAGGAATTCTGACCCACCTTTGTTTCTCTAGCAATAACTATAGATAAATATTTGAATTCCCCAGTTTTAGGAAGTAAAGTTGTCAAATACCTTCAACAAATTCAGAAAAGCACCCTCACTCAAATTAATTACCTTTAATTCCTCCATGAATTAATTATCAAACTGATCGCCCAACAAACAAAATTCTAAAGAATAAGGATACCTATTCCTGGAATCCCAGCCGGATAAACTGGCAGCTTCAGTGAGAGCCTCCCTCCAAATCTGCACTTTCTCCGGGTCCTTCAACTTCTCTTCATGTTTAGCTAAGGCTTTTTCCAAATTCCCTTTTTGTTCTCGCACATCAGAAGGATCCACATTGTAGAAAATGGGTAAAACAGTTTGTTCCATGGTGTTTTTGCAGTCGAGGGTCTTCACCAGCTCCTCCAAGCACCATATGGAAGAAGCATAGTTTTCAGAGAAAACAACGACGCAAAACATGGATTTTTCAATTGCTGGAGATATTTTCTCCCCTTTGGCAACCTCGTTGGCGTCCATGAAAGCCTCGATTCCATTGTTGCACAGTGCTTCAAAGAGGTGCGCAGTGAAGCCATTGCGGGTGTCTTTTCCCCTAAAATTCAAGAAAACGTCGTACCTCCCCCTACAAGAAGAAGATGCAGCAGCCATCGCCGGATCATAAAGAAAAAGGGCAGAAACTGATTGTAATAAACCAAAGACGAAGAAATCATAAGAAAAACCTTGAGGGAGGTCGAAGAAGTCGTCATCTCCGAGTAGATCAGGAAAAGAGACTAATTCCTCAATTTCAAATCTAGAAGTCTTAGCAAATGGTTTGGTTCGAGATAACGTAAAAGACATTTTTTTCCAAAATGGGTCTTTTTCCAAGAAAAATCATGGGAAATGGTAGGTCATGTTTTTCATATTTTAGAAATTGTTTTCAAGAACTATTTTAAAATATGTATAATATTATTTCTTAATATTCTCTTCAAACTATTTTTGATCTTTAAATTAAGATTTTGGCGAAGATTTTGTAACATGTACTGTGACCAAACGAGTTCCCTCTATTTTCATTATTCTCCTTATTTTTTATAACAAAAAACAGTTTTCAAAAATATGAATAAAACATGTTCTTAAATTCACAAATTTAGAGTTATTTGATATCTTTTAACCAAATATTTCTTAATTTTAAGACCTTTTGAAAACCAAATTTCAATGTCTAACCTCTCATCAATTTTGATCTCGTTTTGATTAAAAAAAAAACCATTATTAGATTTTTAAAAAATAACCCCTTCTGTATATAAATACTTGAAATAAAAAATAACATTTTTATCAATAATAACTAATAAGTCATTTTTCAAGTGAGAAGAGTCCCAATAATACTTCCAAATTTCTAATAACTCATTCACCATAAAAGGGAATGAGTCCTGGCTCGAGCCCCACAGTAATAAGATTATAAGGAATAAAATACTATAACGAATACAAAGTTTGATATTAAAATAAAATAAAACAAAAGGAGTAAGAAAGAACATATTAAGGAATAATATCCTATTTTTGTTTCTCCAAAAAGAAAAAATATATTAAAGTAGAAAATAACAATAATGATAATAACAATAATAAGTCCAAAGGCAAGACATGAGGAGGAGGTTCAAGTGTTGAAAATTAATGATACTATATTTTATTAAAAGTGATTAGATTTAAAAAAACAATAATAATAACAATTATTATTTATTTATTTATTTACTATTTATAATAATAGTAAGTGGACTCCTTTTTCTCTGTTAGCATATTCTCTTTAAGCAAAAATGAGTGATTTTTTTGTTATTCTTAATCTGAAATTATCAATTTATATATATTTTTATTTATTTTTGCTTCTTAATAAAGTGGTTATGTAATATATATATATATATATATATATATATATATATATATATATATATATATATATATATATATATATGATTATTATTTTTTTGTAATTTAATCATCGCCTTACCAAGGTAGGGTTGTCGCTTCTTCGTCGATAATCTAATGCACAAGGCTGCCTTAATAAGCACGATCTTATTTCCATCATCACGACGCAACGCTTATTCGCTACGATTCGCATCTAAGACGCCAGAAACTCGGTACCATACTTAAGGGTACCATACTGGGTCCAACTCAAGCTCTACCAGCGGTGGCCCGCCAACTAAGGACCGCATGATAAAGTGCCCACCCACTCACTACTGCTTTTCTCATCACCAGCCCAAATGTACATCCTCATCCAGGAGGTTATATACCGCAGCCCGCCCCTCTTGCCCGTATAACCCTTTAAAAGTGTATGAATCAAACATCTTACACGCAATGTAAATGTAATTTTAAAATAACCAGACATACATACCGTTTCGAGAAACAACACAACTTCGATTCGCTCTTCTCGGCAAAACAATCTTGTTTCGCTTTCGAATCGCAGCCGATCACTAGCCGCACACGCCGTCCGCCGAATGTCACGCCCAATCCCGCCCAACCCGCTTTGGAGGATCCGCCAACCGAAGTTCCGGACGTGGAGACCATATAATCGACTCTTTACTTGATGTTTTTTTTTTTTAAAGCCGAATCGTACTGTGGTTATGGCCTACATCTTGTACAATATCAAAGTATCATATACTTTAATGAGTCCCGCGATAATTACAAACTGTGATTTCTTTACATTTACAACCGTGAGCACTCCGGATTCCATACAGAAGTGGAACCCTTCCGCTATGGTTGCCCCAGTATGGAAGTCTTCAGATGTCTTCTCCGTACCTACACGGATTAAAAACCCGCAAGCAAGCTTTACGCTTAGTGGGAAAATATGTGTCTGCATATACACATTTAACGCATAAAACAATAAATGTATAATATAAATTTACGCATTTATATTACGAATCTATACAGCATTTCTTCTTATAACAGTTTATGTTTATTCAGACTTAGAGTTACGTAACTTATACTTATTCGTAACTTATACTTTTACGGACTTATGTTTATACAGACTCGTAGGAGTTACGTAACTTATTCTTATACGGTAATTTATACTTATACAGACTTATTTTCATTGGGACTCTCGTAGAGTTACGTAACTTATACTTATACTTATAATACGAGCTTTACATTGCTCGGAGGTACCAGAGGTCACAGTAGATTACTAACGTACCGGGTATTTCTCGTAACTTATTCTATACTGGCATTTGTAAGTACTACAAAACTTATACTGGTATTTCTGAGCACATACCGGTAATTCGGATCTTATACGTGTATTACAGAGCTTACACATGTATTTCAAATCTCATACATGTATTACAGAACTTATAATTGTCTTACGGAACTTATATTGGTCTTATGGAGCATATACTTATCTTAATGGATCTTGATCTTGTACAAGGTGATTCGTAGGTACGATAAGCCTAACTAACTATAATCGTATCACATACTGTGGTCGATCGTACGTATACGTATACATATCGTATGGACATTAGTCCATAAATAAAAAGGACGTAATTGTATACATATACTTATTTTATTTGATACGAGAGTACCCTTAGGTACTAATGATTCTATACTATTTTACTGATACGGTGAGTACCCGTAGGTACCATGTAACTTGATTAGATACAAGAGTATCCGTAGATACTACGTAACTTAATAAGATACGTATTGTAACTTAATCAAATACGTAAGTACCCGTAGGTACGTAACTTAATCAAAGCGCGCATGTAACTTAATCAAATACAAGAGTACCCATTAGTACCATGTAACTTAATAAGATGGGCTGTGACGTAACTTATTCGTGATACGTGAGTACCCGTGTGAGGCATCATGTAACTTAATCAAATACATAGCCAGGAACTTATTCGGATACGGGGGTACCGTAGATTTTCTGAACTTAATCAATACGGGAGGTATCGTGGAGTGCTTCTGGAACTTAATCAAATCACGGGGACATAGCTTATTCGAGGACCCGGGTACCGTGGGTACTACGAACCCAATCAAATACGGGGTACGTGGGTGCTGCGGATAATCAGATCTGAGGTACGCGTGGGCCCTTTCTGAGAACTTGTTAAGTCTGGGAGTACCAGTATTACAGGGACTTAATCGGAGACGGGAGTTAATCGAAGAGCGAGTTAATCGGAGAAAGGAGTACCCCTTAGGTACTATAGAACTTGTCCGAGATGCGGGGTACGAGAAGGTACTACGGAACTAAATCGAGAGGCGGTACCCACATAAGGTACTGCAGAACTGACCAGTCTGCGAGGTACCCGAGAAGATTACTCTGAACCATCGAGAGCGAAGAGCGAACCATAATCAAATACGGGAGTACTGTAAAATTACTTGAGCTTAATCGAATATAGGGGCACGTGGAGTGCTACTGAACTGTCGGGAGACAAGAACACATTAGGTACTCTGGAACTGATGACGGGGTGCAATCGGAGACGGGAGTTGTCGACGGGGGTGCCCATGGGTGCTCTGGAACTTATTTAGATGCGGGAGTACCCGAGAGGAATTTTCTGAACTAAATCGAGACGGGGACAATCGAGGGGCGAGGAGTTAATGAGAGATAGGAGTTAATCGAAGCGGGAGTACCATAGGTACCACATAACTTATTGATCTTGAGTACGAGAAGGTACTGCAGCGGAACTAAATCGAAGTGGGCGGAACCCAATCAAATCTGGGGTACCCATAGGTGCTTTCTGAACTTAATCGGATACGGGGTACGGTAGGTATCTGAGCTAATCGAGACGGGTACGTGGTACTCTGGAGCTTATTCGAAGGCCGGGTACCGGTAGGTACTCACGAGCAGTCTGAGAAGTACGATGAGGATCTTAGCTCTTATTCTCATTGAGTCTTATCATATAAGCTGTTGACTTCCTATACCCGATTAATATAGAATGAGTGGGACACAACACAATAAATTGCAGAAGATACTATCTGATGTCATTACCGTGTGCATAGTCGGGGGCACAGTCTTGTGCTTACCATCGGGAGTACTGATACTAATCAAAGAGTCTGAAGCACTAATCGGGAATGCAAAGTACTAATCGGGATCATGGGAGCGCACTAATCGGGAATGCCAGAAGTACTAATCGAGACAGTCTTCGTGTCATTTAATAACTGGTCTTAGGTAGTTTTACAATTATATGAGTTCAGTAACTTACTATTACATATGGCATTTCACATACTTGCATAGTATAATGCCTATGTATTCCCACATTACTCATGTATTCCTAGTCCCTCTATGAATCTATTTTACTTAGAAATTGGAATCATTCCAATCGGATCATCCAAACTCAAGTTATGGCATTTTCATGCCAACTAGTCGGTTTACCGATTTTACCGAGGAACAGTTTGCAATATTAATTTTCCAGTGCCTTGTCTCCATATTTGACACTAGTTCTTTGTGCTACTTTAAAGCTATTAATGCTAGGAGTTCATCCAATTGGAATCACCCAAATCGAACACTTAGTAACTCAAATTAAGTTGAAATAATCAGGACTACTCTATGATTCAAAGCGATACGATTGGCTTTACATGGCCCACTTTGAGTGGATTTTTAGGCCATAGAGTCAGAATTTGATGTCATTCTGCTTTGTATCTTTGATTCTCCTTAGTATATTTTAATTGACCCTTGAATCACTCAAATTGGATAAGAAATGAAAGTTATGGCCAAAATACAGCTGTCTCGAAATAGGAAAAGCATAACCGGGGTGTCTTAGGTACACCCTAGTGTCTTGGTACATTGGGTTCTGGAAGGGTGTCTTAAGGAATTTTGCTGGGTAATCTTACGTACACATGACTCCAAATTCCCAAGTGTGTGTTTCTCACATTTTTCCATACTTTGATACTCAATTCTATACTTCAAACTTTACATCTAAACCATTTCAATTCACCTTGAAATCTCTTTTACATTAAATTCACTCTTTAATCACATCTTGATTAAAAAACTATCGTGAATTATTCAAAAACCATTCTAATATGAGTTTACTTATGGCCATATACAAACAGCACCAAGATTTGTTAAGGGTTTGTTCTAAACCTTAACTCCATTTCATACATTGTTCATAGATCAACATGAGAAGTTCCATGCTTATCTTGTTCCTTGTGGGTTTTAACAGCCTTAATTTCAAAGAAACCTAAGGTTAGTACAATTCTATCAAAACTTTAGATTTGAAACAGATATTAACCATACAAAACAAAATTAGTGATCCGTCTGAATGTCTTCAGTAGTTTCATGCCTTTTGAAAGCGATCTTGGCTCTACATCTTCTTCCTCTTCCTCTTCTCTTCTCCTTCTCCTTCACGTTTTGTTGCTCTCCCCAAATGAGACCAATTTTGGTCTTTTAAATCCCATGTTTTACTTTATGAGCCTTATTTGTATCAGCTTCGTTTTGAGTTAAATTTATATATTGCAAAAAAAGGTCCCTCCATGTTTGACTATTTATTCAAGTTCCCAGTGTATTTTGTGCTAGTCTATTCAATTTATATTTTAAGCCTTTACAAATGACAATATTGTCCTTAAGTCTTGTACAAATTAGGGTATCTCGTTTTCCATGTTTAGTATTTAACTCTGAAACATTCATTACCTTACAAAATACCCTAAACATGTAGCCTCTTAAGAGTATAATTTGAGGTGTTATCAAGGTATCCACACGAACAACTCTTGGGATCCTCACAGGAATTTTAACTCGAAGCTTAATATGCTAGTTCCTCGAATCATCTCATGATCCTAATTTCAAGTTTTACGATCTATTTATAGATTGATTTTACAGTTACAAATAATCCTCATAAATAGGATCATTTAATTTCCTTAAATAGGGTAATTCATGAATTAATTATCATAGTAAGAAATTTAGTGATATCTTGACGATAGTTATAAATTGAGAATTAATTCATAATTAATTTCCCATATTAATTCATATCTTGATTTTAATATTTATTTATAATATTTATGATAAATTAATTCATAATTGAACCATCTTAAATATTATAAATATCAAATAATTACTTTTGTTTTAATCGAGGAATTGTTTCTTTTTGTGTGTGTGACCCTTTAGGTTCTAATCAGCTGACAATAAATATAAATTGTAATTCTTAAACATATTGACTTTAATACACATAAAACCAACAAACTCTAAGCCCGGATAATTAATTTAGTAGTGAGGATTTATAATTAGATAAATTAAACAACTTAATTTATCATTAATTCAATAATTAATCAATTCACGCTGTTATGAGTCGAATTGGTCTCTAGCAAGACATCCCTTGAGTAGTATTTGGAAAGAGTGAAGTGATCGACTTCACTAAGTTTAGTATAATTATTATCTTCAGCATCATATCTGTATTGATGCGAGTAAAGATTTGGTGTTAAACTTCATTTTAATATATTATTACATTTTGTTTAAAATCAGCTCATAAATAAATTTAGAACTTAAATGCGTATTTGTTGCAAACATTACGATTGACATTTAATGATGGTTACCCACCTTTTGATATCGCTATAAAAATTATTAGGGTGATAGATATATATTGATCATCAAACTATCAATTCAATAGCTTTCCATTATACCAACTTTCATTATTCATGCATAGCGTAACAATTATGAACTAATTGAGTCAAAAACATAATTCAACACTAAAGATACTCTTATGATCTCAAGTCCAAGGGTCAAATTATCTTTATCATGTAGATATTATACATTGACACTCAAATAGCTAACCTTATGTAAATATCTTTTATTAATAGTCAATTAGTAAATATGTTCTCAAACACATTACTCAACATCTGTCTTTATGTATTTAATCTATCCATGTAACAATGTCCTTTTTGTGTTAATACTACGATTAAAAATATTTAAGAATAATAAATATATTATTCTAAGGACTTTATCATCAATTATACATTATATAAAATGATAGCTTACATCATATTATTGTGCATAAATCAAAACACAATGAGTTAAAAACATATAAGCTGGAAATCTTTACTGGAAGCCACATCAATTATGTGTTTGATACCAAACATGTGTGTGACTATAATGAACACACAGGTCGTTTTAATCCGTGGATGGAAGCTATCAGTATCTCTCCCAGCATAGACATTCTCTATCTTTACTTCATCACACATCAATAATCTCTCGTCGGATATTAGTGTGTGGCCCTGTGTTTCGAATTAGATGATGAGATGGGCTCCTTTGCTTGTCTGATAAGCTCCATTAATTGTCACAATACAACAAAATGGGATCACTATCTGGAAGAACCACTTTAGTTGATAATGAACTTTTGATCAAACGTGCTTTTTTGTAACCACGACGACAATACCTTATACAGCCTTTGTTGTAGAATCGAATTTGTAGTGACTGTTTTGAATCTTTCAATGGCGACACCACCATTAAGGTGATCTTCTTATTTGGCCCGGGACACTAAATCATCTTTGCTCAGTTAGCTAGCATCGATAAATCCCGCGTACTTTAATAGCTTAGCTCCTCCATCGGCCAAAAAAACTAAATCACTTAGTTCTTTCTCCAGAAAGTACGCCAAAATATTTTGGCCTTTCAGTGACTCTCACGGGGATTAGCCTAAATTTGCTTAACACTTAGAGCATAGGAGACCTCCCCGACGTGCCGCATCTGTATACATAATTGTCCCTAAGCTGACATAAGGGACATTTGCATGTGTAATACCTCGGCTATCTGTCTTTGGGCACATGTCTTGAGGTAGATCTCATGTGACACTGAATATGCCCTCTTTGCTGGATTACGTTCATCCTTTTACCACTTTGCTTTGCCATTTTTATCGGCCTCTCATGGTGTGTGGGACACAACACTTGAAGCTGAATCATCACGATATTGAAGATCTCGCTCCCAAATATAAGAAACGCTCTAAATCTTTCATTGCGGGAGACTTTACAGGATGCCGCTCTCTTTAGCGGTGAGGGGCATGTCATTCCCTATTAATATTATGTCCCACACAAGCCAGGAAAAGAGGAAACACAACCTCTATGTTGATCTTTTTATATACAGAGAAGCTTTCATGTAGTTTTTTGTTGGGCTCCATACATTCCATATTGAGTCAGCTGTCAAGCGGAGACAGTATTACCTGTTCTGGATCTTTGTGTTTATGACGGAAGTGGACATGAAACTTTACTTTATGGTTTTGGTTATCTTTCTTGGGGATATGACCTTTGGTTGTGAGTATATACTCTTACGCCCAGTATGATTTAGAGAAGCAGTTCTTAACATCAATTTGACCAATTTCTGCGGTCATGATATGGGAAATATGTAGTGTATCTAATGGTTTCAACGCCATGTGGTGAAAAGGTTTCATCATAGTTAATCTATCATTATGTAGACAACATCTTTCTTTTGCTGACCAGATCTTTATAGATGGGCCTTACCGTGTGTCTATTTTCTTTTATGAAATTATTTGCATTTTATAAGTTTTGTCCCAATAGATGGATCGACAAAGATCCCAACCTCATTTTTCGTACATGGAATCATTCGAGTGCATGGCTTGAAACCATTTGAGTCCTTATCTAATAAGACTTCATTATAGGTAGTAGGTTCATCATTATTAATGACAACACTGTCATCATACGCTGAGGAGGGACGACGTATCCTACTAGACCCTCGATCACCTGCCATTATCTTGAGTTGTTAACTCATTTGCACATCATCATGGGAGGGTATCGACTCTTTTCAGCACCATTTTCTTTTCTACTTTGTGGTTCATGAACTATCAGTTTTTCTATTTGACTCCCACTTAGTACGTTCTAGAATAAATTCTCTTTCTAAAAATGTATGTCTTAAAACAAACACTTTTTGTTCATTGGGATTATAAAAATAGTATCCAAAGCTCTCTTTTGGATGCCCACAGAAAATAACATTTATCCGATTTGAATCAGCTTATGCAAACTCTACTTTCAACGAGACATCCCAAAAACCTTTAAATGTTTAAGATTTTGGTTTCCTCTTATACCATATCTCCTTATGATGAATCTCTGACTTTAGAAGGAGCATGGTTTAATATATATGAGGCAATATTTAGGAACATGTCCCGAAATGATTTAGGAAGATTTGCATGGCTCATCATAAACAGAACTATCTATGAGAGGATTGATTTCTTCTTTTAGATACTCATTTAATTGTAGGCGTATAAGGTGGAGTCATTGTGAAAATTCCATTTTCTTTGAGATAATCTTGAAATTCTTAGCTCAAGTATTCACCACCTCGAATACGATCAGAAGGACTTTAATACTTTGTCGAAGTTGGTTTTCCGGCTTCCTTTATATTCATATGATCTTTTCAAAGACCTCGATTTATACTTCAATAGTATACGCGTGACCATATCTTGAATGGTCGCTCGATGCGATGATATGAAAAACCATTCTTGTTTGATCGACATAGGTCCACATACATCGGTATGTATGAGACTTAACTCTTTCCAGTAGATCTTTCACCCTTTCTGTAAAAAGGCGTTTTTGGTCATCTTAACTATTAAACCAAGGTCGCATATCAAATGATTCATATCCAAATGATCCAAACCGCCGTTTATATAATTTGTTTATCGTTTCTCATTTATATGACCAAGTCTACAATGCCACGGATAAGAATTTCTAAGATCATCTATTTTTGGTTGTTTTATGTTTATATTGAAAAAATGATTTTCTAGATCAAGTGTATATAAACCATTAGTTAAATGACCAGCACCATAAAAAACATCAGCACAATATAAAGAACAACTTTTATTCTTTGTAATAATCGTAAAACACAAATACGAAATCAAACAAAAATAGATATTATATTTTTTGTTAATGTTGGAACAAAATAACAATCTTAGATTTAGAATTAATCAGGAGTAAGAAAAGAGTGTATATTCCTACGACTAATGCAACAACTGGGTGCTCCATTTCCCACATGTAGGTCACTTCCCCTTTGCTTGATTTTCTACTTTTCTTTAGACCTGCATATTTATACAAATATGAGATCAGTCTAGGTATCTAATACCCAAAGTCAGATTTAGAAGTAGAAAGATTATTTCAATCATAAACATACACAGTAGAAGCTTCATTAAGTTCTTACGCTAAGCTTTCTGGAGCTAAACCTTGCAATTCCTCTTCCAATGTCGTCACGCTTTCCATAGTGGAAGCAGTACCCTTTGGTTTCTTTTTCTTTCTTGATTTTATGCATTTGGTTTGAAGAGCCTTCTTAATGGTCTTTAGGACCCAACGAATTTTCTTTCGCTTAGAAGGCTCTACCATCATCACATAGCCCTTTTCCTTCTGAGTTGAGTCTTCTGTGTAGCATATTAGCAACTTTATTGGTGTAGAGGTCTCAACTTAGGTCAAGATTAAAATTCATCACAGATTTTGAAAACTTGGAGTGGGGATTGCAAAATCAAATCAACGCTTAACTAATGATGCAAGCATAAATCCCAATTTCTCTAATTTTTTCAATGGAGTTCAATCATCTTGACATGAGTTTTAGCGAAGATCCCACTATGTTGCGGTGAAAGGCTCTTGAGAATATCATATCTTTCATTCCTAGCCCTTTTATCATACAATGCCTTTAAGTGATTAGCATTGTAGAAGGCATTCCGTATCCTGTGTTGCTTTTTGCAAATTGGAGACTCATGGATGTTGACATCAGACGATAGACACTTTCGAGAGAATCATCAGAGTGTTTTACGTCGCATCACTGTTGCTACACCATCATCTGAAGCGGGGTTACGAGAAGGTAGTTTCAAGTATATAACAACTTCTCTTGTCCTAGAATAATTCTTAGATTTTTGGATCAGAGTCATAAAATTGGGCAGTGAGCTTATTGTCAAGAAAAGCGAATATTCTGTGATTCATGTTAGTGTTCATTTCTACAACGAAAAGTAAAGATAGAGTATGTATTTATGTATAAAAATCAAAATAAAATTAGATACATGACATAATATTTTGATTTTGCTCCCATAATTCATTAGTCAATTTCCCTTAAATTGATTTAACATTTTTATAAAAATTCTTAGTGGGCTAGGATCTTATTTTAATTATTTTAATCTTGAGTTAACTCAACAAATTAAAATAATCTCAATAAGTAAACAACAATTGCTAATTACAACCTTTTGTAATTCCCTAGATAATTAGGTTATCAACTTTTAGTACACATATCACATATGTCTCATAATCTCTGTCTCAAAAACACTTGACCTTGGAGTTAGCTCAACAAGCCATGTTACACAGTAAATCAAACCCATTATTCCGAGATCTAATCTCATAGTAAATTAAATTTTGAAGCTAGACAATCTTGAGTTAACTCAACAAATTATTCCTAATAAAATTTATTTAAACTATAATAATGGAAGACAACAAATGATTTAATATTATATATTATTCAAATAATCACATTAGAAAGAATAAAAAAATTAAATTTTAAAATCATATCACATATGATGCATACAATATCTACGTATATCTGAGAATAACTTTGAGCTCGATACCTTGTAAGGAATCAAACATTCCTATACGCCGCGAAAATGTAATTTAAAATAAATGCATACATACATACCATTCTTAGAAACATACGGCTTAGTCGATTTCATGAGAAACAACGAATAGTTTACGAATCGCCAAAGCCCAGATCACTAGCGCTGCGTGTCAGGCCTCCGAGTATCCCACACGAACAACTCTTGGGATCCTCCACGGGAATTTTAACTTCGAAGCTTAACATACTAGTTCTCGAATCATCTCATGATCTAACTTCAAGTTTCACGATCTGTTATAGATCGATTTCTGATTACAAATAATAATCCTCACTAAATAGGATCATTTAATTTCATAAATAGGAGAATTAATTCATAATTAATTATCATAAATATGAGAAATTTAATTGATATAACCGACGACAGTTATAAATGGAGAATTAATTCATAATTAATTTCCATATTAATTCATAACTGATTTTAATATTTATTTCTAATATTTATGATAAATTAATTCATAATTAATTATCATAAATATTATAATTATCAAATAATTACTTTTGTTTTAACCCGAAAATTATTCTTTTGTGTGTGACCCTTTAGTGAGTTTCTACAATCAGAAACGGCAACTAAATATAAATTGTAATTCTTAAACTTATATTGGCTTTAATACACATAAAACCAACAAAAAGGCATCCGGGTGACCTCTCCGAACTTGAACAAGCATAAGTCATGCTCATAACTACCTTGAGGATAGTCAAACATTTATTGAGGCAGAAAATACGGATGGTAGGCTATCTAAAAAGGAAGAATGGGTCATGCTTGTACGAAAAGGCGCCGTCTTCCGCTACGCTGGAAGGGAGATCATTAGGCTTTCCATGTGAAGAAAATCGCCTTCCAAGGGGATACAAGCAGGAAAGAACAAAGAAAAGGCCGCGAGATTCGGATCAAGATAACATTTGATTATTCGAGGCTAACAGATCTAGCAAGCGGAGGCGCGGGCACCATCGCCCTTTTCTTGTTATTTTGCGGGTTTTATTTAGTTTGTTAATCTTTCAGGCGATCCGGTGACTCGAGAAAGTTCGGGAGACCTGGTGGCGCCGTGCGTAGGAAACGCCAAGCAAGAATCACCGGTGATCTGCGAGGCTTAGGTACGCAATCACCGAGTGATCTCCGTTCCCGAAGCCAATTCTTGATCATTCACCGAGCCGTCGAAGTTCATCGCCGTAATCTGGCAATCCGGTGAACCCGCTCATCGAGGATCCATTTTCTTCGTTGAGGCGTCGAGATGGAGGCGAAGCAAAGGAGGAACAAGCGGATAGATGGTCGAATTACGAGACAAGCGAGCGGCACGCGGGGAGAATGAGCGCTGCGAACCCATCTGGAGACCAACCGGGGAGACAACTCTAAAGGGCTCATTCATCTTGCACCCCCAGCTCAGCCATATAAGGGTAAAGAGCCCATCCTCATGGGAGAAAGTGATCCCCCAGCAGACGATGAACTATCTTTCGGTAGCTCTCCGCTCCTTGCCTGCTCACCATGCCAGAACAATGCAGAGGCTAAATCCAAAAAGAGGCCCTCGCACCGATCCGGCGATCACATCGGTGGCGCGCGTCGCCGGGTCTGAAGATGCCATCGAGACGGAGCGCCATTGAAATTATTTTGAATATATGCCTATCCGGCTCAGGGGCATGGCTCTCTAGTTTCCGCCTGTGTATCACCCATTCGGGGTAGCCTCCGCCCTGAATTTGGTTTCTTTTCCCGCTGTTCGGGGGCTAGAGGATAGGCTGTCCTCACCCCTAGGCCTGCATATCCTTAGTTACGAGCGCCCCCCCGCGGCTTCGTTATGCCATCATTTTCCATGTACTATGGCTTTACTGACCCGTACGACCATATGCTACATTTTAACCAAACAATGATCCTTAGCGCAGGAAATGACCGCCTCTTGTGCAAGGTATTCTTGGCCAGTCTGAAGGGGCCCGCTCTCGCCTGGTTCCATGAGCTCCCAAGAGGATCTATAAACTCATTTAGCGAATTATGGGTAGCGTTCATTTCCCAGTACTTATTTTAGGTTCGACAGAAAGGAAAATTCAGCTCACTCTAGGCCATCCTCAAGCGGGAAGATGAATCTATTCGGGATTTCACCTGAAGATTTGGGCAAGCCGTCCAACAAATTGATATTCCTGGTATGGGCTGGCGGTCCTCTGAGAACCGAAGAAGCCGGGCTTACTACCTCTTTCTTTCAATCTTTATCCTTAGATCCTCCCACAACAATGGAAGAACTATACCGACGGGAAGATAAGTATTCCACACTGGAGGATAACATGCGGAGCCGCTTCCCGGACGATGTATTAATTGCCGAAACGGCAAAGGAAGCCGCAAGGGCCCGCTAAGCGAGAAAGGAAACCAAAATAAGAACCCGGAAAGCTCCAAGAGCAATCGGACAAAAGAAGGGATCTGCAATTCACCCCTCTTAACATCATATGGCCAGAAACTCCTACCCCTCATCCGGGACCACCCCAATTTTAAATGGCCCCGTCAATGAGAGCAAATCCGGACCAATGCAATGGATCCCTAAGGTGCGACTACCACAGGGACCATGGCCTAAAACCAAGTTTCTTTGCAAAGTTTAAAGTTCACGGTACAAAAATTGATCAGAATTTGGGCACCTCGGAAGGCTCACATTCGAGGAGTCGACCAGTCTGAGCGAAACAACCCTTGTGGCCAGACAAGAAACCAATTATTGGTGCGAACACCATCGGGCTGACCCACCATCAACTTCATATCGGGAGCCGAGCCGATGACCAATATCGATCCAAGCGTGAGAGAAAAAAAAATGCTCCGGCCTCGATTAGTCGTAAACATCGGTAGTACCGGCGGCTCATAAGGTGCGGTAGTTGGCGACCCATATCCTTTCCACCTCCCAAGCCCGAAGCCGGGGTTATCGCTTCTCATTATGATGCGCTTATACTTACCTTGTGTATTAACAACTTTGATGTACGCAGAGTTCCTGTTGCTCTTAGCAGCATCGCTGACTTGTTTCATCTTCCAGCCTTCCAGCAGATGAAAGTCCCACTTGACCGTCTCAATTCAGCCGATAGAGTTTTGTTTAGGTTCAACGGGGCCACCACGTTGACAGTAGGCGATATTGTTCTTCCCGTCAAGGTAGGGTCAGTAACACAACAAGTACTATTTTCAGTGGTTGAGAATTTGGGACCATACAATGCTATCATGGTAGGGCTTGGTTATCTTGTAAAGCAATCCTCGACCTACCAACAAACCATCGGTTATGTTTGCATCAGGTCGACCTCGGGGTAGCCAGTGGCTACACGTTAGTGCTTCTCCATTCTGCTCGGTAGGAGTGTGGAAAAAGTGAAGCCTCCAACATTTCGCCCCGAGATTCAACCCTCGAATATGATCACGGATCATTTGCGGACATTTGTGGAAGATAGGGAAAAGTTAGCAATAGATCCTTTGGAGTCCATACTCATAGGTAGGCCCGGTAGGTACACCTACATTAGTTCCCTCCTGACAGAAGATGAGAGGGCACAATCACAGCTAATACTACAAGCTAATGCCGACGTATTTGCCTGAACCCATTCGGATATGACAGGAATCAGTCTTATGCATGCTTCTCATAAGCTAAATGTTGTCTCATCCGCCAGACCTGTCATGCAAAGAGTAAGGCGCTCCCACCCGGACCGCCACCAAATTATCCAGGCCGAAGTGGATAATCTTCTTAAAGTTGGGTTTATCAGAGAAGTCAAATACCCGGAACGGCTTGCCAACGTGGTGGTGGTTCCTAGAGAGGCTGAATGGAAGTATGCGCATAGATTATCGGATCTCTTAATGACGTGTGTCCTAAAGAAAGTTTTCCTTTACCCCGCATAGATCAGATCTTTGACGCATCAGCAGGGCATGGCATGTTGTCCTTCCTTAATGCATTTTTAGGGTATCATCAGATCCCGTGCACTTTGATGTAGAAAACATCTTTATCACCGCAGGCTCTTTTGTTACAATGTAATGCCATTCGGGTTAAGGAATGTCGGAGCCACCTATCAGAGACTGGTAACTAAGATGTTTCGCCGCTACTCGGAAAAACTATTGAAGTGTATATCGATGATATGTTAGTGAAATCCAAGGAGCGCCCGGATCACACTACGCATGCGCAACGGGCATGCAGGCTCCTCGGAGCATATGGCATGGCTTCAGCCCTACAAAGTGTGCATTAGGTCGGTGCAAGCCTTGGTTGATTGGGATTCATGATGACACCCAAGAGAATAGAGAATGACCTGCTTTCGACGAGCTATTTTAGAATCTCAGGCTCTGGCTCTAAAAGGATACATGACTTGCGATCAGCTGTTTGCCTTGGGCGGTTTATTTCGGTCCATGGCGACCTTCGCCTTTTTGCCGCCCTCAAGGAAGCAAACCAGGAGTGCAATTGGGCTTTCACCCACATCAAGCGATTACTTGGCAAGTACGATTCTTCTTAGTCGAACAACGGTGGGACGCTTTTCGCTTATATTTGGTGGTCTCGGAGGTAGCCGATGAGTGCGCCCTGTTAAAAGCGGCGACATAAGTCGAGGAAGCGGTGTTCGTCGCCGTCCTAGGTAGCGTTGGAGGACGATATAGTCACCTTGAAGCTGACGGCCTTATCCCTCGAATAAGCGGCTAGACCGCCATATTTGAGGCACATCCCATTGTGGTACTTCGCAGGCCTTCCTCTCAGAAGCACACTCCATAAGCTTTGATTCTCGAATTAAGAGCCAGCCCGTTAGGCGTCGAACTATGATACGACATCAGTACAAACCCGAGGCTATCGAAAAGAGGCGGTGTTAAGCGAGCTTCATATTAAATCCGATCCTAAAACATACCCCGAGAACTCGAATTGATGGACACTTAATGTAGATGGGGCATCAAGGCAAACTAGAGCGGGAATTGGTCTGCAGTTGAATTAACCAACCGGGGAAAGAATCGAGCAAGCAATTCGGTTAGGATTCAACGCCTCAATAATAATTGAATATGACCCTATTATCTCAATTGAACTGAATTTATTAAATCGTGTTCTTCGACAAGCTCCTGATTGAGTGACTCCTAGTTGAAGTAGTCGAATGATCAGCGAATTGAATCAAGGGATCACGGATAGCGAATTATGTCTCCGATAAAACAAGCGGCAGGCGGTTTTGATATGGAAAGCCCCGGAACATGTACCTCGCAACTCCAATGATCAGCCCGGATGAAGGCGCGGTGGCCGCCTCACACTTGTCTGCAAGAAACAATATTCACCGCCCGTCACATCGAGCTGGTTTTCTCTATCCTTTACCTCCTAAGTAAGCAGGAATTGGATAGAGTGCCAGCATGGATGGACCCCATAATACACTACATCAGCACGAGAGAATTCCCTAGTGAAAGGGATAAGGCCCACAAGATACAAGTCCAGTCAGCTAGATTTTCCTAGATCGACGGGTGCTTGTTCAAACGATCCATGGGCTAGTATTTGAAGTGCTTGACACCCTAACGGGACGGTATGTGTTAGTGAGGCGCATAGGAATATGTGGCAATCATTACGAGCTGACAATTCTAGCACACTAGGGTCCACACTCAAGGGTGTGTGGCCGACCATGAAAATTTGTGGCTATAAATTATACCAAAAATAGAGCCCATTGCAAAAATTTAGCTCCATCCACAAAAATCTTCGGTCACGAGATCGGTCTCCATCCTCAAGCCCTTGGCCCTTCGCCCAATAGGGAATTGATATAGTCGGGCAGCGCCCCTGCACCTTTCGAAGGAAATTATTGTTGGTAACCGTGACTTAATGTTGATAAATGGATAGAGCGAGGCCTTTTCATCGATCAGACATAGGCGTTACCCGAGTTTATACGGAAAAATATCGTTTTACATCGTTTATCCCCAATCAATTGTATCGATAAATGATCCCCAATTCGACAGCGAGTATATCAGACACGCGTGAAATAAGAATGCGTACTCACTCCTGATTATCACGCCAAAGCGATAACAGCGACCTTCAATAAAACCACATTGATGCGAGAAAAAGCGGTTTGGATTGGCTAAAGGTAAATGGGATGAACTTCTCGAGGGCTTTGGGCTTCTGGAACTACAAAACAAATAAATCTCGGTATATCCCCTTTGAGATTACTTATGGGATTGAGGCTGTAATCCCTACTGAAATTGGCATGCCTACCATCCAGACCAAGATGCCCGAGTAGGAAAATGCAGAGTTGGTAATCAAGGATCTGGACACGGTCGATGAATTGCGAGAGTCGGTAGCAGTCCATATAGCGTCCTACCAACGCTGCTTGGCAAATTCTTACAACAAGCGGGTGAAGCCTCGGATGTTCCAACGAGACTTAGTCTTAAGAAAGGTATTCGAAAATATTGCCGACCAAGTGGCCGAAAAGTTCCAACCCAACTGGGAGGGACCATATCTCGTAACCGCAGTAGGAAGTCTAGATCTTCACGCTTTAGACAAACTGTGAGAACCCATTTATGCCTAGAATGTGGAATGTCACACATCTTAAAAGGTATTATCGTAAAGGATGATTCAATATTTACACATTTTGTTCTCATCATACGAGGAGTCAACTTAAAAGCCGGATATTATGATAAATGATCACATCGACCATTATAGATATCTAACTAATCAACTTAAAAGCCGGATAGTATGATAAATGGCACATGTGATATAGATAATATCTAACTGGTCAACTTAAAATCCCGGATGGCGTAGTAAATGACCTGTCAGGCCCAGTATAGATAATATCTAACTAGTCAACTTAAAAGCCTTGATGACGCAATAAATGACATGTCCGACCCAGTATAGATATTTTTAAGCTGGTCCACATGAAAGCCGGATCATCGCGGTAATGAATACATCAGGCTGGCATTATAGATAATATATCCTAAGCTAGGTTAACATGAAGCTGGGATGGTGCGATCGTGACCTGTCGACCCGAGCCCTAGTTGTACCCATTTCGCCATTCGGTGAAGATAAGCAACTATTTCATCCACAACCAGATTCGACGCACTTTGTGAAAGAAAATTAAGTATCATTCACGAGATAATATCAAGATGCATACTTGAAACAAGATAAAAAAGCGCTAGAGCAAGGTGAAAGCCTAGCCATCATCGCAGTATCGGGATTCGCGCCGTTATGGCCAAAGGCTCCGGCGGCATGTCTTTCCCATCAACAACGGTTAAAGGACTCAAAGCCGGAAGTTCCTCCCAAACATTTGTTGCAGCTGGAGGGTCGGAGGAAGCACTTGGGGGGCATCGAGGGTTGAGGAAAAACTCTGGGGGTAGTGGTTCTGTCCTATCGGGCATCCCGGCCAGGATCATGGGCTTGCTCCCGCATATATCGTGCACAAAAGCGCAGTAGTCGTAGCCATGGTTGAAGATCACGTCACTGCTAGCGTCAAATTCTACCTCCATCGCTTCCCTTCCCACTTGATTGCCTTTGCTTGAAAGCCTCGAGTTCCTCTTTACGGCCAGAGCCTCTATGATTAGAGATAATTAAACAATCATTGGCGAAACCAAATCTCCTCTCAGCCTTCAGGTAGGCCTCCTTCGCGACCGGCGAAGCTGCTGAACAAAGTCAAGCTCAAATTCCGCCTTCAATCGAGCACCTTTTGAAGTAGTAAAGGCGCGATGGACCCGGGTTAATTCGGATTCCATTTGTGCCTAGGCACTACTCGCAGCGTGTCTCGGTCTCCATCCAGCCATAACACGCCTTCATGTCGAGATTCGCATCCTCTCATGTGTTCATTGCCTTATCCATAGCTTCTCTAGCCTCCAGCTCCCAACGTCGAGCACTCGATTGAGCCTCCTTCAAAGAGGCATCTAAACTCTCTTGGTCGGAAAGCCCCGACAAGACATACAGCCGAAGCTTCTCTGCGTCCCTTAATCGGAGTTGGAATTCGTGATGTTAGAGGCCATGTTTGGATGGCTTGTTATTGAAAAACATATTAAATACGACGAATGTAATGTCAAAGCACCATGAGGATTACCACTTTACGGCTTAGTCAGTTACGCGGGCGTAGTTCGATTGCGAATGCGCATCCGATCCTCAACTATCTCTTGAATATACTCTTTGCGATTCACCAACGGGAATAAGACAGGGGAATACTCGCGCCCATTCCAATGGCCACAGATTACGAGGCATCCGTGCAGCGTTCTTGGGTACAAGTCGTCATGATCGAATTTGCAGACTCCCCAGGTTGAAAGGCTTCCATCGGTGGATGTCGGCTTGATGTCTTGGGCAAGTCTTATCGCTTCCTCATCCGCGGGAGCTGGCGGCGTGGGGAGATAAAAATTCAAACGATATCCGTCCGGGCGGCAAGCAGCCTCTGCGCTGACTGAACAAGCGGTAGTGTCGGATAAACTCCGACCAAGTTGGGAGGATGAATCCACTGCCGGTGCGGGGCGGGATCGAGTATTATCCTCTCTGGCTCCCCAGGCGACATCCTCACAGGCCGGTTGGTCGGTGGAGCCCCATCTTGGGCGAGCGGAATGGCGATGTAATCTTGAACCCTAATCCTTAGGAGCCGATTACGATCTTCAGCTTTGATTGGCCTCACTTTTCAGCATTCTCTTGTCAGCTTCCGTTTCCTAAAGCGGTGCCATTGATCAAGCGTCGAATCATCTCTTACTCCTCCTCTTCTTCTTCCAAAGCAGAGGGCCGGCTAGATTCATGACGAACCCAAGGTACAAAATCTTTCACTTGGGCCTCGGGAGCGTTCACTGCAGTTGTCCCTTTCTTTATCTTCAATGCCTCGAGTGAATCGGTCCCCTTTCTTGGTAAGGGAAGCCTTGTCGGGCGGATACCCTTTCGCCTCGACTAGGTCCAGGTTGAGCAGGGCTGGAATCCCCGTTGGTAGAGGCCGATGGTACAGACGGGCCCGGGACGCTTGTTCCCCACTTGATGTTTCAGCTTTTGGATCCCCGGATGGTGGCCTTTGCCTCTGATTAAATTTGCGAGATAAGTGGTAGCGAAATGTTCACAGTCGCAATTTTTGAAGAGGCGGCGAGGCATGGGATGTCGGAAGACTATAGGGGCGGGCTCCCGTCTCCACATCGACTAGGTTCTTTGAGTGAGAGAACCTCGTAATAGCAGCTCTGTTCGGAAATCTCCAACAGCTTGCGGACCTTCTCGAGGCTAGCCTTCTCCGCTAATTGTACCCAGCCCCTACCCCTCAGATTTTCCACTGCACCCAATAATCCATAATCGATTCTTATAAAGTCACATGTGTACACGTACATGTTTAAACTCAACCTACCCCCTACACAAACACATGGGAAAGACAGTGACCGGTTAACATCAAATGGAAGCTTGGGGAGCAGGAGTCTTATCAAGGCCCACCTAAGCATCGCACCCTTCGCCTCCATTTTAGGCGAGATCGAGAGTCCATTCTGGCTAGTGAGAACCCTAGATGGTATGGACATCGAGCCATCTTCGCTACCCGTAAAGAATAATGAAACAAATCTCAATGCTTGAAAGGTTGGAGTTGGTATAAGAGGTTCGACACACTACATCGGTTAGAATCGAGATGGTGTTGGGATGAGCAGTGAAATAGCGCCACAGTAAAGTGCAAAAAGCTTGTTTGACAAGGGCGGTCAAGGCAGCTGACCGCAAGAGTGCTCCCGGAGTAAAAAACAGGAGTTGTGTTCTCCACCCTGTAGTGGACTCATGTCAGGCTCCTCCATCGATGTGAGGTCGATGTTATGAGGACATCATGATAAGCCTCAAACTCCTCCATCGTCGGGGATGAGATGATCTTTGCTTGCGAAGGCGTCCTCAAGATGGGTCTGCTGCGAGCCACTTTGGCTTGGGGAGGAAGTCGCTTCCTAACCTCTCGCCATTCTATAAGCAGTCCAAAGGAGGGGCGAAAAAACAAAAGTTAGCCCTAAGCCATAAACCAAGTTTGGTAAGAAGCTAAAAATGCCAAGCTTCAGGCAAGGGTCATACAGTATGCAGCCCTTCTCGATCCAACCCAATTAGTGGGTCGAACGAATCAGGATGCTTTGATACCACTAATTGTAGCGCTAACTTCGGCATAGGGTGTCAAGTGAGGGGTCACTCTTTTTTTTTTTTTAACTTATAACCTTTACACTTGCATATTCATATAATGTTAAACATTTAACTTGTATTATATTATGTAGAGGTGGCAAAAATTAGCCCCGACGAGTGGAGATTCTTGGAATCCGCCGGAATTAAGTGAGAAATTTGGGCGCCCATTAAATTATTGTGGCGAAAAAATCGGGCCAAATTTGGCCCGGCCCGGTATGGCCCGGCCGTGTGAATTTTTCTTGTAAAAGAGGCGCATTGGCCCATGAAGCCCGGTTTTAGAATGAAATTTAATTCATTAAAACCTGGCTCAAAAACCGGGCCAATTTTGGCTGACCCGGTTTGGCCCGGCCGCTGTGCCGCCCGGCCCAGCCCGGCCCGGCCCGCCCGATTGCCACCTCTAATATTATGTAGCAGCGGATTACAAAATATATATATACAAGCTCCATATATGAAAGTGTTTAACATTTACAATATTTACATTGTTTACAAAATTTCATATACAAAATAGACCTAAGGTCTTCCAGTGGGCACCTATTGATGTGTGGCCTTTGTCTGCTGATGTGGATTGTCCGGTCCTCCGTCTTCCTCTTCTGTACCTACACGGATTGAACACCCGTGCTAAGCTTTACGCTTAGTGGGAATTAATACACATGGATGACCTCTACTAAGGTCACCACACTTCTATACAAATGCATAACATATATAACGATTCTGATTCTTATCATTCTCATATATACTTATCATAACCAGTTCCATTTCTTATCATCATCCATGTCTTTTCGTAATAAGTCTTGCATTTACTTCTTGTTCTTATATTGTATACTATCATCACATAAGCAGTGTTATGCTTCTCATATTCTCTTCATTTCGTTTGCACATACCCTTCATTTTCTTTTATGTTTCATGTCTGCATAAACCTTAGAAGTGAATCTGAGGAAACCATGAAGGGCAGAAGGCGTATACTTGTATGAAACGAGTGGTCCATGAGGGCCGAAGTATTTGTAATATATTATACGAAGGTATCATCAGCGCGAGGCGGTGGCAACCATCCATGGGCGTGTTGTAATACATTATACCCGAAGGCCATCATCCTTGTGCGAGGCGGTGACCATCCATGAGGCCCGGCCATTGTGGTGACCTTTCGGGGCGCGTGATCAAAGCGGGATGCATGTCATCGACGAAGCGGGGCCTCGATGCTCCGAACTTGTATCTTTGCGGACTTGTTTCCCTAATAGGCATGCCCGTCTATCCTCTACCAGGTTCTATGATTAATCAATATATAATTTATTTTGTTATATACCTCATATTCCCGAATAATTGTCATTCGGCAATCGTATCAGATATATATATATATATATATATATATATATATATATATATATATATATATATATATATATATATATATATATATATATATATATATACTCTTTATATATATATATATATATATATATACAATCATTTATTCATATCTTTGCATTTTTCATAGCCTCATTATATGCATAAATAGCTAGCTGCTTACCATGCATGCTTATAAGCTATTTGTAATTCAAAATATGAATAACTATAGTTACATGTAAGGGCCTCTTATTTTTCATGATTTCTATAACTAATATGAATTCCATTTATCACAATATGTATGGCTGTATTCTTGACTCAATGGGCTTTCCATAGAGTCTAAGAACACCTAAATCGGAGTTCGGACGGAGGAGATATTACCTTCCGAAGTTGGAGGTCATGTGTAGTCAACCGGACAGGTAGCTGAGTAGTAGTGACGAGCTGGACGAGCTCAATGCACCCTGGAGTCTGACATCTAATATCCTCCTCAGCGAATGTATTCTTGACTCAATGGGCTTTCCATAGAGTTCAAGAACACCATCGGAGTTCAAACGAAGGAGATATGACCTTCCGAAGTTGGAGGTCATGCGTGAATCCAGCAGGACGAGTGACCTGGAAGCGTGAGCTGACCTGACCTGGACAGGCCAGTCTAACACCTCAGTCTAACTCTAATATCCTCCTCAGGCATATGAATGTATTCTTGACTCAATGGGCTTTCCATAGAGTCCAAGAATACCCAAATCGGAGTTCAAATGAAGGAGATATGACCTTCCGAAGTTGGAGGTCATGCGTAGTCAACCTAAACTAGCTGACCTGAACTGACGAGCTGACCTGACCTGGACGAGCTCGATCTAACACCTCAGTCTTACATCTAATATTTTCCTCAAGCATATGAATGTATTCTTGACTCAATGGGCTTTCCATAGAGTTCAAGAACACCCAAATCGGAGTTCAAACGAAGGAGATATGACTTTTGAGTTAGGTCATGCATAGTCAGCAGGACAGGTGACTGGCGACAAGCTGACCTGACCTGGACGAGCTCGATCTAACACCTCAGTCTGACATCTAATATCCTCCTCAGGCATATGAATGTATTCTTGACTCAATGGGATTTCCATAGAGTCCAAGAACACCCAAATCGGAGTTCAAACGAAGGAGATATGACGCCAGGATTGGAGGTGCGTGCGTGAAGTCAGCCACGAGACAGTGGGCTTTTTGGCGATGGCCGACCTACATGGGGCGGTTTCTGGCGGCATACGAGGATGAGGTGCGCTATCATTGCATGAGGTATGCTGACCTCTTCTGTATGAGTGTGCTGACCTACGCTGCATGGTGTGACCTACGTTGGTGACCTCTATGGCTGACCTCACCCATTTGTATTTGTTCGGTCAAAAAAGACCATAACCTTGTCTACAGGAGTCCGAATTGAGAAATTCAAAAGTCTAACATCAAGTTCATTGATGTGGGTACAATTTACCAGAAGGACTTACTGCCAAATTCCCTTTATTTATTACTCAAAAACCCGTTCTAATGTCCGGCTAGTTGACCCGAATTGGCAGAACTGATCCGACCAGATTTATCTGGGCTGACATCAGTAAAAGGACTATAACTTAGTCTAAAGAGGTCCAAATTGAGAGATTCAAAAGCCTAACATCAAGTTCATTGATGTGGCTACAATTTATCAGAAGGACTTACTTCCAGATTCCCTTTATTTCTGACCCAAAAATGCGTTCTAAGGTCCGGCTACTGCATATGATCAAAAATAGGGAATTTTCTTGGTTCAACTTGCAACTAGACCCTTCCTAAAACACATATCTAGGATCCTTAGAGCTCTTCTCAACTTAATCCTAACAAGAAATGAGATTGGGAGTTTCCAAACCCAAACCATACACAAGATAAGGTTCCAAACTATGTATCTAACCTTTCTAGACCAAAACAACACAAATCCTTACAACCCAAGACATGTATCCATATTCAAATTCCATACAACCCAAGACATGTATCCATACTCAAATTTAGTAGTTCCATACCTGTAATCTTCTTCTTCTTCTTCTTCTTTTCTTCTCTCTTCTCTCTTGTTCGTATTTGCTCTCCCTTTCTCCAAGACCAAAAATGAGATATTTATTTTGGTCTTATCCTTTGTTCACTTTCTAGTTAAAGGGAGAAACTTCCTCCCTCTTTCGCTAAGCTACTTGTCTCTTTCATAATTTTTCTTCCTTATTTTATTCTAATATATTTCTTTTATTACTCTTTGGTCTTCCAACTCTTCTAATATTTGAAATTCAATTTGTATTTTTACAATAGCCTCAAATCTTCTTTATTATTTTTAATTTAACTTATGCATATTCCTACTTTTGTTTTTATCTTTATTTTATTACCCTAAATATGTTATAAAACCGTTAGGGTATAATTTGGGGTGTTACAACTCTCCCCCCTTAAAAAAAATTTCGTCCTCGAAATTCATACCTGATTCGAAAAGTTGTGAGATCACTGCGCTCTATAGTTTAGCCACGGCTCCCAGTAAAACTATACTCTCACAGTGGTGTTGCCAAAGCACTTTCACTAATGGTACTTGTTGTTCCATATTTGTTTCACCTCGAGAGCTAGAATGGTCTTTGGCTCCTCATCATAAGACAAATCTTCTTGTACTTGTATCTCTTGCACTGGTAGTATGTGCGACTCATCAGAGCGGTATCTCCGAAGCATCGACACATGAAACACATTGTGTAATTTGACCAACTCCGGAGGGAGTGTCAATCGATAAGCCACAGGGCCATTACGTTCCAAAGTCTCATATGGCCCTATGAACCTTGGACTCAACTTGCGCTCTGACGAACCCAGAATTTTCCTCCATGGTGATACCTTTAAAAGACCTTGTCTCCCACATTATATTCAATATCTCTCCTCTTTAGGTTGGCATATGACTTTTGTCGATCACTAGCCGCCTATAACCTCTGCCGAATAACTTGTACTTTCTCTTATGTATCTTTTACTATGTCTGGGCCTATCAGTTTATTCTCATTCAATTCTGTCCAACACACCGGAGTTCTACATTTTCGGCCATACAAAGCTTCATATGGTGTCATACCCGATGTATTTAGAAAACTATTGTTATAGGCAAATTCCATCAATGGAATATACCTATCAAACTTCGAAAATTCCTATGACACAACCTCGAAGCATATCTTCTAGCACTGAATCAATCTCTACATTGTCCATACATTTGCGGATGGAATCTGTCACTAAATTCGACTTAGTGCTAAAGTGCATTGTAATTCCTTCCATAACCTTGATGTGTCGGATCTCTATCCGACACAATAGACAATGGCACACCATGCAATCACCTGATTTCATCCACATATAACTCCAGCTAGTGGAGTCCATAGAATAGTCAATCCCATTGGTATAAAATGGAGTCGACTTTGTGGCTATCTACAATCACCCAAACGAGTCATGTTTTTGTTATTGTAAAGGGAAAACCCGACACAAATCCATGGTAATGTTATCCAGCTTCCATTGAGGAGTGGAAGGAGATTTAACAAACACATCAGGCACTTGGTGTTCGACTTTAATTTCTTGACACGTTAAACATAGACACATACTCAGTCCACATCTCTTTTCATTTCCTTTCCACCAATAATACTATTTCAAGTCCTGGTACATCTTATTCCCTCCAGGATGCATGGTAAATACTATTATGAGCCTCAAATAGCAACTTTTGCTTTAACTCTTGATCATCTGGCACACATAATCTATGTTGGAAATACAAACTTCCAGCTTCTTTTTCTAAAAACTTGGTCTTGTCACCATCTCTAACCATCTGTAACTTTTTCTGTAACTCTTCATCATTTTTCTGCGCATCTATAATCATTTGCTTTAAAACGGGTTGCGCTTCTAGTTGAGCTAACATAGCTCCATCATCTGCTAGTCTCGATCATTGTCTTGTAGTGACATTGCTACGTTATCTTCGGCTTAAAGCATCGGCTACTATATTAGCCTTTACTAGAATTGTGTGGTAATCTATGAGGCGGAGTCATAATCCTTTAATAACAACTCTAACCACCTCCCGTTGTCTCAAATTTAAAACTTCTTTAGCATTAGCGAGTATGCGAGACTTTTATGATCGAATACATAAATTCTACACTTTTCCACGTATAAGTAGTGTCGCCATATTTTTAAAGCAAACACTCATGACTAACTCCTAGGTCATGGTAAGGATAATTTTTTTCCAAGTGGCTTCAAGTATGCGGGCGCATCGCCTCTACTTTCCCATCTTGCATTAACACGCATCCTAAACCAATGCATGTGAAGCATCACTATACAAAGTGTCTCTTTTCAGTAGGTTCTGTCAAATCTGATTACTTGACGGCATTCCTTTCAAATGTTTAAAACTATTAGGCATTTGTCTGTCCACTTTCCTCGAACTTTATTCCTTTCCTAAAATAGCTTGGTGGCTGGGCTATGACTGAAAACTCCACAAATCTTCATAATAACTGCTAAACCAAGAAACTTCTCACCTCGGTTACATTTTGAGGTGATTTCCAGTCCTGGCTTGCTTGATCTTAGCGAGGATCAGCTCTTATACCCTCAGCGAGACACAAACAGCCTAGGAATGGAAACTTCCTTTAGCCAAAAATCACATTTCAGCGGAAGCAGCATACTTCTTTTCTCTTAACGTCTCTAAGACTATTCTCGAGGTGTTGTTCATGTTCACATTGCATCCTTAGAATACACTAGGATGTATCATCGATAAAAACCACAACAAATTGATCCACATAGATTGGAAAAGCCTATTCATCAAATCCATGAATGCTGTAGGTGCATTAGTCAACCCAAATGGCATGACCAAAAAACTCATAATGGCCCATATCGGGTTCTGTCGATCTTGACCGCTCTATTCGCACTCTCAGCGAGTAATACCTTGATCGTAGGTCTATCTTCGAAAAGACACTGCTCCCTTCAAGCGTCAAAAGATCTTCGTTCACCGACAGCGGTACTTGTTTTCCTTGTCACCTTATTGATGCCGATAATCGATGCACATCCGTAGAGTGCCATCTTTCTTTTCACAAATAACACGAAGGTGCACCAGGGGACTTCTTGAGTCGGATAAATCCTTTATCAAAGTTCTTTGCAAATTGACTCTTTAACTCTTCAGCTCCATTGGAGCGATCACATCTGGTGCCCTAGACATAGGTGCTTGTTCTGGTACAATTTCTATAGCTAAGTCCACCTCTCTCTCATGTGGAATGCAGTAACTCTTCGAGACATTTGGAAATTCCCTTACTACTAGGATCTTTTCTACATCAACTTGACCTCTCTTGGAGTCAAGTATCAAAGCCAAGAATGTCTCACATCCTTTCCTCATAATTCTTCTAGCTTGCATAGTGGAGATGACATTAGACATTACCATGATCAATACAACATACTATTACCTCGAGTCTGAGTCGAGCATTTCAACACTAAGTCTTTTGTCCACAATCACGATAGCTCGATTGTAGACAACCCAATCCATGCCTAAATGATCAAATTCTTGGAATGGTAAGGTTATCAAATCGTAGAAACTCTCTTATTTGTATAACGATAGGACAATTTCTTATATATGTTATTCACACTAACGTTGTGCCCCCGCGGACTAGTTACATACATGTCATATGTTTAATTCTCATTCTTTAGTACTTTATCAAATATGCTCCATGCACACATATGAATAGTACAGATCAGGTCAATCAATGCATGCATCTGTTAATACTATAAAAGAAAATATACGGCTATGACCTCGGGGCATTCTGATCCTCACGAGGCCTTCATGGCATATGCTTGTGCTGATCTTTGTAGGCATAGGACGAATCTGTCTCGAAACTATGCCTCCTCGTCCCTATCTTTGAGATGGGCCACTCGGCCCTACCACGATCGAGTCGAAAGTGGTGCGCGAGATCTTCCTCTTGCCACTTCCTTGATGACTTATATTATCCCTGCTCTCGGGGACCTTTGCTGCTTTCAAATGCTAGAGAACTGCCTGGAGAAACACCCTCCTGTCAATATCCTACAAACTTCCAAATGCCTTTTATGGCAATGAGGGCATTCAGGAATTTCTCCTTGTCTAACTGAAGCACCTCTATCTGTACCACGTGCTACATTGGACCTTTGCCTTCTACCTCTCGTAGCGGAACTATATTCGATTAGAGTGGATTCTCTGGCTCTTTTTCGAGGAATGGCTCCTCTGAAAACTTCTTCTTTTAAAATCTTTCTTTGCTGCTCGTTTCTAGTTTCTCTACTTTCATTGCGACATGCAGTGATAAATCATTGCATTTGGAAGAAGTCATAGGTGCCAAATGCCTCTTGATGGAATCATGCGGTCCATCCTCAAATTACTTTGCAAAAAGTACAATTCTTAGGACCAATTATAGTGCATATTTGCTAAGATGGCTAAATTCTTTTCATATTCAGCCACCCGATAAGCTCCTTTGCTTCAAATTCGAGGAGCCCCATTTCCACTTGGAATACCTATACATCTCGGTAACATACTTTGCCCTGAACTCTTGGACAAAGAACTCCCAAGTCATGGGATTTGGAATCCTTGGACTTTTGAGCACTAGTTTCCACCAATCGTATGCCTCACCCTGCAATAGTGAGACTGCATATGATGCTCTCTGATCGAGAGGGCATCTAACCTCTTCTAATTCCCTTTCTAACTTTTCTAACCAAATTCGACTCTCGACTCTTCCATGCTTTCTGACCCACGTGGAATTCCTCTGCTCCATGTCTTCTTCTTTGTGTCTATTGGAGCTGAAGTCGATCTATCGAAACCGAGCCATGTCTTGCGATATTCTCAATAAGGCTTCAAGTAGACTCAATAGGTACATTACTTCTGAAGGTTCGGAAGGCGATATACTTGTTCCTTGAGTTAACACTCTCGCGGCTTCTTCGGGACGAATCCATCTATACAAAACACGAGGACATCCACATCAGAGACTGACACATTACTAAACCGAGGCTTTTCTATCATATATTCTATTCCGGAGCGGCTTAAACCTAGGCTTTTCGAGAAACGCCTAAACTGGAAAATACGATACCCAGCAAGTGTAGCCCCTTCTCAGGTCAACCCCGATTGGCGAGATTACGAGGCCGAATCAGGGATGCTCACGATGCAATAAAGCTGTGGCGCTGACTACGGCATAGGGTGTCAAGTGAGGGGTCACTTTTTTTTAACTTATAACCTTTACACTGGCATATTCATATAATGTTAAACATTTAACTTGTATTATATTATGACGACCAGTTACAAAAAATATATATACAAGCTCCATATATGGAAGTAAATTCCCAGCATTTGTCTTATTATTTTACAAAATTTCATATACAAAATAGACCTAAGGTCTTCCAGTGGGCACCTATTGATGTGTGGCCTTTGTGCCAGCTGATATTAGTTGTCAGGTCCTCTGTCTTCCTCTTACTTTTACCCAGATTGAGCCTTGCCGTGCTAAGCTTTGCAGCAGGTAGGGTCTTCACATGGATACCTCTACTAAGGTCCTGCATATCTGAATGCATTATAACGCATATAACGATTCTGATTCTTATCGTTTCTCATATATATACTTATCATAACCGGTTCCATTTCTTATCATCATCCATATACTTTTCATGTCGTCTTGCATTTTACTTCTTATTCTTTATAGCTGTATGCTATCATCACATAAGCGATTAACTAGGCTTCTCATATTCTCTTCATTTCATTTGCACATACCTGTCATTTTCTTTTATGTTTCATGTCTGCATAAACCTTAGAAGTGGATATAGGAAACCATGAGGACCCGAAGGCGCTGTGCTCACTGTATGAAACAGTGGTCCATGAGGGCCCGAAGGCGCTGTAATATATTATACCCGAAGGTATCATTGTAAGACCCGAGAAATTCCAATTTCTGGAATAAACGCAAAACCGTAATTTTGATTACAAAATTGTAATTTCGGTTAAAAATCCGTAATTAATTCTATAGACCTTGGATGACGAAACGGATTATACCGTTGGAATCGTCTCACGAAATCTAGTTAGCACGTAAAATTTCGTAATTTTCCGAGATAGTTGGAGTGGCCCACGTTTTAGGAGCATCGCGTTTCGGGTGCGTAAATCATTCGATGCGGCAGAAAGTCACATATAACATATAATCATGTGCCATAAATTGGTATGAGTGAAATGATGAAAATGGGTGGCCGAGATAGTGCCGAATATCAAATCTGAGAAAATAGGGACATAATGGGTATTATAGAATTTGATTTTAAGTCACTAGAGGACGAAATAAGGAATAGTGACCTTCTTCATTAAACCAAATGAGAGAAAAATATGGGAGGCAAATTTGGAGAACCAGTAGCTTTGGGTTTGAGGCTTGCTAGAGAGGGAGTGTGCTTTCTACAGAAAATCGGGAGATCAGGCCGTCGGCGAGCTGGGACAGAAGGAGCGTTGCAGCGGGGCGGGGCTCACCGTAGGACCTCAGGGATCGGGAGTTTATTCAAACTCCTTGAAGTGGGATTTTCTCCCTACTTGAGTTTTACTCCCATTTAAGTGTTTTACTAATGTTTCGGTTGAATGGTAGTGAGGGCGTTTGATGGGATCCCAAAACTTGGGGCCAAGATTGATAGAGATTTTGGAAGGAAAAAGACTGACCAGTGGCGCTCCACAATTTACTAGGGAGCTGTTTGAGTGCATTTGTCTAATTTGTGTGTTAGATGCTTGTTTGATATGCATTGGGCAAGAATGGCCGTGGATTTATTTCACAGGTGGCAGATTGATTATAATTTTAGAATAGTAGCAAGGGTTTCACTTTATTCGAGGCAGTCATTTTAAAGATATATTTTTATGAAAATATGTGTTTGGTCGAGTGATTTAAATTAAATCGCTCGTGTTTGATTATTAGCCCAAGCGAGCTAATTTTGATGTTTGAGATGATAATTACATAACATGTTTGTGTGATTTAATTTTTATGCGAGTATATTCATGTTATATATTTGCATGTGATTAGACTGTGTTGGAATTGGCATACATGCATTCCATATGCACTGAGACATCCTAGGACTATAGGAGTTAGTGCATGGTATAAGTCTAGAGAAAATGGTTCGGAGGGTAGTCTAAAATGTTAATTATCGGAGGGTAGTCCAAACTAAATAATATATCAACCGTCGGAGCGCTTGAGTTGATATATTCATCGGTAGTCCACAAACAAGTAATATCAATCGTAGGAGGCTATTGATTGATATATATACATCGGAGGTTGTCCACTAATAAAACAATAATTCTCCTCTGAGGGCTTAAAATGAGTGTAGGAAGTCGTGAGACTGGGATGCGAGGTTGGTCATGTAGACATTGAGTAGGATCGTGCGTTTCAACTGAATGTGTGTTTAATTTGGAGCGTTGCTTTGCACTTAGGTGGTGAGTAGCCCACTTAGGGCGATTCTCCTACTGAGCTTTAGCTCACCCCGTCGTGGGATCCCCCTTTATTTTACAGGTACAAGGAGCGTGCGAGAGGACGGCTCGTCCTAGAGATTTATTGTGAAGAAAGCCGGGATGTGGCTTTGGTGGTTGTACATGTATTAGAACCCTTTACGTTTAATATATGTATTGTTTAAGAGTAAAAATATTAACTCTTGTAACTATTGGGGATATAGTTGGATTCATAGTTTGTATATATTTTATGGATATTGTTGCATGGGCCTAAGAGGCCGTTTTTATCCATATTTGTATATATTGCATATATTGGGTAATTTGAGATGATTATACGGGTTTTGTAGTGGGTAGAGCTCCGTACAAAGGAGACTACGCCGATTTTCTAAAGTGACGTCAGATGACCCGACCTCCCACTTAACATTCCAGCAGGTTAGCGGGTAGTCAACGGACCTGAGTTTTAGGCGTCCGCAATCATCAGCACTTGCGAGATAGTGACCATCCATGAGGGAACTGAAAGCGCCAATACATTATGCCGAAGTTATCATCAGCGTGCGGGGCGGTGACCATCCATAAGACCGAAGTATTTGTGGTGACCTTTACGGGCCGTGATCCAAAGCGGGATCTATGTCGTAAAACCCCGAAGCGAGGCCTCGATATCGGAACTTATCACTGCCAGGACTTGTTTTCCTAATAAACGCCCATCTAACATCCCTCTACCGAGGTTACAGCGAGGCCAATCAATATGTATTACATGTTGATGTATACCTCATATTCCCGAATAATTATTGTCATTGGTAATCATATGAGATATATATATATATATATATATATATATATATATATATATATATATATATATATATATATATATATATATATATAATCATTTATTCATATCTTTTTGCATTTTCATATCTCATTATATGCATAAATAGCTATGCTTACCATGCATGCTTATAAGCTATTTATGAATTCATAATATGAATAATTATGGATTATGGTTACCTGTAGGGCCTACTGTTTTTCATGATTTCTATAACTAATATGAATTCCAATTTTATCACAATATGTATGGCTGTATTCTTGATAATCGACACCACATAGAGTCCAAGAACACCAAATCGGAGTTCGGACAAAGGAGATGTGCAGCCAGTTGGAGGTCATGCGTGGTCGATCGGACAGTGACTGGTGACAGGCTGACCTGACTGGACGAGGCTTGATCCTAACACCTCGGTCTGACATCTAATATCCTCCTCAAGGTATATGAATGTAATTCTTGACTCAATGGGCTTTCCATAGGAGTTAAAGAAACATGAAATCGAGAGTTAAAGCGAAGGAGATGTTGCTGAAGTTGGGGTCATCACGTAGTCAACCCGGACAGGCGATCCCGGGTGACAGGCTGACCTGACCTGGACATGAGTTCAATCTAACACCTTGGTCTGACATCTAATATCCTCCTCAGGCATATAGATACTTATTCTTGACTCAATAGGCTTTCCACCAGAGTCCAAGAATGCGTCGAGTTCAAGCGAAGGAATATGACGCCGAAGTTGGAGGTCAAGAGTATGATCAACCGGACAGTGACTGGCCCGATGGTGACGACCTGGATGAGCTAAATCCTAACACCTCGGTCACAGCATCTAATATCCTCCTCCAGGAATATGAAGTACCATTCTTGACTCAATGGGATTTCCATAGGGATTCGAGGAACACCCAGGCAATCGGAGTTCAAAGCGAAGGAGATATGACCTTCGAGTTGGAGGTCGTGCGTAGTCCAGCCACGGGCAGTGACACAGGCTAATGAGCTGACTGACCTAGGACAGGCTCGATCCCAACACCTCGGTCTGACATCCTAATATCCTCCTCGAGCATATGAATGTATTCTTGACTCAATGGGCTTCCCATGAGTCCGAGAACACCCCAGATCAGGTTGAAACGAAGGAGATATGACGCCGAAGTTGGAGGGTCATCGTAGTCAACCCCGGACAGGCGACTGGTGACAGTGACCTCTACGGAGACCAGAGCTCTGGCGACCTCCTACAAGATGAGTCTGCGACCTCACCGTTGCGTAGGGTGTCTTGGAAGCCTCTGCTTGCATGAGGTCTCTTGACCTGTTGGACAACCTCTATGGTGACCTCTCGCCCCAGTTTGAGTGCTGGAGAAGAAAAGACTGCGATTGAGGTCAGTTAAAAGTTAAGCCTGTATCAGTTCATTGTTCTTGATTCCCAATTGCCGGACTTTCCTTATTCATATTCTTGCTCAAAAACCCGTTCAAGGTCTGGCTAGTTGGCCGAATTAGGCGGAAACGGCCAGGCCAGTTTAGTGGGCTAACCTCAATAAAGGACTATAACTTAGTCTAAAAGGGTCCATATTGAGAGATTCAAAGCCTAACATTAAGTTCTCATTGAAGTGTGGCTACAATTTATCGAGAAGGACTTACTTCGATTCCCTTTATTTCTGACCCCAGCTTCGTTCTAAGGTCATTCACTGCGTATGATCAAAATAGGGAATTTTCTGGTTTCAACCTGCAACTAGACCCTTCCTAAAACACATATCTAGGATCCTTAGAGCTCTTTTTCAACTTAATCCTAACAAGGAAATGAGATTGGGTTTCCAAACGACCATACACAAGATAAGGTTCCAAACTATGTATCTAACCTTTCTAGACCAAACAACACAAATCCTTACAACCCCGAGACATGTATCCGTATTCAAATTCCGCCTGGCAGACATGTATGTCTCAAATTTAAGTAGTTAAAAATACACATAATCTTCTTCTTCTTCTTCTTTTTCTTTCTCTCTCTTCTCTCTTGTCCGTATTTTGCTCTCCCTTTCTCAAGACCAAAAATGATATATTTATTTTGGTCTTATCCCTTTATTTCACTTTCTAGTCAAAGGAGGGAAACTTCCTCCTCTTTTCACTAAGTCACTTGTCTCTTTCCATAATTTCTTGCTAATTTTATTCCTAATATCTTTCTTTTATTACTCTTTGTCCTCCAACTCTTCTAATATTTCAAATTCAATTTTATATTTTTACAACCTTCAAATCTTTTTATTATTTTAATTTAACTTACATGCATATTCCTACTTTTGTTTTATGCTATTTTATTCTAGAAATATACTTTACTTTTATTATACAGCTTATATTTATAAAACCGTTATGGTATAATTTGGGGTGTTACAATCTGGACCCAAAAGGCTCTAAATATACCCTCTCCCCAGAACTTATTAAGTAGGAAGCAAATGACTAGTCGAAGTCCCGAAACACACGAGGAAAATGGTACTTACTTAAAGACGTAAAAGTAGAGCAAGAATAACCGGCTCGTAAAAGAACGCAGCGTCACACCAGTGCACCCGCAGAAAAACTAGAACTAGAAGAAAGACAAACAGGAATTAAAGAAGAGTACGGCTTCAATGATGGCTCCCCCTATATGCAAGCCTAGGCCTAAGCGCATTAAATACACCCGTTGACTCATCGCATCCATGGGCGGTTTGAATTACGGCGGCGATTAGTCTGTGCGGTACAATAAACAAACATGGGCCAAACTCGTGGGCCCTTGTATTGTCTTAAAAGAGCGTAGACTAACTGTAATCATCTTTGAGCTCGGCCCATTCTAATCAAAGTAAGCTAGATCTGCAGTGCCGGCTATGAGAATTAGGCGTTGACAGCGGCGGCCCGAATGGGGAAGACATGAAGACAATATATGCTGAGTATGAAGAAACTTCGGGAATCTGAATTCATTAATCACGTTAAAGGCGTTAGTAATTGTGACATCGTTTACATGATCCGTCGGATGGTCTGAGCTTCAGACAAAAGCGATTATGGGCCGCGTGAAGGCGAAAGGAGGAAAAAGCGGTTGAAGAAGAAAGGCCCTATGGAAGTGGCAAGGAACGCGCAGAACCCTGTTGATGAGAGAGGGGGTGTCCTTGGATGCAGAGGCTTCCATTCGAGTTTTAGAACCACCCAAGGGCCAACTAGAACAAAGATGTTCAATTAGACTCAGCTCCCGATCCTTCTGATCTTCTCAGGGGTCACGTTTGGAAATCATGTGCAGCTCGTCCATAGCAAATCATCCTTCATTCAACCGGGCCTCAAGTGGGACTCCCGATAACGCCTAACCAACACTATTCAGCGAAAGACCGGAGATTAGCGGTGACATAAAGAAATCCTACCCTCGGGTAGCACATAGAGACAACTAGCCTTAAGGGTATCCTAAGCGATCACAACAAATGCGAGTCCAGAAAGTTATAGAATTCACGTTGGAACATCCTAACATTAATTATCCGCTAATTCCCCATGCTGGGTTGGTCAAACACATCATCTTTTCCCGTGGGGATGGCCCATCTCACTAGCGAAAAAGGGGCATTGTGGGTACCATGGGATGGAGTCAGTTGCTCCGGCTAAGCGGGGCCGGCCGACTAAGGGCCGCGGGATAACAACCCTCTCGGACTGACCATTTTTTCTATCAGCTAGGCCCAAATGTACATCCCCATCCGGGGAGGGTATATCCCAAGCTTAGGCAGCGCCCCTGCACCGGATCATATATTTAAAAGGCATCAGGGTGACCTCTCTGAACTTGAACAAGAATAAGTCATGCTCATAACTACCCTGAGGATAGTCGAACATTTCTTAAGGCAGAAAATACGAATGACTGGGCTATCTAAAAGGAAGAATGGGTCATAACGCACGAGAAGAGCTCCACCTTCCCCTTCCGCTTTGGAAGGAGATCATCTGCTTTCCATGTGAAGAAGATCCCCTTCCAGGGGGATAAAAGCAAGAAAGAACAAAAGAAAAAGGCACGAGATTCCAGATCCAAAAAGAGAGCATTTTAATTATCTAAGCTAACAAATCTGGCAAGCTTGAAGGCGACCCCGGGCACACCACTCTTAGTTTTTGTTTGTTTTGCGGGTTTGGCTAGTTGGTTAATGCTCAGGCGATCAGTATTTCGAAGTTGAGGACACCCTGATAGTAGTATTAAATATATAGACTCAACTATCAAATGTATAGACTTTGAATCGATTCATTACGCTAAAGAAACAAAATATCGGTAATTACGGATATATCGATACTTGGATTTTACGGATATATCAGAAATATCGGTGGATATTTTGACAAAAATATCAGTAAAACGAAAATTAACAAAAATACTTTAAAATTCATAGAAATAATTTGTTGAACTATAAAAAAGACATAAATAAACAAATATACAATTGTTGAAGACGATATTCATTATAATTTATGGAGAAATAACATTACAATAGTCATTTTAAAACCAAAATGAAGACCAATGTGACTCCATTACATTATTTGATGAAGGGATCTCATCTTGATGAAGACAATATTCATATCAAGATCTTCAAAATATTGAGATAAATCACAAAAAAATAATAATTTGAGAGTCAAATGGAGCTTGGATGTGTATGGGTGAGTTTGTAAAGAAATTGTATAATTTTAGGAGTATTTATAGAATTTTTTGGAGTCGAAATAGCCATTAAATTGTCAAAAAACTATTGTGAATTAATTCTAACCGTTGGATTTGATTTTGGTTCAAATCTAACCGTTGGATCATCATATATCTGCTGGAGATCAAGCTAAACCGTTAGATCAAGCTTCAAATTTAAAATCAACCGTTGGATCATCATATATCCGTTGTAAATCAATCTAAATCATTAGATCAAGCTTCAAATTTAAAATCAACCGTTGGATTGTATCATATAGCCTTTGGATGTTTTTAAAAAAGTGGATGAAAGTTGGACCTTTGAATCAAAGCATGAATGAATCTGAGCCGTCAGATTCATGGTCAAGAAGTTAAAGGCATGGTTGATGTGCAAATGTTCTGGGTATATGCCAGATATTTTTCATAGATATTTATTTTCAGGGATTCCATTATGGCGGCGGCGTAAGGTGCCTTTCTCGATATTTCCTGCGAAATATAAAAAATTTATGATATTTCTCCAAAATATCAGCGATTTTACTGATTTTTTATCCATTTTTTGGCCAATTGACTTTCGGTTGGCAAAATCGTGTCAGTACCGGTTGATATCCGATATTTCGGAGATATATCCGATTTTTTTTCCTTGATTACGCTATTAATATCCATTGTAGTTTTTGTGGCATTTGATTATGATGATGCTTTTCAGCGGGCTAGGATGGAGCGTCTTTGGAGATCGGCTGGTCCGGTCGGAGAGCTACAGACTGTCGGGCTCCTCTACCAAAAATAAGAAACAAAAGGATCGCGGGGTCGCTGGATTGCCTCTTCGATGCTGAAGTCGAGTTCTTTCGATGGAAGAGAGAAGATCGGTGTATGGAATGAATCTTTGTAAGTATGCAACGTACCTTTCCCGCAGATGGGGTGGCTTAGTATTTATAATGGATGATCGTGATAACTCTCACCAGTTTGATGATGACCACGAGAATAATCCATCTTTCCTTGTTGGAGGATGACACGATATTCCTCCCATTGGGTGAGAGATTTTCTTTCCTTATCGTAAAGCGGTGTAAGGGATAATTGATGAAAAGCGATAGTGGGAAATATCCTGCACGATTGGGTGGGGTGGGTGTTTCCTGCAATATGGACTCCCCAGGGCTACCGGTATTTTAAAGGGGCGAGTTGGGCCCTCGTTTCGAACTGCATTTGAGATACATGGGGCTACTTATTTAGTATTGGGCGCTTTTTAATCCTACAGCTTGGGCTGCGTTTGGGCTACGTCGTAGACTGCGGCGCCCGTTATTTCATACAGCATCAGTGCGCTGACCTTTGACTAAAGCGAGCATAGGTGAAGGCTGTATTGCTTCTCAGATCAAGCGTAATTCCCACATGCCTATTCAGGAAGGGTTTGATTAGGGCTTTGCCGCCGTCCCACATCTGGTGACAATGATGGCTTCTCGATTTTCGCGTTTATTTCGGCTGTGGCTCTTAGCTTCCTTAAAAACGTCCCGTGATCGTTTGCACTTTGTTCCCCTATTCTTGAAGCTTTTTTGCCTCTGCAATTTTGTGCTTCCTTTTTCCTTGAATCTTGTCCGACTAGTGTTCCGGACAACTTTTGGTGGTCCCTGGCATCTCTCTTGGGATTGGTGTCCCTCGTCTTGTTTCTGGCCTTGGTACATCTTTTCTTCTCCTCTATCTTTTTGGTTTCGAAGTCTTGCGAGGTTCTAAGGCGTGCTCGGTTGAGGTTCTGCCTTTTCTTCTATTTCTCCTTTTCCCTTGCTTATCCCTGCGAACTTCCATGGGTCCTGGTCGCTCTCCGGTTTTGTGTATAGGGAGTAGTCATCTTAGGCGTCTAGTTGAGCGGTGTGAGGGATTGGGGAGATTCGGCCCGGAAGTGGAGGTTGGCCGATTTGAGAGCCTCCTTTACCCTTGGATAAGGGGAAGGGTAAAATTTACTAAATTCGATACCCAGGCTCTTAATGACTGGGGCGCCATTCGAAATCTTTGGTCGTGGGGCCCGGTCCGAGTCGAACAACATGCGGTGAGATCTTTGCGGCCGGTATGGGCCCTATTTAAGGATCGAGGTTTGGTGCCACTGATGTCTGCGACCACTGCGTCGTCCACGTGACTAAGATGGTGTGCTTTTTTAAGGTAGCGTTTGAGAACGTCCTCCGCTTCCCCTTGCATCCTTTTATAAAAAGGGTTCTGCAGCACTTCAATGTCTGTCCCTCTTAGCTTTCTCAACTTCTGATTGTTGCAGAGTACATTAGTCGTTTTTAGGGAGAAAGGTTTGGGTGTTCCTAGTATTGCCCTACTCTTAGACTTCTTCAGTGTAAAGGAGCCCGCCGAAGCCTTTCTTTATATTTCCAAGCACTCCAGCGCCAAGTTGATCATCTCGAACCTTCCATCTTCTCACAAATTAAGAAAATTATTTTTTTTTGTTAGGCCGTCATTGGGGTCTGATCCTTTGTGGGGACACACTTGGTGTCCTGCGGAGTCTGGACTACCCCCAAGAATCTACTTGAGTTATCCTTTGTTATGGTTTTTCTTGGTTTCAGGGTCGATGTTTTTACATTGCTTTGGTGTTATGGTCTTGGGTGCTCGACCAGGCCTCGGTCGAGAGACGAGGAAGTGAAGCGGAGGCGGTGAGGTGCCAGCGTGCCTATTAGGAGCTCGTGGGTTGGATATTTCTCGATGGATTTGTTCAAAGAAGTCGCGACTTCATTTCCTGAGATCTTCTCCCGTTTCCATCATGAAGCCTCCAGTCCCCAAATCTTCCTCACCCTCCGTTTCGGAGCCCCTTATAGCAATGCCTACACAGGGAGAACTTCGGTCCCGTATGGAGGTGCTAACAAAGAAGAAGAGGAGCGTGAAATGGAAACCTCCGAGCTCGCCTGAGGGCTTCCCCCCTGCTCGGGATATGATCCTAAAGGTGGGGGCCTCTTCCTTGCCTTTGTTCGCCGTCGGGGTTGGAGACTCTTTGGGAGGCGATGAGTTCCACCAGAGTTCTCCACAAATTTTAGGTCACCGGAGTCCCACGTCTTGGTAGCCGCGCCCCACCCGTCTTAGGATGGGGTGTGAGGAGTCGTGATCGCTGCACGGGGGGCTGAGGATAGAGAACTCTGCACACTCATATAGACTTCTTTGGAGACTGTTTCCTCCATCCCATGTGACTCAGGCCAGGGTGGGTGCCTGCCGTCGAGGAGGCTTTGGCTCTTCTTCTTGAGGAGCCTTGCAGCCGTCCAAGTGCTTTCGTCGATCTTGCATAGCTGGCTGTTTAGGTTAATTTAGTGTACTTTTTTTCTTTTTACTTTTTTCTTTTTCTTTTTTTTTTTGTGACGGCCGCCCATGCGAAGGGCTTGGCGGAGGGCCGGCCTTCTGGGAGGAGTTTACCCGAGACGGTGAAGTCTTACAAGGCTAAGGTTGCTTCCCTGACTTTCGAGAGGGCTGGTCTTCAAGCGGATAAGGGCCCGGCCCAGGGAACTTGTGAAGCACAAGTGCGGCACGAGCGTAGCCGATTGCAGGCGGGGTGCGGGTAGGGATAAAAAGGAGGCACGGAAGGACCTTGAAGGTCGCAAATGACGAGACTACGACTTGAGGAGGAGTGGCGAGTGTTAAGGGTGACTTGGGCGAGATGGGTGCCTTGGGCCGAGCCGCGAGGCGCGGAGGCGAGTAACTGTGGAATGCTGAAAAGGGCTCGGCCGGGCTTTGGATTGACCTTGCGGGGGCGGGAGGCTGCGGCTGAGTGAGAGGCGGAAGTGTCACGGGCTTAAAGATGGGCCTGCACTCAATGGGTTTCGGGTGGCAGCCTGGGCGTCGGGCTTCCCAGAGCTTTCCCGGACCTAGGTTCAACATCCGGCTTTATGATGAGGAGAATTTGAGAAGGAACTTCTTAGAGTTGAGGTGATGCGGGCGTAGAGTGTTTCAAGGAGCCTGATCGTGCTCCTTGCCTAGCGATCCTCGGTTCACGGGCCCGGCCCTCAGATTCTTTGTTGGGGCTCAGCCTTTGATTCCTCTGCCGTAAGTCGGGACCCAATGTCAGGTGCTTAGGCTCTCACTCTTTCTCTTTTTTTTTGTACCTTATCGCGGAGCTTGGGTTTTTTATTATGGCTCCGACCTCTATTTGTTGTTTGTTGATATCAGATTCATCAATTATTTCTTAACCTTGCATTGATTGGGTTGCTTGACTCCCAGGAGCCATGAGGTCTTCCTCGATTTGGTGCACGTTACATGTCGAGCTCTGCGGGCTCTTGGCGCTAAGACCCCTGGCTGTTAAGCTCTGAGTACAAACCAGCAGGCTCCCCAAGGGCACTAAGGCGTTCTTCTTATTTGTTAAGCTCCTGGGTGCTAAGACCCTCCTAAGCTATTAAGCTCTGCAGGTTGAGCTGCTAGGCTCCTAGGCGCTAAGGCCTTCATGCACGAACTGAGCTGTTAAGGTCCTGGGCGCTAAGACCCTCTTGGCCCATTAAGCTCTGGAGTTGGGCCCTGGTGGGCTCCACAGGCAAGGCCTTCTGTGGCTTGGCTGTTAAGTTCCCAGCCCATTAAGACCCTCTGATGTTAAGTTTTTATAGAGTTGTTTGCTAGGCTCTGGCGTAAGGCTATCTGTGGTGAGCTATTAAGCTCCTGGGCCTTAAGACCCTCTGTTTGATGGCTCTGCCAGGATTAATTTCTTGGGCTCACAGGGCGCTAAGGCAACCTTCCCTCACCTTAGTGGCTGTTAAGCTCATGATGTTAAAGACCGTCGAGTCTTCCTTCCCTTGGAAAGCACGTGCGGCTGTGAGGAATCTATGGAGGTGGAGCAGATTGTGCGACTTCCCCAGCGCCACTGACTCCCTTATAAATAAGCGATCCTACATGGTGGTCTTATGCTTAACGCGTCCTTTCTTTGGTGGGTGAAGTCCACATACGATGAAGCATCAGGATTTGGTCATTTCTACATGGGGTCTTTCCTGTGATCGTGAGCTGTCGTTTGGTGTCGATGGTCTTCCACTTGTAGGAGTTGTGTTTTTCCCTAGTTCCTCCCTTGTGGGAGTTGTGTTGTTCCACAGCTCGCCCATGAGTGGATCGGTGCTGGGACGTGATCGAAGGCGGTGTGCTTTAGAAGAAAAACTTTTTAAGTCCTGCTTTCTCCGTTTTTCCTTTCCTCTTTCTTCTCTTCTTCCTCTTTCTCCTTCTTCTTTCTCTTTCTCTCTCCCTTGCACTCTCTCTTCCTCTCTTTCTTTTGTTTTGTTTTTTTTTTTTTTTTGCCCTGACAGGGTGTAGGCCGATGTGAAGAACGGTTTTTGCTTTACTGCAATTTATGAGACTCGAAGGGAGATTTTGTAATTTTATCAGGTGGCCGTAACCTCCATGTAATGAAATTTTGTATTCTTCATGTAATGAAATTTTGTATTCAACTGTAGCTCCTTTGAAATAAAGAAGAATCTTTTGTGAATTGCGCGTCTCTTCCCCCTATATCCCTTAGATCCGAGCTCCTGGCCTTATTATTGTAACTTATCACTATGACATAAACATCTTAAAAATGGATCTAGAGTATTATTCGAAATCAGGATGGTGGATCTTTATTATAGGCTCCGCTCCGAGGTCTTATTGGTAGAAACGTTTGAGGTGTTCAGTGTTCCATGAGTGGGGCAGGGTTTTCCCTTCTTATGTTTGAAGTTCGTAGTTGCCAGGTCGGACTACGCGGGCTATGATATAGGACCCTTCCCAATTGGGTCCCAGTTTTCCATGCGTGGGGTCTTTCCTTGCTGGTAGGAGTTTTTTTAGAACTAGGTCGCTAAGTTTGTAGCTTTTGGGTTTGACCTTCCGATCATAGTATCTTGATGTCTTTATGTGATAATCCTCCACGTGCCTCAAGGCTTGCTCAAGTTTTTCTTCCAGGAGGTCTAGGTTTAGGCGGAGAGCTTCTCCGTTGCGTTGACCTTCAGCAATTCAATCCTCAGTGGGTCTCGGAGCCTCGGCGAGCTCTTTGCCATGCGAGGCGCTAGGTGAATAAGGGTTTCTGAGTTCTTGACTTGCGTGTGATCTTTGTAATGCCCGTAGTACCCTCGGGAGGTACTCTACCCATTCCTTTCGGGTCTTTCAATTTGGTTTTGTTATTTGTCTTGAGTCCTTATAGTGACCTTTGCTTGCCCATTGGATGTGGATGAGGTGAGACTGGTATTAGTTCTTGATTAGAGGCTCGGTGCAATCCACTGAACTGGGATTGTCAAATTGCTTCCATTATCGATCCTGGACCTCGAGATCGAACACATAATGCAGGCATGAAGCGAGTTGCGTACCCATACCTTTGTGATTGTTGGTAGGAGTTGGCCTCATTACATTTGGTAAAGTAGTCCTGACCCGCGATGATGAATTGCATTGGCCTTAGATGGGTGGGGGTCCCAATATGTCTAGCCCCCATTGTTAAAAGGGCCAGGGGCTTGTGATTGACGTCAGCGGCTCGGACGAGAGGTGAGAGATTTTTTCATGTTCTTGATAAGTTTTGCATTTTCCTAGCCGGTTTGCCAGCGTCCTTTGAATATTGTGGGCCCGATAGTACTGCCCTCGATGTTTTCACGCTGGGGTAGAACTCAGATGTGGATTTGCCACATATGATGTGCCTCTGATGCGTAGTCGGCGTCTTGCTTTGCCAGACACTTAAGGATGGGCGTGAAAAAGCCTCGTTTATAAAGGGTCCCTCGATGAATGGTGAATCTTGCCGACCTTGCTCTGAGTTTGGATGCCTCCTTCGGATCACTTGGTAATGTACATTCTAGCAGATAATCCCAAATGGGGTCCATCCAGCTCTGCTCGGACATCACGGGGGAGACCTCTTCTTTGTTGATGCTTACAGAGGGTTCTAAGAGGTGTTCAACGGTGCTCCCGAGCTTTCCAGGTCTTCTTGTGAAATTTGTTGCCCGGTTGGCGAGACGCCGGCTCGGAAATTCTCTACCATCGGCACATGCCTAACTTGGACTCGCACGAACTTCTTAAGAAATTCTCGCACTTTTTTGAGATATAAGATGATCTTCTCACCTCTGGCCTCGTAGGAGTCTTCTATCTGTTTCACCACCAGTTGGGAGTCATTTGCTTACCTGGTGATGCAGCGCTGTGAAGTGGGCGAGTTAGATCAATGTGACCTCGTGACCCGGCCTCATTGTGGAGGCTTGAAATGTTTATCCGTCCGGGAGGTTAGGATCGATACTGTCTCTTGCATTCCTTGGCGTTAAGCGACCTGTCGTGAAAATTTCGGATGGGGAGGTCGAATTTACCAATTGGGTAGCCTCAGTGGCTTTGTCTTGGGTAGATTCCATGATGAAAATCCATGAGACCTACCCTTTCTCTTGTTGTCCCTCTGTTTGTACTTGATGTCAAATTCACTCAGCTCTACGACCCACTATATTAGCCTTCGAGGAGTCTGCAGTGCATCACGTGCTTCATTGGATGTCGGTTGGGACTTCGATGTTATGAGCTTGGAAATAAGGTAGGAGTTTTACGGCTATGGTTACGATGCGAGATCGGCTTTTCCATCTTTAGATGCCTCCTCCTCTACTCCTCATAGCTCGAATGCAATAGTATCTTGGTTCTTTTGCACTACAAACTCTCTTACTAGGGGCGACACGTGCGAGAGTGCAGGCGCAGGTGAGAGAGTGAGGAGTTCTCCTCATTGGCTTACTAAAATGGGGAGAACTCGGGTGGGTTCTGAGTCTTAGTGAGCGGCTTCTTGGCGGGTCTTCGTCCCATTGGAAGGCCACCCCGAACTGAAAGAAGGGTGACATTTATCATTTGGCCACCCCAGATATGAAGCGGCTTAGAGCAGCTATTCTCCCTGTCAAGCGTTGAACGTCTTTAATGTTTGACGAAGGCAGCATATCAAGTACGACCTTTATCTTATCTAGGTTTGCCTCTATTCCTCGGCTGTTGACTATAAAACCCAAGAACTTCTCGGCGGAGACTTCGAAAGCGCACTTGGCCAGGTTTAATTTCATATTGTAGCTTTCAGGACCTTGAACGCCTCGGCTAGATGGGTTATGTGGAGCTCGGCTTTTATTGATATTACTAGCATGTCGTCTATATATACCTCCATAGATGCTCTAATTTGTCTCTGGAACATCTTGTTCACCAGCCTCTGGTAGGTGGCGCCTGCATTCTTCAGTCCGAAGGGCATTACTCAATATCAATAAGTTCCCTGACTAGTGACGAATGAGGTCTTTTCTTAGTCATTTGAGGTCCATGCGTCTGGTTGTAGCGGAGAGGGCGTCCATGTTGAGGAGTTCATGGCCGCGGCAATGGCATCCGATATGAGATCAATCCAAGGTAGGGGGAAGCTGTCCTTTGGGCAAGCCCTGTTGATGTCGGTGAAATCAATGCAAAGTCGCCACTTTCCATTTGCTTTTTTGACGAGGACAACGTTGGCCAACCATTCAAGGTACTCCACTTCTCTGATTGCCTTTGCTTGGAGGAGCTTACTAACCTCCTCATTAATCGCCTTCTATCTTTCTGGGGCAAAACTCCTTCTCTTTTGCTTAACAGGTTTTAGGAGGATGGCTGTCAACCTGTGGTGTCATTACTACCGGTGACCTGCCCATGTCTTCTTGTTTCAGGCGAATACCTCCGTTGCATTCTAGAAATTAGATGAGGCGCCCGATGTTTTCCGCTATCTTGGGCCACATCAGACGAGGTGTTGATTTGGCCCTGGCATACGAGATCTAATTCTTATAAGAAGGGTGTAGGTCGGGCAGTCACCTCGTCTCACATGTCGAGCTCGTCCATGGAGATGTTGTCGACCGCGTTCTACTTCATTATTATTTGAGTAACATTCCGCAGCTGTGATGGTTTCTCGGACCATTCCTACTCCATTCACGGTTGGAGATTTGACAACCATGCGATAAAGCGGAAGGGCGACCATACGTGGCGATGAGAGAGGGCTTACGCGCAACATGTTGTAGGCCGATGGGGCATCTACCACTAGAAATCTCACCGTTGTTGTGGTCTTGTACGGGTGGTCTCCTAGAGTGAGCACTAATTGTATCGACCCAGGGGAAGTGCTCTTTCTCTTGAGAACCTGCGTGGCGGCGTTGTTTGCTCGAGCTTTTCCTTCAATGCCCATTTTTATGATGGGATCTGAAGATGATGTCGTAGAATGCAGTTGTCGACAAGGACCACGTAGTTGTTTTATTGTTTCTGACTTTATCACAAGTGGTCGTCATGGGGATGTTGGCAGCCTTCCATTTCGACGTCACGAAAGGTTATGATGGTCCGGCCAGAGCTTGGATCTTGCTTTACCTGCAAGGTTTCCCCGTCGATCTTTGTAGTGGGCCTTCTGGCTAAAATTTGGACTCTCACCTCTGCGAATCCTCCAGAGATTACATGGATTTCTCAGAATGAGTGATGCTAAACTAGCGAATTTGTGAGTGGTGGTGGCTGGACTCGCTCTTGCCCGCATACGAGGCCATGTATGGCCCGAGGTGCCCGTCGGATCAAATTACTTTCGATCTCTTTTCTTTTAGGCGGGATGCGGTCGTGCATTCGGTGTCCATGACGCTGTTGAACTCGGCTGGTATCATCTCTTTTTCTTGTGTATGACCTAATCCCAGGTGACCATTTCGAACTTTTCATGTTGTTGCGCAGACCTAAGATCTCTTGAAATTTGTCGAGGGTGTATCGCCCGGGGTGAATCTTAGTTGCCACGACTCGGTGCGAGGTGGTCCTAGGTGATCCTTGACGTTCCCCCGTCTTTTTGGGGCCAATACGGATTTTCTTGCTCCTCGTAGGGATGTCCTTGTCGCAATGCGCCTCTTGGGGCTTTGCTCATTTTTTATCGTCCTGCTCTTCTCTTTTTATTTAGAAGAGTTTTGTAGATAAGGGCTTAACCGCCCATTGATATCTTCTCAGTTTTGGCAGAACAGTGGAGTCTTCATTGCACCTGAAATACAAGGCTTTCTGCGAGCTACTTTATGGTTAAGGTGATAACTTGGCTTCACATGCGTCCTTGCTCGATAAAGTGGGAGGCGAATCGATGCATTCATTAAAAATGTGAGACGGACGGCCGTGGGGTTGTTAAACAGTTAGTCTTTGGACCCTTTAGTGATGCAGGCTGCATCGTATGGGGTCTGACTCTCCGTCGCTCCATGGTTCTTGTACGTATTAAGGTGATCGATGGGGTCTCTTGTTCGTCGAACCTTTCTACGCGACGATGCGAATTTTGTTGGAAGGAAGTGCTTTCGTGAGTGAACGGGGGTTAGGTTTGTTGCATCGGGGCGTCCATAGGAGGCGGGCTCGGCCCTTCCTTTGCTTACTTCATATGGTGACTCTTGTTGGATGCCTTTGAGACCTGCAACCCATGGCCAGAAACTCCTGTTTCCTCTTGAGTCAAGGATGGGTGCTGGGTCTGTTGCCGGTCGATCCTTCCACTGCCTTTCCTCATTCTGCGATCGATTTTCTCCGAGAGGTTTATAAGGATCGTGCTCCCTAGTTTGGCTAGTTTCTCCTTCTCCATCTGCTCCCCGAGGAGGGTCGAGGTGTTGCCGCTTCTAGGGAGGGGTCGCTTTCTGACCAAGCCATGCTCGGCGTCGCATTTGCTTGGTGAGTTGTTCCAACTTCAACAGACGTTGTTAAGGAGCGCGAGCGCCCAACTCCATCCGCACGCCTATACGGGTTTATGGTGTACGCACGGAGACGGCCATTCACGCCGCCTTGTCGGGTCTCAGATCCTTCGAGGATCGACGCGACTTCGGGCCGCCCAAGTGGATACCATCAATACCAGAGATCGGGCTTTTATTTGTAAAGGAATTGACGTTAACTGATGATGCTTTTTCAACCAGAACTGGGCTGGAGCATGCTGGAATAGCTAGGTCTGGTCCGCCGACTCGACGCCGGGCCTCCGCAGTAACAAAGCAAAACAAAAGGACGGCGCAGCCGACCGCTAAGCCTATCCGATGCCTAAGTCGCTTCCGGCGAAGAGAAGATCAATCGCTTAGGAACACCTGCGGCGTATGTCTCGTGTACCTTCACCGACGCGACCTCGATATTTATAACTAATACCATGCATAACTTTCCTACTGATGATGACACATAATAATATCTTTCGTTAGAGGATGACACAATATTCATTCCATCGCGAGAGATTTTCTTTCCTTTATCACAACCTGACAATATGACACTGACGTGGACAATACTGCAAACATCCTACTTTCCCCGAACACGAGACAAGGTTTTCTCTGGCGGACTCCCGCTACCAACCTTTAAAGGGGCGACCGGGCCTCAGCTTCAGCTCGCATGAGATACCACGGCGGCCTAACGTTGGTACTGGGCCCGTTTTTTAATCTTGCCGTTTGGACCTACGTCTTGGGCCTGTGTCATGGGCTTGCACACCCATCAGATTATATGTTGATATTTTGGATAAATCAAATTATTTTTCTCTTCAAAGTAGGTGGCGTTTGTTTTCGACTCTAACGGGTCGAATAGTTTTCAAGATTAGTTCTGCTGGTTTTTTAAAATTTTCACGACTTATCAATAAATTTTTTAAAAAGTTCAATAAAAAAGTGAGTAACATTTGGCTTTTTCTATTCGTAAGTTTCGGCTTCATAAAAATTTAAAAACTCAATCATTGCCCAACAAAAAGAATAACTAGCAATATACACTACTGTGGATGACAATAACTTAGGTTCTGACACGATCCCCATCCCTAATCTCATTGCTTATTTTTTTTTCAATTCTCAAACTTGTCTCATTTGTACTAACGCAGATCTTGGCGAAGATGAAAAATTCCCCCAAACTCAATCCCAAGCATATTTTATTTTTGTTTTTATTTTTTTAATTTTAATTTTTTTATATTTGCTTTTTTATTTTTATTATATTAAATAAATCTTCTTTTTCATAAAATAAAAATAGCTATGAATTTTTATATATTATATATTAAAAAACATTATAATAATAATAATTATTTATATTAAAGTATAAAAAATAAAATAAGAATAAAAAATTATTTTTGTAAATATAATCGAGACGGGGCTTATTATTATATTATTTTATATATATAATTCATATTGCTCTCATTCGGTTCGTTTATGCCCCGAAACAATTTATTTATTTTCAGTTCACTTTATTTTAAATTAACTTAGCTCAAGCCATTTCCTGACTTTCGAGATTTTCGTAAAAATCTTGTCTCTAGAGTCACTAACAACTTATTACTTAGAAAATCGAAAAAATTTCCGCTTGTCTTAGAATTTGACGAAACTTTTCTGGGTCACTAGATTTCTCGGGCGAGACCTAATTTAATCCACAGGCAGTCCGTTTCTCAATATCCGGCATCTGCAGAATTTATAAGCTTCCCGAAACTTTAATACCCTATTATTTTTATTAATATTTTACCGCTTTTTGAAAATTTCTAATTTTCTCCTGCTTTACGTAAAGTAACACACTGAATCTATCTCTGGGATTAAAAAATAAACTCAAACCTATTAAAACCCGATTAAAATTAGCTCACAAACACGCCATTACAAGAAATGGTGATTTTAATAAAAACTCAAAAATAATCCTGCCTTATTGTCATCCCTACTCACTACCTAACGTTAAAAACAAACAACTTAATACTTAACGCTTATTAGTGTCATTATTCAAGACAAGCCTCAAAAGCTATATTCAACATTAAGAAAAACAAATCCACCATATGTCAAACTTGCGTACGCGGCATTGTCGCATTCAAATTCTCCTGCTCAATTTTCTTGGGCATTTCCTCGTTAAGACGCGGTTTTCCCTTTCCGCGTGCGCTTTTACTGCTGTTCCTCCTGCTTTCTTGAGTGGATCGCAGCTTTTGTAACTAGAAGGTTAAGTCTTCTTCCCTGATCTGATCTTTAATAACTCAATCGGACACCATTCCTTCATCCCTTCATCGCTTTTCCATTCCTTCTCTTTCCCTGTTTCTCGTCTATAATCTGGAGATCCATGTATGCACCATCTTCTTCTTCTTCTTCTTCTTCTTCTTCTTCTTTTCAAACGAGGTACGATGTTTTCTTGAATTTCAGGGGAAAAGACACCCGCAATGGCTTCACCGCCCACCTTTATTAGCCTCTATGCAGCAAAGAAATCCAGATCTTCATGGATGACAAGATCCTCAAAGGCGAGGAAATATCGCCGGCGCTAGTTACAGCGATGGACAAGTCTATGTTTTGCGTTGTTGTTTTGTCCAAAAACTATCCTTCTTCTCCGTGGTGCTTGGACGAACTTGTCCAGATCCTTAGCTACAAAAATGACAAGAAACAAACAGTTTTGCCCATCTTTTACGGTGTGAATCCTTCTGATGTGCGATAACAGAGAGGGAGGTTTGGAAAAGCCTTTGCTAGACTGGAGAAGAAGTTCAAGGAGAAGATGGAGAGGGTGCAGAAATGGAAGCAGGCTCTCACTGATGTTGCCAATATTTCTGGCTGGGATGCCAGAAACAGGTCATCGTTCTATATCATTTTTTTTCACCCAAAGTATATTTTTGTTTTTTACTTAAGCTGCTGCTGCTGATATTAAATTTTTAAAAGAAAATTGTCAAAATTTTAAAATCAATAACATATTCATACATTTAAAAGTAATTTAAAATGTTTTAATTATTTCTTACAAAAATCTTTCTACTAATATGCTATTATTTAAATAATTTTTAATATTTAAATAAGAATTAAATAATAAATTAAAAAATTAAATCCAATTCAAACTTAAAACCATTGAAATTGTCATTATAATTTTTTTTTTTTGACATCTATTCATTTTACATTTCATTGTAATATTATGTTTTATTTCTCACAATTTTTTCTCAATGAACATAGACCCCTCCCTTCCTTATATCAGCCTAAACTCATAACCCCTTGAGCAAAGTCTTATTAGCTAAATTGTAATTATAATTGATGAGTATTAAACTTCACCATTGGATTTAGTTCACTAGAGGCAAGATTTAATATGTCATAGTTAATTGCCCCCTTCTTAGCCTTATAACATGTTTGGGTTTTCAAATGTGACAGGCATGAGCCCACGCTTATCAAGGAAATTATCGAACATATATTAAGTAGATTGGTTAACAACAGATCAGGGGTAGATGTAGATGAGCGAATTTCGTTGCTCGATATTCCCACTTTGCCAGTCAAAATAAGCGAATTTCAGCTTCCAAGTAAGAGAAAAATTAACGAAGCAGAAGAAATAGAAATCAGAGGCAAGGCATCACGAGTAGAGTTGTCCGATATTCTCATCTCGCCGAGTATAGATGATGATCTCCCATATCTAGATATTCACTCTTTTTTGGCCCGCTGGACCCAATAGGCAACCCACAGTTTGAAATCAAAAAAAAAAAAAAAAACAAAATCAAAGGCTGCTTTAGGAAGGTGTCGGGCAGCAACTTAAGAAAAGAGAACGAGGAGTTTTAGAGAGAGCAACAAGAAAGTTAGGGTTTTTAGAGAGATAAACAAGAAAGTAAGGGTTTTGTATCTCTTGCAAGAAGGAAGGCCAAATATTATTCATTTTGGTTCAAATTTGACGTGATGATTCTTTGTAATGTGCTCTTCAATCTAAGCTATTTTGATCATTGGTGAACTCCCTCCAAAGTACCCATTTGGCTATTCCATTGTTTGGTGAGACTTGTCATTTTCGAGCTATCCATCTTGCAGAGACGCTGTTATTTCTATTGCCCAAAGTTATCATTATCAGTTACAGCCTTACTGTTTGTTGGGCCAAGCTGGGGCCAGAACTTATTATCATTATCACAAACAATGGAAAGTTAAACGATCACATTCGCCGCTTATTACTTTCATTTAACGGTTTTACGAAAAATTGTCTTTTATTGTGATCGTATCGTATTATTGCTTTAAGTTGACTCCTATTGTTTTGACCTATTTTGCTCTTGTTGGACCTATTTCGCACACAAAAAGTTATAAAATGTCATTTTTAGAACTCATCATATTTTGATAATCTTCAATAAAACAGACGTAGCCTTAGTTGATTGAGTTTTTATTTTTATTTTGTGTTAAAATAGATGATGACATGATAAAATTAAAGTCGTTAAATTATTCAACTTGGAAGCGTATGATGGAAGATTTATACAAGTCCATTCGATTGATTGGTAACCAGCTCTGAATCCATCTCCATACATTGAAGTATCTGATTCAATCAGGCATTACAAGAACTCGCCAAGCTTCCTCTCGAACTTAGATCTTAATGAAATTGATGAAAGTGTCAGAGGCGATGATGAGGTTGATGCAACTGTACTGCCATATCCAGACATGAGCTCTGTGTTCAACCACATGTAAGCTAGCACCTGACAGATGCCTCCTTCAACATGTTGAGTAAGAAATCGATGACCTCGTAGCCGCAGCAGCCATACACGCATCATTAGGTGAGCTAGAATTAACCCAGTCAGCAACCGAGGAAGGCCATACAGAATGTGAAATGTGGTTAATTTGCAGCCAGGTACCAGTTTGTAGGGCTCCCTGATCATGTCTTTGAGACTTCTATTTTCTCCTTCTCTCCCAACTAGGAGTAATGGAACTTGCTGTCCCACTACGATATTCAAGCTTTCACAGAACTTTTCCACATCAAGATAGAGGGGCTGGCATTCATGTATGTCCATGATTGCATGGTCTAGACACTCCAGGCAGAGCTTGCGTCCATCTTTAAGAGTCGTATATCTTGCTCCCCATGGCTCCTTTCGCTCACAGCTAAAGCACGAAGGAGTTCTGTCATGATCATGAGAAGGACAGTACTTCTGGACCCAGAAAGGATGTGCCCTATGTTCCATAGGACAAGCTGGATTTGCCCAAAAGAAATAACCACAAACATCACATTTATGGCGACACTGCTCCTTGTAGCAAGATTTATGATAGGGTGACTCTCTATAGAGGTAGAATTCATAGTCAGTGATTGGTTGCTCACAAGCATGGCATCTAAACATTCTGATGCCAAACTTCCCTATGCATTTCAGATATCGCTTCCAAATAATCTCAGCACAAAACTAGCACAGAACTTTTTCTTTTTTTTTTTAAACCTCATAATTTAAACAGGGAATAGAATGGCTTGGTAGACACTTCCATTTCCAAAAGGGCGAGGATAAGAATAAAGAAAGCCTTCCTGTATGGATTTGGAAAGTTGTTTATCTTCATCTAACTGAGACTCATCCATTACTTCTCTTTCCCATTCAAGTTTGCTCTTCCTAAATAGCAAAGAACCTACAACGTCTTTACATAATAGCTGGAAGCCTTTAATATAATCTATAACATGGCTGGAGAGCTTCATGACATCTTCTGTGTGATGATATTGTTGAAAGAGACTGATAGCACTTTTCACACTCAGTTCCTCCACCTCTCGTATTTCATTTACTCCATACGTAATTAACAGATGTTTTCCTCTGGTTGTTATAATTATTCATCTGGTGGATTCAAACTCATGATTTTTCCAGCCAAGAATTTAACTGCTCTGAATTTATCCACATCATCCAAACAATCAGAACCCTTTTGGAGTGGAGCCTGTTTCTCAAGAAGAGAACCCCAGTTGAACTGGATGCACCTAATAGCTGGGAAAAAAGTTGTTTACACAAATAAACAGCTCTGGCAAGGTTCGTCTTCCCTATTCCCCCCATGCCCCAAATTCCAATAGTGACAACATCTTCTGCAATTATGGCCAGCTCAGTGTTCTTGGAGGATCGACAAACCATTTTATTTGAAATATGTTTAACTATATCCTGATAAGCGTGGGTCATGTTCGCCATATTTTTGAAGGCAATGCAAACATGGTACACAAGGGCTAGCCATACGAATAATCCACGTAATAGTATGACAATATAACGTTCTGTTCAGAGCAACTATTATGTATGAATATATTAAGAACCAGTTTCAGAGCGAATCTAGTTATCTTTCATGCTTAAAGCGATTCTAGCAAATGTTTCAAGGTGCTAAACCGGGGAGCCAAAGCCATTTTTACGGCAACTGAAAACATGATGCCCAGCAGTCAGCACAAAACATGAGCCGTACTTGGAGTGGGAACAGTGATCAGCCAAAATTGAAAGTATATGGCTGATCACTGCTCATCAGCAAAACAGACCAAAAACCCATTCTACCCTCAATATAACCGTTGGGAGCCAAAATTACACCCGCAATCAACGAAGCTTTTGATGAACCAAATCCAGCTTCGGATATGAAAATTACAGAGAATCCCCTGACCCAAAAACGACCACCCGTGAACCATTTTTGAACTCCCCAGAATTGAAACAAAAAATTCTATAAATACCAAACAAATGGAAACGATTTCCAGATCTGAGGGAAATCGAAAAAAACTGTAACCACAGAAGGGAAGAATTCGAAGGAAAGCCAACCGATTGGTACCGCCGGCGCGATCTCTTTCTCCCCTGCCGGCGCGATCTCTTCTCCCCGGCCGTCGCTGGAACCCACCCCGGCGCGATCTCTCCCCACCCGTTTTCGTGAATAAATGAAAAGCCCTCAAGCCGTGAATAAAGGAAAAATAAAATGTTATAATATTATAAATGAAAAAATAAATAACTTCTAATTATTATAAATCTATTTTTGTAAGAAGCAATATTATTTTTATAAATCTATCGCAACCAAACTGTTGGTATGATCTTTCCTCTAATTGTTACAAAAAATAAATAACTTCTAATTATTTTTATAAAAGCATGTGGTTCTTTTTAAAAGAATTAATATTTATAACCCAAAAAAAATTCAACTATTGAAATTATGAATTCAAAATATTTATATTTATTTTATCAATTAATTAAATATTTACAATATTTTTATTTTTATGAATTTTATATTTATTTTTAAATTTTAATTAAATATTTATTATTTTTTTTAAATCAATTTTATAGCGTACAAGCCGATATAAATGAATGAATTGTATATGACAAAGAATTATTACAAGAGAATCAGAATGGAATAGACAGGATACATTAACTTAGATGCCATCGTTTAGACAAGAATTAAACTTACCCAAATCTCAAAGAACTCGAAACAAAATTCCGCCATTTTTTTGGCCACCGACAATGACGCTTTTAACACTAACCTCTCCCTACCCAAATAAAAGGTCAACAACCATAAGAAACCTTGTTAAAGCTAGCTGTCTTGGACTCTTTTGGGAATGTATTTAGAAAAATTGAAAAAAAAAAAGTGTTTTGATGCATTTATATTATTTGTTTTTTTATCAAATATGCTATTTTCGATCATTTGGGTACTACTTTTTAATGATATAAGTAATATCTTTAATCATTTTACCTATTACTCATCAGGTACGTGAAACAGAAGAAACATTTAGATCAAATGAGCATAAATGTCCAAATAACTTAAAATAAAGCCATGATTTTAAATGTCAGCAAACCATGAATCTGATTCATAGTAATTTTAGGAAACAAGTATGCTGGCGTTTAGTCTTGTGAAGAATTCTATTATAGGAGAAACCGCTTTATGCATAACTAATATGAGATAAATAGAAATGTTAAAAAAAAAGAACTTTTTAAGAAATTTATTCACAGGAACAATAGTTAATAAAAATTATTATTCCTATTCACATTGCCATTGTTAACGACAGAAATAAATAAAACAACATAGCAATACCAAATAGAGATTCAAATGTATTTTATAACAGTGAGAAGTACTTGACAAAGTTTGAATGGTTTAATGGTTCAAAAAAGTGAAATCCAAAAGAGAATATTGAAAAGGAATTCTGACCCACCCTTGTTTCTGTAGCTATAACTATAGATAAATATTTGAATTCCCCTGTTTTATGAAGTGAAGTTGTCAAATACCTTCAACAGATTCAGAAAACTGTACCCTCACTCAAATTATTTCACAAATCACATAAATTCTATTTACCTTTAATTCCGCCATGAATTAATTATCAAAACTGATCGCCCAACAAACAAAATTCTAAAGAATAAAACCCTAAGATTGAGAAGATTTAGCTATTCCTGAGTGTAGAATGGTTACCTATTCCTGGAATCCCAGCCGGATAAACTGGCAGCTTCAGTGAGAGCCTCCCTCCAAATCTGCACTTTCTCCGGCTCCTTCAACTTCTGTTCATGTTTAACTAAGGCTTTTTCGAAACTCCCTTTCTGTTCTCGCACATCAGAAGGATCCACATTGTAGAAATAAAACTGTTGTTCCCATGGTGCTTTGCAGTCAAGGATCTTCACCAGCTCCCTCCAAGCACCATATGGAAGGCCAGTTTTCAGAGAAACAACGACGCAAAACATGGATTTTTCAATTGTTGTAATAAGTGCTGAGATATTTTCTCTCCCCTTTTGGCAACCTCGTTATGTCCATGAAAGCCTTCTGATTCCATTGTTGCACAGTGCTTCATAGAGGTGCGCAGTGAAGCCATTGCGGGTGTCTTTTCCCCTAAAATTCAAGAAAACGTCGTAGCTCCCCCGACAAGAAGAAGATGCAGCAACCATTGCTGGAACATAAGAAAATCAACGGCAAAGAAAAAGGGCAGAAACTGATTGCAATAAACCAAAGACGAATAAATCATAAGAAAAACCTCCTGGGAGGTCGAAGAAGTAGTCATCTCCGAGTAGATCAGGGAAAAGAGAAGAATTCCTGAATTTCAAATCTAGAAGTCTTAGCAAATGGTTTGGTTCCTATTCATCCAGGAGATACCGTAAATAAATGAAATGAAAAGGGATACTTTTGTACGAAACGAGTCTTTTTCCAAGAAAAATAATGGGAAATGTTAGGGCATGTTTGTTTCTTATTTTATAAAAAAAAATTTAAGAAAAAAACATTATTTTGGTGTTCACTCAAAACTATTATTGATTTCTAAATTTAATGTTTTGTGTATTTTTAAAAAAAAATAAATAAAAATAGAACCCAACGAGTTCCCTCAGTTTTCGCTATTCTCTTTATTTTTTAGAATAGAAAACAATTTTAAAAAATCTGAATCAAACATGTTCTTAGATTCATAAATTTAGGGTTATTTCATGTCTTTTAACCAAATATTTCTTGATTAAAAAACCTTTTGAAAATTAAATTTCAATGTCTAACCCCTCGTCAATTTTGATAACATTTTTATCAATAATAACTAATAAGTCATTTTTCAAGTGAGAAAAGTCCCACTGCAGCCATAAGAAGGGAAGGGTCTAGTATTCGAGTCAAAAAATAATATGTAAGAAACGTAATACTATTCGAGTCCCAGTATGAACAAATTTGTAAGAAATATAATACTATGATATAATGCAAAATAGATAAATGTCAAAAAAAAAGTGGGAAGAATAAACATATAGAAAAATAATATCATATTTTCGTTTCTCCAAAAAGGAAAAAGATATTAAAGTAGAAAATAACAATAAGTCCAAAGGCAAGACATGAGGAGGGGAGGGGTTCGAGTCTCACTAGGATAGTTTACGACATTTTATTAAAAGTGATTAAATTTAAAAAAAAACAATAATAATAATAATAATTGATGATGCTTTTTCAACCGAACCTGGCCGAGCGCTGCAGTGCTCGCCGGCCGACCGGACAGCCATACGACGCAGCGCCTGACATCCGACCGGCGCAGATCGCTGCTACCGCCGATCGGCCGACTGATGGGTACACCCCGCAAAAACAAGGAAGAAGGGGTCGACGAGGGCCGTGCCCGTACGGCTCTCCGATGCCTGCTCTCGCTTTCGAGAGAAAAGAGGGACCGCTTTAGAGGGCGAATATGTTGCATATGAGTATGCGTCTAAGAATATCATGTGTAAGAATGTTACGCATCTTTCACCGCCGTGGCCCTCAGATTATGCTTGTATATTATTCCCACCTGAGGTAAGAAGGATTCTTTCCATCGGGATTTATATATTTATTATTTTAGTCCGTGATCTGGACTGCACAAGATATAGAAAAGTGGTTTACTTTGGGATAGTCTTTTCCTTATGGGAAGATGTCCAACCTGCAATGATTTATCCTTAATTTTCTTTTCCTCGTAGGATCTAGTGGATAAATAAAATATATCTTTCATTTTCTCATTGCTTAAACGGGTTGTACGCTTATCGATCTGCTATGGATTTTTCAACCCGTCTCGCATTCTAGCTTTGGGCCCAAAGGCACGACCTCCGTTTTAGGTCGACATAAAGGAGCCCGTGCTTTATAGTGGAGCCCACCATTTCCTTCCGGGCCTAGGAATTGGACATATCGGGCTTATTTTTTACCCATATCGCTTGCCCCAAATTCTCAGGTACGGCCTGCGGTGTGCAGTCGTATTCTTCCCCGTCGCCGCTACTCCTGTTCAAAGCTGAACGGACGAGACAAGAGATGATCACAATACATCGCCAGATAATGATGACTCTTCTGCTTCGCGCTTGTTTTCATATTCTTCGACTTCAATCTCTTTCATCGGCCCCTCCTATCTTGAGTTTCTCTGATCTCAGACCTTTATTCCCAGTTCGTGTCTTCCCTTCTCGTCCTTTTGGTCTGGGCAGGACGAGGCCTAGGCTTACTTCGCTCCGCTCGCTTATTACCGCTTGCTGCTATGGCTCCGACTGCTCATCTTCTCACGCATCGGCGATGGTCCCTCAACTGTCGTTGATTCCGAGCGGGCTGATGATGTTCCTTCTCCTTCGTCCGCTGCTGACCCTCAAAACGCTCCTGAGGTGCCTCCCCTTCCCTTAGGTAAGGATAAAAGGAAATTGAACCTGATCAAATATCCAAAGGGGTCGGATTTCCTTAAAGCTGCCCTTCGGCATGTTGTCAACGTGGGACCTAGCAGAGTTGGTCCTTCATATGGGACCATTTTTGCTGAACGCTATCGACCCCCTGGTGTCCAAATATGGGTCCCGCACGCTCGACTCTTTATACAAATTTCTCGTGCCTCGGGATGGTCTGCTTTCTTCAAGTCGCCTGACAATGGCTCGCTTCCACCGCACCCTCAGGAAAAAGGGATTCTCGCAACATTTCAACAACATTTCGGTCCTTCCCAACTGGGGCCCCAATGGTCAGGTATTTTGGGTAGGCTCGCCTTTTTAGAGATGTAGGGTTCGACGCCCCTAGCAGGTCATTTCTTCATCTTTTCATTCCAATAGCTACCCCAGGGTTTCCATTTTCTCCAAACGCCTTGAGTCTTTGTAATCTCCGACCTACCTTCCTCACACAGTCATGGAAGTGACGCTATTTCTTCGTGAGCTGTCATACCGCTGGAGTACAATCTTTTCGACAGCGATGGAGCACCCCGGGTGTCTTAACACCAGAATACCCCTGATAATCTTCGTGAGTACTTGCTCTGTTTTTAGCGTGGCTTGTCTGAAGATGGTTGATCGTTTATGTTGTTTACATTTTCTTCATGTTTTTCAGAGTCGCCGACTCCAATGAGGAAGACAATGTCACTGTCATTGCTCTGGCGTTGAGGCGGAATGTATCAGAGCTATGCCTCTGGATTGATAAAGTTTGGCATTCCTGGTCCTTGAATCGATGTATGAATCCCTCTTGCTTTGAGGCCTTCGCCTCCTTCCACGGCCCAGGGGTTCTTCCTTAGACTCTTCTTGCTCGCTCCCACTAGGAAATTCTGGATTCATTTAAGTATTGTCTCGGAAGCCACGTAGCTGATCAAGGAGAAAAAATCACCAAATCTCAGAAGGATCGGCCGGTTTCGACGAAGTTGAAATTAAGGGCTATTTCAGACCACCGAGAAATTTGGAGCGGGTGTGCTTGTGAGTGAGGTTTTCCGATTTTATGCCACCCTCTTCTAAGCTATCCGCGGAGCGAGAGGGTCCTTTGGGTGAGGCGAGTGGGCGACCGGTTGATACATGCCAATATGTATCCGCCTTGAAAGAAAGCAATGCCAGGGTTGCCTCCTCTCAGAGTGTGAACAGAAAGAAATTGAAGACAAGGGTGGGTAGGCCAAGAGTTCATGCTATCCAACAACGAACTTGCGGTAGGCGCCAGAGTATCTTCCATTCTCAGGGATCGACCTCGAGGAGGTCGAAAAACTACGGTCGGCCAAAGGCTTTGGCTTTATCCCGCCGAGGGTTGCCTCGATAAGTCTCGTCGTGCTTATCACCGTGCATTTCCAGCGTCCGATCACGACTTTGTGATTTGATTTGCGAGGTTGCGACTCATTTGAAGAATGCAGTAGAAAAGGCCAAGTTAAATAAAATGCGTAAAGATTACCGTATTTATAAAACGAAGGTTGCCTCGCTCCTTGCGTGGCGAGTAGGCGCTACGAGGAAGCCGAAGTCACGGCGTTTATTTGGAATCTTGAAGACTCAAGTGACTTGATGCATGCCGATCGGCTGGTGCTGGGCTGAGGTAAAAAATGAGGTTCGTAGCAACTTTGGCGGCGGCCGTGGGGAAGCTCAAGGGGGTGGGCAATCTCGGGTTGCCCGAGCAATTTGGTTGAGGCCGAAGAGCGGGCGTGCGCGGGGCGAGCGATGGTTGGAGTAAGGCTCGTCAGCTCCGGGCGGCGCTGGGCTCTTGAGACGGACTCGTGCGGTTAATCTTTGTTGGCCAGATAAGGGAAACACAACGAAGTGGCCGTCGCGAGAAGCTTAGGAATGGAGTGCTCTTCAGAAAAGCGTCCGCCGCCAGTCTTCCCGAAGGCGTGAGTTCGTCGGGCGGCTAAGAGAGGAATGCCATAGTTCTTGCGCCCGATCTTCATCGGCCAGTCGAGTATGGTTCTTGTGAGGATGAGGGGTTGATGAAGCGACTGCGGGATCGGCGGGTGCTCGGTGGAATACGGGTGGCTTGCTTTTCAAAGAGCGGCTCTCGCGTGCCACGGCCCCAGATTTTAATTTTGATCTTCCTAGTGGCCCGAGGAGGCGGAGGGAATCTACCTGTAATTATTCGGGCAGGCACTCCTGACCAAAATCCATTCCTCATTCTTAGTCATCCCTTTACTCTGGCGGCGTGACTCTAGGGACGATCTCGACCCTTTTCCTTCCCTTTTTTTTTTTTTTTTTTTTTTTGTATGTACCTTATCACCCACCCAGATTTTGCGGGCACGGGGGCTGGGATCCATGTAGCCCTCTTCTCGATAAATAAATATTTTGTTATAAGTCGCATTCTTGTTGGGATACACATGTATTTGTCGTAAAGCCCCGATGATTCGATGAAGGTTTGACGATTAGACTCGTTTACTCTTAGGGTTGCATATGTCTTTATTTTATTCGAGCAAATGAGAAAGCTCGTCAAGCGATTACGGGAGCGCTCGGCCATGTAGTTGGCAGGATAGGCGTAGAGCTTGTCCAATGCTGTCCCTGATGGGAAGAAGTCGTCGAGGAGTGAAGTCGTAAAGTAGAGCTTCGTCCATGTGTGATGAGATGGGCTTGTCATGGCGAGTTTTGGGAAGAGCTCGTCAAAGTGAGCGTGGGTAGAGCTCGTCCGTGGCTTCTTTGGGAAGAGCTCGTCGGTGAGGTGGCTGCGGGGGCTCGTCTAAAGTGAGCCAGGGAAGGCTCGTCAGAATGAATAGTAGAATAAAGCTCGTCCATGCTGGCTGATAGGAAGAGCTCGTCAATGTCGACTGATGGGAAGAGCTCGTCAGAATGAACAGTAGCGTAGAGCTCCTTCATGTTGACTGATGGGAAGAGCTCGTCAATGTCAATTGTAGAGTAGGAGCTCGTCCATGTTAACTGACGGGTGAGCTCGTCAGAATGAATAGTAGCGTAGAGCTCCTTCATGTTGACTGATGGGAAGAGTTCGTCAATGTCAATTGTAGAGTAGGAGCTCGTCCATGTTAACTGACGGGTGAGCTCGTCCCGGAATGGATAGGAGGTGGCTCGCATGTAGTGGGAAGAGCTCGTCGAATGAAGCGATAAGCGTAGAGCTCCTTCATGTTGACTGATGGGAGGAGCTCGTCAGAATGAATAGTAGAGTGGAGCTCGTCCATGTTGACTGATGGGAAGAGCTCGTCCATGTAAATTGTGGAGTAGGAGCTCGCCCATGTTGACTGATGGGAAGAGCTCGTCAATGTAAATTGTCGAATAGGAGCTCGCCCATGTTGACTGATGGGAAGAGCTCGTCAATGTAAATTGTGGAGTAGGAGCTCGTCCATGTTGACTGATGGGAAGAGCTCGTCAATGTAAATTGTAGAGTAGGAGCTCGTCCATGTTAACTGACGGGTGAGCTCGTCAGAATGAATAGTAGCGTAGAGCTCCTTCATGTTGACTGATGGGAAGAGCTCGTCAATGTCAATTGTAGAGTAGGAGCTCGTCCATGTTAACTGACGGGTGAGCTCGTCAGAATGAATAGGAGAGTGGAGCTCGCCCATGTTAACTGGTGGGAAGAGCTCATCAGAATGAACAGCAGCGTAGAGCTCCTCCATGTTGACTGATTGGAAGAGCTCGTCAATGTCAATTGTAGAGTAGGAGCTCGTCCATGTTAACTGACGGGTGAGCTCGTCAGAATGAATAGTAGCGTAGAGCTCCTTCATGTTGACTGATGGGAAGAGCTCGTCAATGTCAATTGTAGAGTAGGAGCTGAGTCCATGTTAGTGACTGAATTGAGCTGGTAGAATGGAGAAATAGGAGGGTGGAGCTCGCGTGTTAGCGGTGGGAAGGCTCGTCGCCAATGAGCAATGACGTAGAAGCTCCTCCATGTTGGCGATTGGAAAGGCTGTCAATGTCAATTAGTAGAGTAGAGACTCGTCCATGTTAGCGGCCCGAATTGAGCTGGAATCGGAATGAATAGTAGCGTAGGGCTCCTTCGTGGTGAGGCCCGATGGGAAGAGCTGGTCGATGTCAGTTGTAGGTAGGGCTCGTCCATTGTTGGCCCCGGCGGGGTGAGCTCGTCAGAATGAATAGTAGAGTGGAGCTCGCCCATGTTAACTGGTGGGAAGAGCTCGTCAGAATGAACAGCAGCATAGAGCTCCTCCATGTTGACTGATGGGAAGAGCTCGTCAATGTAAATTGTGGAGTAAGAGCTCGCCCATGTTGACTGATGGGAAGAGAGCTTCGTCGATCTCAAGATTACAGAATAGGAGCTCGCGTGTTGGTGATGGGAAGAGCTAGTCAGTAAGTGTGGAGTAGGAGCTCGCCCATGTTGACTGATGGGAAGAGCTCGTCAGAATGAATAGCAGCGTAGAGCTCCTCCATGTTGACTGATTGGAAGAGCTCGTCAGAATGAATAGTAGAGTGGAGCTCGTCCATGTTGATTGATGGGAGGAGCTCGTCAGAATGAATAGTAGAGTGGAGCTCGCCCATGTTAACTGATGGGAAGAGCTCGTCGATGTATATTGTAGAGTAGGAGCTACGCCCGTATTGGTGATGGGGAATAGCTCGTCCCATGTAAATTAATGGAGTAAGGCTCGCGCCCGTGTTGGTGATGGGAAGAGGCTCGTCCAATGTAAATTGTAGGAATAGGGCTCGTGAGTTGGTGATGGGAAGAGCTCGTCGATGCTCAAATTATGGAGTAAGACTCGCCCATGTTGGTGATGGGAAAGAGCTCGTCGGCGTGGCAGCGGGGCTCGTAAACGCGATGGCCTAGCAATGGTGGCGTTCGGTAAAAATGGGTTGTCGACTCGTTTAGGCTGCGTGGCATGTGTTGAAGCGGGCGACCTGGTCGGAGTGATAGCAGGGCTCATGGCGGGTAACTGGTGGCGTTCAGCGAAATGGGTTGATTCCCGACTTCCGTTTAGGCGGCGTATTAGCTGTGTTGAAGCGGGCGACCACCGTATCGGGCGGCGAGCGGGGCTCATGGGTAGTGGCATGAGTGGCGTTCCGGTAGAAATGGGTGTCGACTCGTTTAGAGCGTAGCTTGTGTTGGCCAGGCGACCTCGTCGGAAGCGCGGGGCTCATGGCGCGATGGCCTTAGTGGCGTTCCAGCGAAATGGGTTGATCGACTCGTTTGGCGGTGTGGCCTATGTTGTTGGCGGGCGACCTTGTGCGGCGAGCAACGGGGCTCGCCGTAGTAGTGGCCTTGGTAGGCGTTCCGGCCAGTAGATTACATCCGAGCTCGTTTGGCGGCGTGGCTGTGTTGAAGCGGGCTGACCTTGTCGAAGCGAGCAACGGGGCTCATGGCGCGATGGCTGGAGTGGCGTTAGATGTGGTCATGGCTTTGCATGTGAAGGAACGCTTCGTGTGACTTTTAGTTCTTGAAAAGGTGCGAACTGCCATTAATGCTGGAGAATTTGGAACGGTTGCGTGAGCTTTTGGGTGCTTGGCCCTGCTTATAAGTAGTTGTTAGTTGTCCACACGTATGGCCTTTTGAAGATTTAAGCTTTTGTAGCATATGAATGAAGTTACTTACAAGGATGGGCCTTCGAAGTTTAGTACACGCCTTATTTGGAGTTTCTCTCGATGCCTTTCGTCGGCTTACGGATCTCCATTTGTGGGAGTTGTGTTTTCCACTAGTCTCCCCTTTACAAGTTATGTTCTTCCTAGCCTTTGGCTAGGGTGCGCCCGGAGGGGCGGCTCGAGGTTTTATAGCTCTCTCCATTTTTACGTTTTTATCTTCTTATCTCGCTTTCTATCTCCTCTTGTCTTTTTTTTTTTTTTTCTTCTTCCACAGCTTTCTCATATGCTTCTTCTTCTTTCTTTCTGTCTTTCTTCTCTGTCCCCATCTTTTTCCTCTTTTCTTTTCTCTCTATCACACTCTCTTCTTCTCCTTCTTCTTCATCTTCTGCCTCCACATTTCCTCTTTGTCCCCATCTTTTTCCTCTTTTTTTTTTTTTTTGTTGTATGCTATACAAGATGTAGGGGATGATGCTTTGGCTGTAACCCAATTGTAATCCGATTGTAATAAAGAGAGCTTTTTTCCTTATGAATTTTCCTATTATGCTTTTTTTTTTTCCATTTATTTGAACTGTATGAGATGTCTGACATCGTAATTAACAAATGTTCAACTCGCTATGCACTAATTAATATGGCCCTAATACAAACCAACGCTCATTGGTAGAAACGTTTGAGATGTTCGCGTCCACGTGTAGTTACCTATTACATTTGGAGTTCGTAATTGCACAGTCGACGGTGGTTATGATGAAAGGACCTTCAGTGGGACCCGGGTTTTCCATGTTTGGGTTTTCCTTCTTGTAGGAGTTTCTTTAAGACTAAGTCGCCTGGAATGTAGCTTCGGGGCCTGACCCTTTGATTAGTATTTTGCCGTTTTCCTTTGATATTCCTCTGATCGCCTTTGAACCTGCTCACGCTTCTCGTCCAGGAGTTCTAGGTTAAGACGAAGGGCCTCGTCATTATTCTCCTCACGATCTTGCTTCGACCACCGGGGATTTTATTCCGACCTGCGGGGCGACGCTACCTCGGTGCAGCTGCAAGGCAAAGGGGTTTCCACCAATGAACATCTTTGTGGTACCCCATTTACTGTCAGGCGTAGTACCTCGGGAAGGTGTTCTATGACTCCTTTGTGGTCTTCCAACTTGGTCTTCAAAAGCGGCTGCAAGGGTTACGATGAGCCTCGGCCTGTCCACGTTTGGTTGGAGTGTCACTAGGGACGAGTAATAATTCTTAATTAAGCTCGGCCTGAAAATCCTAAATTTAGTGTTATCGAGCCATTTTCCATTGTCGAGCACGGGCTCTCGGGATACGAGCTGAATGATAGCTCGCCACACAAAATTGCGTATCTTTTGCTCTGTGATCGTGGCTAAGGGCTCGGCTTCTGCCCATTTGGTGAAGTAATCAACTGCGATAATTATGAACTTGCTGTCATTCTTGATGGGCGAGGGCTGATATGTCGAACCCCCTTCTTTGAAGGGAGCCGAGGAAATTTCATTAATTGGCGTTAGAGACTCGGCGGGAGCGTGGTATTTTGAAGCGTCTCTGGCAAATTTTGCATTTTTTGACTAGGTCAGTTGCGTCCTTGAGTAGAGTTAGCCAGTAGTAACCCTGTCTCAAGACCTTTCCTGCTAAAGCCCAAGCTCCGATATGATTTCCACATACACCTTCATGCACCTCTCGGCCGCGTACACAGGTATCTTCTCAGGCATTTGAGGAAGGTGTAGAAGAATCCTCGCTTGTAAAAGGCTTCCTTTGTGGTTGGTAAATCTGGAAGATCTTACTCTTATCTTAGCCGCTTCTTTCGGGTCATCCGGTAGGGTTCAGTCATTAATATAATCCCAAATAGGGTCCGTCGGCTCGGCTCGGATCCTGGGGGCGATCGTCATACTGTGAAGTTAATGGGGATACGCTAAGTATTGACGGTGTCGACATGCTGAGGTCTTCGAGGAGGCCGTGGTAGCTTTGCACGGCGTCGGCAGGAATTCTGCCACTGGGGACATGTGTTACCTGGACCCGGGCGAATTTCTTTGATAAGTCGCGAACCTTCTGGAGATATAGGATCATTCTCTCGCTTTTGGCCTCATATGTGTCTTCTATGCAATCGACCACGGTTAGAATCCTTGTATACCTCGCGATCAGCCTCTCTAGCGAATAAGCAGGTTGGGGCCTGTATGCGGCCTCGTATTCGGCCGTTGTTGGATCTACGAATCAAACTGAGTGCATATTCAATGTCTATTCCTTAGAAGAGAGTTAGGGTTAGAGACACTGCTCCACTCCCTTGGGCGTTGAGCCCCGTCCACGAGAGCACCAGCGGGTGTTGCCATTTGCAGGCACACCATGTGGATTAATGATGCAGGCTTCAGCTGAGGCTCACTTGGGGTTTTGCTTACCCGCTATGGCGGTTCGGCTTTATTATCGATATCCAAACTTGCTTAGTTCTATGGCCCGTTTCATTGAATACGCGGAAAGTCTCGGTTTGTGTGCGTGCCTTCATTGGAGTATTCGATTGGGACAATGGTATGGGCACGGAAATACGGGCGAGCTTAGGCGGCAGTCACCGGGAGCGAATTAATTTTTCATTTGGAACATCTTACTCACCGCTCTCATGGGGCTGCATTTGGAAGAACAATAAGCGGATCTTGGACAGTTCTTTAATCTGGCGAGACAGGTGCTGAAGTTAGAAAAAGTTCGACACGACTGAGGTGCAGTGAGGAGTTCTCGCCCGGCGGGGCTTGCTAGGATGGGAGGAGCTCGGGTGTGTCTTCGGGTGAGCAGCTTCCTCGCACTTTGTAATCCCATTGAAGGCTTTCTTGAGGAACTTGGAAGAAGGGCGGCATCTATCCTTGCTCTGGACCTGAGCAGCAGGAATGGAGTTATTCTCCCTGTTAGTCGTTATACTTCTTTTATTCCTGACGGCGGCGGCATGTCGAGTAATGCCCTTATTTTGTCCGGATTTGCTTCGATTCCCCTATGATTGACTATGAAGCCCAGAAATTTTCCGACCGACACGCCAAAGGCGCATTTGGCTGGGTTCAGCTTCATAGTATAGTTTCTTAAAAATGCGGAACGCCTCACGGGATGAGCGATGTGGGCGTCGGCGATTGTGGACAGCGCCCGGCATGTGCGTGCATGTATACTTCCATAGTAGTGCACATGTGTTTTGAAACATCAGATTTACTAGCCTGCGGTAGGTCGCTCGCATTCTTGAGCCTGGCGGCATCACATAACAATAGGTCCCTTGTCTTTGTGTGACGAAGGTCTTTTCTTGGTCTTGAGGATCCATCTTGATACGGTTGTACGGAGAAGGCATCCATGAAACTAAGTTCATGACACAAGTGGCATCTACGATGGTCGATTCTCGGTAAGGAAGGCGTCGCTGGACAAGCTTTGTTGATGTCGGTGAAGTCGATCTGGTCGCCATTTGTCGTTTGCTTTAGCGAGTGCGGCGTTGTGACAGCAGGGTATTCTACTTCACGATCGCTCTTAGCGGAAAGGAGTTTGCCCGACCTCCTCATTGATGGCCTTTTGCCTTTGCAGTGCGGCTCTACGCTTACCTTGATTGGTTTTGAAGGATGGGTTGGTGTTCGATTTGCAATGGCGTGTTCTTGCGGGAGTCAATCCTCCCATATCTGGCCTTCCATGCGGCGTCCTGATTACGTTTTAGAAGCTGCGAGGAGGCAGCTTGAGATTTTACGCTGTCTGGGCAAGATGTAGGCGAGATGTTCGGTCGTCATCCGAGAGGCCGGCTCAGTTCCTCGAGGAAGATTAGGTCGGGTGAGACCTCGTCCGTATGTCAACTTGTCCATATATTAACGTTGTTGGCTTGCTCGACATTTAGCGAATGGTGTGGCATTTTGTGCCGGTGATGTCACTCGAACCATCCCTGTTCCGTGAATGGTTGGGAATTGATAACAGATAATCACCTTGAGATAGGATAGCTTTCATTCTGCGATGAAGACCTCCCCTAAGTAACATGTTATAAGGCGATGGGAGGCGTGATGAAATCTTGCTGTCGTCGTTGCACGACATGGAGGTTCTCCCGGAGTGAATTACCCGGTAGAATTGAGCCCGGCAATACCTTTCCCGGAGAAAATCCTCGCCGTGCGTGGCGGACTCGGCTTTTTCTCTCACGCCCGTTTTGTGGTGAGGCAAAATGATGTCGGCGAACCGTTGTCGACTCGCGACAGATGGCTTGTTGTGTTGGCTACGATCGCGCGAACCACCAATTGGTCGTGCGTAGAATGTGATATCCCTCGAATGCGGTCGAGAGGCGTGATGGTTGTGTGCAGTCGAGTGATTTAGATCTTGTTTGTATTTCCACATCGCAGACGTTTGATCTTTGCTTGTAGTGAGCTTCCGTACGACCCAGATTCCCCTCCTCTGCGAACCCTCTGAGATTACGTGGATTTCTCGAGGGTTGCGATCTTTGAGTCGTCGTTTATGCAGGCGGTGACTCTTTGAGTTGAAGTCACAGTCCCCTCTTACGGGCTTGATTACGGGCTGATTTCCTAGAGATATGAAGCAGCCGGAGGTATCCCGGATTGTATTAGGTACTTTCTATTTCTCTTCTCGGTTAATATACGGTTAATACGGTGCGATGCCCGTAGTCCACATGGAATTCACGCGATACTTAGTGTTGTCTCACAGCGGCGGGATGCGATTTCATCACAGTCGATACCCTCGAACTACTCGTTTAATTGCTTCATGTAGATTTGTGACAACAAGCATTAGCGGGTGCGACGGCTGCGGCGATAACGTCGTCGTCTTTTGATTGTGCGGTAGGCGAGACGGTCTCACGAGATTTCCAGCAGCACGGAGGTCGTTCTCGATCTTTTCCCGGAGACCTCTCCTGGTCGTCTTGCCTTTTAGGGCTCCGTCCTCGCCGTTTGTCTGTTGCACCTTTTCCTTTATGGGTGGACGAGTTCTCCCTCTTGGATATGAGCTTCCTCGCCATTTATGTACTTCACGCTTTGTGACCACTGAAGCCGCTCGCGGCAGTTTTGGGAGTAAAGCAGTGGAGTCATTTGATTGTACTCCCGGCCCTTTGATGAGCAGCGATGATAGCGAATTTTCATCACAGCGGATCTATCTTCAGAGATTCGGCATTGAATCTTTGAGCGTATGACGCCCGAACTCTGCGAGCCTTGTTTGATGGTAATAGATGGTAGCTCGGCTTTACGTACATCTGGCTCCAATGAAGTAGAGAGCGAAGCGATGGATAGCTCTCGGAACGAAGATTTTGATGAGGGAGGAATTCTATTAAACCAGGCTAAGGCTGGGCCTTTCAACGTGGTGGCGAAAGCCCTGCAGCGCACAGGATCCTGATACCCATGCAACTCCATCTGGTTCTTGTAAGTGTTGAGATGGTCGACGGGGTCTTTGGCTCCGTCAAAGACTTCCACTTTGCTGACGTGCAATTTCTTTGGGAGCGGGTAGCGTAATGGCCATTTGCGAAGAGCGGTCGATCTGTTGTACCCAGGTATCCATAGTATCTGAAGTGCGTCCTTTAACTACCTCTTTAAATGCGGTGATTTCTTTGAAGACTCCTAAACCTCTGCTCCCATGAATTGCTCTTCCGTTCTTTGGTAGGGACGGAGTTCTCTGCTTCCGACCTGTCTTAGGATTGCTCCCTCGGGGGGGCTAATTAGCGACTCGTGCTTACGGCTTGTTTGGATAACCTAACCGACCTCTCGGGGATTCTTGAATTCTTTGCGTCGGTCTTCGTGGGGAGGAATGTCATGGCCTTCCTGGTTTTGTCGAGGCTCCCTTGGATGTTGCATCTGTCTGGTCAATTGTTCCAATTCCTCCATCAGGCGTTGATTGACGATGCGGAGTGTTAACCCAGTTGTGGCGACATTTGCTCCCAGTCAGAAATTACATTAACCACATTGCAGGTGGATCTGAATCTTGTTAGTTGGTGTTGCTCCCTTTGTGTTAAGTCGATACCATCGATGGCGAGAAATGCGGTTATATTTGTACGAAGGCTATCGTTCCCACATAGGCAGCGTAGCGATGATGCTCATGGGCGGGGTACGGAAGCGCGTAGTGTTGCGGCTGGACCGGATTGTTTGTGGGCTGGGATGCAGGCGTCTGGATTGTCTGGACTGAGGTAGGATCGTTGCTATTGCTGATCGGTCGGCTCTGGATGTGGTACTCCCCTGCAAAAACAAGGAAAATGGGGTCGGCGGTACATTGCGGAGTGACACGCTCCAGATGCTAAGTCAGGTTCTTTACGAGGAGAAAGAGGGACTGCTTAGAGGGCGAATATGTTGCATATGAGTATGCGTCTAAGAATATGTGTAAGAATGTTGGCGTACCTTTCACCGTTGGGGTGGCCCTGTATTTATAGTGTATATTATTCCCAATTTGAGGGTAGTAAGGATTCTTTCCCATTGGATGGGATATTTATTATTTTAGTCCAGATCGGATCTGGTACAGGATATAGAAAAAGTGGTTTACTTGGGATAGTCTTCTTTCCTTATGGGAAGATGTCCAGCTGGCAATGATTTATCCTTATCCTTTCTTTCCCTTGTGGGGGGATCTAGGGATAAATAAAATATATCTTTTCTATTTTCTGTTTAAATGGGGTTGTACGGGCTTATTGGACGGTTATGGATTTTTCAACCCGTCTCAGATTCGGCTTTGGGCCCAGTGCATCGGACCTCTGCTTTAGGTTGACATAAAGGAGCCCGGGTTTTATAGGGAGCCCACCATTTCCTCTGGGCCTAGGGAATTGGATATTGGGCTTATTTTTTACCCATATCAATAATAATAATTTATTTATTTATTTACTATTTATAATAATAGTAAGTGAACTCATTTTTCTTTGTACGCGTGTGGTTATCATTGTCTTGGTGCGATGGGTAGTTGTTTCGTCTCAGTAAGACAGTTTAGTTTTCATCATCATGGTGCAATGTTTATTTGTATTTTGGTGATTCAGGCTAGCAAAGTATATACGATCAAAAAAAAGAAATCAAATCAATGGTTTTTAGTATACTATAGACTCGATCTAGAATCATAGGTATTCTAGTCATAATAATAGTATCAAATGTGCAAACTTAACTTATCGATTATATAGGTTTTGAATTGATTCATTAAGCTATTAACCTGGATGTTGTTTCATCCTCAATAGTTTTTAATAATTTTTATTATACTTTGAATAAATATAATTATTTTTCTCTTCTAAGCAGGGTTAAAAATATCTAATATATCGTCGATATATTGGATATTGGTAATTTATGTAAAATTAATTAAATTACTATAACTTTTTGGGTTCTATAATTCATTCATAAATAACCCAGAACACAAGATCTTTGATTTCATGATATTCACATTTATGCAAAATAAGAATTTATTGTTACTAACCTGGATCAATAATGACGAGTGGTCGAATCAAACTTTGTTTGTTTATCCCTTTGCCTTTTCTTTACAATCTCTGACTATCAATACATGATGGTAAAATATTTATTTCTCAGTGAAACCTCATGGGTAGGGAGAGGACCTTATATACATGGGTTTAAAATTTAAATTCAAACATTTAAATTTCCACCACTTCCATCAAGCGATGCAACCCAAACCAATTAATTATACCCTTTTATTTTATTTATTAAATCCCTTTTTATCACCTGAGTCATATATAAAAAACATTCTTACATTCTCCCACTTGACTCGTGTGATAATACATTTATGATTTAATAAATATACTCATCATAATGCGCATTACACACGGTTACTCATTCATTCATAATTGGTACTATTATAAAGTCATAATTAAGAATAAGAACTAACGAGAGTCATGGTGGTTGTATATCATTATTTCGATATAGTCCCTTCCATGTATTACACAATTATCTCATACTTAACACTTATTTTGTAAATGAAGTATGAAGAAGATCATAACCAATATGCTTTGTCAAAGACTTTGTACAACACGTTAAATGCATGCGTTATGTATCTAAGCAGATATAATGAAATTTCAAAAACATAAAATTGAGCTCCAGAGTGTTCAATAAACATAAAATATGAGAATATTACTATAATGTACTCAAGACTCATAATTTTCACGTGGCATATGATGTCTTTGTGACACTACTTTTGATCATTAAGTCTCAAAACATAAGTTATGTACATAATCAATAAATTTAACACTCTTGTTTCTGAATTATCTCATATACAACAACAAATATAAACCTTATATCCTCAATAATCATAAAGCATTTATTTGTTTGAAGGGTGACCATGAGTCTGTTCTTTTTAGCAACTTGGTCATAAAGTCAACAAATCCAAGTCCTAAAATAATATTCCGCAACCATAATCCATAATTTATGACATATTATATCATAATACATATTTTGATAGTAGATACTTATACTTTTACATAATATTGTTCCTTTATATAATCATTAGTGTAGGAACAAATAACAAAGATAAACTTTCGATTATCATTAGGCATAATTGAATCTAGAGCAAATAAAAACATGCATGGTCGTTAAGGTTCTTACATCATGATGCTTTCAATCCATTCGATAACCCGAAGTCACTTTAAATATATACTTTTATAAGACAATCCATGCCATTCATGTAACTTCATATGGGACATCTAATCTTGTCTCTATCCATGCATTCAATATCTCAAAATCCTTTAAATATATACTTTATGAGACAATTTATGATTACATTACTTCATATAGGATATCTATCATAATATTATCTCTTTTATATACTTTATACAATTTTTAAGATATTTTCATAAATTAATGCAATAAAATTTAATTCACTAATAACTATCAAGACATAATCAACAATTTTGCCTCCCACTTGATCTTGTATTTATTCATTGGAAATAGCAGTATTCTTAAGTCCAAACTTGTTATGATATCATAAAGCTTAAGATATCATGAACAAACATTGCAATATGTATGTCAACTTCAATCGACTTTCATGTAACTTTATTTGGTAGCTACCACAGTTGTCTCTTAAATTTAATCATAAAAACATTACTCAATCATAAAGATATGAGCCACTTAATGAAGTTATAAAAATTCTCCCATTTGGCTCATATTTTGATAATTAAAAACAAACATGAAACATTAATAAAATTAGAAGTTGAATAAACTGCAAGCAAATCCCATAACTAGATTCAAACAAATAATTTTAAAACGATACAAATACTACAACTCTCCTTTGGATAGATATTGTAATATATAATACCTTTATGACGTTTTTAGTACATATTTCTTTAATGGATATTCTTCATAGTTCATGTTAAAATTAAACTTGTAATCTTTGGATGTACAAATATAATCTAACAAAATTATAAGATATATCCCATAACGTTCATTATTCATAAGATGATTAGTTTACCTTTGGGTAAATTCTTAAATATCTTATAACTATCAGACTTCAATATACTCATTCATCAAAGTACTTAAATTTGTTTCAAACATCCATAAGAAATGAAGTAATTGAATAGTATAAATTGTGTATTCCTTAATTTGGAAATTCATGAAACATTCAAATTCGGCCACTTTGGTGACCTAGCGAACTTTACATTCGCCAATTTCAAAAGTTACATTAACAATATTTACATCATTAAATATGATTATCAAATCCTTAGTGTAGTCATTCTAATGACTAGCATACCATAAATATCTTGTACTCATACATGATAATATAATTATCATAAAAACATTATAATGCGATAAATCAATAAAATTAAAAATACGATTTTATTGGAAAAAAATATAATATTATCACAACCATCATCAAATATTTAAGTACAAAAGTAAACTTAATGAGACTTCATAAATATGGCAAATATCAAAAGTTTATATAATATGACAAATCATAGACATGTCAAATGTGATTCTATAATGTGAAATTGAGATTTTAAAAGAAATCTCACATAATAAGTTCCATTTAGATTTATATGAATAATACCTCGAAATCTCGTTAGTGTCAATTCGCATCATATTAACAAAGCTATCCATAATGTATAATTCATATAAATAGTTATCTATAACAAGACCTTTAATGAAATGATCTTTAATTTATAACAATTTTATCAAATTCTATATGATACCGTCATCCTCATTTATAAGCATTTCATGTTAGGTAACCAATTATAATGTTATACAATTGGATATACATAAAACTTCATGGTTCAACCACTTTGGTGGCTAATAAACCATTCATAAGTGAATTCAATTGTATAATATAAATAATTATGATATTCAAAACATTAAGGTTCGGTCATTTTGATGACCATGAACAAAATAATTTGAATATCAAATTGGATAAAATTGTTGATGAAGGTTATAAAAATAAATATTACAAATAAATATTACCAAAAACAAAACAACATGTGTTGTAGCCTGATGGTTTTAGAAACCCTTAAAATTAAAGGAGATATAGTTTATGGGTTCCAATATCCCTTTTGTCATTTATTTATTATTATTATTATTTTTAACAAATTCAAATCCCATAGCTCCAGGATGCACAGGATGATTAAAAAAAACATAATAATAATAAATAAACAATAGTATCATCGCAGTAAAAATATCATCAACACATGCACAAATGTAGGAAACAAAAAGATAATAATATTATCATCACATTAGGAATGATTCCAAATCAAAAGGATAATATCACCAAAGATAATAATAAATAATAATAAAAAGAAAAAAAAATTGATGGGATACATAAAAACACTCAGTCCATTGATATTTCCATTTATTTATATAAATGGAAAAAAATAAAATTTTATCCATTGAGGCATATCAATACCTCAGTTTCCCGGTACTAGAAGTTCGTAGAAAATATACTGTGTATCGCCGCGGTGCTGACCCAGATGTAGAGTGCATTCCCATTATTTGTAAATAAGGTGGGGACCTTGACCGGGCGTTAGTATTCTGCGTGGGGGGTGTTTGTGCATCAGCATCGGATATGGGAGAAAGCTTACGGCGTTATATAAGTATGAAGAACCTTTCAACTGTAAGCGCGTTTTAAGCGTGAGGCGCGGGCAGCGAACAATATCTACGTGGTTGAAATTTGGTCGTTACAAATGGTATCCAAACCTATTCAAGGAAAATCATGAATCACTAAACCAGAAAGCTCTGATACCACATGTAAAATTAATTAAATTAATATAACTTTTTGGGTTCTACAATTCAGTCATAAATAACCCAGAACACAAGATCTTTGATTTCATGATATTCATTTATGCAAAATAAGAATTGAATGTTGCTAGCACGGATCATGTGGCCAATTGGTCAAATCAAACTTTGTTTGTTTACATCCCTTTGTCTTTTTTTCTTTCCCTGATCGTAGTGATGCGTGATGGTAAAATATCTCTTTCTCGGAGAAACCTCATTGTAGGAGAGGGACCTTAAATACATGGGTTTAAAATTTAAATTCAAACATTTAAATTCCCACCGCTTCCATCAAGCGATGCAACCCAAACCATTTAATTATACCCTTTTATTTTATTTATTAAATCCCTTTTTATCACATGAGTCATATATAAAAAACATTCTTACAATTTTCACCATGATATCGACAATCGATAATCGTTTGAGGGAAAAATCAGTAAAAAAATCAGTAATATTGGCAATATATCGCCGATATATTGGTTTTGGACTGATATATCATGGAAATATCGGATTTGTGACACAAGTGCGCGTTAGTTTAATTTTTTGGTAAAATATCGGGATATATCGGCGATATATCTAAATTGTAAGATTTGAAATTCTGACTAGATCCAATGGTTATGGATTGATCTCAACAATTTAAAGAAGATCTAGCGGTTAGATTTGCACAAAAATTAAATCTAACGGCTATAATTAAATTACAAAGATTTTTTTATTTATCATAAAACGGCTATTTTGACTCAAAAAAAACTATAAATACTTCTAAAATTATTCCATTTGATCACAAATTCTTTCTATCCATATCCAATTTTCATTTCACTAAAAATTTTTTTTCTTTGTGATATTTTATATGATACTTTCATATTTTAAATTAGTTAATTTAGTAGTAATATATTAATAAATTAACATTTCATTAATAAATGTTAGTTAATATTTAAAAGCGGCGTATTATTTGAAGCGAATTTTTATGATGAAATTGTGGATAAAATCAAGACATTATGTATGACATAAATCACTATCATCCGATATTATCGGAACACCATATCTTAGTATGAGTATTGTCTTTATCAAATGAATCCCTCTATCAAATTTTTGTAATAAGTGATCTTTATTTTGATTTTAAAACATTGTAATGTAATTTTAATATATATATATATATATATATATATATATATATATATATATATATATATATATATGATTATTAATGTTATTTTTATATTTTTAGAAAGTATTTTCACGAATTTCAAAGTGTTTTGTTAATTTATGATATATTGATATTCATATAAAAATATCCATCAATATATCCAATATAGTACAATATAAAAGTTGAAACCAATATTCCCATCCTTGCTTCTAAGTGAAACTACTTAGTGTCGGCAGCGTTGTCCCGTTCATCTCCTCCTCAATTATCTTCGGCATTTTTTCCCCTCTCCAATTAAGACGCAGTTTTCCCTTTCGGCTTGCGCTTTTAATGCTGTTTCTCCTGCTTTATTGGGTGGATCGCAGCTCTCTCCCTGATGCTTCCACAAAGATAATCTAGAAGGTCAAAGTCTTCTCCTTCCCTGATCTGATCTTCAGTAACTCAATCGGACACCATTCCTTCATCCCTTCATCGCTTTTCCATTCCTGGAGATCCATGTCTGCACCATCTTCTTCTTCTTCTTCTTTTCAAACGAGGTACGATGTTTTCTTGAATTTCAGGGGAAAAGACACCCGCAATGGCTTCACCGCCCACCTTTACGAAGCCCTATGCAGCAAAGAAATCCAGACTTTCATGGATGCCGACAAGATCCTCAAAGGCGAGGAAATATCGCCGGCGCTAGTTACAGCGATGGACAAATCTATGTTTTGCGTTGTTGTTTTGTCCAAAAACTATGCTTTTTCTCCGTGGTGTTTGGACGAACTTGTCCAGATCCTTAGCTGCAAAAATGACAAGAAACAAACAGTTTTGCCCATCTTTTACGGTGTGAATCCTTCTGATGTGCGAGAACAGAGAGGGAGGTTTGGAAAAGCCTTTGCTAGACTGGAGGAGAAGTTCAAGGAGGAGATGGAGAGGGTGCAGAAATGGAAGCAGGCTCTCACTGATGTTGCCAATATTTCTGGCTGGGATGCCAGAAACAGGTCATCTTTCTATATCATTTTTTTTTTCATCCAAAGTATATTTTTGTTTTTTTGGATAAATATATTTCTTTCCCTTTTTTTTTTCTTCCACCTTCCACTTTTTAAAATAATAGGAAAAATGTTTTGTATTTTTTTTTTAAAGGAGAAAAAGTTTTTAACTTAGCTGCTGCTGCTGTAAATTTTAAAAAGAAAAATGTCAAAATTTTAAAATCAATTACATATTCATACATTTAAAAGTAGTTTAAAATGCATTAATTATTTCTTACAAAATCTTCTACTTATCATGCTATTATTTCTTAAATAATTTTTAATATTTAAAATAAGAATTATATAATAAATTACAAAATTAAATACAATTCAAACTTAAAACCATTGAAATTGTCATTATAAATTTTTTTTAGACATATATTCATTTTACATTTCATAATAATCTATTCTACTTCTCACAATTTTTTCTCAATGGGACTCAAACATAGACCCCTCCCTTTATTATATCAGCCTAAACTCATAACCTAGCTAAATTGTCATTATAATTGATGAGTATTAAGTTTCAGCATTGGATTTAATCCACTAGAGGCCAGATTTAATATGTCATAGTTAATTGCCCCCTTCTTAGCCTTACAACATGTTTGGGTTTTCAAATATGACAGGCATGAGCCCACGCTTATCAGGGAAATTATCGAACATATATTGAGTAGATTGATTAACAACAGATCAGGGGTAGATGTAGATGAGCAAATTTCGTTGCCCGATATTCCCACTAAGAGAAAAATGAACGAAGCAGAAGAAATAGAAATCAGAGGCAAGGCATCACGAGTAGAGTTGCCCGATATTCTCATCTCGCCGAGTATAGATGATGATCTCCCATATCTAGATAATTACTCCTATTGGGTGGCCCTACTAGACAACCCATAGTTTGAAATAAAATAAATAAATAATAATAAACAAAATCAAAGGCTGCTTGAGGAAGGTGTCGGCCAACAACTCGAGAAAAGAGAATGAGGGGTTTTAGAGAGAGAAACAAGAAAGTAAGGGTTTTGAATCACTTGCAAGATGGAAGACCAAATATTATTCATTTTGGCTCAAATTTGACGTGATGATTCTTTGCAATGTGCTCTTCAATCTTAGCTGCTTTGATCATTGGTGAACTTTCTCCAAAGTACCCATTTGGCTATTCCACTGTTTGGTGAGACTTTTCATTTTCTCTCTTGAGTTATCCATCATTGGGATGATGTTTGTTACTTCGGTGTTCCAAGAATGATATCCTTGATATATTGTTGTTGTGAGCCTCTAGTTTGCTTGCTAGAGAAGAACTTGGTGTAACTCATTATTCTCATTGTTGAAATAGTGAAAGTTTAAGTGACTTACGATTCTCGTGGTTTTTATCATTTTCATTTGAGGGTTTTCTCCGTAAAAGTTGTCGTTTCATTATGGTGGATTTATTATTGCTTGGTTGGCTTTATTGTGTTGGTTATTTTGTTTGTTGAACCTATTTTGGCACACAGAGGGAAATGTCATTTTTAGAATCATTGTTATTTGATAGTCTTCCCCAATAAAGTGGTATCATAGCTTAGTTTTAAATTCGTTGAATTATTCCACTTGGAAGCGTATGATGGAAGATTTACTCTATTGTAAAGATTTATACAAGCTCATTCGATTGAAAGAAAAACCATCTGACACACTTGATGATAATTGGGATGTAGAACATAGAAAAGTCATTACTTATATGAGAAGGTGGATGGATCCAACTCTACATAAATACATATATGATGAAACGAAAACATATATTATTTGGAAAAAGCTTGAAAACCTTTTTGCCAAGAAAATACCAGGAAATAAAAGTACTTTGATTAGAAGACTTGTCAATTTGAAGTATAAGGATGGGAACAACATGGTTGAGCATATAAGTTCTTTTCAGGGTATTGTGAACAAGTTGGTTGCCATGAAAATGAACATTGATGATAAGATGCAGGCATCATTACTTCTTACCTCCTTACCTGATAGTTGGGAGAAATTGGTTACAACAGATAGTAATTCCACTCCAAATGGAATTCTAACTATAGAGAGTATTAAAGATAGTTTACTGAATTAAGAGGTTAGAAGAAAAGAAAAATGTGAATCTTCTTATGGAGTACTTGTTCATGAAAAACAAGAAAGACAAGAAAAATAAAAAAGGCGTAGGAGAAGTCAAAGTAGAAATCCCCATGGTTTCAAAGGAAGATCCAAATCTAGAAAATATATCAAATGTTATCACTGCAACAAGGTTGACCACATGAAGAACGAGTGTAGGATTTGGAAAAGAATCAGAGGAAGTAAGAAAGAAAATAAAGAGACTAATACAATTGTCGCCGGTTGTGATATTAAGTGATTGCACTGATGGAGGTTGCGTCAATCTTGGTGCACCCAAGATAGCGAACTGATACTGATTCGCGCCTCATATCCCTCATTTCATAGTGACTTTTTCACTTCCTATAGAATTGGTGATTTTAACAAATGTTAGAATGGGAAATTGTGGGTGTATCCAAGATTGTATAATGAGATATTTTTCTTAGAGACTAGTATTGGAAACAATTTAAAACTCCAAGGATGTTAGACATGAAATCTAAATATTTGCCCTCAACTTGATATCCACAAAAGTGTACTTGATGATGAGGATTCATGTAAATTCTTTTGGTGAAAGTAAATGGAAGTTCACCAAAGACTCTTCTTTAGTAGCGCAAAGAAGAAAGAAATGAAACCCCTCCTCTCGGGCCACGGAAGCTGCGCTATATAAAGGATATATCAATGTGCGGCTCGCTGAGATGCTAAGCATTGAAATCTGGCATAAAGCTTGGTCACATAAGGGAGAAAATGCTCACAAACCTTTGCAGAGCTACCTACCAAAATTTCAAGGTATGCCTCTTAAACATGTGATCATTGTTTAGTTGGAAAACACATAGAGTCGGTACTTCGCCACACATCCACCATCTAGAAGGCCAAATGTTATGGATTTAATTCATTCGATGTTTGTACTATGCAAAACCAGAACTCCAAGCAGGTGCACTTTATTTTGTGACTTTCATTGATGATCCCTCTAGAAAAGTTTGGAGTTTTTCTTTGAAAACTAAAGATTGGGTGCTACATGCCTTCAAAGAACTTCATGCCATATTAGAAAGAGAAACAAGAAGAAAATTAAAGGCTGTCAGAGTAAACAATGGTGGTGAATACAGGTATCCATTTGAAAGTTATTACAAACTTCATGGCATTAGAATTGAAAAGATTGCACCTAAAACTCCTCAACAAAAGGGTGTTGTATAGAGAATGAACAGAACCATTGAGGAAAGGATTATGTGTATGCTCTCTCATTTTAAGCTACAAGATGTTTCATATGACCATTTGAGAGTGTTTGGTTGTAGAGCATTTGTTCATATCCCTAAAGATGAGAGGTTAAAACTTGATGTCAAGGCCAAACCATGTATTTTCTTGGGGTATGGTCATGAAGAATTTGGGTACAAGCTAAGAGATCCAATGAGTAAGAAGATTGTCAGAAGTAGCGATGTTATGTTTATTGAAGACCAACTTGTTGATGATGGTGTCAAGGTTGAGAAAGCTAGTTCCTTCGTTGAAATTCCAATTAGAATCGATCCAGTTGTTCTACCTATAGTGCATGCTTATCTTGGGCAAGAGTTACAAGAAGGTGACAGTTAAGCTTGAACTTGGCTATGATACCACTATTAGGAAACCTTATGGACCCATCCCTATCCATATTGATATGATATTGTCTATTTTGAGCCTAAGCCCCCATGATTTTGTTTTTGGGCTTTTCCCCTAAAAGACCTCATACCAATTGGATGCTATCCATGCTTATATACTTATAAGTTTTCCCATTTCTAACTGATGTGGGACATTATGAGACTTTGGGTACACACCCAACAACTCCAATAATTTTTGGTGTAAATCCTCCATCCAAAATTATGAGAGTATAGATGTTCCAGATGGAGATATTCCCTCGGATAATTTTTTGTGAGAACCCTTCGTCGTTTATGAGACCTGTTTTAAGTAGTAAAGAGAGAGGAGTGTTCGGGAGGTCAAGCTTGCATCGAGTCCCAGGAGAATAGAGTATTACAACAACCTTCCCTCAGATCATCTCGATTCTCGCGAGAATAGAGAGTACACAAACAACTCTCATGATCATCTTATTTCTTATGAGAACAAAATACTACAACAACCTCTCATGATCATATGATTCCTTATGAGAATAGAGTACTACAACAACCTCTTATCAGAATCATCTAAATCCTTACGAGAATAGAGTACTACAACAATCTATCATGATCATTGGAGTCCTTATGAGAATAGAATACTACAACAACCTTTGAGGATCATGTGAGTCCTTATGAGAATAGAGTACTACAACATTGTTGTAATGCAAAGTGAATAGATCTTCCTTTAAGGAGGTGACGATTTACGAAAATCCTCATATAATTTCAGCTTTCATCATAGTTTCCTTTCTTTTGGCTTTAAACCCTATTCCTTCCGCATGGAAAGATGATCATTATGCAATCAAGTAATTATGCTTTATTAAACAAGTGTGGGTACATTTTACATATGTTGTGAAATAAAAATTTTAATAAATTAATTGATATTAGTTTTCTTATTTTCTTGATCATTTATTTTGTAATAATTGAATATAAGAAAAATATAAACTAGTAAGTAAACTTCTGGATATGTCTCATTTTCTCTCAACTTTCTCTTCCAATAACCTCATCTTCCCCATGAAGGAGGGGCAATAGGTGCCATTCCATTTTTTGATCCACTCCACTCACATCTTGCCCACCATCTGAACATTATTCTCAAGATGAATAATAATAGTCCATAAAAAGAAATTTGGCTTTATTCCCTTCATGATTCTGTTCATCTCTGAATATGCTTTATCAAGAGAAGTACAAACAAAAACTCCAACACAAACCAGTGTCTATTAAGTTAGAGCCTGACGCCATGCCCTGCTCTCAACTGGTGAGAGCCAAAATTCGCTCTCACATCAAAAGCGGCACTGTGGTTGGATGTTTTTCTGCAATTCCTTTGTCTTTCAAGCCTTCAACTAGGTCTCAAACTCATCCTCTTCTCGTCCAAAGCATTGAAACTTGAGTGGAATATCACTAGATGCTCCGATTCTCCACTCCTTTACCAATGAGTTTATAAAAGTACATAAACGGCTTCAAAATGCACAAACTTCATGGAAACATTAGTAACTTTGCTTTTGAAACCAACAATTATCATAATTGGTTAATTGAGAATATTTACAGTTCAAAAAGGCATGTAAATATATGATATGAATTAAGCCCTTGACAATTCCACTTTTGAGTAGTTATCACCTTCAACTAGTTTATTGTTAATCCCTTTGTAATGGAAAAAGTGAAATATAAGGAGAAATAATCAAAACAATAAAACAACCTAAACAAAAACAAAACAAAAATAAACTAAAGAACACAAACAAACAAAACAAATAAGAAGTTATGGAGGTGCTAAAATTATCCAAAAAGCATTGAAGAAGATTTAAGTCAATATAAGCTTTGTCGGGATTCTAGGGTGTTTATCATCTCTAATGGACAAGGTCTCCAATGATGTGTTGAACAAGGTATGGTTGTCCCCAAGTCCTCACCCAACCTTTCCAAGGCATAAAACCAAGTCTCGCCCCAACCAAACTCAACTCACCTTGCAAAATAAATGGTGAATTAGAGTATGCTAAGAACGCACCTTTTATTCAATAAATTACAACTAAGCAATAGGTGTACAATGTCAAGGGTATCTAAAGAAGTGTCCATGTAGTGGGGATCCATAGATGACTCCCCACCAATTGGTTAAGGGCATCGAATATTAAGTTTCCATCGGACTTCACCCTAAACACTCAACTAAACAAATCCAAGGCACCTAAATGAGAAAATAACGCATCTTCTGTACCATGTAGCGAGTAGTGAAGTCAATGACTCATAGCCAACTAAGGCATTAGGCTTTGAAAAATTGTTGACTTTTAACTTGTAATAGGAATTTAGCTCACAAGTTCTATCGCCGAAAATGTGTGTGTGATGTAAGGTGTATGGAGTATACCAAAAACTACACACCTACGTGCGCAAGTATATGCGTCGTAACAAGCAACACGATGGCAAGTAGCGTCCCATAGAGATTTGGTTACCAATTATTGTAATTATGATACCCTAAACTCTATCCGGACTATGTAAACAATGAGACAAAATTTTACTACACAATGGCATAATAAAAACTATTCTAAAGTCAAGTCAATCAATGAAGAACTATATGAAAATAAAGGAACCTAGGGTTTTGGGTTTCATTTGACAAATTCTTATGAAGGCATCTTAGGGTGTTAAGGTCTACGTGTTCGTGTCTAATTATCAAAGATGAATTTCAAATTGATCGAGCTATTCTTTCTCAAGCAATAGCTAGCTAACCCGGGAAAAGGTTTTACTGTACTTCTACCTCAAACCATCATATCTCAGGTTGCATTAAGCGCAAGAAATCAATAATATCACATACAATCCGCAAATATCTCTATCTTATGTGAGAGCATGGTGTTTTATACATGATATAACTTAACATTCTCTTCTCAAACTCATATTAGGTCATTTAACATGCCAAAGGTGATAAATCAAAAGCAAGTAGTTAAAACCATATAAAACACTTGATAAGCAAGAACCAAACATCAAGAATTTACAACCTAAAAACCAAATCCGTAGTTCAATGTCAAACTACTCCCAAAACCCTAGATAGAAAGTCTAGAACAACATAGTAAGAGTTACAATGAAAAAATATGAGAAAAACATGGAGAAAAGGAGAATAATAAAGCTAAAATTGTAGAAAGCTGCAACTCCTCCCTATGCCTCTGATCTCCAACCGACCCCCTTTTTACCCTAATCTTCTTGCTTTTATACTTCCTAAAAATAAAGTGGGAATGGGCTTCGGAAAGTCATTGGGCTTTACTATACGTTGCAACGAGGAAAATCGTGTTACAGCGTGATAAAAAAAATGGCAAGAGAAAATTGTACACGCTTTAGCATGTAGATCATCACACTATTAACGTAGATCATCAATACGCTACGCCGCGGATGAAGTGTTGTTGAGGCCTGTAAAAAGCATGAAACGTGCATTGATGGGAAGCTTAAGTGGAATCAAGGCTAGGTGGGACTTGGTCACCTTTTATTGGCAACACTACGCCAACTTCATCCCTAGATAACGCTCATTCAGATGCGCCCGCTCTGGCCGCACGCCTCTAAGGTGTCCTCACGATGTTTCTTAGGTAGGAATCTAAATTTTCTCCCCAACTATGCAAATTGTGACAATTATTGATACATAATTAGACAAACAAACAGGGTTTTTGGTTATTTTCTTATGGCTCACAACAATCTTAAAATTTGTAGAAGGAAGAAGAAGAAGAAGGAAGCCATGATTCATCATCATCATCATCTCAACGCCAATCAAAGCCCACATGCGAATCTAGCAGAAGCGCCCACCAACGCCCATCAACCTTCTAACCCTAAACACATACAAGTGAAGATAAAGGATGGTCATCTGTGTTCTAAAGTCGGTGAAGAGGTAGCTAGTGAAAGTCATCTACACGCGGCTCGCCTAAGGCTTAAGGGCTCTAACTCAAGACCAGATTAGTGAAATTTATAAAAGAAAATCGAAATAAAACAACAACAATTCTTTACCTCTTCTTGTCTAAATTCCAAATTCATTACATATCAATCTCCTTTTATGGATGTAGTGTGTAGATCATCACACTACAATGTGGAGAATTTTTGCGTTGTAGCGTGAAATCTCCTAAGCTACAATGGAATCAACCTCATTTCTTCCTCTCAATACCAGCCTAATTGGATTATGAATTTTATGCACTATGGCTCTTTGGAAAGCTCTCTAAGTCTGGATTGTGCTCATGATGATGAATTCACTTAATGATCTTCAATTCTGCTCAAATTTGCACCGTTGATTGACTAAACACAAAATTGGATAAAGAGAGCGACCGAGGGCTTATTCAACCATAATAACTCAAAAACTGACCAAACAAGGAGGTAAAAAATGAGTATATAGGATACTCATCAAAGACCCCTTGGACTGTGCTCAGGATTATGATTGGATCACTCACTTATTTCGTGGCTCTTTTTATTCTTTTTTCTCATTATTCTGATTTTTGTTTCTTTTGCCTAATGTAAGAGACTTTTTTGCCTACCAATAACATTAAAAATGGACTTTCATCTTAATGTAACACATCAATCACATAAATGTAACATGCTTAAAACACTAATGTAACATGCTTAAAATACTAATGTAACATGCCTAAAATACTATGTAATAGGGTTCTAGTTAATGTAAATTTTCTTCTCATATGTACCTCAACATGAATAATTCCAAAGTTTTCAAACATCAATATGTGTATGCATATTACATCGATTACTTTACTTTTAAAAGGATATTTATATGATCAAAATGACATATTAAACAACAAAGTTCACTAAACACCACACAAAGCCGTTTGACTCTTTTAATAAGGATTGAACAATATTATAATATTCTAACCATATTCTAATAGTTTCAAACTCCTGTCCATCCTCCATGTAAATAAAGAAGTTAAATCTTGACACACAATGGGCAAGTAAGAAAAAACAACAAAAGCCAAGTCAAGTTAAATAAGAATCAGATAAAAATAAGGGAACCTATGGTTTTGGGTTTCATTTGACAAATTCCTATAAAGGCAACTAGGTAAGCATGGTCTACAGTGTTTGGTTCAATTATCAAAGATAGATTTCAAAATGATCGAGTTATTATTTCTCAAGCAACAACTAGTTAACCCGAGAAAAGGTTTTACTGTACTTCTACCTCAAACCATTATAACTCAGGTAGCATTAAGCACAAGAAACCAATAATATCACATTTAATCCACAAATATCTCTATCTTGTGTGAGAGCATGGTGTTTTATACATGATATAACCTACCATTCTCTTCTCATATTCATATTAGGCCATTTAACATGCCAAAGGTGATCAATCAAAAGCAAGCAGTTAAAACCATATAAAACAATTGACAAGCAAGAACCAAACATCAAGAATTTACAACCTAAAAACCAAATTCATAGTTCAATCTCAAACTACTCCCAAAACCCTAGATAGAAAGCCTAGAACAACATAATAGGAGTTACAATGAAAAAAGATGAGAAAAACATGTAGAAAATGAGAAGAATAAAACTAAAACTATAGAAAGTTGCAGCTCCTCCTTATACCTCTGGTCTCTAGCTAATCCCTTTCGCTAATCCTCTGCATTTATAATACTCCATGAAAAATAAAGTTTGAGAAGAGCTCGACAAGTCATCGGGTTTCACACATGCTACAACATGGAAAATTTGCATCGGCAGTCAAGATCCAAAAAATGGCGAGAAAATTGCGCCACGCCGTAGCGTAGATATCATCACGCTACAACGTGATGATCATCACGTTGTACATGATACACGTTGTAGAAAATTGTACACACTACAACGTGATGATCATCACGCTATAAAGTGGCGATCATCACGGTGCTTAGAACATGAGACCCAATGTTGCCAAGCAGATGATCCTCACGCTTACACGTGGAGGACTTTCGCGATGTAGCTTCTTGAAATCCCGATCTACAAACAAATCTCTCATTTCTTCTTCTCTCAAACCAACCTCAATCGATTCGAATTTTTACGTGAACTATGGCCTTGTGGAAAGCTCTCTTTCTTTGTCCTGATTGTGCTCATGTTTATTTGTAATCTACTTAATGATCTTCAATTCTACTCAATTCTGTATCATATAACCGTTGATTGACTTAAACACAAAATCAAATAAAAATAATGATAAGGGGCTTATTTGAATCATAACAACTCAAAAACTGACCAAAACAAGGAGGTAAAAAATGAGTATATAGGATACTCATCACACCCCCAAACTTAAATCCTTACTTGTCCCTACGCAAAGGATGGAAAACTAGTAAACAAACCAAACAGTCTCACAATCAAACTAAACAACTGATAAACCACAAAATGAACAAACCAAAAGCCACCCAACATCTAACAACAAGTTAAAAACCGGTGCTAGCAATGAGATTAAGGGAACACCGAGAACAAGTTCTTCAAACACAATGGCCAACAAGGAATCCCACCATTTTTACACTATCTAAAGGACAAGGCAACCTAAAGCATGGGGATCAGTGCAGGCGTTGTCCCCCAGGTTCTCAACACACTCTTCCTATAAAAACTCAATGAATAGTGTGCAAAAGGTCTCAAGGGTGTACAAAAGCTCCAAAACACTCTTCAACCAAAATCAGCTTACTCATTTGAAAAGAAATTAACCAAAATAGGTTGAGAACGCACCTTTTATTCCACAAAACACAAAAACAATAGGATGCAATGCTAAAGGGTTCTAGGAGGGTGTCTATGTAGCAGAGATCTATTGGTGACTCCTTACCAATTGGTTAAGGGCACTGAGCATTCAGTTCCTCTTGAACTTCACCTCGAATACTCAACTAGAAACCCTAGCACCTACTTGTGAGTAAACTCACTTTTTTTTTCTTTTTCATATTTTTGGCTCTTTTCTTTCTTTTTTTTTTCTTTCTTTCTCTCTTTTTGGTTAGGGCACTAATGAGTATCTTAAATACTCATTTTATCCCCATGTTTTTCTCATTTTATAAGTTTTATGAGATAAATAAGTGTCATATTGCTCTCTTTTCTCAATTTTGTGATTAGGCCAACCATTGGGCGGAATTGTGCAAAATTGGAATGAAAACAAAGCAAAAAAATGGAAAATCAACAAACATTGTTACAGCATGTAGAAGCAGCCACTATATTTTGACATTTTAAGCTATAAGATGAGCTCCAATGCCGTCAATATTTATATTGATGGATTCTAAATTTCAAGATCTTTCCAATGTCACTAAGATTTCTCAATTTGGAGTCCGGGCGAGAAAGTTATGGCATCCAAAAGAAGAGGAGAAAAAACATAGCAAGCTGTTGAAATTTCTCACACTGTAGCTTGAATTTTTCACGCTTTAGCATGAAGTTTTAACGCGGTAGCATGAAGTTTTCACGTTGTAGTGTGTTTTCACGCTGTAGCGTGTTTTCACGCTGTAGCATGAGTTTTTCATGTTATGGCATGGTTAGGATTCCCCTCTTCCAGTATCTCCCAATTTTCTCCACGTCGTAGCGTGAGATCCACCACGCAACAGCGTGGATGTCAGGGCCCATGATTTTTCCGAAGCCCATCTCTTCTCTCTCTATTTTTTTGGCCATTAAAAGAAAGAGATTAGGGCTTGGAGATGAGGGAGTTTGGAGGAGAGAGCTGCTCATGGAGGCAAAAAGGAGTAGATCCTTTGGGTGGAAACACCCAAAGGCAAATCTCTCTTAAAGAATCGATTTTTGGCCTTAAAGAAGAAGAATAATAAGATTTGAAGATAAGAAATGGGTTTCATCTATCCTCTTCTCCTATTTTCTTGATTTTCTTCATTTTCTTTGGTTGTTTTTCTATCCTCCATGAACTAATCCCATTTTCTAGGGTTTTAGATGTAGCTTAGTTAGGATTTATGTATTTTGGATTTGATTTACTCTCCATTTAACGTTTGGATTATAGTTCTATTAAATTTTCTAATCTATTTCTTTTATATATGTTGATGATTAATCACCACGATATGAGTCAGGTCTTCAATTTGGTGACTAAGAAGTGAGAGTTGACTAGGACCATGATTAGAACATCACAATTCACCATTGATAAGATATTCTCATGGGTTTTGTGTGGTAATTAAGGTTTCCCGGGTTCATTGTGCTCTAGACTTCTCTGGGGCTGAGTAGGAGATGCAAAAATACCTAAGCTTATAAGGGTAGATCAGGATTCCTGGAGAGAGATTCACTTATGCAATAGTGAGACTTACCATTAATAGTAATTTGAATATTAATTGGGGATAAATTGGACCTAATACATAATGATTAGTTAAATGAAATCTAAACCCTAGGCTTTTTCACTTTATTTCTTATCCTTGCATGTTAGCTTAGGATTTTAGTTTATTAATTTTCCTTTCCACCATCCAAATAAAGCTAGGATTACCTAATTTCGGTATTTAGTAACCCAATCTTCGTTGGACGATACACATACTTCCATGCTATTACTTGAGGCGACGCGATGTGTGCACTTGCGCACATAGGCGTATACATTTTATAGCACACATTTTTGCCTATCAAGCACATTGGCAATCCTCTTCATTAAGGTATCCCACCACCATAAAGATTAAGGTCTTTCAAGGCTAGCTTAGTTCAAGAAAAAAAGGTCGGGACCAAAGTATACACAAGAGAACGATGTGTGTGTGTGTGTGTGTGTGTGGAAGTTTCTATACGAAATAATAAGCTAAAACACAAGAAAAATCTTCAAGCCCAGTCTCCCACAACTCACAATTACACTTTAATCCAATCATGCAAACATAATGATGGTATCATGATGATTGGCCAATAAAAACCTCAAAATTAGGCACAACTCAAAAGCATTCTCCACACCTATCACCAACACTAATCAAACTCACTAGACACAACATAACACACAAAAGAAATAAAAAGGTTAACACACCAAACTAAGCAAGGTTTAAGACTCACAAACATGCAAGACACACAAAAATACAATACATAGATCCTAGAAGTGATTCTCATACAAGCATATCACAAACACCATCAACACCATCCGCTACCCCCCCTCCCAAACTTAGAATTGAAACTGCCCTAATGAAATAAAGCATGAAAGACAAAAGGAAATAGGGGGCTTCCCTAAGGATAATCTATCCTGATCATCATCTTCCCCTTGGGACTAATTTGGGGGAAATGGAACAACTGGATCCCAAGGTGGCATCGGAATGTCTCTGGAGGTGGGATGGAACTACCTTCCTGTGCGATGGATGCATGAGAGAGGAGAGCTTGCCCTGACGTTTAGTTCAACAACATTTTGGCTCAACACATTTTGTCTCTGATTCAATAGAGCTTGGCTTGTTAGTACTTGGTCAAACATGCTTTTTTTCCAAGCTGCTTGTTCTAGAAAGAGAGCATTGATATTATCCATGATATGTGTTGAGCCTTGAGCCATAGTGGGCTCATCCTCTTCCCCTCTTCTACACCATATTCAGAATATGATGCTTCATGCTGCGATACCCTTGGTATTTGTTGATCATTGTGCGACTCATATTTCCTTATAGAGTTATCCCTATGGTTGGCTCAATTTTTTCTTCCAAATGGGTGAATGTGGACTCTCACTTTCTTACATAATTCAAAAATGAGGGTCAGGGGCCCAAGATTGTGCTTCCCTGTTGTGTTCATCAAGATTGATGTTTCTATTGCTTCTCCACATCAAATGCAATGTCTTCCATAATGGCATAGAGGTATATAACACGCTCTTTGTTCACTTGGGATAATTGTTGTAGCAATGAAGTGGTTCCACATCTTCTCTAGATAAGATAGACTCTTTGATGGGAAGAAGATCACTTGGCCATTTGAATTGCGCTTCCACTGCACTCTATTATCTGTTAATCGCTTAAGGATCATATCATAGTTCAGATTATTGCAAAGAGACTTCAATTGATCATAATTATCCTCCGGCAACTTGTAATGCTCGTTGATCACTTTTCTATTAAAAGACACCCATTAACCTCTGACAAAGACTTTCTCGTCTTGCTCCTCGCATAAGTTTGCATAAAATTTACAAACTACAAGAGCTGCTATAGCCTCAAGATGTTTGTAGAGTTTAATCCACCCTTTGATTTGAATCTCTCTTTTAAGCACACCATTTGGCTTGGAAAAACTTCTTTTCTTTATGAATTTCAACTTTTGTAACTTGTCGTATCTCTTGGATGCTTCTTTGTTGATGATTTTGGATGAATCAAAGTTGCTCGAAGAGGAGGAACCATCATTCTTATGGGATCTCTGTTTGGGTGCCATGCCTTTATAAGAGAAACTCACCCAAGGAGAACAATTCTTGCTTCAAAACAGTCTTGAATATGTGCAGTGAACCAGGTCGTGGAGACTATTTTTGAAATTGCTTGGAAGAATGCTAACAAATATAAAGGCACTTTGAAGCTTTTTAGCTCATTGAGACATTTTTATCAAACAGGTGGTGTGTAGCTTCAAAAATAATTTTTTGTATAGAGCACCAAGATTATGAGAAGCCACCAAACTACAAACAAGAGATATATTGCTCTTCTAAGGTACCCAACAACAAGAGACCACCCTATCTTCTTTTGTTCTCCACGATTGATATTGGGATGAGTTGGAGATGGAGGAAAGAGACAGGTTCTCCTTCACTGACTAAGGTTGGGACGGGGGTTTGCAATGGATGAGAGAAATGGAGAAAGGGGTTGAGATTTATGGAGGAGAGATTGAGATGGAGAATGAAGTTAGGAGGTCAAGATGGAGGGGAGGAAATGGGAGTTATGGTTTTGGGTAAGGGGAGGGTGTACGGGTTGTGAAGGAGGAGGAAAAAGAAAAAAGTAAAAAAAAAAAAAAGGTATTTTGAAATCCTGAAAAAGGTGTGATGTAGCGTGATCTATAGCGTGATGTATATCACGCTATTGCGTGATGGAAATCATGCCTTCTGTTGGCCTCTGTATCCATCCTTCAGATTTGATGCCATGGCGTGACATTCCATGCTGTAGTGTGAAATTGCCTATGATCATACAGAGAGCATCCATAATTCCACGCCTCAACTTGTGATTTCCATGCTGCGGCATGGAATTGCTTGAACCCTAATAGTAAATAACCTCCAAATTTAATCTTCACGCTATAACACCACAACACTTGGAGTATTTTTCGATCGCCCTTCCAACATCCACATACATCTTGATTTCCAAAATTTTGGCCTTAGAATCAACTCAAGGATCATGAGAACCTACAATTCAAGAACAAAAACATACCAAACAAGATCACATTGAAAAGAAGAAAATAAAATAAAATAAGAAAAATATAAGAAATGATGAGAAATGAAGAATCAAGGAAACAAAAATGAGAAAGGTGAAGAAAACATCACCAAGCTCGTTGCTCCCAAGCGCTTTGCTTGGGATCGTTAGTCAGCTTTTCTTGCATCTCACGGGCATTACGCCCTCGGTCAGGAATCAATTCCAACACACAATATTTCAATGCATACTCTTCAATGTACTCCAATCATGGTGGTTCAAGAAGTATGAATGCCTTGTTTGTGTTGAGATCACTTCCATAATATGGTTTCAACCTTTGCCCATTGACCTTGAATGCTCATTTCTTTGGGTGCTTGATTTCAACGGCTCCATAAGGAAAGACTTGAGATATCGTAAATGGCCCTGACCATCGAGATTTGAGCTTCCTGGGGAATAACCTTAGCCTTGAATTGAATAGAAGAACTCGTTGTCCTGGCCCAAATTCCTTTCAAACAATATGTTTGTCATGCCATGTCTTGGCCTTTGCCTTGTAGAGTTTGGCATCCTCATAGGCTTCATTCCAGAATTCTTCAAGTTCATTCAATTGTAACTTCGCTTTTCCCCCACCGCTTTCAAATCCATGTTAAGTTGTCTCGTAGCCCAATAAGCTATGTGTTCAAGCTCAACTAGAAGGTGCCATGCCTTACCAAAGACAAGTCTATAGGGAGACATCCCTATCAGCATTTCAAAAGTCGTTCGATATGCCCAAAGTTCATCATCAATTTTCATTGCCCAGTCTTTTTGAGAAGAACTCACTGTTTTCTCAAGAATCTTCTTTACATATCTATTGCAGATTTTAGCTTGCCCATTTGTTTGAGGGTGAAATGCCAAAGCGATTACGTGCTTGACTCCATATTTCAACAAAAGTGCCTCAATTTGTTTGTTGCAAAAGTGGGTTCCCTCATCACTTATTATGTCTCGAGGGGTCCCGAATCTTGTGAAGATGTTCTTCTTTAGAAACTTTACTACTAATCTTTCTCGTGATCATTTGTGGGGTTGCAGACTTCGACCATTTGGAAACATAACCATCGCTAACAATATGTATTGATTGTCAGAAGATGAGGAATGGCCCCAGCTGAAATCAATCTTCACCTATAGCGTCAAAAAGAGTTCAACCTCTAAGATAAAGTTCAAGGGCATCTCATTTCTCCTTATATGTTACTCGTCTTTTGGCACCTATCACATGCCATTACGAATTTATGTGCATCCTTAAACAAGTTGGGCTAGTAGAAACCACACTATAACACTTTTACGGCTGCTTTACTTCCTCCAAAGTGACCTCCACACTCTAAAGAATGACAATGATGAAGAATGGCTTGCATCTCATCTTCAAGAACACGTCTTCTAATCAATTGATCGGCACAATGCTTACACAACATCGGATCTTCCCAATAAAAATGTTTCATGACTAAGAAGAACCTTTTCTTTTGCTTGGAAGATCAATCTAAAGGTAAGACTCCGGCGGCAAGATAATTAACAATGTTCGCAAACCTAGGGGTTGATTCAACATGAGAGATAGATAAGAGTTGTTCATCAGGAAAATTCTCATTAATTTGAACTTTTTGAAGCACATCACATTCCGACAACTCTAATCTAAAGAGAGGATCATCCACTAGGTTCTCCATACCTTTCTTGTCTCTAACTTTCAAATCGAACTCTTGAAGAAGTAGAACCCAATGGATAAGTCTTGATTTCACATCCTTCTTTTCCATAAGATATTTAATCGCCGAGTGATCAATGTAAATAACCACCTTGTTCCCAAAAAAATAGGGACAAAATTTGTCAACGACAAACATGATGGTGAGCAACTCTATTTTAGTTGTTGCATAATTCAGTTGGGCACCATTGAGTGTTCTACTTGCATAGTAGATAACATGGAATACCTTGTTTCTTCTTTGTCCCAAAATCGCCCCTATGGCATAATCGCTTGCATCACACATCAATTGAATGGCAATTCCCAATCTGGTGCTACCACAATAGGTGCTGAAATGAGCTTTTCTTATAGAGTGGAGAACGCTTGCATGCAATCTTCATCGAAATTGAAAGGAGCCCCTTGAATAAGAAGATTTAAAAGAGGTTTAGAAATCTTGGAAAAATCTTTAATGAACCTCCTATAGAATCCGACATGCCCTAAAAAGCTTATGATTCCTTTTACTAAAGTTGGAGGGGGGAGTTTCTCACTAGTCTCGAACTTAGCTTTGTCAACTTCAATGTCCTTCTCTAAGATCTTATGGCCCAGTACAATGCCTTCCTTCACCATAAAGTAATATTTCTCCCAATTGAGCACCAAATTTTTCTCTTCACATCTAACCAATACATATTCCAAGTTTATGAGACAATCATCAAATGAAGTACCCACCACAGAGAAGTCATCCATGAACACTTCAATTGTCCCTTCTACCATGTTTGAAAATATGGCCATCATGTACTTTTAAAACGTACCCGGAGCATTACATAACCCAAATGGCATCCTTTGAAACGCAAAAGTACGATAACACTTCAATTGTCCCTTCTACCATGTTTGAAAATATGGCCATCATGCACCTTTAAAACGTACCCGGAGCATTACATAACCCAAATGGCATCCTTCGAAACGCAAAAGTACGATAAGGGCAATTGAAGGTGGTATTTTCTTGATCTTTAAAAGCGATGGCAATCTGATTGTAACCTGAATATCCATCAAGGAAACAATAGAATTCATGAAATGCTAATTAGTTCAACATTTGATCAATGAATGGCAAGTGGAAGTGATCCTTCCTTGTAGCTTTGTTCAACTTTCTATAATCAATGCATATACGCCATCCACTCACTGTTCTTGTGGGAACCATGTCCTTATTCTCATTTTTTACTATCGTCATCTCTCCTTTCTTAGGAACCACCTGAACTGGACTAATCCATTTGCTATCAAAGATAGGATAAATGACTCCAGCATAAAGCCACTACAATACTTATTTTTTCACTACCTCTTTCATTATTAGGTTCAACTTCTTTATGCTTCAATAGTGGGTTTGCTATCATCCTCTAACATGATGCGATGCATACACATCAAGGTCAAATGTGCCTGATGTCCGCTAAAGACCGTCTCCAATTGCTCCTCAGGCTCACGTAGTACCTCAACAATCTTGCTTCTGTTTGAGAAATAAATGGTAGATAACAGACATAGGGAAGAGGCACCAAGATATATATCTTTAGGGTGGGTTGGGAGTGGCTTCTTCTCTAGAATTAGAGGTTGCTCAATAGAGGGAATGAGACGGATCGGGCTAGCTCCCAAATCTTTAAAGTATTTCCTTCTAGTTGGTCCGAAGGAATCCATCCACAACAAATAATTCCTTACTTCCTCATCTTCCATTGCATCCAAGTTTTCATGTACCATGCTAGTCTCCAAGGGATCGGTTAAGCAAACTTGGCTAGACACTATAGCCTCCATGACATCAACACTAAAGCAACTATCATTTTCATGTGGATGTTTGATGGCATTGAAGACATTGAAGGTTACTTCTTCTTCTTGCACTCTTAGTCTCAATTCACCTTTTTGCACATCAATTAAAGCTCTACCCTTGGCTAAGAACGGTCTTCCAAGGATAATGGGGAATTCTTTATCTTCTTCCATGTCTAGAATGATAAAGTCGACCGGGAAGATAAATTTATCCACTTTTACCAAGACATCTTCTATCATACCACACGGATGAGTGAGAGATCTATCTTCTAATTGCAAAGTTACTACGTTGGACTTGCCCCCCAAAATTTAGCTTTTTGAAAATAGAGAGCGGCATGAGATTTATACTTGCACCCAAGTCGCAAAGAGCTCTCTCAAAGATAAAGTTCCCTATAGCACAAGGAATGGTGAAGCTACCTGAATCTTTAAGCTTATGGGGCAACTTTGTTTACAATATAGCGCTACACCCTTCCTGTGACACCCCAAAATATGGGGGTCCATTGATTACCCATCAACCTGCGAAATGTCTGTGGATATTATGTAACTTGATACCACACCATTGTGTTCCATTTACCAAGATCCATAATTTAACAAAATCGGACAAAGTCTCCTTTTTACGGGAAGCTCTATCCAAAACTCAACCTGTACAATATACAATAACATGACCCATCCGAGGCCCAATATAACACAATGACCGTACCGGGTCCATTTATGAGTAAAAATTGACCACACCGGGTCCATTTATCCACATTCATATAAAAACATGCACGACTATATTAAAAACAATCTATATCAGTTCAATTACAACTCTTTTACATAAAAGTACATGTCAAAACTAGTTTGCTCCAAAAGTTTTACAAAAAGAGTTGTAAAAGCCACAAGTCGACTTTCTTCACCCTTAAGGCCCTAAATGAGAGCTGTCCACTGGCGTACATCCCACACCTAAAATGTTTTCTTGTATAAGGAGAGCCATGCCCAGTAGAGTAATTCCTATAAAGGCTACTCCCTACCTAAGTTTACAAGCAATGTTCACATTCGAGAATTCATATTCACATCAATATTCTAAGTAAGAATATGCAAATTCTAGGTTGGAATTCTACATGTCATGCTATGAAATGGGATGAAACTCACTCGTGCACCATACCCCGAGTCTTTGCCAACTACTACCACACAATGCAATGTCAATGTGTAATAAACTCCGTCATAATGAATTACATCCAATGATCCCTTTGAAATAAAAGTCATGTGTTTATAAATCAAAACTTGTTGGATGTTATACCACGAATGATCACTTCATAAACAAAACCATGTGTCTTTCTAGGTAGCGGAATTTAGAATCACACCGCCGGCTCCGCAAGTCTATCTACACTTTTTGGACTTTCACCGTCGGAGTGTAGGAACCAGTAACCGGGTCTCTCACCCGAGGGAGTGTCTAGCCCTTCTTTCTATACCCAACACAAGTTTTCCATGTCATGCGATCATGTGATTATGTTGAACTTGGTCAAACGGTACCGAGTCACTTATCAATTACCAAATGTGGTGCTTAATTTCAACCATGCACTTACACCCATGAAATGCAATGTCCCCGTGCATATGCAATGTAATGTACCATTGCATGTCAATGTCATGTCTCATATGTAGTGAATGTCACATGGACAACTTAAATCACACATTTCATCAAGTATCATGGAAAATCATATTATATGAATAGGATCTCCAAATAAAAACTCCTCCCAATGTCAATATATTAATACACATATATTGACATTTTATCTAGCAACCACAACCAAGCATGTTATTACATAATTAAGCAATAACACCCTTAATCCTCAAGGCCAAATGTAGCACATGATATGCCCACAAAACAACCTATATAAAAGTCCAAAAATAAGCCATATAACGGCCCCGAAACAAGCCATAAAAATAGTCCACAACTTCAACCTAAACAGTCCCTAAAAACAGTCCATAATTTTAACCCCAAACAGTCCCTAAACAACCCATTAAACAGGCCACAAACAACCTTCCTAAATAGGCCATAAATAGTCTCAAATCATGCCTCAAAACAGGCCACAAACTAGGCAAAAAAATTGGCCATAAAATCATCCAAAAATAGTCCCATATCAGCCCCTAAACAACTCCTAAACAGTCCCTAAAACAACCACATAACAACCCCTAAAATTAACCCCTAAAAGGTAGAAATAAAACTAAACATACCCTTAAATCACCCTAAATGGTAGAAATAAAGCCAAACAACACCTTAAATCAACCCTAAAGGTAGAAATAAACCAAACAGCCCCTTAAATCAGCCCCAAAGGTAGAAACCAAATAGCCCCTTAAATCTGCCCAAAGGGTAGAAATAAAGCCAGACAACCCCTTAAATCAGCCCTAAAAGTATGAATAAACTAAACAGCCCCTTAAATCCGCCCAAATGGTAGAAATAAAGCCAAATAACCCCAAATGTAGAAATAAACCAAACAACCCTTAAATCAGCCCAAATGGTAGAAATAAACCAAAGTATGAAGAACCCCTCCTCTTGGTGTGACACCCCAACCTAGCACCTCTGTGTTAGGAAAGGATGTCACGAAACTATAGACTTTAAACTTGATTAACTGAGCAGTTTTAACATATTCCTTAAAATATAATCATATAATTTAACATATATTACAAAATCATACTATCATACCCTACTATTTGAGGTGATCAAAATATCACTTACACGTTATTTACAAATCCTTTTCGTTGTACCCAAAAGTTTATATACAACATATTGCTCAAAGTAACACGTTAAATAGAAACACTGCAGGTGAGCACCTATCGCTGAGATGGCCCTTGATGTTGATGTGGAATGTCCTGTTCTCTAGCCGCCTCCTCAGTACCTACACGGATAAACACCTGTGCTAAGCAAAAAGCTAAGTGAGGATCCTTACGCATGGATGGTCACTAACCATGATCATCACATTATAATATGTCTAAAGTAACTTTCTATGCATATATATATATATATATATATATATATATATATATATATATAGTATATATATATATATATATATATATATATATATATATATATATATATATATATATATATAATCATATAAATTGTAAGTTATACATCTATGAACTTACCATACTAAATAATTACCCATTATGCACTTCATGTGCTATGCTAATTTCCTATGCTTTATCTATCGAATTCCATATCATTTTAGTCATAGTATTAATGACTAGTCATGTATTTTATATTTTCATTATATTTTACAAATTACTTCCTATGTTTATGATTCATGTTTCATTGATCAATATCACTTTATCTATTTTTACATGTTTTATGTCTGCATATTCCAAAGAAGTGGATACGGGGAAAGAACTGTACCCAAGGGTACTATCACTGTACGAGACAGTGATCTCTATCTGTGCTTTACTGTATGACCCAAACAAGGTCGTTGTAATGACCCAAACGGAGTCCATGTCATCAACCCAAACAGAGCCAACTATATCAGTATGTTGCAGTAATTGTATCCCTAATAGGCATGCCCATCTATCCATCTACCTGGTAATAAGCAGGTTGTAACACCTTGAATTAGTCCCTAGTAGTTTTATGGCAATTTTGTAGTATAAGAAAAGTAAAATTTGTATTTTTGGAAACTGAAGTACTAAGGGTAAATTGGTAATTTGTAAAATGAGGACTTAAAGGTCATAAAACAAGAAGAGTATATGGAAAGAAGGAGAAATTTATGATAAGCTCACTCTGCAAATAGATGAGAGTTGGAGGACTTCAACAGAAAAATAGAAGTAAGCTGTAATTAGACAAGACCAAACACGGTCTTAGAATTTTTTCATTTTCGCTCAAGGCCATGCCTCCTATGGAGAAGGGTAAGAGAGAAGAGAAGAAGATAAGAAGAAGAAAGGAAGAAAATGAAGCTAGTTAAAGTGTTCAAGATCAAGGTATGGAAACTATATGTGTATGGATTACTAGTATGGAACCTATATGTATGGAAATCCCTCTTTGTTTAAGTTGTGTAGGAAAAAATCCTATTGTTTAAATGTTGCTGTTGGTATAAGATGAGTTTATGGTTTATTTTGAGTTTTGCTGAGTTAGTTTTGGTTTGAAGGAAATTTTTTTCGGTGAAAATGGCCAAATGCAACCATTCTAATTCAGCAGCACCTGCGCCTAGGCTTAGGAGTGCATGCTAAGGCGTATTTGATATTGAGTTTTCAATTTTCTGATCAGCCCTGACTGCAAGTTCAGCTGGCATTCATGACAAGTATAGTTCTGATTTGTCATTCTTGATTAATTACAGATTAGTTCTTTCACATTTGGAACAAATACTGGAATATTTGGGCGTAAAATTATAGTTAATTGAGGTCTAACAAGTGAATGAAGGTTTAGTACCAAATGCAAAAGTTATATAGAAAAATGCTTTGTACCTTCTGCGTTGAAGTGATGACTTCTCAGCCGATCTTGTCGTTGGACAAACATTGTTTCTTGCCCCTCATTTGCTAATGCCTTAAGAACAATATAACAAGCTCAATAATAGATATAATTGTATTCTGTAGCCAGAAATTGGATGATGAATGAATAGGCCGTCTGATTCGATCTTGCTTGACACTCCTGCATTGTCTTTGCGACACCTATTACGTGGGTAAGGCACGTTTTGTTCAGTCGTGAATGACACTCACCTTGCTAGTCTTCACGTCGCCCACATTACGTCAGAGCGCGTCTGTTTTAGTGTGGCTGACACTCTGCACATTGTGCTGACACACTCGGTATGTGGGCGAGGCCGTCTTTAATTGATCATTATACCATACCTTGAGTACCTATTATCTTTACGTCTCTCATTTATTTCTCTTTGGTCTATCTGACAAACATTTATATGATAGAATCTGAATAATGAACAGAAGAAAAGCATAAAAATCAAATTATAATTCATATGTGCCTCTGGGTACCTTCTAAACAGATCTTCTTGACTCTCTTGGGAGATATAAATTAATTATAAAGTGTCAACCTGTAACTCTGTTATGAGAATTCATAATAAACTTTGACATATCATTTATGTGTTATATGTATCCTGTAAATGTGAACGTAGTGAGTCGTATCACATTATCTGTTTCCCACTAAGTTATAAGCTTAGCGGTGTTTCATCGTGTAGGTCTTGCGAAGGACATCGGACATTTTCGCATCCACGAGGCGACCTGGCAATGAGAGTCCACGATGTAGGTTTTGATTACATTTTTGTAATGTAAAATGTAAAGAGTTTTGTAATAGTGGAGTTTGTACCTGTGATATATGAAGACTGAGGCATGTGTATAATATACGGGACATTTTAAACACCACTACGGTGGTAGTTTTTTACAAGTTATATTATGATATATAGATTTGTTTTGTAATAGGCCCACCCAGTGTCCAGTCAGGTAAAGGAGTCACAGTCGTCGCGCCCCCTCTTTCGCCCAGTGAGGTAGAGGAGCGTGGCGTTCATTGGTATAAGAGCTTAGGTTTAAGCGTTTTTGGAAAACTTATTAGGTTAAAAATGCACCTACATAATATTATATGCTTCAGACCTTTGGATGTCTTAACTCTGTATGCAAGATTAATTAATCCCGGAGTGGAGAAGCATTAAAAGTGTCAATCATGGATCTTGAGTTCATCGTCTCACAATGCAGTCTAACTCATTAGAAGTGAACATGCTTCAACTGAAGCGTTGTTAAAATTTCTCGAGGACATGGCAAAGGTCAACAGATCAACTCACAGCCCCTCTCGAAGCTCACGATTGATTTTGTAGAAGCATGGGTAGAAGAATTCCATGGTACAAGTTTAGAAGAGTTTGATAAAGCCGAGTTTTGGCTTGAGAAATTACAAAGAGCTCTGGACGAAGTCAAATGTCCACCTGAACAAATGGATAAATGTGCAGTCTCACTGCTACAAGGTGCACCTTATGATTGGTTGAAGTTAGTTCTAAGAAATCCATTGCTTCTAGACCCAACTTCATGGGACTTCTTTGTCCAAGAGTTTAAGAAAAAGTATGTCACGGATGACTATAAAGAGACCAAGTGGAAGCAATTTCTGAATATGAAACAAGGAATCGGCGGTGGCGAATTGCTGAAAAAGGAGTTTGGCAGCCTTAGTAAGTATACACAGAATTAGTCCTTGTAAGAACTTTCCGATGTAAAGCGATTTGAGGATGTTCAATGCAGATCCCGTAAGAGGTACCCTCACGGCTGTATTGACGTTGTTCGCAACGGTAAATTTTTATCAGTAGTGTAGGTAGCGTGAAATGGGGGGTAGAAATGAAGAGTCAGGAAAGAAAGTCAGAAAGAAAGTTCTCAAGAGGTAGCTCCTCCTCCGGTAAAAGAGCTAGAGATTCTCAAGTTGAATCGGTACAGGGTTCAGCTACAAGAGGTAGGAAACAAGGTCTTACTATGAAACAGGGTTTTGGTAGAGGTATTTCAACCGGATAAGAGGAAAGACCTGAATGTCTGCATTGCCATAAACGTCATCTTGGTATTTACAGGGGTAACTAAAAGTTGTTTCCGATGTGGAAGCACAAACCACCTTATAGTGAATTGTCTGCGAGGATTTGGGAGTTCCATAAATCTCGAGGAAATTAACCCGAGGGATCAGTATCTCATCGACTCGTGATAGAGGTAGAGGGCAAGGTAGTTCAGGGTAGCAAGGAAGAAGTATTACTTCAAAAACAGTAAATCGCCCTACTATTCTGGAGTCCGGCCAGAGCTTGTCTTCTATGAGGCTCGCGAATCGAGTGCACCGGGGTTGTGTGGGTAATTTCTCTCTTTATGACAATGAAATGCATGCTTTGGTAGATCCATGTTCTACACATTCTTATATATGCATTGAACAATTGAGTGATAAATTGCCATCAGTATAACCTTGAGCATATGACATGCTTGTTACTAGTCCTCTAAGGCATAGTGTTGGAGTCAACCGATTGTATAAGGACTGTCCCCTAATGGTCCATGATAGGGAATTTTCGGTTGATCTGATTACTTTGCCTTTTCATGAGTTTGATTTGATTTTGGGCATGGATTGGTTATCCAAACATCGGGCTATAGTTGATTGTGATAAGAAAGTATCTGTAAATGTCTGACACGTAATGGCATGCAAAGTGTCAGGCACGGACTAATTTCAAATGTAATCTCCACTATGCAAGCCCGACGTTTTCTTAGAAATTGTTGTGAAGCCTTTTTGGCTTTGGTACTTGACTCCAAGAGAAGACAGGTAAATCTATAAAATATTCCGATGATAAAAGAATTCCTAACGTGTTTCCTAAGGACCAGGTTTGCCACCCGAAAAAGAAATAGATTTGTCTATTGAAATTGTACAAGGGATGACTCCTATTTCTAAGGCACCCTATTGTATGGCCCCAACTGAATTAAAAGAGTTGAAGACTCAACTTCAGGAACTATATTGGCAAATAAATAAGGTAACAATAAACAATAAATATCTGATATCCGTTGTCGAGAATAGAAGATCTTTTTTATCAGTTGAAAGAGCAAGTGTCTTTTATAAGATAGACTTGCGATCGGGGTATTATCAACTTCAAGTGAAAGATGTTGATGTCCCGAAACAACCTTCAGAACTAGATATGGTCATTATGAGTTTTTAGTAATGCCATTTGGGTTGACTAATGCACCAGCCGCATTCATGGACTTGATGAATAGGATTTTCCACCCTTATTTGGACCAATTTGTAGTGGTATTCATTGATGACATCTTATTATAAGGATGCCTGAAACATGAACAACATTTAGCGAGGATAGTGTTGCGGATCTGAGAGAGAAAAATTTGTTTGCTAAGTTAAGTAAATGTTATTTTGGCTTGGAAGTGTCATTCCTAGGCCTGTTGTATCATGGTGTGTGTGAGGTCCCACCCGGGACAGCCTACCCGCGAGTGGAGCCATCGTCACCCTCCGGGTCCTTAGATAGTTCCTCTCACTCACTAGGATATCCCCTGCTCTGAGTTCCTTCGCCTGCAGAGTTGAACCCAGTCACAGAGCTTAAAGGTCTTGGGAAGCATCCTTACTTCCTGTGAGCTAGTCTTCGATTGGTAGCAAATTCCTGATGACGGTCAAAATGCGGCGAAAAGCGGCCAGTCAGTAGTGAAACCTCTGGGCGGAAAGAACGTAAACTCCCACTGTGAGTAAGCCAGTGAAACCTATGACGCGCCTTTATTGTGGCGACCCCACCCTCGGGTGCGGGCCCCACCTATTCTGACTTTTGGTGGACCCCCGGCCTCGGCCGACCACCTTATCCCTCGGGGACCTCCTTTCATGGCTCGCTGAACACACAGGACACGGGGCTTAAGCACCCCCAGTTCTTCACGTAGTGGGTACCAGGCCCAGGCTAGTATGCTCGGTTGGTACCTGCTAGTGCTGCCCTAGGTCCCGAAATTCGAAGCGGCTGTGAGGTGAAGACGTGTCGGCGGCGTAGAATCACGAAGTGTGAGTGAACACTGCACCGAGTGATCATCTGCTAAAGCGCCTTTCTTCTTGACGACCCACCACCGGTGCGGGCCCCCACCTGTCACGACTTTTGGTGGACCCAGGCCTCGGTAGACCACCTTATCCTCGGGGACCTCCCATTACCATGGCTGCGCCTCGAGACACGGGACCTAGGGCTTAAGTACCCCGAGTTCTTACATAGTGGGTACAGGCCAGGCTAGTAGCTCGGGTTGGTACCCTGCATGGTACTCGTCGAGGTTGTAGCTCTGAGGAAATCGGGTCAAAATGGTCGGCGGCAATCCTATAAGTGAACACACAGTGGATAAATCTGTCAGGATTGACTTCTACGAGAGATTGAGCGATTGGGGTGGAAACCGCCTCGAAATGTAAAAAAGGTGAGAAGTTTCTTGGGTTTAGCTAGGTATTACCAACGGTTTGTAAAAGGATTTTCTGTCATAGCCTCCTCATTTACTAAGTTACTCCAGAAAGGGGTAAATTTTGAATGGGATGACAAGTGTCAGTCAAGTTTTGAACAGTTAAAGAAAATACTAGTTGAAGCACCAGTGTTAAATCAGCCTACTTCGGGTAGAGAATATGCTTTGTATAATGATGCCTCAAAGATAGGCTTGGGATGTGTATTGATGCAAGATGGAAAAGTGGTGGCATATGCCTCTAGACAAATGAAACCGCATGAGCAAAATTATCCCACACATGATCTAGAGTTGGCAACGGTTCGCTTTAAAAATATGGCGACATTACTTATATGGTGAAAAATGTAGAATCTTTACAGATCATAAAAGTCTTAAGTATTTGTTAACTCAGAAAGAACTGAACTTGAGGCAACATTGGTGGTTAAAATTGTTCAAGGACTATGATTGCATAATTGATTACCACCTTGGAAAAGCTAATGTGGTGGCTAGATGCTTTAAGTAGAAAAATAATTTATGGGTTGTCCTTGACACACTATGCATGGAAATTTGCATATGATGGAACTTTGTTAGCTCAATTAAGAGTTATGCCTAATTTGAAACATATGATGATTGATGCTTTCGATTAAGATGATATCAAGATTACAGAAAGTCATACAATTAGATTTAAAGAATAAGAACAAGACTAACTATTGTATAAATGATGATGGCGGTTTGTATTACGAAACAGATTATGTCTTGAATGTCTAGGATTTGAAAAAGAAATTGATGTATGAAAGCCACAATACTGTATTCACCATGCATCCGGGAGGTAACAAGATGTACCAGGATTTGAAACACTACTATTGGTGGCGAGGGATGAAAAAGGATATAGTACAGTATGTATCCGAATGTCTGACTTGTTAGCAAGTAAAAGATGAACATCAAGTACCATCCGATTTGTTATATCCCATTCCAATTTCACAATGGAAGTGGGACAACATAACTACGGATTTTGTATCCGCTTTTCCCCTCACCCAAAGAAAACATGATTCAGTTTGGGTAATCATAGACAGACTCACAAAGTCTGCTCACTTCTTACCAGTCGACTTATTATTATGGATCGGTTAAAGTTGTATGTGAAACGAGGCTAGTTCGTTTGCATGGGATTCCACTTCGATAGTATCCCAACAACGATTGTTTACGTCGAGGTTTTGGAAAAAATTCTGATCAGCCATGGGTACTGGCTGAATTTTAGTCTGGATTTTCATCCTGAATAGATGAATTTATCTGAAGAGTGATTCAGTGTTGGAATAGTAATAGCGGGATTGTGTGCTAGATTTTCCTGGAAGTTGGGATAGGTATATTTCCCTTATGGAATTTGCTTATAACAACAGTTATCAGTCAAGGATTTGTATGGCGCTCTATGAAGTCTTATATGGAAGAAAATGTAGAACTCTTGTATATTGGACATAATTGAACGAGCATAAAGTAATTGGTCCTGACTTAGTGAAAGAGACAGAAGAAAAAGTTTGGATCATTCAGCAAAGGTTAAATCTGAAGTGATGAAACAAAGAAAAGCATGCGGTCTGAAAGAAAGGACGCAGAGTCTGAGTCGAAAATTGGGTTTTCTTGAAAGTATTGTCATGGAGGAAGATACTCCGATTTGGAAAGAAAGGAAAACTAAGTCCAAGGCTTATCGGACCGTATGAGATTTTAGAAAGAATTGGATCAGTAGCGTATTGTTTGGCCCTCTCGCCGGAGTTAGCCAAATTACATAATGTGTTCCATGTGTCAATGCTTTGAAAATACCGTTCTAATGAATCACACATATTACCAGTACAAGATATACAAGTGCAATCAAACTTCACTTTTGATGAAGAGCCAAAAGCTATTCTAGATCGTGAAGTAAAACAACTACGAAACAAACAAGTCTTTCTGATAAAGGTGCTTTGGCTACACCACGGTATGGAGGAAGCAACTTGAGAACCAGAATCAACAATGAGGGCACAGTATCCACAATTCTTCGACTCAGATATGAATTCCCGAGGCAGAGTTAACTAGAATAGAGAGAGGGAAATTGCTCACCTGCAGATAGACCATACTAGTTTTATGGCAATTTTGTAGTACAAGAAAAGTAAAATTTGTATTTTTCGGAAACTGAAGTACTAAGGGTAAATTGGTAATTTGTAAAATGAGGACTTAAAGGTCATAAAACAAGAAGAGTATATGTTAAAGTAGGAATTGTGATAAGCTCATTTGCAAATAGATGAGAGTTGGAGGACTAAATAGCAAAAAACCAAAAAGTTAAGCCAAAGGGTAAGATACAGACAAACATGGTCTTAGAATTTTTCATTTTTAGCTTTGAAGGCTAGGGCTTTCTGGTGGGGAGAAAGAGAAAGAGAGAAGAGAATAAGAGAAGAAGAAGAAAGGACGAAAAGGAAGCTAGTTAAAGTGTTCAAGATCAAGGTATGGAAACTATATGTGTATGGATTACTAGTATGGAACCTATATGTATGGAAATCCCTCTTTGTCTAAGTTGTGTAGGAAAAATCCTATTATAAATGTTGTTGGTTAGTATAAGATGAGTTTTATGGTTTATTTTGAGTTTTTTTTTAAGTTGGTTTTGGTTTGGAAGGAATTTTCGTGAAAATGGCCAAATATGCCATTTTAAGTGTTAACCCGGCACCTACGCCTAGGTGTAGAGTGCACACCTAAGTATGAATAAAACCCAGGCGGAGGTCCACCCCAGGCCTAAAGACCCGGGTAGGAGTTTTCGAATTTTCGATCCGCCTGGGCGTAGGGACCCACTCTAGCGAACCTGCGCTGGCGGCCGGGCCTCAGTAGCCAGCGGCTACGCCCTGGGCCGCTGATATAGTTAGTTTTATTCCTTTCTTTGGTTAATTATAGAATCTATTATATATTTAATTTGGACTTCCAATGGAAGATAATTAGGCATAAAATTGGATTAATTGAGGATCCTAACAAGTGAATGAAAGGGTCCGTACAAGTATAAAAGTTATATGAAAAATGCTCTGTACCTCACCACCGAGGTAAAGCGAAGCTTCACCTCAGCGATCATGTCATTGGGCAAACATTGTTTCTTACCCCTCATTTTCTAATGCCTTAAGAACAATATAACAAGCTTAGTATTAGATATAATTGTATGCCTATCGGAGATCGGATAGTGAATGAATAGGCACGTTTGTTCAACGCGATGGTACTCTTGCATTGTGCTACGACACCTCTATTACATGGGCAGGCACGTCTCTATTTAGTGCGACGGCACTCCTGCATTGTGCTACGTCACCTCTGTTATGTGGGCAAGCACGTCTTTGTTTAGTATTGTATCATTGTAGTTACCCTATTGTCTTTGCGTCCCTCTCATTCATTATTCTTGGTCTATCTGAGGCAAACATATATGATAAGAATCTGAATAATGACGAGAAGAAGCATAAGAAATCAGTTATGTTATGTACTTTCAGTGTCTTCTATCACGTCCTCTGTTCACATTCTCTGAGAATATGAAATTACAGTTATAAATTATATTCTGTGCTCTATTATAGAATTCTGTTATACGTAAACTCTAACATATGCATTATGTTATATGTATCCTGTAAATGTGGACCACTTCAAGTGGTCATATCTGTTATCTGTTTCCCACTAAGCTATAATCTTAGCACGGGTGTTTCATCAGGTGTGGAATGCTTAAAGAGAGGACATCAGGCGCGTGCGCATCCACTAAAGACCAACACGGCCAATGAAGTCCCTTGATGTCAGGTTTTATTAGGTTTGAGTAATATAAGTGAGTTACGTAATATTGGTTTGGTAACTGGCTTAAAAATGTAAATAAACCAGGCATGTATGTGTGGGCGAATTTTCAGCCTTGCTGTAATTAGTGGGTTTTGGAATTTATCTTATGATGCTCTAGTTTGTTTGTTGAAATGGGCCCATAAGTGTCAAGTCGAATGAGAATTCTCGATCCGTGTTAGCCCCTCTCGCCGCTGGTGGGGGTAGGGGTGTGACGCCTGAACATCTCGGTTTTATTAGTTTCCCCATTTGCCAACCACATACATGAATAACAATAATTATCCTCAGCATTCTTATCATGAGATATGCTATATCATTATTCTCATCTTCATAACGAGTACTTTCACATATCTCTTATCATCATATGAATGTATTCTATGCTTCTTTATATAGCAACTATACATGTAATATATTTTCTTCATATGGCTAGAATTCATGTCCTTTATTATTCCATTCTATTTATTCCATATTATTTAGCATTAAATCTTATAACTTTTAGTCAATTTCTTTATCTCCAGCTAAGTTATACTGACTTATTTTCATACAAAACCATCTCCACCTAATACTTTACGGGAGTATATAAAGAGACATTTGGATGTCTCAATCCTATAAGGAAAGGGCATGAAAATCATTTCCCAAAACAGGGTCTGACTTCATTTTTTTTTCTAGGTACAATGAATTCGAAATCTCAACATGCTTCTTTCATGCAAATTTTTCCTCTATGAATCTATTTTACTCAGAAATTGGAATCACTCTAGTTGAATAATCCAAACTCAAGTTATGGCATTTTAATGCCAAACTGGTCTGTTGCCCGGTTAAACTAATGGCCCGACTATGAGACCCGTTTCAGGGTCTTAACTCCATGTTAAACTTGTTCCCTCTACTCATTTGAAGCTACGGTGATAAGGGTTCTTCTCAAATTGGAATCATCCAATTTGGATTACCAAAACTCAAGATATGCCCTAAACAACCGGGACTACTTTATTTTCAAAACATAACCAGTAACTAGTATTTAGACCCAAATTCAAGGGTCCTAAATTCATATTAATACTTTATGCTCTTCTTGTAAAATGTGGTCACAAGTCTTAGGTTTCCTCTCTAACTGAAATTTCCTAAGGTGGGGTACTCTAGCCAGTTGCGCTATTGGAAAATAATTCCTGGGTTTAGGGAAAATTTTTGACAACATCTCTAAACTGACATTTCACTCTATTCACAACTCCTCAATTAGCGGGACCACAAACTAAATAACAATTACCAATAACACAAACCACATTGAATTGGTCTTCAAGGGAGTCTCATACCCTATTTTCTGTGGTCACCCCAAGCTCAACTCTCCTTTTCACATTTCAATTCCCTTTATTTCTCATACCCCATTCTTATTTTAAATGTCAGAAAACAAAAATTTAAAAATGAGATAATGTAAAACTTTTTAGGGATCTCAATTTCCTCTCTTATCTGGATTCCAAAAGGCTCCCAAGGTAAGGGGTGATTCCAAACTCCTAAAAACCACATGTTACTCTACCATTTGATGCTTTTCTCAACTTGCACAGTATTTAACCCCTCTCTAGTTTGTGTTTAGAAGATTCTATGCCCTTAGGTTCTTCAATTTTCTTTAATTCCACAATAACTTTTATAATACTTCTATAACACCAAACTTATTACTTTAAGATAAATAAGTCCTCACATGGAAAATTACCAAATATACTTTAAACATGTTATAAAACTACCATGGTATAATTCGGGGTGTTACACTTGGAGTGTAGTTGAAAAGGTAAGAAGCTTCAAGAACACCTCTTAAGCCCAAAACCTTTGATTTCCCCAAATCTCCTCCTTTGGATCTTCGGTGAAATCCCTCGTTCTTGGTACGTATGCGTAGCCCTCATCGAAGAGATCAATTTTAATTCTGTGCTCAACGGATTTCGACCGATGGAACTCCGAGGATCACTAAAAGAAGACTTGGATTTCTCTCTTTCTCTCTTTCTCTCTCTCCTTCCTCTGCACGTTTAAACCCGGCCCGAGAAAAAAACCTAGATATTTTCTCCAAACATCTCATTTTTAAACCTATCTATAACTTTAAAGACTTGGCTCATAGTACGTGTCCTGCACTTATTCAGTCGTTTTACCACAGAAAGCGATTAATTTCATCCTGGTTTAAGTTCAAATTATTTTATATGAATTTTATTTAAATTAATTTCCAATTTCCAAAATTTTCTTAAGATTTTCGTTTTTAGGGGTCATCGGACACGTCGCCTCGAAAAATGTGAAAAATCCAACTCTCTCATAATCCAATGAAATTTGTCTGGGTAACTAGATTTCGCAACACGAATCCAACGATGAGGTCCATTTCACCATTTGAGATTTAGAAAATTTCAGGTTTGCAACTTGTACCATAGTAGAAATTTACCGTTTTGCCATTTTTCGGAAAAAGTTCAAATTTACTCGGGTTTTACATTCTTCCCCCCTTAAAAGAATTTCGTCCCCAAAATTCACACACATAAACACATACAATCACATGCATATGCAACAATCGTTTAATATCAAATGACAAAAAAAGATAGCTTCATCCTCAAATAAGAAGGATAATTAGTCGTATGGTGTCTTGGCGTTCCCATGTTGCCTTCCTCACTCCCTGATCTTTGCCACAATACCTTTACTAGCCTCACGGTCTTGCCTCTCAAAACTAATCTGACGTGCGATCGTCTTGGTCCACTCCTCGAAGGTTCCATTCGCAGCAGCGACAAACACCCCGATCCACCACATGGAGTCAAATATCTACAAGATCTTGTTTAGAAGTATGGAGATGAATCTTTGAACTTGCAGATAGGTTTAGCTGTGTCTGGCTGGTAAAAATTGTGCCTCACCTCTGAAGTACCTCGAAAAGGCCAAATATATCGCCGCGTGCTTCCCCCTTTCTAAAACTCAGGCACGCTCCTCTCTTAGGCATCACTTTTAAGAAGATATGATCCCCCACCTCAAACTCTAGAGGTCGTCACCGTCTGTCGACGTAGCTCTTCTGCCGACTCTAAAATGTGGGAAGACGCTTTCGTATCCAATCCACCTTCTTAGAGGTGTCCCTAACTAAATTCGGACTCGTAGAGGGTCTCTCTCCCACCTCCATCCAACAAACTGGAGATCGACAAGGCCTTCCATATAGTACCTCATAGGTGCCTTATGTATGCTCGCCTGATAACTATTGTTCTAGGCGAACTCCATTAAAATAAATGCTCTTTTCCCATCATGGACTATAGGCGCATCCGTAACATGTCCTCAAAATCTAGATGGTTCCTCTCCAAGACCCAGCCCCGTCGTCTAAGGATGAAAAGCGAGTGCTCAAATCATCAACTATGTCCCCCATGACTTCATTGAAGCTCTTTAAAGTGTGAATCTTGGCCTGGGATCTGATCAGTACTGTAAATCTTTGACCACCCACTTGGCTGGACAATCACCAGTGTCATCTGACCCTCACAGGTTCCTCCAGTGAGAAGGTCATCGCACAACGAGATGTGAGACTTGGAAGGTGATTCACCTATCACCACAAAATGTGCCCTACTTAATGTTCATGGCAAGTGAGGTCTAAAATCTATTGTGACATGCTCCCTTTCCACTCGGCTACCTCAGAAATTTGGGTAATCCCGTTGGTCTGCGGTGCTCGACGCTTTGCCTGGCGACACGTGAGGACATCGTTTCAATCTAGCGTGTTTCTTCATCCACTCTAATAATCTTGGTGGCGAATCATGGTACATCTTCGATTGCCACCTAGATGCCGCAAAAGCGAGAGCAATGGAACTCCACACGAGGATCTCCTCTCTCGAGATGCCAGTGGGGGAACCCTGACCCTTCCCACCTATCAGAAGTACCCTCTGTGTGAATGGCCCAGCCTTTATCACTTGTATCCGACCGTACCTAGTCCCTAATGGACAATATTATCTCGGTGTCCTATCCCTGGGATCCGATCACTCTGCTCAGTAGGGAAGGGTAGCCACTAAACTCTTTAAAGTACCTTGAGCCTCACCCTTGTAGTGCAGCTCGGTACATTCACGGTCTCATTATTTGCCTCGAGGAAGCCCACCGATAGCCACCACTCCCGTGAGCCGGCCCGAGGTGCAATAAACCATCACATTTACCTTACCGGGATGATAATGCAAAGTAAAGTCATAATCTTCCAGATACTCTCTCCACCCACGTTGCCTCATGTTAAGGTCCCATTGTGTAAAAATGTATTTCAGACTCTTGTGGTCCGAAAACACCTCGGGCGCTCCGCCAGTATAAGATAGTGAGCGCGAACCTTCAAGGCGAAGACAATGGCATGACTCCATGTCATACATGGGGTAACTCTGTTCGTGGTTCTTTAACTTTCGAGAACTTATTTTCTATGAAGCTTCATAACATCAGTCATCCATAGAGCATCATTATGTGTGTCTTTGTTATTTTAAACTATCATAATAGGAGTGAAGTAAGCACCGCTCTTCGGCTCGCCAGAATCTTCTAACCTGAGTCGTTCCATAAACTTGAGCCTCCCTTCAGTCAATCTAGGTCATAGGTCTTGGCTAATTGGAGAAATCCTCAATGAACCTCACCCGTAATACCACTGTATCGATCTAAGAAGTGCGTATCTAAAGACTAACCCCAGTCTCTCCTAACTTCGTAACTACCTCGACCTTCTTGGTCCAGGTTTTACAGCCACGACACACACGCCTGCCCTAAGAATTTCACCTCAATAAGCCAAAATTCACACTTACTGAATTTAGCATACAACTGAATTTAGCATACAAATGCCTTAAGAATTGCGTATCTCGTCATAGGTGCAGCTAATTGGGAGAAATCCTCAATGAACCTCCTGTAATACCCTGCCAATCCTAAGAAATTGCGTATCTCGAAGACTAACTTCAGTCTCTCCTAACTCATAACTACCTCAACCTTCTTCGGGTCCAAGGATACACCAAGCCGACACCACATGCCCTAAGAATTTCACCTCAATAAGCCAAAATTCACACTTACTGAATTTAGCATACAACCGATGGTCTCTCAAGGTTTGGAGAACAATCCTCAAGTGACCCTCATGCTCCTCCTCAGACTTAGAGTAGATCAAGATGTCGTCAACGAAGACCACAACGAACTTATCTAGGTAGGGTTGGAACACCCTATGCATAAGATCCATGAATGCCGCTTTTACATTCAATAACTAATGGCACCATCGTGAACTCCAAAATGCCTATACCGTCCTAAACGGCCATCTTAGGATATCCGCCTCCCTAACCCCGCCAACCCCATGGTAACCGGGCTGTGGAGATCATCTCGAGCAAACTCGCGCCCTCCTCACTAATCATCAAATAAATCATCAATCCCCAAGCAAAGACACTATTCTCGAGTAAGTAGTAACGCTGGTCTCAATCATCGGTAGCCCATGCATAGCCGAGTTAGTCTGTCCTTCTTCTTAGCAAACAACACCCGTAGCGCCCTAAGGTGAAGTGCTCGGGATTCATCAAAACCCCCGTCTAACACCCTATAATCGATTCCTTGAGTTCTTGCAACTCAACAGGCGCCATTCTATGCAGAGTCATGGAAATAGAAGATGTAACAGGGTGCAACTCAATAGTGAAGTTTACATCCCTATGTGGAGGTAATCCTAGTAGTTCATCAGAAAAAACGCCCTCATACTCACAAACCACCCGAGGTGTATCTAACTCTCGTCTCTCGCCGTCTTCCGTAGGCTGTCATAGCCAACCCATCAACTTCCCATGCCATCTAGAGTCGTACACGGCTTGGGGTAAAGCATCGTGCTTATCCCCCTAAAACATAAAACAAATACCATCTGGTGTGTAGGCATTAACCTTCTTACGATCATAATCAATGATGACTCGGTGTGCTGTCAACCAATCCATCCCAAGGATACCATCAAACTCCGACATGTCCATGACCCTAAGGTCCAAGGTGAGTAGAATCCCCAAGATCTCTAACTCACAACCCCGACATATCTAATCAACATTCACCCTAACTCCTATGGGATAACTCACATGTAGTCACTCTTCCAAGGTTTTAACCTCTAAGCCCAAATCTTCCACACATGATGTAGCAATAAAGGAATGAGATGCACCATAATCAAATAATACCCTTGCCCATAAGCGAGAGGGTAGAAATGTACCTTTAATGACCAATTGATTCTATGTTTATCTGGTGTGTAATGGACAAGTCTGGGTCCCCAAGCCCCTGGGCCATGATCCCTAACTTCTAACCCATGCCCTGGCTCCACTGGGCTAACACATGGTAGGGCATGCAGCACCCTAGGACTTGTATTGGCTCCCTTGGCCCATGGTGGGGTAGAGAGAAACAAACTGGGTTTGTAAACGTCCCACTAATGACTGGGACTAGGCTATCCCATAACTCTAGGATCCCTACCTCTGAGGGAAATCCCATTTCATGTGTCTAGGCTGGTGGCAATACAAACATGCTCTCTGCCCTGGCTGGCTAGGAGCCCTGAAGTGTCTCCCACCTTGGGATGATTGACCTTGGCCTTAGCCTTGATAGTCGTGGCCCTGTCCCTGAAACCCTTGAGGAATAGAAGTCCTCTACTTCTTCCTTGAGCTAGAAGAAAAATGTTAGCTCTCATTCCTCTTATCTTTAACACCCACCTCCCGGATGTTCCGTGCGTCGTCCACCCCCTTCTCAATGGCCATAGTTGTCTTAACCATCAAGTCCAAGTCTTGTAGAAGAAGTCCCATTGAATTTTACCTCGACGGACAATTTCCCGCACCATCCTCAAACTTCTCACTGGGCCATGTCTCTGTATTACATAATCATTAGCAAACGCTAATTCAATGAATCGAGCCACGCTTTAATCGCTATCGCCCCTTGTTTCGCCTAGGAACTCCCAGCTTGCATTGCTTGCTGCATCTTGAATGTATTTTTCCCATGAAGAGCTCATGGAACTCTTCCCATGTCGTTGCCCCCAAGTTTCTTAAGGCTTTGACACCCAATCCCACCATACTTAGGATTCGACCTCTAGTTGGAATGTGACTAGCTTTATCCTAGTGGCATCAGAGGTGATCTCCATAGCCTCCAAGATTCCTGCCACTTGTTCAAACTCACGATAAGCTACCATCGGTCCCCTCCCTCCCCTGGAAGGCCGGAGGATGGTGTGCCTTGAACTTCAAGGTTACTACCAGCTCACAACAGACTAGTTGCGGTGGCAGCCACAACATCGGTCATTCAATAGCCTCTATGAAGACTTGTTGGTCAAAGGCTGGGGGTAGTTGGTTGTTGTTCCACCCACCGCCTTGACGTCCTCTTCCTCGATTAGCCATCTACATATATCAGATAGCAATAAAGTTTACATAGTACCCAAAAAAAAATGGGGACCAAGTTTAAACTTTGAGATTTCTTTCCTTGTCTAACTAGTAGCGCATGTGTTAACCACTAATAGACATTAACATCCTGAGCCATCCCGTTCATTCTTTTTCCAAACCCCCAAGGTTATGTTTTCTAACCCTAGTGTTCCTCTTTTTTCATATACATTTTACCATGTATATAATTCACATAACACATAATCACGTAGGATATTATAGCATAAAACATGAAATGCTCAATGAATGCAATGGTCTAGACCCATACTCATCAAGCCCTAAGTAATCGTATACCTAACCTCTGATACCAAGCTGTGACACCCCAAAATTTGGAGGTCCGTTGATCACCCATCAACCTGCAAAATGCTTATGGATATCATGTAACTCGATACCACACCGTTGTGTCCTATTTACCGAGATCCATAATTTAACAAAATCAAACAGAGTCTCCTTTGTACGGGGAGCTCTATTTAAAACCCAACTTGTACAATATACAATAAAATGACCCATCCGAAGCCTAATATAACACAATGACCGCATTGGGTCCATTTATGAGTAAAAATTGACCACATTGGGTCCATTTATCCAAATTCATATAAAAACATGAAAGGCTATATTAAAAAAAATCCATATAAGTTCAATTACAACTCTTTTACATAAAAGTACAAGTCAAAACTAGTTTGCTCCAAAAGTTTTACAAAAGAAGTGGTAAAAGCCACAAGTTGACTTTCTTCACCCTTGCGGCCCCGAATGAGAGCCGTCCACCGGCTTATATCCCGCACCTGAAATGTTTTCCCCGTATAGGGTGAGCCATGCCCAGTAGAGTAATTCCTACAGAGGCTACTCCCCACCTAAATGCACATGCAATGTTCACATTCGATAATTCATATTCATATCAACATTCCAAGTAAGAATATGCAAATTCTAGGTTAGAATTCTACATGTCATGCTATGAAATGAGATGAAACTCACTCGTGCACCATACCCCGAGTCTTTACCAACTCCCACCACACAATATAATGCCAATAAGTAATCAAATCTGTCATTGTGAATTACATCCAATGATCCCTTTGAAATAAAATTCATGTGTTTATAAATCAAAACTTGTTGGATGTTACACCTCAAATGATCATTTCATAAACAAAACCATTTGTCTTTCTAGGTAGCGGATTTCGGAATCACTCCGCCGGATCCGCAAGCCTATCTACACTTTTTGGACTTTCATCGTCGAAGTGTATGAACCAGTAATCGGGTCTCTCACTCGAGGAAGTGTCTAGCCCTTCTTGCTATACCCGACAAAATTTTTCCATGTCATGCAACCATGCAATTCTATTGAACTTAGTCTAATGGTACCAAACCACTTATCAATTACCAAATGTGGTGTTTGATTTCAACCAAACACTCACACCCACGAAATGAAATGTCCCCGTGCATTTCCAATGTTATGTACCATTCCATGTCATGTCTCATATGTAGTGAACGTCACATGGACAACTTAAATCACACATTTCATCAAGTATCATGGAAAATTCTATTGGCGCGAAATAGAATTTCCAATAAAAGTTCATCCCAATGTGCCTGGCATTATGGCTAATACACTATATATCAAACATTTTATCTAACAACCACAACTACATGTCATTACATAATCACAATACACCCCTAATTCTCAAGGCCAAATGTATCACATGATATGCCCCACAAAATGTTCTACATAAAGTCCATATAAACAGTTTGCATCGGCCTCCAACAAGCCATAACAGCCCCTAAAACAAGCCACACAAAAAAAAAAAAAAAAAAATAGTCCACAACTTCAAACTTCCAAACAACCCTAAACAATCCACAATTTTAACCCAACAATTCCTCAACAGCCCATTAAACAGCCACAAACAACCCCCCAACAGGGCCACAAATAGTTCCCAAATTAGCCTTAAACTGGCCAACAAAGTTAGAAAAACCCACCGCCCATAAACTGTCCAAAACAGTCCTGTGTCAGCCCCAAACAACTCCCAAATAGCCACATAACAACCCCTTAAATCAGCCCCAAAAGGTAGAAATAAAACCAAATAGCCCCTTAAATCAACCCAAATGGTGAAAATAAAGCCAAACAACCCCTTAAATCAGCCTTAAATGTAGAAATAAACCAAATAGCCCCTTAAATCTGCCTAAAGGGTAGAAATAAAGCCAAATAACCCCTTAAATCAGCCCCAAATGTAGAAATAAACCAAACAAACCCTTAAATCAGCCCCAAAGGTAGAAATAAACCAAATAACCCCTTAAATATGCCCAAATGGTAGAAATAAAGCCACAAACCCCTTAAATCAACCCCAAAGGTAGAAATAAACCAAACAACCCTTTAAATCAACCCAAAGGGTAGAAATAAACCAAAGTAGGAAGAACCCCACCTCTTGGAGTGTAGTAGCAAAGGTATGAAGCTTCAAGAACACCTCCTAAGCCCAAAACCTTTTATTTCCCCAAACCTTTGGATTTTGGTGAAATCCCTCGTTCTTGGTACGTATGCATAGCCCTCGTCGAGGAGATGAATTTTAATTCTTGGCTCAATGGATTCTGACTGACGGAACTCCGAGGATCGCCAAAAGAAGACTTGGATTTCTCTCTTTCTCTCCCTCTTTCTCTCCCACGTTCAAACCAGCAGAAAAAACCTAGATATTTTCTCCAAACATCTAATTTTTAACCCAACCTATAACTTTAAAGACTTGGCTCACGTCGCGCCACGTGTCCTCCACTTGTTGGGGTTCATTTTTGCCTTGAAACAATTAATTTCGTCCTGGTTTAAGTTCAAATTTGTAGAAAACAACCAAGAGAGAATTTGAGGAAATAATCTCTTATGTTTTTTCATTAAATTAACATGTGTATATATACAAGAGGGATAGTCTATATTTCCTAAATCATAAACTCTATATTGTTAAGATCTTAACTATTATAGTGGAATGGTGGGTTAAAGTGGGTGGAGCTGTGTGGTGTGTGTGTGGCTTATAAAGTGTATGTGTTCGAACAAAACCAAATAGAGTTTTCAACAGAACATAAAACAACTCTAATATGTCAGTTCGCTCTGAACACAGATCTGAGGTTTGGCAACCAAGTTATCACACCAAAGTTTTGGTCGGATCCACGCCTTAATGCGTCGACTCCACCAAGAGTTGATGAAGCCACATGATTTCACACACAGACCGTCATTACTCTATTCACTCCGCACTTCTGAACGGAACAACCCTTGCTTCTCTTACTCTTCCATGAGATCAGATTCACTAACAAAAACACAAAGAATCTAGATGGATTCTCCTATCTTCTCGACCGCCTAATCAAGATATGTGAAGCATTCAACTCTATTATGCCCAGATTATATAAAATAATTCGTCCCAAAGAGTTCTCTTTCTGTGTAACATAGAATATGCGTTCTATAGTCGCCAATTGTCAACAACAAATGGGGAAGACATGTATCGACTTACAAATAATCGACCGAAAGTGCAATATTAGGACGAGTTATTATAAGGTAGTTCAGCTTCCCAACTAGTCTTCTATATCTCTCAAGATCCTCAAACAACTCGCCTTCTCTAGTAAGGTGTACGCCCAGAGCCATAGGGGAACTACATGGCTTTGCTCCCAATTTTTCAATCTTAGACAATAAATCAAACACATATTTCCTTTGAGATAAGAAGATTCCATGTTTACTCCGCATAACTTTAACACCCAAGAAATATCTACATCCCTGTGGTCCTGTATGAAACTCCGGCCGTGAAGAAAGGACTTAAGAGATGAGATCTCGTAGAGTCACCCCAGCTGATAACAACATCCACATACACTCGCCAAAAAAAAATTATACCTGAATCGAGTTCAGAGACGTAATGGCCCATTTTACCTTCTCGCAAAGCTAAATTTCAACTCGGGCCTGAATTTAATCGAACCAAGCACGGACTGGGCTCAAGCCATAACGACTTCCAAAGGCGACAACCTTCCCAATCTCCCGAGCAACAAAACCCCGAGGTCGCTCCATATATATCTCCTTCTAAATATCGCCATGAAGAAAGGCTTTCTTAATATTTGCTTCATGAAGATCCCAATTTGATGAGTAGAAGCAGGAAATAAATAAGTTGAACATGTCATCTTAGCAACAAAGGGAAAAGGTATCGAATAGTCCACACCATAGGTCTAAGCCATCCTTCGCCATAAGTCATGCTTTCACCTAGCAATCGAATCCATTCGGATTAACTTTGACCGCAAAGAATCTAACGATCCAATGATTTCTTCCCAATAGGTAAATGTACCAAGTTCCAAGTACCATTCCCATTTAGAGCATCCATCTCCTCTATCATAGCACTACGCCAACCAAGGTGAGACAAGGCTTCTTGAAAAGTGTTCGGCAATGAAATAGAGTCCAAATAACAATAAAAGAACAGGACTAAGAAAACAACTGGTTATAGGTGCAAAATGAGGAAATTGGATGAACACACTAACGTCTACCTTTACGAAGAGCAATAGGGAGATCGTCATCAAGAACTGGATATGATGTCGAAGCAGCCGATGGAGGACCAGAGACTGGTGGGTTCTGGCTTCGAGTGTAGACCTGAGTGATATGAGGCTTTACTAGAGCAGGAATATGAGGGGCTGACTTTACTGGAGCAGGAACAGGAAGGGCCACAGGGGAGGCAATAGTATACACTAGCAGGTCATTTACCTCCCCTTGACTAGTGTGGGTCGGGGGTGAAGAGAAAGGGACATTCTCAAAAAATTTGATATCCGTAAAAACTAAGTACCTACGAAGATTAGGGCATTAACACCGATACCCCTTCTGAACCCGAGAATAACCAAGAAAGATACATTTTAAAGATTTATGGTTAAGTTTAGATACCTGAGGACGAACATCTCGAACAAAACAGGTACATCCAAATATTTAAGGCTCAATAGGGAATAGAGGTTTATTAGGGAAAATGATGTGATACGGTGTGTCCTAATTCAAGACGGATGAAGCCATTCGGTTAATCAAAATAAACTCAGGGAAACAAGATCGCTCAGAAATGCTGGGCACATGCATTTGAAACACAGGCCTGGCGTTTCAAGGAGGTGTCTATCTTTTTCTCAAAGAACTCCATTCTAAGCAGGAGTGTCAACACAAGAAGTCTGATGAAGGATGACATACGTTGACGACGTAAGGATCGAAAATTGTTCTTAAACATATTCTTTGCATTATCACTGATTTTGAACATAAACATGAAATTGAGTATGAATTTTTATATTAAAGGCACGGAAATGAGAAACAACTTAGAGAGGTTTTTCATTAAATATAAACCAAGTGGTTCGTGGAATAATCATCAACAAAAGTGACAGCATCGAACTTGGCTTAGACACAACTAGGTAGGGACCCCACACATCTGAATAGACTAATTCAAAAGGAGCACTAGCTCATTTATTGACTTTAGGACTATAACTAAGGCGATGATGTTTTGCAAATTGACAAGACTCACAATCTAAGGATAACAAACTCAAAAACTGACACAATTTCTTTAATAATGGCAGCGAAAGATGACCCAACCGGCAATGTGTCTCAAATGGTGTAGTGACTCTAGAACAAGCAATAGGTCTTGGGATTGTAGGATCAAGGATGTATAAACCCCCAAACTCACGGCCTCTACCAATAATCTACTTCGTCATAAGATCATGAAAGAGACAAAAATCAGGAAAGAATGAGATATAACACTTAAGTGCTCGAGTTAACTTGCTAACAGACATCAAATTAAAAGAGAAATTTGGTAATCTCAAGATTGATGTCAAAGGAATAAATGGAGTGGGCACAATTGTGCCTAACCCAAGAACACATGAATGTGATCCATCTACCAGAGTGGTAAAGGTTGTGACTAAAAGGTAGAGAAAAGACTAGAGTTATCTGTCATGTGATCTGTGGCTCCAGAGTCAATGACCCATTTGGAAGATGAAGAAGATACAAGGCATTTATTCGGGTTACCTGACTCAACAATAGCAATAATCAAAGTAGATGGAGATCTCAATGAGTCCTGATACAATTGGAACCTGGCTAATTCTACTACGAGAACTCGAATCGACCGATCGGGACGCTCATAGTAGAAGCTATATGAGCAGACGGAATTTCGATTTCGATTATTATATCGTTTTTACAATTGCATATCACATGGCCGTTTATGGTAATAACAAACAACACCTCCGCAACTGTGCCCCCTAGTATCGCTCGGGACCATTGTTTCTATTTCGTCGTTCTCTCGACCTAACATGGTCCGGGTCTAATAAGAGCACTGCTTGTCTGGGCAGATACAAGGGTAGGTGAAGAAGAGGATGATACCTTGGTGCGAAGAATCCTGCTAAAGGTCTTATGGAGAGATGATATCTTAGGACTGGACAAAATCTGGGCCTTAACTGAATCATACTCAGAAGGAAGAGCGGCAAGAAATCCCATAACTACCATCTGTTCTCGTTGACTTTGGCCGAACTTTGACGATCCGACTAAAGGGCATAAGCATATTAAGCTCTTCATGTATCTTTTGTAGGCCATAAAAATTATGTGAGTGATCGATCCTCGTTTCTTTGATCGATAGAATGCTTTACACATATCAAATATACGAGAAACATTCCCCTTTCCAGAAAACACAAACTCCAAATAATCCATTAGCTTTTTAATAAATTCACAGTGATTAACAAGGCCTAGTACCTTGTTGTCGATAGAATTACGGATTTGGATGACCAGATGAGCATCCTCCTCCATCCATTGCTCTTTCGAATCATCTACAGGATCCTAGCGAGTGGACCGCCATACGATGCTTCGAAGTGCATATTTGAAATGTTTTGCTCCATTCCAAATACTGGGACTACCAATGGTCTTCCGTGATTGACATCATCTGACCACTTCGAGCTTTGTGCCTGGGCTTCTTCTCCTTAAATAACTCATTATGATACCACAAGAAGAAGATCAAGAGCAAAGAGCACCCTAGAACCTCGCCTCGGGAAAATCGCGTAAACCCTAGAAAAATGGGTCAAGGGGACACAAAAAGCACCAAAACTACTAGATCCGTGAACCAAACAGTGGAAACCATGTACCTGAGGTCCCGTCTGGCGATCGACGACTCGAGGAGGAGCTCGAGGTCTAACAAGACTCCCACGCCCACACAAGCGCGCTGTGAGCGAATCACCCAAGAAACTCACGGCGGCGCGCGAGCCTACGTCAAACCGCCACCAGATTTGCAAACGAAGCTCATCGGGCCGGCCTGAACCCTCCTATGCCGACGGTGAGACTCCGCGCTCCCTCTAGGTGGGTGTTTCAAAAGTCATCCCTCCGACAGCCCTAGATTTCCGAAATTTCCTCCAAAAAATTCTTAAACTCGAACCCTAGGCTGTGATACCATGTAGAAAACAACCAAGAGAGAATTAGAGGAAAGAATTCCTTATGTTTTTTCATTGAATTAACATGTGTATATATACAGGAGGGATAGTCTATATTTCCTAATTTGTTACAACTCTACATGTTAAGATTCCTAACTAGTTACAACTCTATATATTAAGTTTCCTAACTAGTTACAACTCTATATGTTAACAAAATTATTTTATATGAAATTTATTTAAATTATTTTCCAACTTCCAAAATTTTCTTAAGATTTTCGTTTTTGGAGGTCATCGAACATCTGTCACCTTGAAAAACGTGAAAATTTTGACAATCTCAGAATTCGACAAGATTCATTTGGCTAACTAGATTTCGCGAGATGAATCCAATGGTGAGGTTTGTTTCATCATATGAGATTTAGAAAATTTCAGGTTTGTAACTCATACTGGAGTGGAAATTTACCGTTCTACCTTTTTTTTGGAAAAAGTTCAAATTTACCCGGGTTTTACACTTCCAAAAAGCCACAATTTCATATTCCTCTGATTTCCTCTTCTTAGCAAGAACATCCTTCATGAATTTAACATATCCTGACATTCGTCAAGCACATCGCAAGAAATGGAATGTTGGTATGTGAGCTGAAGCACGCTGCGAACTTTAAATCGCCATCGTTTATTCTTCCTAATCTGGGATACTTCTGATTCTCGTGTTCAAGGTGCTACAATCTCATTATTGGTAGGCTCATTTTTAGTTGATTCTTCCAAAGAAGTCTTTGCTTTGTCCCCTTCTTTCTCATTGTCACCCACTTCGACTGAACTTTCCAATGTTTTCCCGCTTCTAAGGATAATAGCCTTGCAATGTTCCTTTCCATCTCCTCTAGGGTTCATTTCTAACGAACTAGGCAAAGTGCCTTGTTGTCTCTTGTTCATCCTACTTGCCATTTACCCCATTTAAACTTCTAAATTCCTAATTTGGGCTGATTGATTATTAAGGGAAGTTCTTGCTTCATTTACAAATTGAACTTGGGACTTTTGCCATTCCACTTGTGCTTTTTGCATTTCCATTTGGCATTTAGCTAATTTGGCCATTGTGTCCTCCAAACTAGACTTCTTTTCTTGAGGAAATGGAGGTTTACTTTGCTCTGCATGCATCGTGTTCGGATTATTTCTCCATAAAAAAATTGAATAATTCTTCCATCTTGGGTTATAAGTATTGGAGAATGGATTGAATTAGGTTTGGGGTTGCGGAAATTTGCCCAAGTATTGAGCTTGTTCCATGGTCATTTTCCCAAATGGGTTGCCCACTTGACATTCTGAACTTAGGTGAGGGTCGTTGCAAAATTCACATAAGGGAGTGCATGCTTGAACTGCATTAGTCGACGCTTGCATATTTTGAAGTTGCGTAGCTTGGAGTTGTTTGGTTAACAAAGAAACTTGTGCCTCCAAGTTGGAGAATACATCAACTTCATACATCCCCGTTGGTTTCTTTGGGGCCAGCTCACTCGGGCCATTGACAGCTGTTACGGCCATATTCTCAAAGAAATGGATATGCCTCATCTTCACTTTGCTCATAGTACCTTCGTGACGCCCAACTCTAAGATAGATGTCAAGGCAGGGTCACTTTTTTTTTTTTAAACTTATAACCTTTACACTTACATATTCATATAATGTTAAACAATTAACTTGTATTACATTCTGTAGCAGCGGATTACAAAATATAAATACAAGCTCCAAATATGGAAATGTTCAACATCTACAATATTTACATTGGTTACAAAATTTCATATACAAAATAAACCTAAAGGTCTTCCAGAGGGCACCTATTGCTGTGTGGCCTTTAACTGCTGATGTGGATTGTACTGTCCTCTGGTTTCCTCTTCTGTACCTACACGGATTGAACACCCGTGCTAAGCTTTACGCTTAGTGGGAATTAATACACATGGATGACCTCTATTAAGGGTCATCATACTTCTTTACAAATGCATATAACATATATAACATGTACAGATTCTGTCATTTCTCATATACATATATTTTTCATAACCATTTCCATTTCTTATCATCATCCATATACTTTTCATGTCAACTTGTATTTTACTTCTTGTTCTTGTAACTGTATACTATCATCACATAGCAGTGCTATGCTTCTCATATCATGTCATATATTCTCTAAGACTTCTGACATACCCGGTTACTTTATATCATGTCCTGCATAAACCTTAGAAGTGGATACAGGAAATCCATGAGGGTATGAAGGTGCTGTTATCATTGTGTGAGACAATGTACTATGCTCGGTAATATGATACCCGAAGGTATCATCACTGTATAAGTCAGTGACCATCCATGTGTGCCCGGTAATATGATACCCGAAGGTATCATCACTGTATAAGCCAGTGACCATCCATGTGCTCCTGCATTATGATACTCCGAAGGTATCACATCGTATACTGCTGACCATTCATGTGTGCTCCTGTGAATATGATACCTAAGGTATCATCACCGTGATAAGCGCGACCATTCATGTGTGCCTATCTATCCTCTACCAAGTGCTCTAAGCAGACAATCAACGCAGTATTTTCTTGCTATAAGATATATCTCTTATTCCCGAATAATTATTGCTATTCTAATCATCCGTGATATATATATGCAATCATTTATTCATATATCTTTGCATTTTTCTATATCTCATTATATGCATACACCATGCTTTGCCATATATGCTTACGAGCTATTCATGAATTCATAGTAGGCATTCATACAATAAATAACTATGATGCTTGTAGTGCCTACTGTTTTTCGTGTTTACTGGAACTAAGATGAGTTCCAACCTTATAAAGCTTTCTATTTATGGATTCGACTAAATTCGATTTTACGTGAGTCCAAGAACACCCAACCTGAGTTCAAACGAAGGAGTTACGACCTCCGGTCAGAGGTCATCCGCCGCCTCGACGAGTCGCCTCGGATCGACGAGCTGAGCTGTCATGGATGAACTCGTTCTAACACCTCGGTCTGACATAAACTATCCTCCTCAGGCATATGAATGTATTCTTGACTCAATGGGCTTTCCATAGAGTCCAAGAACACCCAAATCGGAGTTCAAACGAAGGAGATATGACCTTCCAAGTCGAGGTCATGCTAGTCAACTTTGACGAGCCACCACCGCTGAAGACCATCGCTCAACGCTGATCTACCACTACCGTGACGACCACCGCTGGTGGATGACCACCGCTTGACAACCACCGCTGCGACGATCACCGCTGGCGACGGCTCACCGCCGTGGGATCATCATCGCTTGACGCACTAAACGCTGCGGACGACCACCGCTTGACGAGCACCGCTTTGACGGCACCGCTGACGAGTACCGCTTGACGAAAGTACCGCTTGATGACGTAGTACCGTTTGACGAGTACGCTTTTGATGACGGTGTACTGCTTGACGAGTACTATTTTGACGAAAGCAATCGCTTGACCGACCCCTTCCCCATTTGACTGTTCAGAGTAAAAAGACCATAACTTGTCTGATGTGAGTCCGAATTGAGAAATTCAGCCTAACATCAAGTTCATCGACGCTGGCCAATTTCACGTATGACTTGCTTCTTAATTCCCTGTATTTCTGATCCAAAAATCCGTTCTAAGATCCGGCTACTGCATATGGGCGGCAATAGGGAATTTTCTGGGTTCAACTTGCAACTAGACTCTTCTCAAACACATATTTAGGAGCCTTAAAGCTCTTTCTCTTAACTCAACCCTACAAGAAATGAGTTTAGAATTCCCAAACCCAAACCATACACAAGATGTAGGGTTCTAAAACATGTATCCATACCGTTTCCAGACTAAAACTAGACTTCCATATTAACCTAAAACATGTGTCCGTACACACCTAGTTTACATACACATATTCATGGTTCCATACTTTTCTATACCAAATCATAGTTCCATACAAAACCATATTTCTATACTCATTTTTAGTAGTTCCATACAAAACCATATTTCTATACAAAACCATAACATATCCATACCTATGATCTTCTTCTTCTTCTTCTTCCTTTCTTCTCTTCTTCTCTTCTCCGCATTGCCTCCTTTCTCCAAGACCAAATGAGATATTTCTGGGTCTTATCCTTATTTGATCTTATCCCCTTTTTTCATTTCACTTTGGTCCTCCAACTCTTCTAATATTTACAAATCAAATCTATAATATTTTTACAATAGCCTCTAATCTTCTTTTATTTGTAATTCTTAATTTATGCATATTCCTACTTTTTTTTTTTTATCTTTATTTTATTCTGAATAAATATACCTTTACGTTTATTATACCCAAAACATTTTATAAAACTGTTAGGGTATAATTTGGGATGTTACATACCCCCACCAACTAAAGCATCTAAAAGTGTCCTTGTTGTCCCATTCAAACCATTGTTGAAATGGTGGACTTGCATCTACTTTGAACGAGACTATGATGCTGCACTTGCATAGAGCTCTCAGACGATCCCATGCCCTATAAAACGATTCTCCCTCAAGTTGTGCAAAGTTATTGATCTCTATTCTCATTTTTGCCATCTTTGCATGAGAGAAGAACTTTGCAAGAAACTTTTAGACCAACTCAGCCCTTGTAGTGATGAGTCCAGAGGCTCGGAGTTCAACCAGTGCTTCACCTTGTCCTTTAGAGAGAAAGGAAATAGTCGAAGGCAGATAGCATCTTAACTAACACCATTATACTTAACACTGACACACACTTCCAAGAAGTTGGAAATATGAGTGTTAGGATCTTCTTGTGGCAAACCCATGAACTGTATGTTTTGAATTAGTTGAAGAGTGATGGGCTTGAGTTCAAAATTATTAGCTTGAATAGTCGGCCTCCAAATAACCGATGGGCATGGATGGAAGGGCATAGTTTCTCAAGGCTCTAGGTGATTGTGCCATTAAGGTTGCACTTGGAGAGCCATTATCCCCACTTCTAGAGTTCACTTCTTCCTCATCTTCTCTTAAACCATGAAGGTTTTCCATGGGTTGTTGCAATAAATTTGCAGCTTCTCTATTTTTTTTTTTTTGGATTCTTCTTACCGTTCTCTCTAACTCCAGATTTTAAAGAACAAGGTTATCACAACCATAAACACTGCTTAGTACCTATAAGCACAAGAGTTAAGAGGAATGAGATGTCAAAAACTGAAGCAAACAAAGAAAACCAGAAAAATATCTGAAGTAATGTAAAGGTATTTGATAACAATATTGGTTCTAACGCCAACTCCCTAGCAACGACGCAAAAAACTTGTTGACTTTTAACTTGTAACAAAAATTTAGCTCACAAGTTCTATTGCCAAAAATGCGTACGTGTGTATGGGGTATACCAAAAACTACACACCTATGTGTGCAAGAATACACGTTGTAACAAGCAACACAATGGCACGTAGAGTATTGTCCAACATAGAGTTGGCTACCAATTACTATAATTATGATAACCTAAACTCTATCCGGACGATGTAAACAATGAGATGAAATTTTACTACACAATGGCATAAGAAAAACTATTCTAAAGTCAAGTCAATCAATGAAGAACTATATGAAAATAAAGGAACCTAGGGTTTTGGGTTTCATTTGACAAATTCTTATGAAGGCATCTAGGTGAGCAAGGTCTACAGTGTTTGGTTCAATTATCAAAGATGGATTTCAAAATGATCGAGCTATTCTTTCTCAAGCAATAGCTAGCTAACCCGAGAAAAGGTTTTACTATACTTCTACCTCAAACCATCATATCTCGGGTTGCATTAAGCGCAAGAAATCAATAATATCACATGCAATCCACAAATATCTCTATCTTATGTGAGAGCATGGTGTTTTATACATGATCTAACTTAACATTCTCTTCTCATACTCAAATTAGGTCATTCAACATGCCAAAGGTGATCAATCAAAAGCAAGTAGTTAAAACCATATAAAACACTTGATAAGTAAGAACCAAACTTCAAGAATTTACAACCTAAAAACCAAATCCGTAGATCAATGTCAAACTACTCCCAAAACCCTAGATAGAAAGTTTAGAACAACATAATAGGAGCTACGATGAAAAAATATGAGAAAAACATGGAGAAAATAAGAAGAATAAAACTAAAACTGGAGAAACCTACATCTCCTCCCTATGCCTCTAATCTCCAATCGACTCTTTTTTTTCCCTAATCCTCTTGCTTTTATACTCCTTAAAAATAAAGTGAGAATGGGCTTCGGCAAGTCATTGGGCTTCATTATACGTTGTAGCGGAAAATCCGCTGCTACAGCGTGATCCAAAAAAAATGGCAAGAGAAAATTATACATACCAGAAGGGCAGATCATCACGCTACAAATATGATGAAGTGTCGCTGAGGCCTATCAGAAGTAAAGCATGAAATGCATTGATAGGAAGCTTATGGAATTGAAGGCTAGGGCGTGGGAACTTGGTCACCTTTTATTGGCAACACTGCGCCAACTTCGTCCAGACAACGTTTGTCTAGATGCTTCAGTTCTTGGCTACACAGTCCTCTAAGGTGTCCTCACGCGATAGCTCTCAAGTAGGAATCTAAATTTTCTCCCCAACTATGCAAATTGTGACAATTATTGACACATAATTAGACAAACAAACAGGGTTTTTGGTTCTTTTCTTGTGGCTCACAACAATCTTAAAATTTTCCAATCAAAGCCTATGAATCTAGCAAGAAGCACCCACCGCCTAGGGTCAGAATCGAGCCGAGCCACTCGTGAGCCGCCTCTACGCTCGACCTGCTAGAAGCTCGCTTCAAACTCATATTATTAAACGAGCCGAGCCCGACATCATTTCGAGGCTCGTAGGTTAAATGAGTCGTGCCCACCCTCAAACTCGTCACACCGTAAACAGCTCGTGAATAGGCTCGCATTTGTTAACAAGGACCGTGGAATAGCTCGTGGAACATGGAGAAGGCTGATGCACAACAAATTTTTCCTACAAATGAACATGATGAATATTTTAACTTCAACTTCAATCAAGCACTGAACTTTATCGTTTTATCTTTTAATTTAGTTGCATGTTGGCTATTTTAGATGAACATTTTCTTTAATTCCCCGAACATCATTTCAGGTTCGTAGTTAAACGAGCCGAGCCCTCGAGCACCTCAAACTCGCCTCATCAACTCAGAATAAAGCTCGTGAGCGCCCATTAACTGTGCTCAAGTTAAACGAGCCGAAACCTGCCACCCTCAAACTTGGCTCCATCACCAGAAACAGGATCGTGAATAAGCCTCGAGCCTACTCCTTTAAACCGAAACAGTCGAGCCCCGCCTAATACTCGCCTCCCGACTCGCCTGCTACACCCCTACCACTAGCGGCCCCAACTACAATAACAATCGATCGTGATATTTCTCAACCTTCTAACCCTAAACACATATAAGTGCAGGCAGAGGATGGCCATTCGGATTCTAAAGTCGGCGAAGAGGGAGCCAGTGAAAGTCAGCTACACGTGGCTCGCCTAAGGCTCAGGCACTCTAACTCAAGACCGGATTAGTGAACTTTTCAAAAGAAAATCGAAAGAAAACAACAACGATTCTTTACCTCTTCTTGTCTAAATTCCAAATTAATTATATATCAATCTCCTTTTATGGATGTAGCATGTAGATCATCATGCTACAACGTGGAGATCATCACGCTACATCTTGGAGGATTTCGCGTTATAGAGTGAAATCTCCTGAGCTACAATAGAATCACCACCCCCCCCCCCTTTTCTTCCTCTCAAAACCAACCCAATCATATTCTGAATTTGATGTACTATGGCTCTTTGGAAAGCTCTCCGTGTTTGGATTGTGCTCAAGATAATGAATTCACTTAATGATCTTAAATTCTACTCAAATTTGCACCATTGATTGACCTAAACACAAAATCGGATAAAGATAGCAATCAGGGGCTTATTTGAACCATAATAACTCAAAAATTGACCAAAACAAAGAGGTAAAATCAAAGACCCCTTGGACTGTGCTCGACATTCTGATTGATCACTCACTTATTTCATAACTCTTTTTATTCGTTTTTCTTATTACCTTGATTTTTGTTTCTTTTGCCTAATGTAAGAGACTTTTGCCTACCAGTAACATTAAAAATGGACTTTCATATTAATGTAACACATCAATAACATTAATGTAACATGCTTAAAATACTAATGTAACATGCCTAAAATATTAATGTAATAGGGTTCCAGTTAATGCAAATTTGCTTCTCATGTGTACCTCAACATGAATAATTCCAAAGTTTTCATACATCAATGTTACATAAGCCATGTGTATGCATATTACATCGATTATTTTACTTGTAAAAGGATTTTTATATGATCAAAATGACATATTAAACAACAAAGTTCACTAAACACCACACAAAGTTTTTGACTCTTTTAACAAGGATTGAACAATATTATAATATTCTTGACCATATTCTAATAGCAACAAAATTTTAGCTAACTTTAAAAACTGAGTTTGAGCCTAATATAACACATTTAAAACACTAATATAACACTCTTAAAATACTAATATAATATGCGTATAACATTAATGTAATAGATGTAACCTTAATGTAACACCCGATTTCCAAATTTAACTAAACATGAAAAAAAAAAAAAAAAACCCTAAATTTGCTTTCATTAACCTCAAATACATTTTCGATCATTTCAATGTTGATTCTCCTTTCAAGACTAGTTATTAACCAACAAAATCATATTTTTCACCACCAACTTCAATAAACACAACCCAATATTCCAAATGCTCTTCCCATCTTTCTATTTTTATGGAAAAACAACCAAATGAGATAAGACACTTACTCAGAAACGATTTTAAACAATTTTTCTCTTAAAAGAATATGGAAGTTGCTAAAGATGTGATTTTTAGAGATTGTGAGCAACCCTTTTTCTCCCAAGTATACAAGGGCCGAGAATATAGTTGAAATCCTCAAATTTCCAAGAGTTTTGAAGCAAATAAGAGATATTTAGAGGCTAGGGTTCCTCCACCTCAATTTTTTTTGTGCCCGACAATAAGAGAAGGGAGGGAATGGGTGTGATTTCTCTTTTTGTTTATTTATTTATTCAATTTGTTGCTGACATGAATAGTTTCTCTCTCGTATTTGGTTGAGTTGGACCCACCTGAGGTGTATTTTGATCCTAGCATGATTGGTTATTTTTCTGATAGTCAAACATTTTAGCTACGTTATAGTAAATTATTTTCATCGAAATTGGGACTTCTCTCATCTTTATACCGTATCCTTTTAAAGCATTTAGCGTTTTATCACATGAGTTAGATAAGATAAGTCACACATATTTGGTTATTGTTACATTACATGTTTTAATAATTTTGTTGGGAGCATTACCTTTTTTAATGGTTTTTGATAGTTCACTTCTATTTTCATTCTTTTTGCCCATTCATACCATCTTTACATAATTCCCCCTATTTTCCAAACTTCCTGTTAATAAATAATTAAAATTTATGGGATAATATTTTGAGAGTAAGTTATTTCTTTAATATTTTCATTCTTTTTGCCCCTTCATACCATCTTTACACAATTCCCACTATTTTCCAAAATTCCTTTTAATAAATAATTAAAATTTATGGGATATTATCTTGAGAGTAGGTTATTTCTTTAATTAAATTTAAGAAAAACACCATAAAATAAGATGCACTCAGCAGCCTGAAATAATGAAACATGTATGGTCGCAAAATAACACCATTTTTCCATAAGTTGCGAAGTCAATTAGGAATTACTTTAGAAGCCAATTTATTAATCATATTTTCTTTCTTGAAATGAATAAAGCATAAAGACATAAAAATAAAAATTTAGAAAAATATAATGAGACTTTTTAGGGAAAGATAATGTGCCAAGGACTAGATGCATTCTATCATTGAAATTCACCGTCGATTTCTTTCTTTTTTTTTTCTTTTTTTTATCCATTTCTCTGTTTATAACTAAATTGAATTTTTGCAAAAATTAGTCAAGAAAATTTATATAAATATGTCACTAAAATTTATCTAAATATTAATTAACCAGTCCAGTTCAAGGCCTCCAAACACTGGGGTTCTGCCTCCACCAGGTACATCACTTGAAAGAAGACATCAAAACAAGCTCAAAGGACATATGGGATCGTTTGTTTATTCCGAGTTCTTGAAATGCCTGACTGAATCAGCCCTTAACTAGCTTTATCACCAATAGAACTTATATAACATGTTGAATCTGAAAATTGCTACGTATAATTTTTAATCCTTTCTTGCTTTTTACTATTAGGGGTGGCACTTCGTTTTTTTTTTTATAAGTAAGGACAAAAAAATTCATTAAACATGTTATAGTCACTTATCCCAAAAGATATAAGTGGCGATACAAAGTGAACGGAGCACTCCATACAAAGAGGTCGTGGCAAACAAAAACTTACTAGCTCCTAAGATCTGACTCTATGAGTAAAGACAACTTCCTATTATACAAAAAATTGCTTTAGAACTGTTAGCCTAGGACCGAATGGTTAATACAAAAGAATTCTTCAATCTAAGAAGGGAGAACTCCGCATTCTCAAAAACAACTCCTTCTAAATTGCCTAGATTAAATAGAACAGAGCTGCCAACCATATTTTTTGTTTATAGGAGTAGCTTTCCAGCCCATTAGCAAATCTCTAGCCAAGTAAGGGCAAGCCCAAGCAATGTCTGCACACAACAACAGGTCACTCCATAACTCCCAAACCTTTTAGCAATGTATAAGGAGGTGGTGCAGATCCTCTTCGGTCTCTCCACAAAGTGGACATCTACTAGCTAGGGGAAAACCTCTCATCTTCAGCTGGTTCATGGTTAGCACTTTGTCCCACCAAACTTTCTAAGCAAAAAACCCCACTTTTGAAGGAATACTGGAGTTCCAGAAAAGCTTAGAAGGGGCAGAAGAGCAACTTTCTCTTTCCAAGAGGTCAAAGCAGGATTTTACTGAGTAAATTCCATTTGTAGACCTCTTCCAAACCAATTTGTCCTCTATAGTGGGGGTAATTTTCATATTCTTCACTGTAGCAATAAAGTCATGAACCATATCCAGCTCCCAGTCATTGAAATCTCTTCCAAATCTTGGGTTCCACCCTCCACCCTTTCCTAGAAAATCCCAGACTTCAGCCACCTTAGCCCCTTTTGAAATAGCCATGGAGTAGAGAGCCAAGGAAAGTGAAATACAAAGGATTTTGGCCACACCAAGCATCCTCCCAAAATTTGACTCTTTTACTACCCCAACCAGAAAATCACTAATAACTCTCATCTAGGCAACCTCTTTTCTAATCCCTTTCCACAAGCCAACTCCATAGGTCCTTCTAGGGTCTTGAGAGAACCAACCACCCTCTTCAGCACCATATTTTAATCTAATTATGTCTTTCCAAAGCGTGTTATCTTCTATTGCTAATCTCTAGCTCCACTTCCCAAGGAAGGCTTTATTGAGGTTAGGAAGCCACGAATTCCCAAACCACTCTTGTCTTTACTCAAACATATTACCTTCTAGTTTACCAAATGGAGTTTTCTTTCTAGGTTTCCCCCACCCCACAAAAAATCCCTTTGAATTTTTTCCAATCTCTTGATCACCCTTTGGCATGCGAAAAAGGTACATAAGGTGAATTAGCATGTTGGAGACGGTGCTTCGGATGAGTGTGAGTCTCCCCACTTTTGAGATGTATTGTCTCTTCCAAAGGCTAATCTTTTCCTAAATCTTTCCTCAACCTCGTCCCAAACCCCCATGGAGTTGTGTCTCTCACCTAAAGGCAACCCCAAGTAGGTAGTTGGAAGAGAACCAACGTTGCATCCCAGCTTTCAAGGCTAGACTCTCCAGGTTCTCCACACTCCCCACAGGAAGTAAAGCACTTTTACTTAGATTAATCTTCAGCCCAGACAAGGCTTCAAATCACATCAAAATCCAACTAAGATAGACCAAGCATTCGACCTAGAAATAAGAGGTTATTCGCGAACAACAAATGGGTGACCTGAACCTCCTCACCAGTTCTACCTTTTAAATGAAAACCAAACAGGAACCCTCCACTAGTTGCCTTATTAATTAAGATCGAGAACACTTCCATTCCCAACACAAATAGATAAGGGGAGAGGGGATCCCCTTGTCTTAAACCTCTAATGCTTTTGAAGTAACCAGTTTGGCTACCATTGACAATGACCGAGAAGGAAGCAGTAGTGATAAACCACTTAATCCATCTTCCACCCAACCCCATTTTTTGCAAAGAAGAGAAAAGAAAATTCCAATTTAGAGTATCATAAGCCTTTTCTATGTCTAATTTGTAGAGAATTCCTTTTTCTTTCTTCTTCGTGATGGAATCGATTACTTTGTTCGCAATTAAAGAGGCCTTCAGGATTCGTCTTCCTACCACAAAACTGTTGTGGAGTGTTGACTAATTTGATAATAACTTTTTTTAGTCTGTTAGCCAAGACTTTTGCAATCAGCTTATATAGGTTGTTCACCAAGCTTATTGGTCTAAAGTCCTTAATGTCCTCTCCTTTCTTTGGTACCAAAACAATGAATGTTGAATTCAAGTTTCAGACAAACCTTGCTTTCTCATGAAAATCCTTGAACATCAACAGGACCTCCTCCTAGACTATGTCCCAGCAGTGTTGCCAAAATGCGATTATAGCCACGTCCGGGGCCTCATTCCATTCATCTCGTCAAAGCCGCTTCTACTCCCTCCCTCTCGGCTAAAAGGCTCCTCTAGGCTAGCTAGTCGCCAATAATTCTAGAGAAACTTAGATTCGTTAAACTAGCTCTCCATTACCCTGGCACTTAAAGCAAATTTTCAAAAGCTTCAACAATTCCTTGTTGTATTCTAGAGTCTTCAGTGAGCCACTCCTCGTTAATTTTTATTTTGTTTATAGTGTTCCTTCTACTGTGAGAGTTGGTCATTCGATAGAAAAAGCCAGTTGTTTCTGTCCCCCTCCTTTAGCCAAATTTCTCTAGATTTTTGTCTCCAAGAAGTCTCTTCCATAATAGCCCATTTTTTATAATCAGACTTGACTCTCACTCTTTCTTCCATCTCTTCACTTGTCAGAGTTCTTTCGCCTTCCAACTCATCCCAAAAATCTACTCTAGCAAGGGCTGCTTTTTTATTATCTTCCACCTTACTAAACACTTCTCTATTCCAGATTTTGATTCTAGATTTGAGAGCTTTTATCTTTTTTGAGATAATATAGCTTCTAGTCCCATTAAATCTCAAATTTTGCCACCAGTCTTTGATTAGATCCTCGAAGCCTTCATCCCTGATCCACATATTTTCAAACCTGAACGGTAGGGGGCCTCTCACTAAACCCCCAACCCCCTCCAAGAGGATAGGAAAATGATAAGAGACTGGTCTTTGAAGTAAGCTTGCCCTACTCCCCGGAAGTGAGCATCCCAATCCTCCATGACTAAGAAACGATCCAAAAGAGCCTTTCTTTGGTTGTTTAACACACCACCAACGCCACCCCCTCTTCAAGTAAAGTAGCCCCCCCTGTAGAGGAATATCTTTAAGATTCAACTCATCAACCACCTACGAGAATCTCCTAATGCCACCTGATATACTGCCTTCCTTGTTTTGTTCACTTAGGAATCTAATCATATTAAAATCCCGCCTCTAATAGCCCCCAATTCTTCCCAAAACAACTCCCTACTTCCACCATCTATAGGACCATAAACCCCTATAAACACCCACTGGAAATTATCTTCAATGGTTTTAAAACGGCAGTAGATAGTATACCGACTTTCCTCCTTTCCAATAAGTTGTTAAACTCTAGAATCCCAAAAAACTACTATACCTCCTTAAGCTCTTACTACATTGATAGAAGCCCAATCTAAATATCTGCCCACCCTAAGGCTTTTGATAACCCCTCCAGTCATCTCCTTCATTTTAGTCTCTTGCAAGCAAACAATGTAACACCCTAAACTATACCCTAATAGTTTTATGACATGTTTAGGGTATAATAGAAATCAAATTTGTGTTTTTCGAAAATTTAATAGTTAAGTGTGAACAAGGATATAATCGGATTTATTAAAGAAGTAAAGAGGATAATGGTAAATTGTCAAATTAAGGACTTAAGAGACATTAAGTAAAAGGCTATGTGTTATGGTATAATTTTGGTAAGTTGAGTTTCAAATAGAATAAAGAGGAAGAACTAAATAGCAAGGGAAAAGTTTAAGCCAAATCCCTTAAGACAACAAATCATCTTCTAGGGAAAGAAAGTCCCATTTTTTGGCTAAGAGAGCTGTGTGGCATCCGTGGTGCAGGAGAAGAGCCACTTTGGGTCAGTTTTTTCTCCATTTATTTGGGTTCTACTTGTTCATGAAAAGAGAAGAAAAGGAAGGAAAGGAAGAAGAAAAGAAAATGAAGAAAAGGGAAGCTAGGTTAAAGCTTTCAAGACATCCAGGTTAGGAAAAACCCTAACTCTCCCCATATTTGTGTTTTTTGTTGGTTTGAGAGTTGTTTTGATCTAGTTTTGTTTTGATTTGGAAATTGTTCGATAAAAAAGGGTAAAAATACGACATTTCTGTCAAAGCCCGACGCCCTTCGCCTTAGCTAAAGGGCATGTGCATTCCTTCTTATTTCCGTCTCTTCGCCAAAGCAAAGGTCAGCCGCCTAAACCCAAAGCCCACCTGCTGCCCGTCTCTCGCTCGCAAAGGCCCTCGCCTCCTTTCTTCTGTTAATTCTAGAAATCATTACTCCTTTGTTAGGACTCCGATCAAGGTGAACGATAGGCATGAAATTGGATTAGTTGACGATCCTAACAAGCGAATGAAAGGGTCCATAAATGTATACAAGTTATACGTTATTAATTAATAACAAATGATCGACATGGATGATTCAATATGAATGGAAGTATAGTTCTAAGAATTGACCAAGTGTGTAAATACGGATATTGGTAAGATCACGCGAAATGCTCGAACTCATATAATTGTGTGTCTAATTAAAACCTGATAGTGGAATGAATAGGCACGCCTATTTATTGCTCGACACTCGCCTAAAGGCTACCTAGCACTTCGCTTCGTGTGACAGCATCGCCTGCTCGCTACGACACTCCTGCTTAGTGTTATGTCACTCCTGTTTCGTGTTGCAGGCACGTCTATTCAATGCTTCGGCACTTCTGTTCAGTACTGTACTATACCTTCGTGTACATATTGTGATACGTCCCTCTCATTCATTGTTACTTGTCTATGCAGGCAAATACTTATATGATGTGCAGTTGAATAATGAATAATATGAACACAAATGTAATTAGCTCGATGCTACAAGATATCTCTTTTCAGATCAGAGTGTACCTATGAGTACCATATGAAATTTCGACAAGTACTCCTAATGAGAGATGAAAATGATATGTGGAAATAAATATATGTGCTTATATACTGAAATTGAGGATTAATGTAAGCTGTTATACATGTCATTTATGGCATACATGTTATCCTGTTTTTCCCACTAAGCTATATGTTTAACACAGGTGTTTCATTCGTGTAGGTTCTGAAGAAGTCGTCGGGGACATCCCGTACTTGGCAAGGCTAACACAACCTCATAGTTCTCGATGCGGGTCCACCCCATATCTTGTAATAGTAAATATAAATGTAATATTTTGTTATAGCAAAACTTGAAGTGTGTGATAAGCTGTCGAGACTGCCATATTTGTATAGGACATTTTAAACACCACTGTAGTGGTAGTTTCACAAGTTATGATTCGAGTCTAGAATTTTCATAATTCTCAAGCCAAAACAAGTTTATATCAATTATGAATCTATGTCGAATGGTCTCCAAAAATGCTCAAATCAGCACCTGGGTTCTGCTTCAGACATCCTCACCTACAAGAAGCTTAGGAGGGGGCGCATAAACAATGCCCACCTTTTTGGATTTTATAAAAGCTTTTATAATCCTCATCTTTTCAGGGTCATTCGCTCCCCTCATGTTCTAAGAAATGATTCTCAAACTCATCATTAACAACGCTACATCAGCCCCCTTTGCCCTCTTCCTAAAGCCCCACCCTTACCATCCATTCAAGTTTTTTCATTTCTTTGTCAAACTTCATACCGGTTTGCCCTCCTTTTCCTTTTCCTTTTCCTTTCTTCCTTCTAGACTTATCTTTTTCATCAGGACCACAATTTCATCTTCGTAACCATCTATTGGGAGACCTATGAATTTGCTAAACCTCGCTAAGCAGCCTTCTCACCGCTGATCCTCCTCCTCGCTCCGTCCCTTTTCCCCCTCTGTCTAGTACCTAGGTGAACAAGACTCTTCTACAAGAACGATCTCCTTTCCCCCTCTTAAACCTTCATCGATGCTACCATTCTCTAGCCCCATAACTCTCAAATGGTCCTGCACACATGGCTCATCCTCCCTAAACTCACTATCCCCTTTCGTCAACCCATCCCAACCAAAGAACTCTCCCTGTGGTTGAGTTCGGTCAAAAGAAAAAGTAGGAGGTGAAGAAGAGATATCTTAAGCCACTTTGTTAAAAGAATCATCGTACCTGTCTTGGTGGGGCGAGGACATCTTTGTGTCAATGGCCTTGGATTTCTCCCTATTTTCATCCCCTTTCCTAATAAACGTAGGGCTTCTCTCAACTGCGCAAAAGGCTTCAAGTAGTGGTTCCCTTCTATTTAACAATAGGGGGCCAAGCTTGCGGGCCTTATTGGATTCCTCATAAAAGCTCAGCCCATAACACCTTTGGCCCATCTTCCTTTCCATCAAGATTGACCCATCATAGAAACAGGTCGGAGCGGAGAGTCTCCTAGGCTTTGAAGAGGAGGCCTCAAACCTTATTTCCTTTTGGATCAGGGGGCCCATAGGAAAAGCCAAAGCCCGTTTTTCTTTCAACTTTTCTGCCCCTTTCATCCATCTCATCTCTCCTTTGTGATCTAATCCCCTTTCTGTTTCCAAGACAAAACGAGCATTAAAGACAGACTTTAGGCATCCAAGTTTTCATATCCCTTTACATCTCCCTACCCCCCGACCATCATCATAACACTCCATTTCCCGCCCCCACAGCCCCGCCCGCGCATGACTCGCCTTCATCTTCTTTCCTTGTAACCCCTTAAGTCTGGCACCTTCCCAAGGTAAACCCTCGTAAACCGTGATTGTATCTCCCACCATATTTGGAGTGCATAACGGGTTATGTTCATGTGACTATAAATATTTGTCAACATTGATAAACCCAAACACAACATGAAGAATAATCGCATTAAAAAAACATATTCAAACACGACCTAATCATTAATCGGGTGATACGAAACGCCATGTGTAACCCAATTATGAATAGCTCATTTAAGATTATATTTTCGTTTAACCTACTAACTTTGACATGAATAACTTGTGAAAATTTAATTGTATAATTAATGAGTCAAATTTGGGTTTAGTGGGTTGACACAAAAATAACTTATTTACTAAACGGATTGACACAAATTCAATCAAAACACAATTACAGTCAACTCAAACCCGTAAAAATCGTGTCTATTTCAAATTGTGTTGATGAATCATGTCAAATTTTTCCTGTCGTAAATACCACAAGGCTAAGCTTGGAAGTTCATGAAAAAAAAAAAAAATCACCCAAATTCAAGAACAGGTCTGCATGGGAATCTACCTGTCATCAATATATGGTCAACGGTTGTTCGAAGTCCATATCTAAGAACTGACTGGTAACCAGCTCTGAATCCATCTCCATATACTGACTTATCTGATTCAATCAGGTATTTCAAGAACTCGCCAAGCTTCCTCTCGAACTTAGATCTTGCTCCCTTTCTTGATGAAGTAGATGAAAGTGTCAGGGGCGATGATGAGGTTGATGCAACTTCACTGCCATATCCAGACATGAGCTCTGTGTCCAACCATATGTAAGCTAGCACCTGACAGATACCTCCTTCAACATGCTGAGTAAGAAATCCACCACCTCGAAGCCGCCGCAACCATACACGCATCATTAGGGTGAGTTTGTAGATCGACCCAGTCAGCAACCTAGGAAGGCCACAGAATGTGAAATGTGGGTTAGTTTGCAGCCAGGTACCAGCTTGTAGGGCTCCCTGATCATGTCTATGAGACTTCTCTATTTTCTCCTTCTCTCCTGCACTAGAGTAATGGAACTTGTTGTCCCATTACAATATTCAAGCTTAAGAACTTTTCCATATCAGATAGAGGGGCTGATATCTGCGAATGTCCATGATTGCATGGTCTAGACACTCCAGGCAGAGCTTGCGTCCATCTGCAAGAGTCGTATATCTTGCTCCCCATGGCTCCTTTCGCTCACAGCTAAAGCACGAAGGAGTTCCATCATTGTCATGAGAAGGACAGTACTTCTGGACCCAGAAAGGATGTGCCCTATGTTCCATAGGACAAGCTGGATTTGCCCAAAAGAAATAACCACAAACATCACATTTCTGGCGACACTGCTCCTTGTAGCAAGATTTATGATAGGGTGACTCTAGAGAGGTAGAATTCATAGCTATGATTAAGGTTGTTCACAAGCATGGCATCTAAAACATTCTGGATGCCAAACTTTCCCTATGCATTTCAGATATCGCCTCTGAATAATCTCAGTACTGCAACCAGCACAGAACATGAACCCTGTCGAAACAGGGAATAGAATGGCTTGGTAGATACTTCCATTTCCAAAAGAATGATAAGAATAAAGAAAGCCTTCCTGTATGGATCTGGTAAGTTGTTTATCTTCATCCAATTGAGACTCATCCATTACTTCTTTTTCCCATTCAAGTTTGCTCTTCCTAAATAGCAAAGAACCTACAACGGCTTTACATATTAACTGGAAGCCTTTAATATAATATATAACACGGCTGGAGAGCCTCGTGACATCATCTGTGTGATGATATTGTTGAAAGAGACTGATAGCACTTTTCACACTCAGTTCCTCTGCCTCTCGTATTTCATTCACTCCATATGTAATTAACAGATGTTTTCCTTTGGTTGTTACAATTATTCTACTTCCAGGGCCAAACTGATGATTGTAGCCAGCCAAGAATTCTAACTGCTCTAACTTATCCACATCATCCAAAACAATCAGAACCCTTTTGGAGTGGAGCCTCGCTTTCAAGGAAGAGAACCCTGTGCTGGAACTGGATGCACCTAATAGCTGGGAAAAAAGTTTCCTACACAAATAAGGTAAGCCATATTTTTGTGATTCCTCTCCAACATCTTCAAGAAAACAGCACCTTCAAATAGGCTAGAGAAGCATCAAGTAAACAGCTCTGGCAAGGTTTGTCTTCCCTAGTCCTCCCATGCCCCAAATCTAATAGTGACAAATATCTTCTGCACTTATGGCCAGCTCTGTGTTCTGGAGGTCCACAAACCATTTTATTTGAAATATGTGCAATGATATCCTTGATAAGCGTGGGCTCATGACTGCCCATTTGAAGTGCATGCAAACACATGGTAATTTAATAAGGGCTAGCCATGAAGGAACAACTCATAAAACTAGTACTCAGTATGACAATATATTGTTCTATTCAGAGCAGCTATTATGTATGAATATATTCAGATAAAGTTTCAGAGGGAAGCTAGCTCTCTTTGATGCTTAAAGTGATTCTAGAAAATGTTTAAAGGTGCTAGAAACACTAATCCTCTCCCCACCCAGTTTAAAAGGTCAATAACCATAAGGAATCCTGGGTTCACAGCCAACTTCTTCTTCAAAGGTAATTATTATACAGTATTATGACTTATGTTCACAGATAATCCTCTTGGACCCTTTTGAGAATTTATTTAGAAAAAATGAAAAAAGTGTGGTTTGATGCCTTCGTATTTTTTGTTTATATCAAATATGCTTTCTTTGACTATTTGAGTACTACTTTTTAATGATAATATATAAGTACTATCTTGGATCATTTTACATACTACCTTCAATTGGTCGGTACATGAATCAAAAGGAACGTTTAGATCAAATATTCACAAATGTCCATGTCACCTAACATAAAAGCCATGATTTTAAATGTCAGCTAACCAAATGCTTGTTGTAAAGAAAACCATGAATCTGATTCACAGTAATTTTAGGAAGCAAGTATGCTTGCTTTTATTCTTATGAAGAATTCTATTATAGGAGAAATGGTTTTATGCATAACTAATATGAGGTAAATAGGAATGTTAAGAAACTTATTCACAGAAACATTATTATTCCTATTCATATTCAATGACAACGACAATAGTAAATCAAACAACATAGCAATACCAAATAGAGATTCAATGTATTTATAACAGTAAGCAGTGCTTACAAATTTGAACGGTTTAATGGATTCAAAAGGTCAAACTAAAAGAGAATATTGAAAAGGAATTCTCACACCTTTGTTTCTCTTAGCTATAACTATACTTAAATATTTGAATTCCCCTGTTTTAGGAAGTAAAGTTGTCAAATACTTTCTCAAGAAATTCAGAAAAATTGTACCCCACCCAAATCATTTCACAAATCACATTAATTCTTCTAACGTTCAATTCCTCCGTGAATTAATTATCAAAATTGATCGCCCAACAAACAAAATTTAAAGAATAAAACCCTAAGATTGAGAAGATTTAGCTATTCCTGAGTGTAGAATGGTTACCTATTCCTGGAATCCCAGCCGGATAAACTGGCAGCTTCAGTGAGAGCCTCCCTCCAAATCTGCACTTTCTCCGGCTCCTTCAACTTCTGTTCATGTTTAACTAAGGCTTTTCCGAAACTCCCCTTTCTTGCTCTTCGCAAGTACACTTAAGATCCACATTGTATGAAAATAAGTAAAACTGTTTGCTCCATTGTGTTTTTTGCAGTCTTAGATCTTCACCAGCTCCTCCAAGCACCATGTGGAAGAAGCATAGTTTTTAGAGAAAACGACGACGGAAAACGTGGATTTTTCAATTGCTGTAACAAGAGCAGGAGATATTTTATCGCCTTTGGCGACCTCGTCGGCGTCGATGAAAGCCTCGATTCCATTGTTGCGCAGCGCTTCATAGAGGTAGGCAGTGAAGCCATTGCGGGTGTCTTTTCCCCTAAAATTTAAGAAAACATCGTAGCTCCCCGACAGTTAGAAGAAGCTGCAGCAGCAGCTGCCATTGCCTGATCATGTACAGAGAGAGAGACATGAAATAATCAAGCAGCGAAGAAAAAGGTCAAAACCGATTGTATAAACCAAAGACGAAATCATGACAAAACCTTGAGGAGGTTCAAGAAGTTCATCTCCGAGTTGGGATCAGGAACGAACTGGATAAGAATTCCTCGATTTCAAACCTAGAAACTTCATCAAATGGTTTGCTCGCAATGAGAAAGGAGCAGTGGAAAACACTGGGATTACTTCCTATAAAAGGAGTAGACAAATACGATCAAATAAGATCAGACATTGTAGTTTGTAAAAGCGCAGCTCCAAGGACCAAAAGCAGTGAAAACAGTCAAAACCGCGTCCAATTGTCGGTGAAAATTTGGCATGGGACTAATCATTATTTGATAATTTTGTGTTTTTTATGATAAAAAATTTCATTCAGATTCTTTGAATCGCTAAAAGCCATAATTCCCAAAGTATCTCTTAATCCACCAGCAAAGCCTGATTCTTCATTTCACTTATTTACTTTTTCCACGTAGCAGCTTCCATACTGCAAGAGATCTTCCTCGATAATGGCTTACCTTACCTTACCTTACCTTAGAATTCACTTCCGCGCGCTCCTTAGATGGGGCTTTTTCCCGGGTCCTTTCGATTCGAAGGTTCAAACTTGTTCCAATATTAACTTAATTAACGTATCTTGTTTTAGAGCACACTTAAAAAAAGCTTCAATAGTTGAATCGTATTTGATATTACTTTTTTGATTAATGAGGTTAAGGTTTTTTTTTATTTTAAAATTTTGTTTAAAAGGAAAAAATCCAAGAGTTATTGAATTTTATGTCAAAATAATTCATATTTGACAAAAAAAAAATTACTGGTCAAAATAATCATTAAACTAATTGTTTTTTTTACTTATTACCTAGGAGAAAAATGAATAAAGCAGAAAAAATAGTAATCAGAGGATCAAAAGATGCCAAGGCCTCGCGAATAGTGGAGCCCAATTGTAAACTCCAAATCAGTGTTTTTTTTTTTGTTTTTTTTTATTTGTTTGATAATTATGGAGAACTTTTGATGCATTTATATAGTATGACACATGCTCTGTGACCTTGACATATTTGTAGTATTCTGTTGTCTGATGTCTAGGGGGTGGCGGCGGGAAGATAGTCAAATTGGAGGACCCTAACATATTTTGTATGGATTCTGTTATGATTGTAATGTGGTTCCAGCAAACATAGATAGAGAAATGTCTAGTTTGTTTGTTTTTTTGGCTTTTTACTCAAAGTTAAATAGTTTTTATTTAGCCCATTTTATTTTTTAATTTTTTTATGATTTAGTATTAAAAAAAAATTTAAAATATTCCATAAAAAAAGTCTTTCTATTTGTAAGTTTCATTTTCAAAAAAATGAAACACCATCTTTTGTCATTACGAGTAAGAAATTACGACTTATTATCGAATGTTAAAAAACAATCAACTTAATATTTAATATTAAACTGAAAAAAAATTATATTTAACATTAAATAAAAAAAACAAACCCCAGTAAAGTATCCAAGATGGGCCGAGATTATGGTCGTGGTGGAAGAGAGGGTTTGTTGTTATTGTAATGTCCAGATATGTGGAGCTTTAAGATTGATTTCCTTTTCTTTGTTCTGTATTTTTTTTTTTTTCATTTATATTCATTTTGTCATCTATTTTACTCTTCTATTGTCCCACTTTCATTTTTATTTCTATTGTTTCCATTTGTATGTCAATGTGTTTGCCGTGTGTTTTCATATATTATAGTTTTCATTTTATTGTTCCTGGATTTTCTTAATTATTTAATCCACATAACTAGTCATTTTATTCCCTAATCAAATGTGCATGTGAATGCCTGTAATTATAGATCCCAGATTTTTCACATATATTTAATCCTTATAAATTATATTCATTGTTCCCAGATTTTGCTTGTATTTAATCTTCCAATAATTTTAATTCTTTATTGTTTCTTTTTAATTAATCTGCCAGTTTTCCATATAAATATCTAGTCTTCTTATTAAAATATAATTTGATTTTAGCTTGTATTATTATAATTATTATTCCAAGTTAACTCATTGGCAGTGAGGTTAGTGGGGCTATTTTTTTTTTTTTCTGTCACTTTTTTTTTATTTCTCTTATTACCATTACCCATTAAAATATTATCTCCATCTTACTCATTTAGGGCTTAAATATATATTTGGTTTTCTAGCTCTTTTCCCTATATACCCTACGTGTTTGCTACTGCTTGACTGTTATACTAGTATTACAGGTCGTTTATTCTTATATATTAATCACTTATTTTTTTCTTTGTTCAATATTTTCCTATGATTTTCTATTCTTTTTTTTCTTTTTTATTTCCTATATTCTTTATTCTCAATTTATATATGTATATTCTCAGTATCATCTTTATAGATCATTTTTCACTCTTATTTATTATTTTAGGTTGATTTGAGATGTTTTCCGTGTATATTTATGATTCTATTTTCCATGTTTATTTATTGTTTTGTTCCCATAATTATTAATGATTTTGGTTTATTTGAGCTATGATTTTTGGATTATTTGAGCACATGTTAACCATTATTCTTATAATTTCACTCATCACCATAATCCCTCACACTTATTTCCCTTATTTATATTTCACAAATTATTCTAGATCACATTTATCACTCTCTTGTGTGTAAAGTCTTATTTCATATTTTCAAAATTTTCGTATTGTATATATTATTTTATTATTATTATTATTATTAGAAACTTGATTATATCATCTTGTTTTGTTTTAAATTAAGCCTCATTGAGTAATCTTTGTGCCCTTTTGATATACTCCATTGATATTTCACCAAACCTTGACAACTGTTGCGGCCCAACTCCATTGTGATACTCATCAAACCCACAAGATTACCAAAAGTCAAACTATCTTTTTGTGCCCAACCCATTGCTACCTTTAATCAAACCCACAGATTAAAGAGAGTTAACGTCACGGCATCTCTTTGAGCCCAACTCATTAAAACATTTGATTCGACCTATTAAACTCATTAAGTCCTTCGATCGAGCTCTCTAGCCACACCCTCTGACTAGCTCTTTATCCCATCAAGCTCACATCCTTAATTTTTTTAAATTCCTATTTCAAAATTTTAAAATTCTATTCCCCAAACCTCTAATTTCAAAATTACAAATTCTCGATTTTCAAAGTTCAAATGCCCTAATTTCAAAATTCAATTTCCCCAATTTATAATTTAAAATTCTCAAACTCTCAATTTCAAATTTACTAATTCTCAATTTCTAAATTAAAGTGTCTTATTCTCAAAATTCAAGTCTCCCAATTTCAAAATTCAATTTTTCAAGTTTTCAATTTAAAAATTACAAATTCTCAATTTTCTAACTTCAAGTGCCCCAATTTCAAAATTCAAGTTCCCCCATTTCCAATTCCGATTCTTCAAGTTTGGAATTTAATATTTACAAAATTCCTAATTTCAACATTCAAGTACCCTAAATTCAAAAATCAAGTATCTCAATTTCCAATTTCAAAGTTTAAAGTTTCTACTTTCAAAAATCAAGTGTCAGAATTTCAAAATTCAAGTCCCTCAATTTCTAATTCCAAAGCTCTAGTTTACAATTTTAAAAAAAAAAAAATCAAGTGCCCTAATTTCAAAATTCAACTTCCCCAATTTCTAATTTCAAAATTTCAAGTTTATAGTTTCAAAATTACTAATTCATAATTTCAAAATTCAAATGTCATAATTTCAAAATTCAAGTCTCCCAATTCATAATTTCAAATTTTCAAGTTTCCAATTTAAAAAAATCAGATGCCCTAATTTCAAAATTCAAATCTTCCAATTTCTAATTTCACTTTTAAAGTTTCTAATTTCAAAACTACAAATTCCCCACTTCAAAATTCAAATGTCATAATTTTAAAATTCAATTCTCCCATTTTTCAATTTCAAATTTTCAAGTTTCTAATTTCAAAATTATAAATCACCTCAATCTCAAATTTCTAAATCCTCAATTCCAAAATTCAAGTTCCTAATTTCAAATTTTCAAAATCTTAATTCAAAAATCCAAATCAACTTCTTTATTTCCAATTCTCGAATTTCCAAAATTTCATTTTCTAACTTTCACCAAATTTTCAATTTCAATGGTTTTTCAAAAATTTAAAATACATGATTAATTATACACTTTATAAAATGAATCTCAGATATTCTCGATTTCACAGAATGTGATAAACGAACTGACTTGGGGCCCAATATTTTATGTATAACCAATTTCTAAATGTGAATATTTTGTATTATGTTATTACACTAACATTGTTTTCTAATTGATAACGCTTTTGACATGCCTTCCAGGTACACTTTTTTTTTCTCATATGATTTTCTTTTATTATTTATTTATATATGTCTTACCAGATATTATCGCTTATTTTTGTAGTCATCGATCGATTAGTCAAAACCATATTTTATTAATGCTTAAGAATGTATAAGGTCACACTTTCATCTTACATTCCTAATAGATAACCTGACCCTCAAACTTAAACACGATTTTTCACATACCAATATTTTTTTTATCAGGAGTCACATTAAAGATTTTTCTTTCTTATTTTATTTTCTCTTATAAAATAAAATAAAAATAAGTGATGACTCTTAACCAATTTTTTAAGATGGTTTTTTAAAAATAAAAACAAGTCTCATTTTTTGAATAGGAAATGCATAATAATAATAAAAATAAAAAATAAATAAAAAAGGGTCCACACCGATATTATCATTTCTTCCTAGTATAGAGAAATTCCCTCCGCTCATTTTTGGTGTGAACCAAAATTATGAAATTTTGGTGTAAAGAATTATTTTAATACAACCTTTCTTCCCTTTAAGGGTGAGGATGGAAAGATGATCTTTCCTTCTCCTATCAAGGGAAAAATATGTATCATCCTACCAATTTAGGTATGTAAAATAGAATTTATATTGTTTGAAACATGCTACGAAAAAGTAATTGACTTTTCGGTAGAAGTATTATCTTAATCACTTAAGGTTACTTTAACTAACCGTAAATACCACCTTAAATAATTAGTTAAAGTAATACTTACTATTAGTTAAGATAGTACATCTACCTAAAAGCTAATTATTTTATTCGTGACTCATACTAATTCATGTATTTCCTATTCTTCATAACTTCTTTGCTTTTATTTCTAAATTGGTAGCTTGATACATAATTTTCCCTAGTAATTATGCTTTATTAAACTAATTAATGTGTGAACATTTTACATTTGTTTTTTTTTTCACGAGTAAACACTTTAGTTATAATATAGTAAACTGTCCCTATGAGACTTGAACTTGAGACCCTTCCCTATGCTCTGTCTTTTTGAAGAGCCCTCTATCACACGAACTAGGCACGATGGATAGGGGTGGGCAAAAAAACTTAAGAAACATAATCGAGCAAAAAACCAAACCGAAAATAGGTTAATCGAACTAAGCGATTCAGTTTTGGTTTTTATTTTACCCAAATCTTGGTTATTAACCAACAAAATATATATATATATATATTTAAAATAGGTTTCTTATTTGTTTAAGTTGTAACTTTCTCATTTATACCCATTGCTTTTACTTTTTTCCTCTAAACTAAACTTTTACTATGTTCCTTCAAACCAAAGTATATACACTGTGATTTATTTGGTTTGGTTTATTTTTCTACTGGAGTTGTTAAAGCATATGGTTGACAAAAAAAAAAGTGATTTAATTATCTAATCTCATATGTTTCATATATTATCTATGGATGTTTTATAAGTGTGTATTATAAATGTACAAGTGTCATGAGATTGCAAATGCATATATTATATTCATTTTTTCTTTGCATTTTTTTATTATATTTATAATAATTATTATAATTTGAACTTTAATAAATGATTATAGAATTGCAAATTTATTTTTTATTATGGTTAATAGAAAAACCGATATATGGTTAACAAAAGATTTGATTACCAATATTAATGGTTAAGTTTTTTGTTTATATAAATAAAAACCAAAAACCAGTTATCAGTTTTTATTTTGTGTCATGGTTCGGTTAACTGAACCATGCCCACCCCCTCATGATAGGCATATTTTACATATGTTTGTGAAATAAATTTTTTAATAAATCTATTGATATTAGTTATCTTATTTTCTTCATTTATTTTGTAATAATTAAATATAATAAACATATAAACTGGTAAATAAACTTTTGAATATTTTTACAAATAATAATACTAAGGCATATATCATCATTTCTTTGTAATTTTTCAATGACATAAATTAAATCAGGCACTATAAGCCAAGTATTAGAAATTCTTAGTGTCTAACCATCTTAGTGTCTAACCAGGCAGCTCTAATATAAACAAAAAAAAACCCTCACCGCCCCTTTGTCTTTTTCTCTTTCATCTTTTTCTCTTATAGTCTATTTTCCTCATACAATAAGGGATAATTTTGCTTGGCTATTTTTTGGACTAAATCATTCCTTCGAATAATAAATGAATTTCTCAAATATTCGTTTTTGCATATTACTAAGTATTCTGCCATGATTCGGGATCGATAAAACAATTGATTAGTTGTAGTTATCAAACGTGTGAATACATATATTCTTAACACATTATATTATAAAGTTTGTGTTATACGACTCATTTATTATGCTTATTAATTAATATTATTTTACTATGGATAATGTTTATTTCGTATCCATCTATTATAAGGATCAATAATATTACTTTTCCTTTAAAAAAATAACAATATAAACAAAGTAAAAAAAAGGAAAATCGCACCTTTTAATCTGGGGATGAGAAAAATAAAAACCCATGTGTTAAACACACATTTACTTTCCTTCAACATGAAGTAAAAAAAAAAAAAAAAATTACTTCCGATGACAAGGAGATTTCCATCTCTCTTTCTTTGGATGGTCTTTCTTTTTCCACATCAAGTTCCAGGCAATGAAAGGAGAAACATTATCAACATTTTCTGGATAAGTAGGAATCAAAATGCAAGAAAAATCCACTGATATTTTAAGCCCTCTTCCGATGGATTGATGTTGATCTTGTAAAAGTCATTAGAATTCAACTGCATAAGTAGAATATGATTGAGATAAGGGTCTCAAATTTTCTCTTCTAAAGAAAATACAACATCTCAAATGCTATCCAATGAAACAAAAAAGAAAATACAGTCTGGAATACAAAGGTGGATGATCTTCATCGAACACGACGAACTTTCTCTTCTTGTCCAAGCCCAAGTGATTTCTGGGCATTTGCAATACCTTCAGGATCTGGAGTAACACAGATGATATTGACTTAGTAAATAACACTTAACAAGCAGAATCAGAATGAAAGGCTAAGTAATGGCTAATGCAATTATGTCTCGCCAGTCAGGGCATTGATGGGAATTCCAGAAATTCACATACAAAACACATGTTTATTTATGAGTCTATGACTATATTAGCAATAGAATTGCAGAGAGTTCTTTATTCACATTCCATTGAGAGATCGATGATGGTAAACCTAGTTACAGCACACCCTGATTAGTTGCTGAGAAAATCAGAGAAATGTAGGCTCCGTATGAAACCCAGAAAGTAGTACTACTAGGGAAAGGAAAATTATTTTCTTATGTTTGGTTCCACGATGGAAAATATAAAAGAAAATAAAATATAATCATAATTCTTCAAAAATTTACAAAATTTTAAGTTTCTTAGTCTTTATATAATAAAGAGAAACAAATAAAATGAGTTTGAATAAAACATATAGAATTAATTTATTAAGTTTAAGCTTATTTTATATTTTCCTCCAAAAAAAATTTTCTTCAACTTTTCCTCTCTATTTTCTTTCCTTAATACTTTTCGGGTTCCAAACGGAGCCGTAAAGGATATCTGAAACCTTAAGAGTGTTTTAAAATTGACATTTCTTTTCTTTTCTTCTAGCTTAACAAGAAATAAATCAAGCAAAAACTGAACTCACCAAAGAACTGTGTGAAAATTCGCGTGAAGAAACTCAAGTTGCGAGATACATTATATGCCATGGCAGGGGGAAGAGGTTTCACAATAGTGTCAATACTAAACACTCGTTGAAGAAACTGCAAGTACACAAGAATACAAAATGCCAAGGTTAGATTAAAGAAGACAGCCATTGAGATGACAAATTATCTAAACCAGAATTACGGTCAAGATTCTCAGCAGAAGAAGGATATATAGAACAAAGCAGAACAAATTAAATTCCTCAGTCATAAAGTTTCAGGCATGTTTAATCGAATGTGTAGGAGAGCCAAATATACCTGGGCATCCCAGCGAAATGAAAAACAGGACTGATGCAAAATCTTCACTACTGGATTGCAAGTTTAATTCAGATGGAATGCTTCGTTAAGACAGTATGGCCAGTCCCTTTTTCACCATCCTGGTCCCTTTTTACATATGAAAAGGAGAGGCTGGTTGGGGGATGTACATTGTAGGTGATTTTATCATACTCTGCAGTTTTTTTATTTGTTTTTGATAATTTTTGTCATATTCTGCAAATGCACCAATTATGAGTTGGAATTTGAACCTTTTGAACTAATAAGTTATGCACTATCCCATAGGTTACAAGCATATCCATTATTTTTCTTTCATTAAACAATGCATACATTACAAAGGTCAGTTAGGTCCCTCCATAATCGTTGCAATTACAATACCAATGTTATTTATCTATGCCTAAGGTATGAGAGTAGACAACCATAGCTCTAACTAGAGGTAAGAGAGTCCCCTCAGAGTCATTGGAGGTTTACCCAGCCGTTAACTTCAGGGCCCCGTGGGATTCGTGTGCCCAGTTGGCCCGAACATCCACAGTTATTAAAAAACTAGTGGAAAGTTAAATGTGTTATGAACCAAATTATTTTCTAGCATGTACACAGTACGTCAATAAGATCAGGCTGTGGTTTCCAAATAACCATTTTGTTTTTAGCTACCAATAAGACAGCACAAGCTCAATAAACTTAAAAAATGAGCACTATGCCTTTTCTTGTCTCCTTGACCCAAGGAGATTTAAGATCTAGAAACCTAATCACAGAACACGCTACATCTCTCCCTCCCTAAATAACAATTAGCAGAAACTCTATTAGCTCACCATAAAATCCAATCCACTAAGCATATACATCATTAACTTGATAAGACTAGAAAGATATTTTTTCATTTTAGAGCCAATTCCAACCAAACAACCTTGGAAACCCACCTTGGATTTAGTTTGTTTAGGGGGCTCCAAATCCAATCTTCCTCCCACAATTTGCTATGATCTTCTACTGTCTTGTTGACAGCCAAGAGTACCTAAAAATTTGTCTCCCTTTGACAAATACTCCTCACAGAAAGCAGATTATACCCTGGGGCACTTTTCTGAGCCCTCTAGACAGGATCTCAGCAATAATCTTACAGACGTTAACTCAAAGACTAATTGATATAAAATCCCCAATTTTAATTGAACAATCTTTTCCATTGACCACGGTTCAAGATGCTTTTTTAGTTATTCTGGTCCTTTATTGTTTGAATTGTCATTAATAAACCATTAACTGATATCTTGCTAATATATCGATCCTCACATTCATAAGAATCATGCTTTCACCCTCACAGTCACGGGACAAAAATATTGACAAAGCACAAAAAACTGTCATAACCCAGTCCAAAAAATACATTTTGCATACAGGTCGTAGATCTTCCAGGTAAAAACCCATTCTTCAACAACCAGTCCAGAAAGTAATTCAGTCTTGGACTACTTCTGATATAATAACAGAAACACCCTGTATTCCAGGATCAAGGATAGATATCGTGAAGTAGGTCTGTCGTTGTTCATGAAAGCACATAGTTTGGTCATAATCCATAAGAAAAAGAATTCACAAAAGTCATCATATTTTGTACTCTCTCTTTTTAATGTCAAGATGGGAAATGGGTAATCTAGAATTATAAAATATGATGGCTAATTCAACTCAAGAACAGGAAACACAAAATTTGAAACTCGAACTTGAAAATAGAAAGAAAACCCTGACCTGGGGATTCACAAAATACATGTCACTAGCTCATGATTCAATTCAAATTCAACCAACCCAAAGCACAGCTCTCGCTACTTAATAGTTTTAAACTTTGAAGTGGTAGCTTTGAATCACACAGCATTTTCTTGCAATTCAATTCTATACTGAAAAGGGGCAATCTAGAATCAAAACCCAAGGAAATTACAATTGGGAGTTCACAAAAGAACATCATTTGCTCATGATACATTCCAAATCAACAAACCATAGAAACATTTCTCACCACTCATGTACTTTTTATATTGTTTGATTCCGATTTTAATAACTTAAAACTGTGGATACTGTCGTCAGACTGGAGAAATGGGCAGCCTAGATAACAAAATCTAACCACAGCTTCAATCAAAGAAAAGACAATATAAACAGACGGACAGAATCCAAAATTCGAAGTCCCCCCCAAAAAAAACCTAAAGAAACTACAAACTGTGAATCCTCAAAAACAAGCATATTTCTCACAATTCAGTTCAAAATCAACAAAATTACGGGAAGAACAACTCATAGAAATTAAGAAACAATAGAGAGAGACCTGAAAATTACGCTGAAAGCTGTAACGAAGTTCAGGGTCAATCTCAGCGAGGGCGTCGTCATCCTTGTCGTTTGGTCGCGTTTTAACAGACTTCTTGCGAGGAACGTACATGGTGGATTCAGAACCAGGCTGTTTGGTGGCCCTGAGCCTGGCGTCTTGAAACTTGTCATCCTGTTGTTGTTGTTCCTCGCCTCTCCATGGCGCTGATGATAACAGCTGCTTCTTCGCTTTCGACATCGCTCTGCTCTGTCTTTGACGTCCGTTTGTTATCAAATGGATAGATAAAGCTCCCATATTTGGGTAGGGTACTACCCATTTTGTAGATCCGACCCATCAAAATTAGACGTCCTTTAATTTTGATAATAATAATAATAATAATAATAATAATACTAATTTATCAAATCATCATATACGGTGATGGTTGAGGTCTCTTCGATGGTCTCATGTTTCTTGAATCTTGCCATCACAATCGTTATACTTATAGCTTTATTATTCATGCTATCATTTCGATCAGATAAAAGATACTTATAATACAGATAACTTAAAAACCTTTTTCATTCATGTGTACACAAATCTCATTAGGACATCTCACGATTTGATAAAAACAAAATTGAGACCTAATCCAAATGGAATGGAGTAAAGTACATTTTCTTTATTCATTTGCTTTAATTATTGGTTAAAATAACAATTATGGAACAATTTGAAACGATACTATTGGAAGTTTCAATTTAAAAGAGAGATGGATCGACAGGAATTACTCGTAGGCTCCATTAGAATTCAAAAAGTACTCAAAAAAGAAAATAAAGAAAAGGAAATTAAAAAGGAAAATGAAAAATAAGTTTAAATTTAAGAAATTAGTTTTATATGTTTATCAAACTCATTTCTTTGTTTTTCTTTATTATATAAAGATTAAGGACTAAGAAATTTAGAACAATGTAAAATTTTGATTGTATTTAATTTTCTTTTATATATTCTATAATAAAACTAAACATGAGAATCATTTTCTAATTTTCTTAGAATTTTTTTTCTAATATTTTTCAGGTTCAAACAAAACATTACGGTATTAGATAATTAGAATGTTAAATGAAATTGAATTACTAAAAATTAAAATATACTTGTTAAAGTTTACATAAAAATGGGAAATTTTAATGTACACAAATAATTATATTTTGAGGTAAGATAAGTGACCTGATGGAGTGAAAATTGAGTTGAAGAACATTGTCTTTTAAAATTTTCTAAGATGCCCTCTGTTAGAAGGGAAAAAAAACAATTGTCTTCCCCCTTTTCTCTCATTCTCTTTTTCCTTCTCTCTTTTCATACACTTAACCTTTCTCTCACATATTTATTGGTGGATAACTATTTGAAACAAATGTAATTAAAATTAATATGTGTCCAAATGTGTGAATAACATGTAATACGTTGTTTGTAATTAATTTATTCAATTTTAAACTTCTTTCCTAAAAAAAATTACCATTGAATGAAGAGTAATAGTAAATCTATTTAAAAAATAAAAATTAATACACCTTTTACATTGCTTTATTTATCAAATCCTTCATACAATAAAATTAAAATTATATATATATATATATATATATATATATATATATATATATATATATATATATATATATATATATATATATATATATATTTCCTTTTAGGTTGCAATGATAGCTTCTATTATTTATTTTTTTTAAATTAAATTATTCGTTATTTTATAAAGGATATAAAAAAGATAAAAGAACAAACCTTAATATTTACATTTTTAATCATCCGATATATATCACTTTTAATTATCCCCAACGGATAAATTTATTATTTTTTTAATTATTAGAATATTTTATAATGCTTTTTTATAGCTAAATACTTAAGTTATTTTGTAATAAGACCCATTCCCTATGCCCATGGGTAGGGCTGGTAACGAGCCAAGCTACTCGAGCCTCGCCTGCTCATCGAAAAATATCTGGCCGCTTAGCTCGTGAGCTGAACGAAGCCGAAGCCGAGCCTTAATTTAGCTCGATAAATCTCGCCCTACTGGCTCGCTCGAAAAAGCTCGCGTCACGGACCCATCCATCTCTCGAACGAGGTTTCCGCCTACTCGCCTCCTACCGACAGATTCGTCTTCACTGCGGCGATCCCGACTCAGCGCCACGGGAGTGAAATGCCCAGCTATGTCCTTGACATCGATGTGAATTCGATCCTCGCAAACTCTAAATTCAGTCGACATGGATGGCAAATGCGTAAATCCTCACGAAGCCGTTCAGGAGGCGCTGACGACGAAGACGGCCGGAGCTCGAGCGAATCCCACGCCGTCGCAATGGGGACTGCACTAGATCTCCGTGCATTTGCTCTCAGAGCGAAATGGTACCCACGATAGCGAAGGTGTCTAAGAACTGTGATAGTTCCAAAGGTGGATACACAAGAATACAGAAGGGGACGCTTCTGGGAAGGATACGATGTCAGACACTCCATCGGGTAATGACGCACGATCCCGTGTACAAAAATCCGATTACAAATATGATGTGACGCTCCTAAAACTATAGAGGCCGGTGGCCATGAGCTTAGACAAGGTTTGCGATCTGAGTAGCATTGAGGGCGATGCACCTTAATTCCACCGATACGATCAATTCAAATTAATAAACCAGGATCCAATCTCAAATCTAGGGGTACGTGGGTCTTTCGATATCGGTATTCGGATCACCACGCGACCCGACTGCGATACTCCCGCATTTCCTCAAGGGAAACTCGCTTAGTGAAGTCCCACTGCATAATCCCTAGGGGAAGATACAAGTGAACTCCACTTTAAGGAGGCAAACACACGACAAATTAATATCCCAATTATATATGTTAATCTACTACATATATGATAAGAACCCATAAAAGTTCGAAGCACGAATATCGTGAGCATTCTAAAAGTATTTGCACCTGTATACAAGTGGAGATGAATAAGTCCAATACAGTCAAAAACAAAAACAGATGGGAGCAAGAGAGCGTATCAAGAGCTCGCGATGGAAGAGCTATGTCGACCGGGCGCGAAATAAGCCCACGAACCTGTCTAACCTAGGGGAACGAATTTAAAAACAATAATGCTTGGTATAATAAATCTCAAATGAAATGCATAGTTTATAATAAAAAATAACATTCTTTTTATTTACAAAGCATTTCTTTCTCTCAAAACCTCCCGTCCACTTTAAAGTTTCCCTAGAAACATTTCAAACCCAACTTTACCCCAAGTCCAATGATATGTAAACTGCGCTCAACAATTTAGCCGACACTAATGTTAAGAAAACTATAACTAATCAGACACAACATAAAGCCAATCATAAAGCATGATAGTCACCATCTAATAAAGCACCATGAAATGCACCATAAATCCATAAGTATTAAAACAGTTATACCATATTCAAAATCAACAAATCAGACCATACCATGTACCTTATCATAAACCGCTTCCAGAAGCCCGACCACGACAATCGCGGGCAACTAATAAACCCGTGGTTACACCCGCCATCACGCAACTAATAAACCTCCGTAGACCTAGCCATCACGCAGTATCTAATAAACCTCCAGGTAGACCCGGCCATCATGTGGCAATTAATAAACCTCCCAACCCGCCATCACTGGCAACTAATAAACCTCCGGTAAACCCGTCATCACGGGCACCTAATAAACCCTCCCGTGAACCCGGGCCATCACGTGGCGACCACAAAATTCCCAATTCTCTTACTCATGTACTTTCCCAACACTGTGACGAGTCATTCCACAAAATCTCAAGATCCATTTTTTAAAACAATAATCTTCAAGGTGGTTTACAACCCAATCCATCGCATCCAAATACTACGCACTCATCCACGAACTCAAGACAACTTCCAAACGCTTAAAATGCCACAAAATTCACATGAAATGATAACTTGTTTTATATGAGACCGATAATCACATTTGTATGCAACCAACCATTTGATCAAAATAGTATATATGTAAAATATTTAATCACAATAGATATATCAACATAATATCCCAAATCATTTAAAAACATATAAACCACTCAATAGACTACGACGCCACCGTTCTCCTCGTAGGATCGCCTCCGCCTCGGCTGCTGAAGTTCAGAATATAAATAAAATACCACTTAGGCTTCACACCGAATCCAACGACACGGGACGCCCCTAAGGCCTCGCAATTTTGTAACTATGAACCCCGCTAAATTTGACCCTGACAGGCCCAATTATACAATGTGCTCTATAGGCCCGATACTCAAAATTGGGGCTTTTCGCTCGGGAGCTAATTTCTCGAAATTGAACCGTCCAATAATTCATAAAAAAATACAATTCCACTAATCCAACTCCAATTTTGCCTAACTTGACCAATTGGTACTCGATTTTAGTCCAAACTTCTCGGTAATTACTCGAAATGACCCAAAAATGGAAAACCAACCAAACGATGTCCAAAATTCACAAACCATATATCAATGGAAAGCCCAAGACCGTGAACTCACGCACTAATACCTTGGTCCAATAGTTGCCGCGTGGCCTAAAACTCGATCCACACTTGGCCAACTTTGTTTTCGCCGCAGAACTTTCAAACGCGATAACTGCGTGCGCTGCGTAATGAGTTCGCAGGGTCCAAAAACAGGGAGGGAGAAGGGTTGGCCTAAATGGCTAGAAAGTCAAAGAAAGTCCCGGCAATCCACCTGCGGTCGCCCCATCGGCCACGGTCCGATTCGGCGCTCCACAAGGCTGGTCGAAACTCATCGGGCGTGATCGCCGAGGTCGTGCTTCCCATGGTCGGCGCGGTTGCGTGGCTAGCCTAAGGATGCCCTTTGGTCCAAAACTCCACGCCGCAAATGGGTCAAATGAACTTGGTGTTCACGATTTCGGGAGTAGTTTTCCCAGACAGCCTCAAGACATGCCAGCTGCGGTTTCATTCGGGCACCCAAAGGCGTTTATATGCGCCTAGCAGTTTTTAGGTAAAAACCCCGCATGCATCGGGACACCTGCAAAGGTCAGCCGCTTGAACTTCTCATAGCCGTAACTTTTTATCCGTAAGCTCCGGATTGTAGACGCTCCGCCGTCTACGAACTCAGATCGACGAGGCCTACGAAATCTGGCTTCTAGTTAACCCAAAACTATTCATCCTCAAAAGTCAACTCGCCCACATTAAGTGTTATCAAACTTGGTCAAACGCGGTTAAAACTCGTGACATTTGGTACGGTCGTTACACTTAACCCAACAGATCTAGGCGCAAGGTGAAGGGTAAAGGCATCAAGGGTGATCGTGGGTGGGGTTTCATAGAGGAAACAAGGAGCCTAAGATCCGGGATCGCAGAATGTATTCTGCAACGCCGGAGTGCCACCGTCACCGCCGGTATGAAAATTGGGGTCGACCTACCACATGGTGCGACTGATCTCCATCCCAGCGGTGAAGCTATGGGTCTTGAAATTAATCGCGCGCGTACCGTAGTCGAGGCAGACCAACATAACTACGTGCGCAAAGATATTGCCAAATAGTTTTCTATTGTTACTAATGAGTTTGCTTCGATAGATCTGTTGATATATTATTTCTTTATTTAGATAATTGATTAAACCAATCATGTTTTATTCAATGATTTCGTGTATCTTATTTCTTCACTCGCACTTACTATTTTAATTTATTTCATAATTTTTCGCTGCAAAATGCTTCAAGAAGGGAATCACAAGAATCCGTAAAGGAAACAAATGTCAAGGAAGTATTTTAACAAATAGAAGATCAATTGCTAAATCAACTAAGGTAAAACAAATCCTACAGAAAATTATTTCCTTAATTGATGTATTTGTTATCGATTCGATTACAAAAAGTTAAAAAAGTATATGGACCTGAGCTTGATGACACTACAATACAAACTTGTATAGGCTTCGATCGGGCTTGAGCTCCGAGGTTAAGCCTCACTGTCATATGGAAAACGAGCCCAATGAGCCTGCCGTTTTTTTTTAAACTGGCCAAGCTTGAGCTCTCCGATTTTAAGCCTGCTCAAAAACTCCTACGTGCCCGAGCTCGTCTACAAATTCAATGCTCTAAACAAACGTTCGCTAAAGCTCTACTCGACTCTGGCCACATCACCCTCTACCCATGGGTGTCCCTACAGTTTCTTAGGGGGCAATGCCACGCTAAAAATTGGGAAATTTTTTTTAACAAAAGGGATTCAACCATTGACCTCCAATTTGGAAGGTAAAATAATTAATCATCACATTATTATGCCCCTAAACATATTAATGCCCCCTAATTATATTTTATAGGTTTGCAACTGTCTATATCCGTAGCTTTTGAAAGATTGAGTGTTCTACACATAAGCAAGGCATTGTGGACAAAATATTTTACAATAATGAAAAATTGAGTTTGTAGATTATCATATATGTTAAATCAATAATGAAAAATTTGTTTTAAGAACCCTTGCCTCTCTTTCTTTTAACTTTTTCTTTACTAGCCTATTTCCTTTAAGCAAGAAGAGGTGATTTTTTTTTTTTAATTTTTGACTTGAAATCACAATGTACCTATTTTTCATCTTTTTTTCTTAATAAAGTGGTTCTTCTACACAGATCTAGATATTTATATGTTTTTTTTTATGATTTAGTCTTACCCTTGGTACGAGTAGGATTGTCGTCGCCTTCGTGCGCGTGTGATTGTTGTCGTCTTTGTACGACGGGTGATTTTGTTATCTTAGTACGATATTTGGTTTTCGTCGTCGTGGTGTGACGTTTATTTGTATTTGACCGATTTGAATGAGTAAAGTATATAAGGTCAAAAACAAGAAATTAAATCAATGATCATCAGCATGCTGCAAAACTAGAATTAAAAGTATTATAGTCAGAATAGTAATATAAAATGTGTAAACTCAACTATTAAATGTATAGGTTTTGAGTTGTTTCATTATGTTGTTAACCTGAATGTTGTTTCATCTTTGAGGTTTTTAACGATTTTGATTATATGTTTCTATCGATGTATTGCTAGTTAGAATTAATAAAATTATTTTTCTCTTATAAAAAATCAATAATGATTTTTATGGCATTCACTTTAAAATAATTATTTTTTTAAAGAACAAGCTTACATGATATAAATAATAAAATTGAATTTTAGACACTCGCTTTTAAATTTAAAGGAATTAAAATTAGAGCTATTAATTTTTTATTAATAAATTATTTGTTCGATATATTTATCAAGCGATAATTAAAATTTGCTTATTTTTTTTTTTTTTGAAGAGAAAATTTTCGTATACTTTATGTCGAATTTCAATGATTTTTTAAGTTTGATCAAAATTTAAAGGTACTAAAAAAATTTTATAACATCAAATTCAAAACTTTTTTTTTATAATTATGCAGGGCCGGTCCTGATATTTTTGAGGCCCGGGGCGAAGTAACAAAATAAGGGCCCCTAATGTATATAATTAAAGTTCAAGTGTACATAATAAAAAAAATGTTTGTAAATGGTAGTTTTTATTAGACTTAACAAATAAAATATTTTTTACAATCGAAATAAAAACATTTAATTTTAGATTAAGCATACAAATGTTCATAAAAAACATTGTCTTCGAAGATTTCTACGCAAAATCATCGATAATGTTGTCAACATCAATATTAAACATATTTTTCCCTTTACCATATAAAATTGCTACAAATATTCAATCTTTCTTATTACTGACTAATCTCGTGATTTCAATAATTTTTAACTTTGAAAACTTCTTTCTCGTGATGCCACAATACCAAAGATCGGGCATCAGATCTCGCTTCCTAAGATCGTTAATGGAGGTACAACTACCAGATCTTCTCACTGCCCGCATCTCGAGAACAAAGAATGGGCTTACGCATCGATACTTTTGCACCGAGCGCCCCGCCGATCACAGTTATGGCTATGACTAATTGTCACGCTTTGGAGTTCTATAGAGACATTCAAACAGCCTCCAAATTCATGAGTTTAAGATGATGAAAGGCGTCACACGGAAGAAGTATTAATGGTGATGTAATTTATCAATACCACTGCTCATATAATGTACCCGCTTCATCCCAACGTGAAACGACGCTCACTGCTCGCATCGACATCGGCCAGCTGTTTTACCATATATTCATCTCACACGGGATGCTCACTATTTGGATAGGCATAATATCAAATGTGATGGCTACAGTAATAACGTACTTCATTATCATTTCTTAAGACTCGTACAGAAGGTTGATTAATGATACATATATAAGAGGAAATGGAAAAAAAAAAAAAAATGACAAAAGAGAAGTCAACTTGCCTATTTGCATAATATTAGAGTCGTCGCGGTCCTCGTTGAATGAAAATAAATTTAGGTTTGTCTGGCCTTCTCAGAATTTATATATAAGTTTTAATATATCAGTGACTTTAACCTTTAATGTGCTACCTAACAGTTAACACCATGCTTTGCAAAGAATATTATTAGTTTAATATGTGATCCGCAATCCAATACCATGCATTCCATAAAATATAACTAGTTAATCATATTATGGTTTGACTGGAGTTCAAAGAATACAACCACAAGCAGAGCCAGCATGGTAGTGGGCCCAAGTAAAGCCCTAAGTAGTTGCTCCCTCCTGCCTGCCCCAGGGCCGGGCCTGTAATTATGGTATTCCTACTTCATTGCCGAACACTATTTAAAAAATAAGTATATAAATATTAACTTCAAATATATAATATTTTATCATATATTTTTATCTCTTAGAGTCCGTGTAGAATTTATATAGGCACTTCTTCCTACCCGATGCTAGGGTAAGATTAAGATTTATATACTTCTTCCTGAATCCGGCCCAAGCTATAATCATAAAATCTAAGAAAAGAGATAAGAAAACCTTATCAGTCTTTCTTTAGTCTCTCCAGAATTCATTAATTAGGCGAAGGAGAATGGAATTCTTGAAGGATCATCAGTCACGATTCCGGGAGGTGTTCGATACCCACAGGAACTTCTTACGTGCTCAGTCGTTTGAACACATGCACTTCCAATTTATCAGGTTTGTTTTTTCATACAAATTTTAAAGTTTTTTTGTTTTTTTTGTTTTTTAACATCTATTCACTTAACATTACAAAGTTATAGTATTTTATTTTCTTTCTTATCTCTCGCAGAAGATTCGTTTCACGCTGTTTCGAGAGGTTTTGTATAAGCTCAGACTTTTAAAACTATGCTATAAATATATTTTTTACTTGTATATTTCCCCTATTGTGTTCAGTGTCAATTAATTAAGGTGTATGGTTTACTTAGTAATTAACAACCCAAACATTTGTGTGATAGACTTTTTTTTTTTTTGGATTGAGCTGAAATGATATTGAAGCTAGTTGTTGTTGTTGTGAAAAGCACAATGGACACACGATCTGTTCAAGCTGTAAAGCGAGGGTATTGAACAAATTATGTCCGAGTTGTAGGCAGGAACTGAGTGATATAAGGTGTCCAGAACTGGAGAAGATGGCTGAATCACTTGTAGTGAATTGCAAGTACAAGGAGTTTGGATGCCCTGATATCAATATCCCTTACTGCACCAGATTCATCCATGAAGATTCCTGTAAGTTCCGGCAATATAGCTGTCCGTGCTCCGGGTATGGATGAGCCTGCCCTGCTGTTGGGGATATTCCATTCCTTGTTTCTCACCTCACACAATATATATCACAAGTCCCACCTGCACAATACCTGCTACTTCAAACGCCAATTTATCTTTCCAGATATCTATAAATATCAATCCTACACATCGGTAGACACTGTAAGTACTCATTCAACATGGCCATAAATTATATGATTACTTACATGATCTCCCTGAAGGTCCCGGAAGTAGGGGAAGCCTCCCTGATTCCGAATTATTCAGGCATTCCAAGGTTTTTTTTTTGTGTTCTCTCTCCTTTTGGTTTCATGCTCAGCTTTCTTATATAGAACCGTGACGAGCACTTGTCAACGCATGGTTTGCCCTTTTGGTGGCTTTGCCAACGCATAATTGTTTCTGGCGCAGGCCTACGGGGACCAGTTTGCCGCGCCGGCGGCGCTACCCAGGTTGACTTTTATTAGGTTACTGGTTTTCGATTGTCGCCTCCTAGTATTCCGTCCGGTCAATCGGCCAATGGTACCGACATTAAATGGCGCCGTTTGTCAATTCACGAGGTCATCCGACAAACACTGGAAGGGGCTACTTGACATAGCTGCCTAGGGGGCGATCGTAGCCTCTAAGGTGGGAACTTTTCGAAAAATAATAAAAAATATTTTAAAAAAAATATAGTTTAAAAAATAATCCTATATTTCTTCAAAAAGACATTTTCTAAAAATTTAAAAAATTAAAAGTGTCTCTTGAAAAAAGAGTTTTAACTTAAATTCAAAATTTTTAAAATTATAAAAAATTTATCTACAAAAGACACTTTCAAAGATAATTCAAATCTTCTAATTTTTCAGTTATCTTTTAAACGCACTTAAAACGCCTTTCCACATATAACACTTTCCACATAACAAAAACTATATTATATTTAAGAATATTTATAAACCTATATGATTTAAAGAATTTTTTATTTTTCTTACCCTAAATATCTAAAATGCCCCTCTAAGGTGGGCTTTAAGTCGGCGATTGCCTGATGGGTACTTGAGTCGAGTGCACTAGTATTCCATGGGGCCGCTTAGGATGCGAGCCACAATGAAGCTCACGCAGTGGTGGTGAAGGCTGACGGGTGGGAGTCGTTCTGCTTTGTTGGTTCTCGTTGCTTCCGTCTAGTCGGCTTATGGAGTGGATTTCAGTTCTTCGGTGCTTACTGACAAGCCGTCAGCGGCGTCCCCTTCACTTCTGTCTTCACCGCTATGTTGTAATCATTTGCTTTCTTATTCGTCAAGTATCCGATTTAGCTATTAGCCTTCCTGCCCCTCAAAACGAAGTCCGGACTTCGTTGGTAGGCTTTCATGTCCGTCATATGAGCTTCATGGTGATAGGCCCATGAAACCACGTACTGATATAGAGGACTTACAATCTCACAAAAATTTTTTTTGGAGGCCAAGATCTTGTCGGATTCTAGCCCCGTATATTAACAAGTCTAGCATATTGTATTATGACATATTACTGAATTTTCTTTTTTTAGATCTTGAATTGTTTTGACAGATACTTCTCTCTTCGCGCCGAAGGCTACCTTATTGGTTCGATTCCCGTTTTCATTGCATTCATCAACCTCATTGGAAACCAAGTAGATGCCAGCAACTTCAGATACAGCTTAGAGATAAGGGAAAATGGGCAAAAGTTGAGTTTTGAGGGCATCCCAAGAAGCATTAACAGTGAGAGTCCTAACAAAATGGACGGTCTTATTGTGATGGGAAGCAGGGTGCATTCCGGAGGGGAGACCAGGGATATAAAACTTGACGTCATTGGTGGAATATGGAACCCTCGATTAGGATGTTGTGCTACATTGGTTGGCTAGATTCCTGGATTGAATTCTGTAAGGCTGTGTTTGTTACATTAGATTATTGGAACGAGGAATGAAAATACAAAATCCCTTTATATTCTTGTTTCTCGAATCAATAATTTGATTTCATTTTTGGTGTTTGAATTATTTTAGGAGAATAATTGTTTATTTCTATTTCATTGTTTGGTAATACTTGGAATTAGAATTTAAAATATACAAATTGACAACAATATCTTAACATATGATTCTAAGTTCATTTAAAAATAATGAACTTTATATTTCTATAGTTTATTTTTTTTTTATTAAAAACAATAATAGATTATAAAACAAACAATATATAATTTTAAAATAACTATAAAAATCATATAACCTATACAAATATTTAATTATTCATTTATTACAATTATATATATATATATATATATATATTAATAAAAAAAATTTCTTGGAAAGTATAAATTATAAAAAAGGTTAAATTTCATTTATTATTTAATAAACATCATATTCAATAAAATTCATATCCCTAAAATACGTCCTAATTTGTGTGAAAATTATTTGTTAAAGCATTTCTTTGAAAATAAAATTAGAGTTGTTTAAAATATTATAATTCTAATAAATTTGTGAAAATAATTTATTATACATGTAAGAATTTGATTTCTTATAAAACTATTATTTAAATTAGTAAAAAAAATTATTTGAATGTATAAAAAAAGTCAATTTTTATCTATTATTTAATAAACATCATATGTAATAAAATCCATATCCCTAAAATATATCCCTAATTTGGGTAAAAAATATTTGTAAAAGAATTTCTTTGAAAATAATTTTAGTGTTATTTAGAATATTATAATTCTAATAAATTTGTAAAAATATTTTTTTTTACAATTAAACACTTTACACATAAGAACGCTTTCCAATCGAATACAGTATTTAAACATTGAATGTTAGGCATATGGATTGAAAATAATTTATTATACATGTAAGAATTTGATTTCCTATAAAACCAGTGATAGAAATTTTTTTATTTTGACTTGAATATATATATATATATATATATATATATATATATATATATATATAGAAATTGTCAAAGAGTAACATATTATAATAAAATACAATCTTAATGCAACCAAGAAAAAGTAGAATATTGTCAAGAGAAGCATATTATAATAAAATACAATTTTAATGCAACCAAGAAAAATTAGAATATTGTCAAGAGAAAAACATATTATAATAACATATAATCTTAATGCAACCAATAAAAATTAGAATATTGTTTAGAGAAAAACATATTATAATAAAATACAATCTTAATGTAACTAATAAAAATTAGAATCTTGTCAAGAGAAAAACATATTATAATAAAATACAATTTTAATGCAACCAAGAAAAAGTAAAAGGTCGAACTACTTAGTTGAGCTGATTGAAGGAGGGAGCTGATAGCTTCACCCTCAATCAACGCTGATAGCTTCACCCTCAATCAACTCTTATAGGGTGACACATAATCAGGTTTTTGTTATTTACAAAAATATTTGTGAGAAAAAAAGGAAATAAAAGATTTATGGTTAAGTTTATTTTTTTTAAATTGAAATTTCATCATTAATTATTTTATATACAAATAAATATTTTAAATAAAAATTTATCTTAATTTATTTGTGATAATTATATGGATTCAAAATTCATTTTTAATTTAATATTAATTTTTTAATTTTATTTTTAAGGGAACTTTTAGTTATTTAATATGATAAAAGCAATAAATTCTACATCAAAATAATTTTTTTATGACAGGATTATAAATACATTGACATAGAAACAAAAAGAAATAAAAAATGAAGATAAAAAAGTTAAATATTACAATTAATTTTATCTATCATAAATTATATATTTAATAAATTATGTTTAATGACCTGATTATTAATTTATGACATCATAATAAATTGTGCCTTGTTTTTATATTATGTGTATAAGTAAATTTACCTTCAATGCTACCACCGGCTTCCAACTATCACCTAAACTTCAATTCCACCAGCTTCCGGCAGCTATCACCTAAACTAAACAACTAAACAGGGCTGCAGTCTAGGAACAACATTTACAAAATTTTATTTAACTTTTATCCATATTAAAAAAAAAGTAAAAATAATATACATAAAATTAGGGACAAAGTGGTAATTTTGAGTTTTTATGTAGTGTCATGTTTTTTCATTATTTTGGGATTAATGGAAATATAATTAATTCATTAAAAAAATATAATTTATTTAATTTAGAATTAATAAAAATATAATTAATTATTTTAGATTTTTTTTTATGATTATCTGTTTATGTTTCATGAATTATTTTTCAACAATCAAGTGTCAAACTTGAATGAGAATCAAAATTCTAATTGGAAATAGGAGTTTGTTTCCATCAAATCACTTTTAATCCACTACTATTCTTATAAAACTTATCTAAACAAAAAAAATGAATAATATTCATGATGGTTTGTTGGTAACTAGATTAACGGATTACGGTAACTAGATTAACGGTACCTTGTCCCACTTAACATTCACCTTTTTTTTTCCCAGCCCCACGGGCCACGTAACATTCACTTAAATTCATAAATGATAAACTGTATAAAATATAAAAAAAAATAAAGGGACTTTAATATAAATATGGTAAAAAGATATTAGGGGATTGATTGATACAAGGGTTTTTGAGATTCATTCCTCTGTGTTCATCTGTTTTTTTTCTCTGTAAACAAAGAATTAGGGGATTCTCTACACAAGATATGAGTAGAATAAAAAAGAAAAGGATGTGCTAGATTGATTTGTAGATTTCTGGATTGAATTATGTTTAAAAAATACGATATATTATGGACTGGCGGAGCCTGTACATGCCGAAGGATTTTTGATAAATTTATGGATAATTAAACAAATAATTATCAAAACATTATAGATTGGAAAATTATTCTAATTCTACGGCAGTTTCTGGCATGTAAGCAAGGAGGTGTAAATTCTTTTACAATGAAATCGTGTCTTCAAAACATGGTTTTATAATTTTACATTGAAATCCTGTCTTCAAAATACGACTTCACAATTTTTTTTCGAAATCATGTTTTACAATGTTATTTCATATTTATCAAATCGTGAGCCAAAACACCTACTTCACAATTTTAAAAATTAACACTGAGGTCGTGTTTTCAAAACACGATTTCATATTTTTACACTCAATTAGTATCTTCAAAACACGACTACACAATTTTATAATTTACATTAAAATTGTAAGCCAAAATACGATTTCAATAATTTAACATCGCATCGTAGCTTAAAACACGATTTCACATTTTCACATTGAAAATCGTATCATAAAGGACACATCTATGTGGCGCTTTGTTGATAATAAGTTTAATAGATTTAGAAATATTTATTTTTGTTCTATATTTAAAAAAATATTTTTTTCTAATTATGGTATTATCTAAAAATGCCCATATGGACATGGAGGTATTTGCCCCCTGAAATTTTTTTTTGAATATTTTTTTTCTATTGCATCCAAACCCAAGTCTTATATCATGCCCTTGAAATGTACAAATGCTAAGCCATTGGATTAAAGTTTTTGATTGTTGATTTTTGCAAAACTTTTTTACTTAGGCTATGTTTGGAACCTGAGGGCTTCATTTGGATACCTGGAAAGTGTAAGAAAAGGAAGAAAAATACTTAGAAAAATAATTTTCTCATGTTTGGTTTCTGAATAAGGAAAAGAGAATAAAATTAAAGAATATAAGATCCTTAGAATTTAAAAATTTTATCCTTATTTAATGGAGAGAAATAAATAAATAAGTTTGAATAAACATATAAATTAATTTATTAAGTTTAAACCTAATTTTTATCTTCCTCCAAATTTTTTTCCTTTCATTTTTCCTCTTTATTTTTTTTTCCGTAGTACTTTCCGAGTTCCAAACATAACCGAAAGCTACTATGAATGAAAAAATACAAGAAAATTGGATTTTCTTATGTTTAAGCCACTGGTAAATTATAAAAGAAAATAAAATATTATCAAAATTCTTCAAAATTTTATATATTTTAAAATTCTTAGTCTCAGATAATAGAGAGAAAACAAATAAATGAGTTTGAAATAAATAAATATAATTAATTTGTTAAATTTAAATGATATTTTTATTTTCCTCTAAAATTTCTTTTCTTCCTTTCCATTCTTTCCACTGACATCTATGTTTTCCTTTGCTAAACTTCGCTTGGAACCCATAAAGTACTTGAGAAAGGAAAAAAATATTAAGGAAAATGATATTTTCATATTTGGTTTTATGGTAAAAACTATAAAAAAAAATCAAATACAATCAAAATTTTATATATATATTTAAATTTTTTAGTCCTTATATAATATAGAAAAACAAATGAAATGAGTTTCCGAGTAACAAAAATTGGAGCCTTAAGGTTTGTCTCCCTGAATTTTAATCCTAGCTCCGCCACTGATATTATGTATCAGACAAACAAAAAATTATTCATTACATATTCAAGATATGTAAGTAACTGTGTGATGAAAATGGTAATTTGAAACGTGAATAAGAAGAATTGTGAATTAGAATGGGTATTTCTTGCTTGATCAATCAAATATTCTACATACCCTTTATACATCAAGGATGCAACAAGATAGTGAAATAAAATAAGGAAAGAAAGATATTTCTTTCAAAGACAAAATCAAATCCATGATTTTGGTAAAACAAAAACTGCAAGGAGATATTTATGGAGAGTATGAAAGGCTGGCTGATGGTAACAATCATCTCCTTGATTTTATCCTTTGTGAAAATGTCAACAATTTGTCTAGAAGTGGAAAGGTAATGGAGTTGAAGTGCACGTATGACTTTTCACAAATAAAATTTAGTCAATTTCAATGGTTCGGGTGCGGCATGGAACACCAGATTGTGCGATGAGTGAATGGCACTTCTTGATTGTCATAAAGGATAGAGATGGTGGGATAACCAAGGAATGCTACGGAGAAGGTATTGAGCCACATGAGATCAATACAAGAGGGCCAAGGTACGATAATTTCTACCTTGCATTAGAATGTGAGACAGTAGGTTGATTCTTGGACGCCTAGTTGATGCAATTGGAACCTAGGAAGATGCAAAAACCAGAGGTGCTTCATCGAGTTAAAGGACAACCATCCAATCTGCATCACAAAAGTCATTAAGTGTGAGTGAACTTTGTGATAAGTATCTCAGACCATGGGTGAGAGTTCCCTTGATGTAACGAAGTATGTGTTTGATAACATGAAGGTCCTTCATGGTTGGATTTTGGAAGTGTTGACAAGCTAATTTTACAACATAAGTAAGATCAGGGTGAGTGAAGGTAAGATATTATAGGGACCTACAGTTACTGACAGGTGGTAGGATCAAAAGAGGATGCTCATCATCCGAAGAGGATTAGTTTATAGCAATGGGGGAATTTTACCAGAGCATCAAGCATTTGTGTTTTGACTAGAAGGTCATGAGCATATTTGGTTTGAGTAAGGAAAAGACCTTCAGATAAAATTTTAACCTCTATTCCTAAAAAATAATGGAGATTGCATAAATCTTTCAGAGAGATCCTTATTAAGTTGAGTAATGAGTTGAGAGATAAAGGAGAGGTCATTACTAATTAGGACTACATCATCAACATAAACAAGTAAGACGATAAGACGAGTAGAAGTGCGATGAATAAACAAGGAGTTATCAGCTTGGTTGCATTTAAAACCAAAAGAAAGGAGACTAGAGGAAAGTTTAGCAAACCAAGCACGAGGGGCCTGTTTAAGGCCATATATAGACTTATGTAGAAGACAAACATTATGAGGATAGGTTATGCTCACAAAACTAGGGGGTTGCTCCATGAAAGCTTTCTCTTGGAGATCAACATTAAGGAAGACATTCTTGACATCAAGTTGTTTGAGAGGCCACTTAAAGTGCACGCTGAGAGAGAGGACAAGACGAATAGTAGGGGACTTGACAACAGGGCTAAAAGTTTCACCAAAGTCAAGTCCAGGAATTTAGGAAAACCCTTTAGCAACTAAACATGCTTTGAACCGATCAATGCTTTACCGGGCTCCTTTCTTGAATTTGCGGTATACCCATTTGCTACCAATAACATTAACATTGGTGTCAAGGAACTAAAGTTCAAGTGTGTGATTAGTATGAAGAGCAACAAGTTCTCTTGCATGGAAGCATGCTAATGGGAGCTCTGAGGGCATCATAAGAGAGTTTTAGGATCACTACTATAAATAAAGGCAGCATATGAGATGTGGTGGAGACAAACATAAATTTAAGATAGGAAGGAGGATGTTTATCTCTGCTGGGGGTCGCCAAGAGGAGGAGAGGCAGCAAAAGTATCTATGGGGTCAAGGTCCCAAGTAGTGTTAGTGGAGAATGAGGTTGATGGGAAATGGAGGCTATGTGATTCTCAAATGGGGAAGGAGATGTGGTGGGTATTCGAGATAGAAAAGGAATGAAATCTTGGGGAGATTCATCAAGGTCAATTTGATGCGTTTTTTTATAGGCTTAGTTGGTAGTTGATATGATGAAGGATCTCAAAGTTGAGAGGACTTCAATTGTTTGCTTGATGTTCCTGAACCATTCATCAAGATTAGGAAAAGTTGTAATTAAAAGATTATGAGAGGAAGAAGATTTAGTTTTAATGAAAGGACCACATGTCTCATTAAAGAAGTCACATGTCGAGAAATGTAAACCTGATTTGATATCGGATCAAGACATCTATAACCTTTGTGTAAGGAACTATATCCTAAGAAAGCACAAGGTATAGTATTTTTTGAAAATTTATGCATGCTAGGCGTTTTTAAATAAGGAAAGCAAAGAGAGCCAAAAATATGTAAACTAGAGTAATTTGGATGTTGACCAAATAATTTAAAGTAGGGAGAAATCTTACCAATAGAAGAGAAAGGTAGTATATTAATAAGGTAATTGATGAGTCTTAAACTCATCTATTTTTAATCCATTTTTCTAGCTTATTTTTAGTAGTTTCAGATCCGTTTTAATGAAAAATTATGGAATATTTACCAAACTTGTGTTTTGCAGGTTTTTATTCAAAAAGGAGAAAATTCCAGCAAAAAAGAAGAGAAAAAGAGCAATTGCAACAATCTATGTCGCGACTGAAATTTGTGTGTCGCAACAAACTTCCAAATAAATGGCTAAGGAACTGTGTCGCAACATAAAAGTCTGAATGTTGACAAATGAGAGTTGTCGCGACAAATAATGGGAAAAACATAGCAAGCTTCATCGATGAAAATATGTTATGGCATAATGCTGAATAATGCAAAATTCTTTGTCACGATAACCTTTCGTTGCAACACTCACGTATCATACATGGAAAACTTATGGAGACAAAAAGAGCTGAAGAGGAAGTTTCTGTCACGACAAGGTGTTGTATGTCGTGACACTGAAAGAAGAGGAAACTTTGGTCCTGACAGAGAAACAAAGTCCCGACGTGTGATGCTTAAATTGACTTGGTTACAACAAAGGAATTCAATGTTATGACATAATTCAAGCTGAAGAAGTGTTTTGATGTCGCGACAGGATCTTCACAGTCGCGGACACGTAAAATAAGTTGGAGCACAGATAAAACCAAATGCTGATGCACTTTTCTTTTGTCACGAAAAGAATCTAACTCAATATAGAAGTCCTCATATGGCTGTGAAAAATTAGGTCGCGACACGAAGACAGGCTGAATACAGAAGAGTTAGGTCGTGACCTTAAAACTAGGTCGCAACATGCAAACATCTACAACACCAAGAGACAATGTCGCAACATCCAAAATGAAGCTGCAACAAGGAATTAGGCCAAGTGGTAACAGAACTCTATCGCGATAGACTTTCTGGGTTGCAATAAAAATGCTAACGATATAAGACACATTGTTGCAATATAACCATAATAGAAATGTTGTCGCGACATGAAAACTAGGTCGCGACACCAATTTGAAGAAGCCGCACGTAAAACACGTCAGATCAATGCCAAGGAGGAGTACAAGAAATGTCATGGCTGCATGATCGTGATGTCAGAATGTAAACCCACAAAAATTTAAAACTCTGTCATGACAAAACTTTTAGGTCGCGACTGAGAAGACAATTTGGACCAGAAATCTAAGGATTCATAAAGTAGCATCGAATTTAAGGCCCAAACTTTTAGGGGCTCTATATATAGAAGTGATTATGGAAAGCGATGCGCTCTTTCCGCTTCTTCAGCCTTAGCGAGAAACCGGGAGTTTCTAGAGCGAGGACCTTTGTAATATATTTTTTATTTTTCTTTTGTTTTCTTTTTTTCTTCTCAGAGATTAGATTAGCATAGAATTTCAATTGCCATCGACTCAACAAGACATTGTTCAAAAGTTTTGAAGTTGAATTAAATTGTTGAATCTATTTCCGACATCGGGTTCGAATTTAATGAACTCCGTGACACATTAATCAAATTCATTTCAATTGATTGCGCTGATAAAGGAATTTCCCGGACAAGATTTCGGGTGTTTACTATAATCCGCTGAGGAACACAACTTCCGCTGGGAAAAATATGTGTTAGTTATGGTCTTTTCTGCACAATAGAAAGAAATTTCATGGGTTGAGAATCTTGAAATTATTTGAATGGTGATGTTTATGAAGTGAATTGTTCCCAATATTAGAAACGAATACCCATAAAAGGATTGTGGTCTGGCTCTGATTTCCAGGAGGCCCTCTAAGTGACACAAAGATGGAGATTCCTAAGAGCATAGAACAGTTACTTGGAGGTATGTTAGACTAATATTGAAGAACTAATGAGCTCTGAAAGATTATTTAGATATATCCTCAATTTGCTCATGGTCAGAATGAGTTGGAGTAAGCTATCAATTTTAACCCACTAGGAGATTTCTCGACCAAGGAATGATCCTAATCCCGTGTTAGCAGAGATCTAATCAATGAAAGGGAGAACTCTTTAGGATTTTAAGGATGAGACATCATTCATCTTATAGATTTATGGAAATTTCCCTATCTTGGGAAGTAAGAAATCTGCAGTCATAAGAAATTGGTATGAAGTATTGGAAAAGAAAAATACTCAGATCTTATAAATAAATTCTTATTACAAGTAATTGATTAGAAACATGAATAAAAAATGAACATGAATATCTAATCAGTGAAAAGTATGGTTAGAGGAAAAATCCAAATTATACTACTAGCCTCTTTGACAATTTCATATTCCAACTCATGATAGAATCAATTGAGATTAAGATGCAGGAATTGATGATTTCACATCAGTGAAATTCCAAGAAATTACTTCAAAGAATAATTCACCCATTCATTTATGTTAGATTTTGCTTTTTCTTTATTAGAGATGTAATATCAGATAGTAAAATTCTTTTGTTGTGTTAACGAATTTCTATGAAATGGAGGTTCAAATAGTGTTGAACTTGAGGTTAGGTAATTGAGTTTTAAATTCTCTTCAATCTCTGTGGGAACAATATTCGGACTTATATGTCCACTTTAATTACTTGTATGACCTGTGCATTTGCAGTATTAAGACCAAACTAAATTTTAATTAAAGTCATTGATAAATCCATTTTTATTATGAGCATATAAGTTATTTTTGGTTACAAGTTTATGGTGCTTTACTGGGGAATAGACAATATTCCTGTGGTAACAGTGTCACAAACCTGTATATATTTAGTTTGGGTCATTTACAAACTTTGGCATTGTTGCCAGGGATTAGATAATAGTCCTTAGGTAGCAATGTCATTAACTTGAACATATATATATGTGTTTTGGTCTCTTTATCAAGTTTTTGGCGTCGTTGTCGAGGACTAAGTTTAGTCTTTGGTGAAGTTGTGTCATGATTTGGTTAACAAGCTAAGGCTGCTGTCAGAATAAATAATATTCCTTTGGTAACAATGTCATTAACTGCATATTTACATAATCGCTTTATCTTTATCAGTTTTGTGCCGTTGTTTAGGATAGAAGAAATTTAAAAATCAATATTCTGACAAAAGAGAGAAATGCTAATTTGGACATTTTTCTTTGTTTTACAAAAAATCACAAAAAATTAACAAAAAAAGTTTTGACAGCAATAGCTGAATAAGGTACTGATATTTTTGGAAGCTCAAAGAGATATATAATTTTGACACGATCTATTTGATCTGTGTGTGTTTCACTTTCAAGGAGATTTTAAATGCAAAGAAAGCAAGAAGGATGGTTTACTTCTTGATACGTAAACTAAAGCGAACCCCGAAGATTCCGAGCACAACTCCGTGCGTAAAACAGGCGTATGGCTAATCAGATAGAAAGACTACACGCTATTCCAGAGGAAGACGAAGTAGAGACACCTCTTAGGTCTAATAACACTATGGAGGACTTTTGGAGGCTAATAATTAAGAAGAGTACTCGGCTGTGAGATAACCTGTAATTGAGGCAAACAATTTCAGCCGAAACCAACACTTATTACATGGGTGCACAGAATCCAACATCGGTCACCTCCGAAGATCCCAATGAGCACATGGGGAGATTCAAGGAGAACGGCCACTATAGTAAATAATCGTTGCCGTATGATCAAGCTACAACTCTTCCCTTTTTCACTGAGAGACATAGTAGCAACTTGGTCTGATTCTTACCAACTGATCATGAATACCTAGGAAGAGTCAGACAGCTAATACATGAGCGTATTTTTCTCAATCTCTAATCATCGAGAGAAGAGGAGAAATTATTGTCTTCAAGCAGGGAGAAGATGAGAGTCTCTATAATGCATGGGAGAGATTCAAAAGATTGCTGAAAAGGTGTCCTATGCATAGGATAGACCTGACTACCCGGATGGATATATTCTATCATGCCATGAATTATGCCTCCATGGGCATAATTGATGTAGCCTGTTGTGGGGCATTCAAAAGAAGAAGTGCAGAGGAGGCAAGACAACTTATTGAGGATCTTGCCAAATGCAATTATAAGGCTCCATCTAAAGCTTCAGGGAGCAGCAGTAGACTGAGGGGAGGTGGTCTTCTTGGACTGGATAGGATGACAACCATAGAGGCAAAGCTCAATGCAGTTATGAACAAGTTGGGTAACAATGAGAAGAGGATGCACACTGCATATGAGGTGGGAGCAATAAGAGAAGAGAGAAGAAATAGTGCTGAGGAGTATGAGGAAGAAGAGCCCTATTAGGTTGAGGAGGCACAGTATCTCAATGCAAATAAGAGTTATACTTTTAAGCCCAATCCCAACTTACTTACACACTACAGTCCATCACTAAGGAACCATGAAAGCTTTTCATATATGAGAGAGCACAACAGGCACACATTAAATCAGTACTACATCGTGCTTATATCACTGGTTCCGAAGAATAACAATAGCCGCACATAGGGACAACAAAGCAGATTATCAATGAGAGGACACACCTTAGCAAGATTAGATACCGCGCCTATGAAGGAAACAAGAGGGTGTTGGATATACATGAGAAAAAGTTTGTTGAACTTGAGATTTTCCAAACAAACACAGTTGTGTTTCAGATAAATACCAATGCTACAATGAGAAACTTGGAGACTCGAATAGGGCAGCTGGCCCTATCCTTGCAAAGCTAAGCCAGAAATGCCTTTCCCAATAGCACTGAGATCAATCCAAAAGATCTCACACCTACTATAATGAGAGGTAATGAAGAATTGCAAGGTAGCAAAAAGATGTAGGCCAAGCATACCTGCGAAACTAGATTAATGAAGAATAGCTCAGACTAGAGGAGCAAGCAAAGAGATGCTGAAAAGAAGACAATTTACAGCAAATGTCTAGCTAGGGACAGTAAACTGAGCAGCTTCTTGGGAGGCAACCCAAGCAGGATTTTTCTTAATCCTTTTAAAGTTTTAATAGTTTGAGTAGTTCAGTTGAATTTTGTGTTTGAGGTTGCAGTTTAAATCGTCAAGAGTTTTATTTTCGCTTTGTTCATTTTCGTGACAATGAAGCAAAATTTAAGAAGAATTTTATTAGAAAACAGATATCTCAAACTAAAATATGCAAGAAATAACTACAAAAGGAGTATTTCTCATTCCCTAAACTTACTTAATGATAATGCATATCTTAAGTTTGGGGGAGTTTGCTGCAAATTGCTTGAATGCTTTGTTGAGTATTTTGATGTTAATGAGATTGTTGCTCATAATTGAATTGATGATTTCCTATTGCTATAAATGTTTTCACAATCGCTGAATTGCAAAATCGATCAATCGGTGATTAACCTAATTGAAGACGCTTTAAGTTGCGTAAATTGGGAAACAAAATTCGGGTCGCGACAATAAAATCCGTGTCGCGACATTGTTTTATAAGTGAGGGAAAAAGGTTGTCGTGCAACAAGGAATTGTCTAGTCAACACCAGAGAAGAAAATTAGGTCGACATTGTAGTTCGGCCGCGACATAACTTATTGAAAAAATGATGGAATCGTCGCGGACTCGCTTCCCGGCGCACGTACTTTTGGAAATAAAGTAAAAGGCAACAGAAATAGTATTGTGACCAGCTTCAAACAATGTCGCAACCCACCCTTCAAGCAGCAAATCGGTCGCTAAGAAGAATTTTCTTGTCATGACCGCACTGTAACTGTGAGACAATTGTCGAAGTCTAACGACATGTGTCACGTAATTTTCTATTGCTCAGACCAGGTTTCATTGCCGTACCAAACCTAAAGTGTGTTGCAACATGAAATCTTAAATAATAAATAATGGGGGTGAAAATTTTACTTTTAGGTCACAAAATAAATTCATGGTTGAAATCAAAGGTTATTGTTGTGACCTAATCATTCATTGTCGCGACACATGAAGAGATACATTCATTTATTGAGCCATTAACTGAAGAATGTTTCAAAAATTGAAAGCTCACACCTCCTTCCAATTGCCTCACATCATTCACACTTTCAACCAATTTCCACTCTCTGCATTTCTTCGACTTCCCTAAACCCTAGAGTTCGTAAACCCCGACTTCACCGCATAAATCGATTCTATCACCTGATTCCAACCCACGAAGTTGCGGAGCTGAAAATCAAACATAACAAGATTTTCAAGCAGTAGTAGCAAGTTGAGAAACAAGGATGATGAAAAAGAAAAGCAAAGCGGATAAAGATGAATCAAGAAAAGAAAATAGGAGTCAGAGGAAGATGTAGCAGAACAGAGGAAATACAGAGCAAGGAAATGTATTTAAGAAAAGGCAATAGTTCTAATGGAAGGAAGTTTGAAAGACAGAGGCTTCATTGCTGAAAGGGGGTTTAAAAAGGTTATCTCCCCTTTTGCTGAAATGCTTGAAAAGAGAGGATGGCACATCGAGGAACACAAGAGAACCCGGTTATGCTTCTCCGTGAAAGAATTCTTTGCGAATATGGTAGAGAAAGAAGAAAAAAGAGTATATGTTAGAGGACATTGGATGGAGTTCAACAGAGAAGAGATCAACAGATTATTCAATCTGCGTGTGCAAAAGGATGGTGCAAAGTTGAAGAGACAAATTAAGGAACCAAAACACTAGAAAATAATAGACCTACTAACGGCTGGAAAGGGAGAATGGAAGGGGACAAGGAAAACCCCTTTTAGATCCATTGCTAGAGGAGACCTAACTGAAGAAGCCAAGGTATGGTTCTACTTTATCAAGTCTGTCCTTATGCCATCTAAGCATCTAAGCATAGTGAGAAGAGAGGAAGCAATCCTCCTATACGCATTGCTAAAGGGTTACAAGATAAATGTGGGAAAAATTATTGACAGTTCATCTGGCTACTTAAAGGGCAATTGCAAGGATGATTCCACACCAGTACAATAACCATACTGACCAAGGAGGAGTTGAAAAGAATGGGGATTGATGAAATCTGTCTTTAGCCTCCTCCTCGACTTCTAATGTATAACTAAAGGACTAAAGAACAGAGGAAAGGGCAAGGAAAAAGAAACAGAAGAATAGAAGGGAAATGAAAGGTACACTGAGCTAGAACAGTGGGAAAGCCAAATTCAATTTCAACTAGAAGTCCAGAGAAGTCAAAACCCATTCTGGAATGCATCCCTAGAGCTGAGACAAACTCATCAGGGATAAGTTGGAAGTTCTGGGAAAAATTGCAATTATGCAGAATTGATAGAAATACTAATGTCTATGCGACAAGAAATGAAGGAAAGAGATGATCAATTAAAGAAATAGCTTCAGCTCAAGGATGAGTATTTTGATGCAGAGCTCAAAAGAAGGGACTAGAATTTACATGCACTGAAGAAAAGGGATGAAGAGTGGAAAGCAGAAATAGAAAAAAGGGACATAGAGTGGAGAACAATCCTGAGAGATAGAGACAATGCTTGAAAGGCAAGCATGGACTCAAGAGATAACAATTTCATGAACAGTCTAGGACACTACAAACAGAGTTTTTGCTTGATGAGCTATGAGATTACAAACAACAGGACACTCCTGGAATCTCTAGCAATGAGACAGTGAGAACTTACTGAGAGCAATGCTAAGATCCTAGACTAGGCTATGAAGACAGTGTCCAGCAAGAAGAAGATACCCTTGCCACAAATCCAAACCTCAGTCTATAGACCCTACACTATACTCCCTTGGGGTGTGATAGACCCACCTATACCCTATACTAATCCGTATTCATTGAGTGTACTTCTCAGGCACCTTGTAAAGAAACAGAAAAAGATAAAACCCCTAGTGCATCAAGGAAAAAGGAACTCACCCCAGTAGAAGAGTTTGAAGAATATCTTAAGATGGAAGTAGCCAAGGAGAAGGTCGTAAGGAATAAAATGAACAAAGGGACTCCACCTTTCCATACCCTCATCCTCTTCAGAGTCAATGTCTAATCATCAAAAATAATAAAATAAAGACTTCTTTGCAAAATTTTGTGTTCATTTGTGTTCTTTGATTGATTGTGTCATAGATTAATTTTTTTCTTTGGTTAATGATTGCCATTACTTAGGAATAAAGAGGAAAACAACCACCGGATCAAATTGTCAGCATTATTTGTAGCATGCGTTTGGCTGAAATGACTTGATTACAATTGTGGTTGTGTTGTATTGTTCGAAGAATGCATGATCAAAATGAACTCCTTTACTTGATTAGAATAACACAACAACAAATCTCAAAGCCAAACAACCTTTGATAGATAAATTGTGGTGGGTTTCACTGAATTGAAAAAGGATGTTGCAAGTTTAACTAGAATGAAGTTGAGTGTTCGATTTAGGAAGATGCAATTAATAAAGAACAAATAAGGCTTTTCGAGACTCCGCATAAACAAGAAGGTCAAGAAAATCCTAAAAATAATGCACATGGTCGATACTCCAACAAATTGTGAAGGATTAGGGACATCTTTCCCGAGTTTGGCTCACGCCAACATCCAATGTCTTAGAACTTGTTAGATTATTAGTCAAGGCGAAACTTCTAGGCAATACAACTAACAAGAAGTGATACATAGCCATCCTCAAGTCAGCCTTCTGCCTACCTCGTATCATGACATGCATGCACTCTAGTTCCGTATTTGAGCCAAATTGCCTAATTTCTTCATTCAAGCAAAGCACTAGAAGCCTAAACCTTCCTTTATTCTAAGCTTACAGAAAGAACCCTTATTTGCCCAGGTTTCAGGACAAGAACTTCAAAATGCAGAAAAGGACAAGTTTGGGGGAATGTTATTTTGATTTGAAAGGAAAAACAAGAATGAAGGATGGAAAAAGAAGAGAACAAATGAAGAAAAGGAAAGGAATGTAGAGAAGAATTCAAAGTATAATCAATAAATTGAATAAGTTTTGTCTTGTGGCCTTCCTCTTGAACACTGAGTTCTTAGGGTACTTAACAACTGGGCACTTTAATGCCAACTGTATGGGAGCCGCTAACCCAAAGTTCTCTAAGAGTAGAAAGCCAAAAAGACAAGACATCGTGACTATTCCTAAAAAATATTTGACAAGTAAAAGAAAAGAAAAAAAGGGGTTATCTCTAAAGGAATTGAAATGATAAGTATGAAAAATGGTAAAAACAAAAATACCAAGATGAGAGTATTATGAATATGATGCATCAAGATCAAGCTCAAATATTTTTTTATTTGTAATCAGTAGCAAAGAAAATGATGAAGGATAGAGGCAAAGATGCAAAAATTGAAGATTGAAATCTAGGTGATTTTTAGCCTAAATTCTCCAATTATCCACCCAATTACCCAAGCCAAACTCTACAAGCCTAAAGACCTAATTGATCTTGAAGGTTGTATTTGCCTACATTAGTGGAGACTGATATGAAAAACAAGCATATGAGACTTTAAAGAACTAGAAAAAATTACAGAAACTGTGTAAAGCCCCAGAAGATTAGCTAATTTTGCCAAAGAGGAAGGGAAATATGACCATCACACACTCATAGATCAGGATTGAATTGACTGAATTGTTTACATTTCAGAAATCATTAGTTTTGTTTATGACAATACTGAGAAGTTTCCCATTCTGGAATTGAAAACTAAATTTGAAATTATGCTGCACTAACTATTTTCACCTCAGAAGGCATTCAAAAGATCAGAGGGAAAACATAAAAATGTATTAAAAATAAAAGCTAAATTGTTCAGGACAAACAAAATCTTTCTTTTTCTTTTGCTTAGATACAAGCAAAACTTTTAAGTTTGTGGAAATTTGATGAGTCTTAAACTCATCTATTTTTTAATCCATTATTTTATTATTTTTTAGTAAAGTTGATATGTTTTAATGTCAAATTATGGAACATTTACCAAACTTGTGTTTTGTAGGTTTTATTCAAAAAGGAGAAAATTCCAACAAGAAAGAAGAGAAAAAGAGCAATTGCAGCAGTCTATGTCGCGATTGAAATTTGTGTGTCACGACAAACTTCCAAGCAAATGGCTAAGGAACCGTGTCGCAACAATATTTTCTGTGTCGCAACACAAACGTCTGAATGTTGATGAATGAGAGTTGTCGAACAAGACAAGAGGGTCGCGACAAAGAACGGAAAACATAGTAAGTCACTGATGAAATAGTTTATGTCAGGACATAATGTCGACAGAATGCACTTCACGCGACGTAACCTCTTGTCGCGACACTCACATCAGAACATGGAAAAGCTTGTTGGAGACAAATGTCGAAGAGGAAGTTTTGTCACGATAAGGTGCTGTATGTCGACATTAAAAGAAGAGAAACTCAATCCCGATAAAGAAACAAAGTCGCGACATGTGATGCTTAAACTGACCTGGTCACAACAAAGGAATTCAATGTTGCGACATACTTCAAGCTGAAGAGGTGTTTTGATGTCGCGACAGGATCTTTAGGTCGCGACACAGAAATAAGATGAGCACAGATAATTTAAAGCTGCTAATGCACTTATGTCGCGATAAAGAATCCAACTCAATATAGAAAAGTCTTGTCGCGACACGAAGACAGGCTGAATACAGAAGAGTTAAGTCGCGACTTGAAAACTGGGTCGCGACATGCAAACATCTACAACACATGGAAACAATGTCGCAACATCCAAAATGAAGGCAGCAACAAGGAATCAGGCCATGGTGACGTAACTCGCCGCGGCAAAATGTCGACGATACAAGACACATTGCCGCAACATAACCGTAATGCAAATGCCGTCCCGATGAAAATCGGGTCGGGCACCAATTTGGAAGAAGCGTAATGCAAAAAACACTATCGCGACCAAGAAAACACTGTCGCGACTGAATGCCAAGGAGGAGCATAAGAACGTGTCGCTATTGCATTTCCATCGTGGTGCCGCAATGTAAACTCCGCAACAAAAAATTTAAAACTCGCCAACAAAACTTTTGTGTCACGATCGAGAATACACCGACCGTGAAATCTAGGATTCATAGCAGCATCGAATTTAAGGCCCAAAATTTTAGGGGCTCTATATATAGAAGTGGATTAAGCGAAAGCGGCGCTTCTTTCCGCTTCTTCATTCTGAAGGCGTAGAACCGAGTTTCTAGAGCCGAGGACCCTTTCAGATATATTTTTATTTTTCTTTATTTTTATTTTTTTCTTCAGATTAGATTAGCGTAGAATTTCAATTGCTTATTGGACTCAAACAAGGCATTGTTTAGAAGCTGGAAGTTGAATTAAATTGTTGAATTTATTGGACATCGCTCGAATTCAAGACAAACACTCGAATGCTATTTTCAATTGATTGGTGGTTACAAGGGGAGTTTCCACTCAAGATTTCTTGTTTATTGTAATCTAGTTTTCGACGAACACAACTTCCGTTGGGAAGAACTCTTTAAGATTTTAAGGATGAGACATCATTCATCTTATAGATATCTAGCACCGGGCTTCGTTCGGGGAAGCAAGAGATCCGTTAGCCATAAGAAATGGGTATGAAGTAATAGAAAGAAAATACCCAGATCTTATAAAATTCTTATTACAAGTAATCGACAGGAAACATGAATAAGAAATGAACATGAATATCTAATCAGTGAAAAGTATGGTTAGAGGAGAAATCCAAATTATACTACTAGCCTCTTTGACAATTTCAGATTCCAACTCATGATAGAATCAATTTGAGATTAAGATAGAATTGATGATTTCATATCAATGAAATCTGTTCACTTCTAGCAATAATCCGTTCAAATTAGCTATGTTAGATTTTGATTTTCTTTATTAGAGATGTAAAATATCATATAGTAAAATTTCTTTGTTACGTTATCGAATTTTCTATTTAAAATGGAGGTTCAAATAGTTGAACTCGAGTATCGGGTAATTGAGTTTGAAATTCTCTTTAATCTATGTGGGACCGATATCCAGACTTATAGGTCCAATTTTATTACTTGTACGACCTGTGCATTTGCAGTATTAAGACCAAACTAAATTTTAATTTAAGTCATTGACAAATCCATTTTTATATGAGCATACAAGTTATTTTGTTTGGCAAATTTTATGGTGTTTACTAGGAACAATATTCCCCGGGTACAGTGTCACAACCTCATATATTCATTTGGGTCATTTATATAAACTTTGGCATTGTTGTCGGGATTAGATAATATCCTAGTAGCAATGTCATTAACTTGAACATATATATGTGTTTTGGTCTTTATCAAGTTTTTGGCGTCGTTGTCTGAGGACTAAGTTTAGTCTTTGTGTCAGGTCAAGGATTTGCTAACAAGTTTTACGCCGTTGTTAAGGAATAGATAATATTCCTTTGGTAACAATGTTTAACATCTGATATTTGTTATTAGTCCGCTTTGGTCTTTATCATGAATTAGCGCTAGAATGCATCGACCTAAAATTTTAAAGGGACATTAGATTGAAAAAAAAAGAAGAGTCAAACCCTCAAGCCTAACAATATGTCCGTGTTTTCTTAAGCTAATCAATTTTTTTCAAGCGATAAGGACAAGATATTTGTTGTTTTATCCCACATTGAAGCAAATACTTTGTAAACTTATTTGAAGTAAACTCACCTCCTCCATCACATTGGAAAGTTTTTATTTTTCTATCAAAATGTTTTTCAACAAGTACTTGGAATTTTAAAAAAACATGTGTAAAAAATCATATTTATGCTTTAACGGATATAACCATGTGTATCGAGTAAAATCATCAATACAAATTACATAGAATTGGAATTTTATGTAGAAATAAGAGGTGTTGGACCCCATAGATCACTATGAATTTTTTCAAGAAGAAAACTTGTAGTTGTTATTGATTTATTAAAGGAAAGCTTACAATGTTTTCCAAGTTTATAACTAGTGTAAGAAATATCCTTAGCTATCCAATTGGAAACATTAATAACCTTCTTATTTTCTAAACTTTAAAAGGCATAATTATGATACTCTAAACGAAAGCATGCCACATTTTTGAAGGTACTTCTCAGCTTTGGTAGCAAACATAGTTTCACTTTTTCTTCAAGGGTAAAAGATTTCCTTGTTTATGACCTTTCGCCATTATCCGATGTTTGGAATCCTTGATAATAAAACTAGAAGAGTTAAATTCAAATGAACAAGCATTATCATCAATGAGTTGACTAACATATAATAAATTGTTTTTTATTCAGAACAACTAAACATTTTTTTCAAATCTAATTTATCATAGATTATTAAGAGAGGCATTACCACATGTGTGACAGGTTTGTCAATTTCCAACAAGAATGTGATCATTACCTAAATAAGGTCTTAGAGTTTTTAATTTACCTCCTTGGTTTGTCATATGAGCTGTTGGTCTAGAGTTAACATACAACCTTGAGTCACTATTAGCATTTATGTTCATTGCTGCTAGAGCCTCCGGTGTATTTTCTTTAGTGGTATAATCATATATGTAGTAGCATGTTATGGATGTATTATTTATTTTACACAATTTGATGCAAGTTTTCTTTATTATAATTGTATTGTTTTATTTGCCTTGAATCATTGCTGGGACTTTTGAGGAACTTTAGTTTGAGATTTTGTCGATGATCTATCAAAGTTAGACCTCGTCCTCACCCTCTTATCCTACACGTATTTCTTCCTCTTCCTCATTGTCCTAAGAAGGCTTGATTGTGATCAAGTGATGATTTTTCTTCTGCAAGATACAAAGACATGATAAATTGATTAAATGAGGGATATGGTGGTTTTGATAAAACAACAACTGAACTACTTTTTTATTTGCTTCAAGTTCTTTTAGACTTGAAAGACTTTGTCCATCCGAAAGGTTTTCCAATGGAAGTAGTTTGTCACAAATCATTTAATTTTCGGATGTATTCATCCAATGGTAGAGTTCCTTTTGTTAAGTCAGAGGTTATTTTGAAGTCGAGCCTCACTATCCTCGAATCAAGTAATAGTTGGTCATGAATTTGCCGTCCCATAATGTAGTGTAAAGATCTCCTCCATGGATCAAACTAATAAGATCCGTCATGCCTTCGCAAGCAAACAGATGCAAGTAGGCTATCATTCAAGCTCCATCGTTTGCTTGACTTTTGACATAGTCTCCAAAAAATCAAGGACTTCATAGGTTGGTTGTAAATTGTCTTTGTCGCCCCTACCCCGCCTAGCAAAGAGTGGGACGCCGATTAATCGATTAGACTCTTAACCGTTTACTGGCTGATAAGCCCAATTTATATATATTTTCATAAAGAAATAAAACTTATAACATATACATATAAAACAACCACTGTAGTGGTGTTCATAATGTTCTATACATATATCCGAGTCCTATTTACTTGTTTTTATACACTCACTATTACAAAACTCTACATTTACATATACAAAAACAAATCCAAAACCTACTTAGGGTGGGCTTCTATTATCGTGTCATTCCTCGACTGATACTGAAATGATGTGAATGTCTCAATATCTACACGGATGAAACACCCGTGCTAAGTTTATAGCTTAAAGGGAACATATAACATATATGATCACTCCCGCAAGATCCTACTCTTAGTATACATACACAATAGCTTATAAACATATACTTTTTACATATCATGGGCGCATCTTTGTATCATTTGCATATTTCATGCCTTTTTCTCATGCAGTCATGTTTCATATTAATCTATCATCACTTTTTTATGCATGTATATTCCAAAGATGTGGATATGAGATAATCGATACACCGGGCGTATCATCACTGCACAAAACAACGACCTATAAGCCAGATCAGCAGACCCAAATTTGGGCCATATACCCAAAGGTATCATAACTGTACAAGATAGTGACCTATGCTTGTATTATGTGACCAAAGCAGGGCCGTTGTAATGACCCAAACAAGGCCACTTTAATGACCTAAACGGGGCCAACTTATAACTTGTAATCACTCATAGACAATGCCTACTTGTCCATCCATTTTGGAATATAGCAGAAAATCAGGCTTATTAGGTTTTTATCTGAGTTAGAGATATCATACTAGTCATTTACATGTTTGATTACTGTTCATGTTTTCATATTTCATATATCAACCCTTCTTTTATTTATTTACTTCAAATAATTTACACCGAAATATTTCTTACATATAGCGCTTCACTTTAACGAATTTTCTGGATCTAATGAGATTTGTTATCCTAGAAGTCTAGTTTACCCAAAAATTTGAATCACTCAATTTGGATGAGTGAAACTCAATTTATGGCCTAAATACTCAAAACTGTACCAAAACACCAAAAATTGTATCAAAAACTGCCCGAAAATAGGGTTTCACTTTGATGAATTTTCTGGATCCAATGAGGTCCAAAAATCGAATATACTCTATTTTTCAAAATATTTGTTTTCCTAGAAGTGTAGTTTACCCAAAAATTTGAATTACTCAATTTGGATGAGTGAAACTTAACTTATAGCCTAAATACCCAAAACTATATCAAAACACCAAAAACTGTATCAGAAACTACCGGAAAATAGGGTTTCACTTTGACAAATTTTATGGGTCCAATGGTGTTGAAATTTGAATACACTTATTTCAATAAAATTTGTTTTTCTAGAAGTCTAGTTTATCCAAAAATTTGAATCACTCAATTTGGATGAGTGAAACTCAAATTATAGCCTAAATACCTAAAACTGTACCAAAACACCAAAAACTGTATCAGAAATTGCCTAAAAACAGGGTTTCACTTTGATGAATTTTCTGGGTCCAATGGGGTCCAAATTTGAATACACTTATTTCAAGAAGATTTATTTTTATAGAAGTCTAGTTTACTCATAAATTTGAATCACTCAATTTGGATGAGTTATGACCAAGTTATGGCCAAGACAAAACGGGGTTTTAGAAATTTTGGATATATCTTAAAACCCCAACATTTCCTTTATACAAACATTCCTCAATCGAGGACCACAACCAACTCAAATAACTTCAAAACAACCACAAAATGAACTAAAACAATTAAAATCACACTTATACAAGTTAGGGTTTGATGAAACCCAAACGAAATACTCAAAGAAGTTAGGATGAGTTCCTAACCTTAATCTTTTCTTCAAACTTGCTTTTTCCTCCTTCTCTTTCCTTTTCCTTCTTTGCTTTCAACAAATAAAACCCAAAGATGAGCCCTTCAACAATCGTGTCTCTCTCTCACTTTTCACATGAGCAAATGTTTATTCAATATACCATTTTGGTCTTATCCCTAATTTTGGTCTAAAGTCTTATTTTGGCCTTGTATTTTTAGTTAGTTTTCTCTATTTTTTTGCTCAAATCCCTTCATCTCTCTTCATTTGCACTTCAATTTATCTCATTATTCTATTTTTTGAATATAAACTTTTGTCTTATGCCCTTTGGGTCCTTATTCTTTACAATTCTACCCTTTTACCCTTGGATTCTGAATTTAATCTGTACAGTTATCATTACACCTAACAGTATACTCCGAAAATTTCACTTAATATACATAAATTCCCAAACTCATATAAAACGATCGGGGGTAATACAATTCTCCCCCTTTGCAAAGAATTTCGTCTCAAAATTATTACCTAATCGAACAGCCATGCAAGCAGCCATCATATCGCTTTGCCCCACGGCTTCCCGCCATGGTATTGCAGAGTACTTTCACTAACGGTACTTGCTTATTCTGCAACCGTTTCACTTCTCGATCTAATATAGCTTTTTGCCTCTTTTTCATCATAAGAGAATCCTATTGCACTCGCGACCCCTGCACGTAGTGATGGCGCGATTCGCCCTGATCCGTATTTCTTCAACATGGACACGTGAAAACATCATGTGTTGGCCAACTCGCAGGCAAGGCCAACCGATACAACATGGCTAATTCTTTCTAAATTTCATAAGGCCCACGAATCTGACTCAACTTTCATTTCTCGCAAACCTAATCTTCCTCCATGGCGATACTTTCAAAATACTTATCTCCGACTTCATATTCAATATATTTCCTCTTCAAATCGGCATATGATTTTTGTTGATCACTAATGTACTCTTTAACCCCGTCAATAATTTCGAACTTTCTTATGTTTCTTTCACTATATGAGGACCAATAACCTTATGCTCATTCAATTCTGTCCAACATACATGAGTTATACATCTCCTGCCATACAAAGCTTCATAGGGGGTCATACAAATACTGGATTGATAACTGTTGTTATAAGTAAATTCCATAAGAGGAATATACTTATCCCAACTTTCGAAAAAATCTAGTGCACAACCCCGAAGCATGTCTTCTAACACTTGGAATCACTCTCTCCAACCGTCCATTTGTTTCGCTGGTGGAAAGTCGTACTAAATTCGCCAAGCACTCCAAGGCTAACCTGTACTTTCCAAAACCTGACGTAAACCGCGGGATCGTGGTCGACACTATAGATATTGGAATACCATAACATGACAATTTCATTCATATAATTCCGCAACCGATCCATAATAGTTAGTCGATTAGAATCCAGGCGAGCAGACTTGTAAGTTTGAACCACAATTACCCAAACAAAATCATGTTTCTTTTGGGTGAGGGGAAAACCAGATACAAAGTCAATAGTAATGTTGTCCCACTTCCATTGGGGAATTGGAAGAGGATTTAACAAACCAGATGGTACTTGATGTTCAAATTCTCATCATAATGTCATACATTAGACAGATACTGCCTCATCCTTTTCATCCCTCGCCACCAACAGTACAAGCTCAAATCCCAGCACATCTGTTACCTCTAGATGCATGGTAACACGGCCAGGCTTTCATACATCAACTTCTTTTTCAACTCCATGTCATTCGGTACACATGATCTGCTCTTGTAAAACAAACCTCCATTTTCATCTATAAAATAGTCAGTATTGTCTCCATTTCTGACTAACTATACTACTTCTTGTAGCTTGACATCATTCTTCTAAGCATCTCTTATCATCATTTTCCAATCAGGAATAACTCTTAGTTGAGCCAACAAGGCTCCATCAAATTCAAATCTCCAATCACAATGATTCAGGAACAAACATATATCATTTTTCTACTTAAAGCATCAGCCACCACATAAGCTTTCTTTTCTACGGGCAGAATCAATTATGCAATCATAGTCCTTAAACAACTCTAGCCAATCAGATTACACTTGCATTTATGTTATTATATTTAGACTCGCGACTCGGGAAGATCGATTTTACACCTGCAAGAGATTTATATTAACGCAGAATCGACGAATCACGCAATCAAAACGATATCTGCAATGTATTAATATTCAGATATATGGGCATGGTCTCCCGATCTCATCACCGAACCGAAAACCACTTTGACGTGCATCACTACACGCCATAGTGGTTAGCTGAATACTTAACACAGATATTTTAATCTAAACCTGACTGCATTTACCTCACCCCACCGAATTTCCTGGCAATCTTGTAAATGGTACACGGAAACCCTTTGTATAATCAATGATACTTATCTCTGAACCCAGAACTCACCTCATGGATTGAGTGCTCTCACCCAACTGTCACCCAGACTGACCTAATATTCCGAGATACAGGCTGCTGAACCGAATGATACTCTTAAGCCAAAATCACATTTTCTCAACTTACAAACAATTTTTCTCTAAATCTTGCAACACTATCCTAAAATGTTGTTTATGTTCGTATCTTTAGAACATGACGACGTCATCAATGAATATCACTAGAAACTGGTCCAGATAAGGTTGGAATACCCTATTCATCAAGTCCATGAATGTAGCAAGTGCATTAGTCAACCCAATGGCATTACTAAAAACTCATAATGACCATATCAGGTTCTAAAAGTTGTTTTCAGAACATCAACATCTTTCACCCCAAAGTTGATAATATCTCAATCGCAAGTCTATCTTTGAAAAGATGCTTGCTCCTTTCAACTAATCAAAAAGATCTTCTATTCTCGGAAACGGATATTTATTTTTCACTATCATTTTGTTTATTTGCCGATAATCAATGCACATCCGGAGAGTGCCATCTTTCTTTTGACAAAATAAAACCATTAATCTCTAAGGCGTAAACACTCAGGGTCGACGAAACCCTTGTCCAATAGCTCTCATAGTCGAGTCTTCAACTCTTTTAGTTCAGTCGAGCCATGCGGTAAGGTGCCCTATAAATTGGGAGTCATTCCATGTACAACTCAATGGACAAGATTCATTTCTTTGCAGACTCTGTAATTCCTGAAACACATCAGGAAATTCCTTCACTACTGGAATATTTTCCACATCTACTTGACCTCTTTTAGAGTCAAGCACCAAAGCCAAAAAGGCTTCATAACCTTTCCTCAACAATCGTCGGGCTTGCATAGTTGAAATTACATTTGACACGGCTCCAGATTGGATACCATGTCCCCTACGTCTGGGACAGTCGTAACATTTAAGCCTTAGTAAGCTTTATCACAATAAACTATACCAAGGTTGATAACCAATCCATTCCAAAAATTAAATCAAACTCATGAACAACAAAGCAAGTAGATCACTGAAAAGTTTCAATCATGAGTCATTAGGGTGACGCTTCTTATACACTCTACGACTCGACACTATGCCCCATGGGACTAGTAACAAGCATATACATTAGAGATATATTATTTCATCGGGATGGCATTCTATCAAACACATGTTCAAGATGATATATGAATGAGCAGAGCTGTATTCATCAAAGCATGCAGCTCAATATCATAAAGAGAGAAAATACCAGCAATCGTTTTAGGAGCATCTTGATCCCCATTTGTTTCATAGCATAAGCTCGTGTTGTGGCTATAGCATAGGACTATCCAATCGCCTCAGGACACTGTACCCACGCCCCTATGTCAATTGGGCCACCTTGACCCCTACCTTGATCTCGAGTCAAAGGTGGTGCAATAGATCTCCCTCTGCCACTACCTTGCAAACTCCTATTATCCCCTGACTCTCGGGGACAATTCCGTCATCGCTGCTCACCACTTCCACATCTGAAACATCCTCCTGTCAATAATCTACACACGCCTAAATGTCGTTTATGGAAATGAGGGCACTCTGGGACTTTTCCTTGTCCAGTTGAAGCACCTCTACTAGAACTAGGTACCACTATACTTCCTTGTCTTCTACCTCTTGTAGTCGAACCCTGTACTGACTCAGCTTAGGACTCTCTAACTCTTTTACCCAAGGAGCAGCCCAGAAAATCCTCTATTCGAAACCTTTCTTTACTACTGTTTCGCATCTCTACTTTCATTGCCACCTACACCTACCTGAGGAAATTTACTTAATTAAATATTGTGATAGGCTTATTTCTTTTATGGACCTCGTAGTCCATCTTCAACCTGTCACACCGAAATGCCTCTACGAGAATCGACCCGTGCATACTTATTTTTAGATAAATTCTTTCTCATATTCACCACCGATGTCTTTTACTAAATCTAGAACCAAGCTCACTGGGCTTCCCAAGACATATCATAAACATATTTAGCTCCTCGAACTCTTGAGCAAAGAATTCCCATGGCATGTGATTTCGGGAACTTTGACTCTCAACACTAGCTTCACTAATCATATGCTCACTCGTGGGCAATAGTGAGACCACATGATACTTCGATTGATATGGCATCTAACTTCCATTCTTTGTAGCTTTTCTAACCAGAATTTCGCTTTATCGGACTCTTCCATGTTTGTCCCATGGAATTCCCTAGCCCCAAGTCTTCTTACCATGTCTATTAGGGCTTTCGGAGCTGTCAATCTTTCCAATACCTAAGCCATGTCTTGAGATATCCTCAGCAAGGCTTCATTTGGTTCAGTGGGGGCATTACTTTCAAATGGCTCAGAAGCTGATGACCCCTAATCTCCAGGGTTAACACTCTCCACTGCTTCTTCAACTGAATTCGAAGGATGATCCAACTATAGAAAAAACAAGACACAAGGACATCCACATTAGGCCAACATATTACTAGACATATGCTTTTCTATCCTATACTCTATGCCAGAGCCGCCTAAACCTAGGCTCTGATTCCACTTAATTGTCAAGCCCCTACCCTCACCTAGGTGAAGAGTGGGGACGCGTCACTGGATTAGGACTTTTAACCTGTTTTTCTGTCCTTGGTGGGCCTAATTTATATATATTTTCATAAAGAAATAAAACTTATAACATATACATATAAAACAACCAACCGTAGTGGTGTTCATAATGTTCTTTTCATATATCCGAGTCTCATTTACTGGTTCTTATGCACTCTCACTATTACAAAACTCACATTTACATATACAAAACAAATCCAAAACCTACTGGGGTGGGCTACTATTTGCTGTCAGCTCGCGATGCGTAATGTCGTGAATGTCCCTTCAGTACTTACACGTATTGAAACACCCTTGCGCTATAGCTTAATAGGAAAAACATATAATATATATGATCACCGCAAGGATCCTTAATTTCAAGATACATACAATAACTTATAAACATATACTTCTTTTACATATCATATGCATCTTTCGTATCATTTGCATATTTCATGCCTTTTTCATGTGTCATATTTCATATTATCTTATATCATTTTTTTTTATGCCTGTATATTCCAAAGACGTGGACACGGGAGATAACTGTATATACCTGAAGGTATCGCCACCGCACTAAATGCTGACCTATGCTCAGACAGACGACCCAACCGGCCGCATATACCCGGGGCTGCATCATCACTATACAAGACAATGACCTATGCTTGTATTATGTGACCCAAATAGGGTCGCTGTAATGACCTAAATAGGGCCGCTTTAATGACCCAAACAGGGCCAACTTATAACTTGTAATCTCTCATAGGCAATGCCTACTTGTCCATCCACTTTGGAATATATGCAGGAAATCAAGCTATTACAGCATCTCAAAGTGGGAGATATCATACTAGTCATTTACATGTTTGTATTACTGTTCATGTGTTCATATTTCATATATCAACCCTTCTTTTATTTATTTACTTCAAACACTTTACATCGAAATATTTCCTACAAACAGCGCTTCACTTTAACAAATTTTCTAGATCCAATGGAGTCCAAATTTGAATACACTTATTTCAAGGGGATTTGTTCTCCTAGAAGTCTAGTTAATCCAGAAAATTTGAATCACTCAATTTGGACGAGTGAAACTCAACTTATGGCCTAAATACTAAAAAATGTACCAAAACACCAAAAACTTATCGTAAATCAAGCTCAAAACAAGGTTTCACTTGACGAATTTTTCAGTCCTATGGGGTCCAAATTTGAATACACTTATTTCAAGGAGATTGCTTTTCTAAGTATACTAATTCAAAATTTGAATCACTCAATTTGATGAGCAAAATCACGTATGGCCTAAATACCAAAAACAAACATCTCAAATCAGATTACAATCGCCTGAAAATAGGGGTTTCAGAAGAGGATGAAAACATTTCATAAGAGGATGTGAAAATTTATTGCTATATAATTGGATTTTTGAGGATATTAGGAATCTTATAATTGTAAAAGATATTATATATGTAAATTTGCAAGAGGATGTGAAAATTCTGCAAAGGATATGAAAATTTATTACTACATAATTGATTTTTGAGGGTCTTAGAATCTTATATCAGAATAGTAATTATATATGAAAAATTTAAGAGGATGTGGAAAAATTTATTGCTATATAATTGATTTTTGAGGGTCTTAGGAATCTTATAATTGTAACAATATAATATATGTAAATTTGTAAGAGGATGTGAAAAAATTTGCAACGAGGATGTGAAAATTTATTACAGAGAATGGATTTTAGGATCTTAGGAATCTTATAATTGTAACTATTATATATGGAATCAACATGAGAATGTGAAAATTTATTGCTACATAATTGGATTTTTGAGGGCCTAGAATCTTATAATTGTAACAAATATATTATATAAATTTTCAAGAGGATATGAAAATTTATTGCTATATAATTGATTTTGAGGTCTTAGTAATCTCATAATTGTAAATACCATTATATATGGAAATCTATGATGAGTACAGGAAAATTTATTGCTATATAATTGATTTTTAGGGTGTTAGAATTGACAATTGTAAATACCATTATATATGTAAAAATTTCAAGAGGATGTGAAAAAATTGCAAGATGTGAAAATTTATCACTATATAATTGATTTTTAGTGTCTTAAGAATCTTATAATTGTAACAAACATTATATATGCAAATTTGAAGAGAATGTGAAAAATTTGCAAGAGGATAAGAATTGCTATATACTTGGATTTTTTTAGGGTCTTAAGAATCTAATAATTGTATCAAGCCATTAGCGCCTTCAAAATACCTCTAGAATTTTTATAATAATTTTTTTTATTCGGGTATGAATTGAGTCAAATCATATCCGGTAATTTGATAAATTGATAAATTGAAAATGTAAATTGAAAGAGTGAGCATATGATTGAATAATGTGACACCCCAAACCCGGGGGTCCATTGACTACCCGTCAACCCGCGAATACCGTTGGATGTCACTAACGCCACCAGAAAACTGGGTGAGTCTTCCTTTGTACTGGGAGCTCTGCACCAAATACACACCTACATATCCCCATTCCAAACAATGCAATGTAATCCAATATATCCAATCATGAGTAATACGGCTACTGGGCCCATAAACAATACCTACCATACATACCAACCATGAATCTTAAATCTATATACCCAATAGTTACAAGAGTTCAAATGTTTTACTCTTATACAACATATACGAAAATACTCAAATTCTAATACATGTAACATCGCCAAAGCCAAAGCCACAACCGCTTTTCTTTTTCACTCCCAAAATTTAGGACGAGCCGCCCTCGCACGCTCCTCGTACCAGAAATAAAGGTCCCACGACGTGGGTGACACGTCACAGAGAACGCCGGCGGGCTACCACCACCCGGGCGTTGTGCAATGTTCCACTTAAACACATTCGCCAAATGCATGATCCTACTTGAATGTCTACATGACCAACTCAGATCCCGAGTCCTCACTGACTCCATCACACTCGCCTAAGCCTCGTATGAAAGTTATTATTTTGTTTGTTTGTGGACAACCCTCCGATGTATATATATCAATTGGGCCGCTCCGACGATTGATATATTATTTGTTTGTGGACTACCCTCCGATGAATATCAATTGGGCCGCTCCGACAATTGATATTTTAAATTTGGACTACCCTCCGATAATTAATGTTTTTAGACAACCCTCCGAACCATTTTCTCTAGACTCGTCTCATGCACTAACTCCTATAGTCCTAGGGTGTTCCAAAGGCATATGGAATGCATGTATGCCAGTTCCAATACAGTCTAATCACATGCAAATATATAAACATGAATATACTGCATAATTCAAATCACACAATCATGTTATGTAATTATACAACTCATACATCAAAATTAGCTCACTTTGGCTAATGATCAAATACGAGTAATTTAATTTAAATCACTCGACCAAACACATATTTTCACAAACATACTGTGTCAATTATTCCTAGGAACGCGAAAACCCTAGGGCTTACTTGCCCAACATTCAACAATTCATCGGTTCACTTTGTGAACCCGCATTTCACGGCCACTTCCGGCCTCAATTCAATCAATACATGATTAACACATGAATACACACTCAAATCAACCCAAAACAGCCGTGGAGCAGTCACGGGCTGCTCCATTTTTTGGTTCGTAATTATATCACCCGGTCCCAAGCCGGGGATCGACCGACGGCCCTCACGCCTCATTCAACTCCAAACATTCGCAGAACACTTAAAATGGGAATAAAACCTGGCAGTAGGGAGAAACTCTACCTCTCTCGGAGTTTGTCTAAAACTCACAAACTCTGCACTCCATCGCCAGAGGTCGTCGCTGCACGCTTCCTTCTGTCTCGAAGACCATTCAACTGATCGTTGTATTTCTAGAGAGAAGCTTGAGGTTCTCTCTCTAAAATAAAACGAAATGGCCACTGGATCTAAAATCCTTTCCTCTCACGTTTTGGCTCTCTTTTAACATTTGGGGATAACTATTTACTATTTTGTCATTTAGTGACTTAAATCACCCCAAATGACCATTATGTTCCTTACCAAACTGATATTCTATGACTATCTCTCGCCGTCCATTTTCTATCATTTCCTCTACTCATACCACTTATGCAAATATATACTTGTCATATATGACTTCTGTCAGATTAAAATCCATTTTACTACACCAAACGCGATGCTCGAAAATGCAAACACCCGACTCCGCTCCTTAATTCAACAAAATTTATGTGCTAGTTAGATTTCATGAGATCGATTCCAACTGAAACTGCTTCGCATCCGAGATCTAGATAATTAATTCGATTTTTTAACCGAAATCACTCTTGTAATCGAAATACGATTTTGCCCTTATTCCGTAAACCGAAATTTCTCTGGTCTTACAAATAATATATGCTAAATCAGAAATGTATTGAACCCGAAATAAACCTGAAAAAGGAAAATTGTGGAAATTTGTAAAATGATAACTAAGGGTCAATTGTTATAAAGAATAGATATTTAAGTGAAATTGTGATAAATGAATGGCCAAAAGTATAATAGGATACCAAAATGGAGAATTGATTTATTGTGTGGCCAAACAAGGCCTTATGAGAATTATGACTTAAGAGCAAAAAAGGGGGAAAATGAGAAATGATAAAGTGTGTAGGCCAAACAAGGCCTTACATCTTATGATTGATAAAAGACCAAACTTGGTCTTAGGAACTCATTTTACTGAAATATCCCTGCTTTTGGAGAAGGAGGAGAAATGGAGGAGAAAAAGCTAGGGCTTGGTAAAGAGAATGGGCTTTTGGTGTGATTTCTTCCCACTTGCTCCTAAAGGATCAAACACCATACAAGAAGAGATTGGAAGAGGTTCAAGGTAATAGATCAAACCTTAACCTCATCTTCTATGATTTGAATTTTTGGGAGTAAAATCCTAACTTGAGGAAAATGGATTTTCATTGATTCTAAAACCAGCTGAGTTGCTTTCAAGGATTCATGGTGGGATTTTTGATATGGGATGTATTGGAGAAGGACAGATGAAAAATGTGGAAAAATTGCAAAATCCCGAACATCCCGAGCAAAACGAAAGCACTCAGATCGGTACTGTGTCGTTGCACGACACCTTGTGTAAAATGGGCGGCAGTAACTCCGCACTCCCAGACAGTTGAACTCCACCCAAGACACCCCAACATCAGCACCTGAGTCTGCCTTCTGCACTTAGTGTCCTAAACCCAAGACTTTAACAAAATAAAATTGTAATTCACTAAAAATTGTTAACAATTGTTTATCCACTAAGAGTGGCGTGAATGTTATCGACTAGGACGGAAGATCGCTCAACCTAAGACCGATTTTAAGAGGCTGGTGCTGATTCATACTGGGCTTGTTCTCCGACTTATCCTTAATTCAAGTATTTTGGTAGTTTACCAATTAACTATGAATGAGTACATGAATCGAAAGTACATGAATAAGTATGTGATAAAATTACGTAGATTGTGTATATCTTTGAAAAGATAATACGAAAAGGGAATATGAAATGTGATAATTGAAAACCGAATAAATGTGAATGATGATAAGGACGGGATTCATCAAACGGAATCCGTCATAAATGAGAATTGAATGATATTTAATTAACCGCCTGACGGGATGCACCAATTGGCATCCGTCACGAAGGCACCCCAAAATTTTCCAATGTCCCACTTGGCGGGATGCACCACCGACATCCGCCGCCGCTGCGATATTATCGAGAAATGTCCCACTTACGATTCACCAACTGATTCGTCGCGACGGGCGTACGGGCATTTAATTGATACCACGCGTTTCCGATGCACCAAACGGCATCCGGCATGATGGGAGATCGAATAAGTGATACCACGTGTCGGGATGCACCAAACAACATCCGTCATGATGGGAGATAGAATTGTTAAATGTATAAGCACATTACCGAATGATAATAAGGGCGGGATTCACCAAACGGAATCCGCCATAAATTGTGAATTGAATAGTCAAGGTGAAATAGCCAACATTGACGAGTGTAATGGGATTTTTATGAATATGCTTAAATCTCACGAATTGATTGTGAATGAATTGCATTGAAATGCATGATATGATATGGTAAATGATTTGTATATTGAAAGATTCTAAATGAATAAGATGAGTATATGTTGATATTAGGTATGGTTTAACGATAAATGTACGAGTTAAATCAATATTGGAATAGAATCGAGATAGAAACCACTAAGCATGAAAATGCTTAGCGTGTAGTTTGTTTTAACTATGCGCAGGTATCGAGTGTTTAAGAAAGAAGGCCAAGATCGCGCAGCTTAGAGTCATAGAGAGAGTACAACATATAAGTGTATACTCCGTAATTTTGCATATCATCTATTGAACAAGTGGAGTTTTGTAAACAACAGGGTTAAACCCTGAAACTTGATTTTTGTATATCATTTTGAAAAGGGCATAAAATGCCTTTCCTTGTAAATGTATTTTGTTAATGTTTACGGGCCTACCTAATTGCTTTGAACTTGTAAATGATTACGCTTCGCCTAAACCTAAACCGCTTCCGCAACTAAATGAATTAATAAAATGTTTTGATAAGATAAAATGAAAATGTCTGAAGCAAACCGAGATCCGCCCGGATCCGCCATTCGAGTCGAAATGATCATTCGGTCGTGGACACTTTTTGGAAAACTAAAATTTAATAACACGGAAAATAACAAGAATAAAATCGAAAGGCCTCGGTTTTGCCGATCGTCAACGCCCAAGCCGGCTCAGGGTCGCATGTCATTATATATGGAAATCTGCATGAGGATGTGAAAATTTATTGCTATATAATTGGATTTTTGAGGGTCTTAGAAATCTTATAATTGTAACGGTCATAATAAATGTAAATTTGCAAGAGTATGTGAAAAAATTTGCAAGAGGATGTGAAAATTTATTGCTATATAATTGGATTTTTTAGGGTCTTAGGAATATAATAATTGTCGCACTATTATATATGAAATCATGATGAGGATGTGAAAATTTATTGCTATATAATTGGATTTTTGAGGGTCTTAGAAATCTTATAATTGTAACAGTCATAATATTTGTAAATTTGCAAGAGTATGTGAAAAAATTTGCAAGAGGATGTGAAAATTTATTGCTATATAATTGGATTTTTATGGTCTTAGAATCTTATAATTGGTAAATGGGCCATTATATATGGAAATCTGTATGAGGATGTGAAAATTTATTGCTATAAAATTGGACTTTGTATGGTCCTAGGAATCTTATAATTGTAACAGTCATTATATATGTAAATTTGCAAGAGGATGTGAAAATTTTTGCAAGAGGATGTGGAAAATTTATTATATAATTGGATTTCAAGGTCTTAGGAATCTTATAATTGTAACATTCATAATATATGTAAATTTGTAAGAAGATGTGAAAAAATTGTAAGAGGATGTGAAAAAATTGCAAGAGGATGTGAAAAATATTGCTACATAATTGGATTTTTGAGGGTCTTAGAATTTTATACTGTAACAGTCATAATATATGTAAATTTTCCTTGAGGATGTGAAAATTTGTCAAGTTATATAATTGGATTTTTAGGTCTAAGGAATGTAACAGTCATTATATATACCATCTGTATGATGTCAAAATTTATTGCTATATAATTTGATTTTTTAGGGTCTTAGGAATCTTACAATTGTAATGGTCATTATATATGTAAATTTGCAAGAGGATGTGAAAATTTATTGCTATATAATTTGATTTTTTAGGGTCTTAGGAATCTTATAATTGTAATACTATTATATATGGAAATCTTCATGAGGATGTGAAAAATTTATTGCCATATAATTGGATTTTTAGGTCTTAGAATCTTATAATTGTAACAATATTATATATGTAACGCAAGAGGAGGTGAAAAAATTAGCTAGAGGATGTTAAAATTTATTGCTATATACTTGATTTTGTAGATTCTTAGGAATCTTATAATTGCAATAGTCATTATATATAGAAATATGCATGAGGATGTGAAAATTTATTACTATATAATTGAATTCTAGGCATCTTAGGAATCTTATAATCAGAATACTATTATATATGTAAATTTCATAGAGCACAGGAAAAATTTGCCGTAGGATGTGAAAGTTTCTTGCAGTATAATTGGATTTTGTAGGGTCTTAGGAATCTTATAATTGTAATAGTCATTATATATGAAAATTTTTCAGAGGATGTGAAAATTTATTGCTATATAATTGGATTTTTTATAGTCCTAGGAATCTTATAATTGGAACAATCATTATATATGCAAATTAAGAGGATGGTAATTCATGAAGATGTGAAAATTTATTGCTATATAATTGATTTTTGAGGGTCTTAGGAATCTTCAAATTGTAACAAATTATACTTATGTAAATTTCATAGTATAGGATGTGAAAAAATTTCCAGACGTAGGATGTGAAAATTTATTGCTATATAATTAGATTTTGTAGGTCTTTTGTGAATCTTATAACTGTTACAGCTATTATATATGGAAATCTGTATGAGTGATGTGAAAATTTATTGCAATATACTTGATTTTTTATGGTCCTAGGAATCTATAATTGTAATACCATCATATATGTAAATTTGCAAGAGGATCTCGAAAAATTTACGATATATAATTGAATTTTTAGGTCTTAGGAATCTTAATTGTAAATGTAGCCATAATATATGTAAATTTGCAAGAGGATGTGAAAAAAATTTGTAAGAGGATAAAATTTATTGCTATATAATTGGATTTTGAGGGTCTTAGGAATCTTATAATTGTAATGTTTCATAATATATGTAAATTTGCATGAGGATGTGAAAATTTATTGTTATATAATTTGATTTTTTGGTTCTTAGAATGTAAATAATATTATATATGGAAATCGCTTGAGGATGAAAATTTATTGCTATATAATTGGATTTTTAGGGTCTTAAGAATCTTATAATTGTAAATTACCATTATATATGTAAATTTGTAAGAGGGTGTGAAAAAATTGCAAGAGACGTGAAAATTTATTGCTATATAATTGGATTTTTGAGGTCTTAGGAATTCATACTGTAACAACTATTATATATGGAAATTTGCATGAGGATGTGGAAAATTTATTGCTATATAATTAGATTTTTGTGGTCTTAGGAATCTTATAATTGTAAGCGTTTCACATATATGTGAATTTTCAAGAGGATGTGAAAAATTTGCAAAGAGGATGTTAAAATTTATCACATAATGAAATTTTTTTTGCTATATTATTGATTTTTAAGGGTCTTAGGAATCTTATAATTGTTACATTCATAATATATAAATTGGTATGAGAATGAAAATTAAGGTTATATAATTCGATTTTTAGGTCTATCGTAAATAGCCATATTATATATGGAAATTTGCATGAGGATGTGAAAAATTTATTACTATATAATTTGATTTTTAGTGTCTTACTAATCTTATAATTGTAAAAGATATTATATATGTAAATTTGCAAGAGGATGTGAAATTTATATAGAGGATGTGAAAATTTATTACTATATAATTGATTTTTTAGGTCTTAGGAATCTTATAATTTTGTAACAATATAATATATGTAAATTAAGTAAGAGGATGTGAAAATTTATTGCTATATAATTGGATTTCTTATGGTCCTAGGAATCCTATAATTGTACGCTATTATATATGGAAATCTACATGAGGATGTGAAAATTTATTGCTATATAATTGATTTTAGGTCTTAGAATCTTATAATTAAAAATACCATAATATATGTAAATTTGCAAGAGGATGTGAAAAAATTTGCAAGAGATGTGAAAATTTGCAAGAGGATGTGAAAAAAATTTATTGCTATATAATTGGATTTTTGAGGGTCTTAGGAATGTTATAATTGTAACAGTCATAATATATGTAAATTTGCATGAGGATGGGAAAATTTATTGCTATATAATTTGATTTTTTAGGTTCTAGAATGTAACACAAATATTATATATGGAAATCGCTTGAGATGTGGAAAATTTATTGCTATATAATCGATTTTTTAGGTCTTAAGAATCTTATAATTGTAAATATCATTATATATGTAAATTTGTAAAGAGGGTGTGAAAAATTTATAAGAGGATGTGAAAATTTATTACATAATTGGATTTTGAGGGTCTAGAATCTTATAATTGTAATGGGCCATTATATATGGAAATTTCTGTATGAGGATGTGAAAATTTATTGCTATATAATTAGATTTTTTAGGTCTTAGGAATCTTATAATTGTACAGTCATTATATATGTGAATTTTCAAGAGGATGTGAAAAATTTGCAAGAGGATAGCAAAATTTATTGCTATATAATGAAATTTTTGCTATATTATCGATTTTTAAGGGAATTAGAATCTTATAATTGTTACAAATATATTATATGTAAATTTGCATGAGAATGTGAAAATTTATTGCTATATAATTGATTTTTTAGGTCTTAGAAGAATAAATAATAGTATATGGAAATTTGTATGAGGATGAAAATTTATTAGCCATATAATTTTGATTTTTTAGTGTCTACTTAATCTTATAATTGTAATAATATTATATATGTAAATTTGCAAGAGGATGAAAAATTTGCTAGAGGACGTGGAAAATTTATTACTATATAATTGATTTTTTAGGGTCTTAGAATCTTATAATTGTACTATAATATATGTAAATTTGCAAGAGAATGTGAAAATTTATTGCTATATAATTGATTTTATGAACTTAGAATCCTATAATTGTAACAACTATTATATATGGAATCGTATGAGGATGTGAAAATTTATTGCTATATAATTGGATTTTAGGGTCTTTAGGAATCTTATAATTGCAATACTATAATGAGTATGTAAATTTGCAAGAGATGGAAAAATTTGCAAGAGGATAGAAAAAAATTTGCAAGAGGATGTAAAAATTTATTTGCTATATAATTCGATTGAGGTCTTAGGAATTTTATAATTGTAACAGCTTCATAATATATGTAAATTCTGCATGAGGATGAAAATTTATTGCTATATAATTTGATTTTTTTAGGTTCTTAGGAATGTAACAAATATTATATATGGAAATTTGCTCGAGGATGAGTACTTATTGCTATATAATTGGATTTTTTAGGTCTTAAGAATTAATGTAACAGTCATTATATATGTAAATTTGCAAGAGGGTGTAAAAAAATTTGCAGAGGATGAAAATTTATTGCTATATAATTGGATTTTGAGGGTCTTAGGAATCTATAATTGTAATGGGGCCATTATATATGGAAATTTGCATGAGGATTTGAAATTCTATTGTTATATAATTAGATTTTTAGGGTCTTAGAATCTTATAATTGTAATGTACTAATATATATGAATCTTCAAGAGGATGTGAAAAATTATGAAGAGGATGTTAAAATTATTGCTATATAATGAAATTTTTGCTATATTATTGGATTTTTATATCTAGAATCTTATAATTGTTACAATTATAATATATGTAAATTTGTAATATGAGAATGCAGTACTTATTGCTATATAATTGATTTTTAGGTCTTAGGAATGTAAGAATATTATATATGGAAATTTGTATGAGGATGTGAAAATTTATTACTATATAATTTGATTTAAGTCTTACTAATCTTATAATTGTAAATTAGCTATTATATATGTAAATTTGCAAAGAGGATGAAAAATTTGCTAGAGGATGAAAATTTATTACTATATAATTGGGATTTTTTAGGTCTTAGAATCTTATACTGTAACAGTCATAATATATGTAAATTTGCAAGAGGATGAAAATTTATTGCTATATAATTGATTTTTATGGTCCTAGGAACTTATAATTGTACACTATTATATATGGAAATTCGCATGAGGATGTGAAAATTTATTGCTATATAATTGGATTTTTTAGGGTCTTAGGAATCTTATAATTGTAATAGTCATTATATATGTAAATTTGCAAGAGGATGTGAAAATTTTTTCAAGTGGATGTGAAAATTTATTGCTATATAATTGGATTTTTGAGGGTCTTAGGAATCTTATAATTGTTACAGTCATTATATATGGAAATCTGCATGAGGATGTGAAAATTTATTGATATATAATTGGATTTTTTATGGTCCTAGGAATCTTATAATTGTAACAATCATTATATATGTAAATTTGCAAGAGGATGTGAAAAAATTTGTAAGAGGATGTGAAAATTTATTGCTATATAATTGAATTTTTGAGGGTCTTAGGAATCTTATAATTGTAATAGTCATAATATATGTAAATTTGCAAGAGGATGTGAAAAAATTTGCAAGAGCATGTTAAAATTTATTGCTATATAATTGGAGTTTTGATGGTCTTAGGAATCCTATAATTGTAACAGTAATAATATATGTAAATTTGCATGAGGATGAAATTTATCATATACACTGGATTTTCTAGGGTCTTTAACATCATTATATATGGAAATTCGCATGAGGATGTGAAAATTTTGCTTACTATATAATTTGATTTTTTTAGTGGTCTTAAGAATCTATAATTGTAATGCTATTATATATGTAAATTTCAGAAGAGGATGTGAAAAATTTGCAAGAGGATGTGAAAATTTATTGCTATATAGTTGGATTTTTTAGGGTTCTAGGAATCTTATAATTGTAACAATCATTATATATGGAAATCTTCATGAGGATGTGAAAATTTATTGCTATATAATTGGATTTTTTAAAGTCTTAGGAATTTTATAATTGTAACAGTCATTATATATGTAAATTTGCAAGAGGATGTGAAAAAATTTACAAGATGATGTGAAAATTTATTGCTATATAATTTGATTTTTTATGGTCTTAAGAATCTTATAATTCTAACAGTCATTGTCAAACCCCGAGAAAATCTAATTTTTTGAAAAAAGGGTAAAACGGTAATTTTGGTCAAAATCTAGATCTCGGATGACGAAACAGAATTCACCGTTGGAATCGTATCGCAAAATCTTGTTACCACGTCGAATGTCGTCGAATTTCGAGACATTCGGAATTTCACGTTTTTCGAGGCACCGGGTGTCGGGTGCCATAAAACGGGTTTGAGAGACATGTGATGTGACAAAAGTCATCTACTACATGTACCCATGTGACACATGTTGCATGAGTAGAGAGAGGATGAGATGGATTGCTTAGACGTTTGCTGTGTCACAAAATCAAGAAAAATGGACAAGATAAGAATTAATGAAAATGTTTAATGAGAATAAGACAAAGGGCAAATAGTTATCTTCTCCATTTGAAAAAAAAACTTGGAGAAAACTGATTCTCTCGCCTTAGGCGATGTATGCATTCAACCACAAATCCTGCAACCAGTAGGTCTAAGTAAAGCATGGTAGGGCCACTTCTCATCTCGAGTCCCTCCGCATACACCGGGTCTGGCCAGATAACTGGGTTAGAATCCCCATGGATCTCCAACTATTTAATGCCAAGATCCAGCGCGGTCTCTAGGCCCGTAATGCAAGCCTCATACTCAACTATTTTATTCACACCTGATGATAAAAATACTAATCGAATCGACTGGGAATGTGATCACCTTTTTGGTGATATCAATAAGACGCCACTCAATACCAAACCCGATCATCGGGCGACACTATCAAGTACAACCGCCATCCTCGCACGTTGGTCATTGAAACAAATTGCTCATCGTGGAAATCACCACAATTGGTCTGTCAATGGATACTAAAAGCCAAATGATTCGCGAACAATGCTTCCTACCGATTTATGTGTCATATTATCACCATCAAACTCGGTTAATAGAACCAGCCATCTCATGAGCCTACCGCTCGAACAGCCGGTCTAACAAATATCTTAATGGATCCAATCGAGACTAAAAGTATGAAATACCACACATGCTGCCTAAGTCTCCCTGCAGTAAATTTCAAAAAACCAACGCTTTCTAGGTCAGAGGCGCCTCAATCATAATGTATTTGCACTCAGATCAAAGATCCTCTACTCATATAATAAATGGCCTCGCTTCTTTTTCCTCGAATCATCGAGCCGAGCTAACATGCATCCCAAAGCTATGTCCAACCAATAAATATAGGCTGTGGTCGCTCTTGTAACGCCCCAAAATACCCTAGAATTTTTAATATTATATGCTAAAGAGAAAAATTGATCGAATCCTGAACAACTCCAAGTGAAAAAGGCAATGTGAAAATTTGTAAAATGAGGACCTAAGGGAAATATTATAAAGAATAAATGTCTAGGTGATTTATGATAAATGAATGGGCCAAGTGGAATAATAGAGACTTAAATGAAGTAATGGGTTTTAGCCAAACATACCTTTAAGTGAATAAGTGACTTAAGACCACAAAGGTGGGAAATGAGAGTATAATAAGTGTGTGGCTTCAAACAAGGCCTTACACTTAAATAAGTTAAAGGTCAAAAACAAGGCCTTACAGGGATTTAAGGACATAAAGGCCAAAATGTGGTCTTAGTGGCTCACATGAGCAACTATGTTTTTTGGAGAAAGATATGAGAAAGGAGAAAATCTAGGTTTGCAAGGAAGAGTGGCTTAAGGCTTTTGTTTCTCATTTCTTGCTCCTATGAGATCAAACAACATGGAAGAGGAGATTTGAAGAGATAGTGGAAAACTGAACTTAACTTCTCATTTATGATTTTGATTTTGTGAAAAGCCCACATGGAGGGAAATGGATTTATTGAGTCTAAACCACTTTGAGTTGTTTTGGGGTAGATTCCATGGTGGATTTTTGATATGGGATGAATTGGAGAAGATTGGTGGATGAAAAACGAAAGTGAAATGCCAAAATCGAACACTGGCAAAAACCTCGTAGAGTGTACTCCGCAATGTTACCAGACCGGCAAGGTTGCGCAAACTGCACCACAAGTCAAAGGTGTACCAAGACAGCCAGGTATAACCTGCACTGGCACAAAGTCAAAGGTGTACCGCACAAAGTTGTTCCGAAGAAATTTCATTTTTGCATATTTTCGCGTCGTTAAGTCCCGTATTCATGTACCGATGTTTAGGGACCCTAAGAAACGATTAATGTGGGTTCAAATAAGAATAAGAATAAGTGAAAAACGTACCGTACCTCGCCGCCGAGGCGAAGCGAAGTATGATTATTTGCTTAACCACTAAGAGTGAAGAATTTGTATTTGACTAGGTGCGGGTGAAGACGACAACCTGACCTAGAATCGATATCGAAAAAGAAAAGGAATCAATAATTGGTTTGTTCTATGTTCTATGTTCTCTCTCAGTTGTTCTTTATTCCTTATTTGTTCTCAGTTTGTTCTCTATTTGTGAAGTATACATATATATCGATTTGAACTATTAGTATTTGAAATGCTTATCAAATATTTGCATGAATGTGTGTATTTGAACTATAAGTGAATTTATTGCATAAAAGTAAATTGATTTGAAATGTAATATTGAATGACCGACATGACGGGATTCACCAACTGAATTCGTCATGAAGGTAACCAGATTTGATGTGGAACACATTGGTTACCGGTCGACAAATGTGACAGATTCACTAACCAACTGGCTGCGGAATGTCGATTTCTATAGCCATATGTGAAATGCATATTGAATGTGAAACCACATTGTTACTGAATGACAAAATGTGGATGATTCACCAACTAAACTGGTCGCGAATGTCGCATTTCTAAGTAGCCATATGTGAAATGGTAATATTGAATGTGAAACCACATTGTTAATGAAAGACAACACGACAGATTCACTAACCGAACTGGCCGTGAATGTCGATTTCTATAGCCATATGTGAAATGGTAATATTGAATGTGAAACCACATTGCTACTAAATGACAAACAGGACAGGATTCACCAACTAAATATGTCGTGAATGTTGACTCTATAGTTATATGTGAAATCACAAACCGAAAAGCGAAAAATGATATAAAAAGTGTATTTGTATAATTATCTTTTACATTACACAACAATTGTTTAAAGGCATTATTTTGATAAATGCATGATATATATTGAATCGAAATGAATACAGAATCAGATAGAACCACCTTCCAAGCATGAAATGCTTAATTTATTGTTTTATCAATGCCAGTGGTCTGAGCGAAAGATGTAGAAGCAAGACCCAAGATCGAGGAGCTCGTGAGTCATAGAAGAAGAATTGCGAGTATGCTCCACATATGCATTCACCCCATTTCTTTCAACATTGATATTTTGTGAAACAATTTGAACTTGAACTTATTTTGTAAATGTATTTTGGATAAATGTAAATTTTAAGGGTCTTTGAATTTGTAAATGCTCAGGGCTTGCCCATAACGAAATGCTTCCTGTAATTAAAAAGTCTAAAATGGAATAACACAAACAAATGTTTTGAGAAGATAATTGAAAATGCCTGAGTAACCGGGCTCGATTTGATCCGCCAACCTGGCCAAGTCGTGGCTTTTGGTCGCCACACTTTTGAAAAAACGAAAATTTAATAAAACGAGCAACTGCTGATTTTGACACGGCTTCGCCGTGTCCTCTAAGCTGTTCGATCCGCCAACCGGTCGGGTTTCCGCTCTGGTCGCCATACCGGCAAGTGGAGGCAATAAACTGGGGAGAAAGTAAAACACTTAATCTTCTCAAAAGCACTGGCAAATCAATATTCCAAATCGTAGGGTCGGTTCTTCTCTGTAAGACGAAAGATAGGCTCGCATATGTCTATTAGTCTAGCAATGAAACGACTGATGTATTGTAGTCTGCCTAAAAAGTCTCTGATCTTTTTCACATTCCTCGAGCCGCATGTCAAGTACGGCTCGATCTTCCTGGGATCAACCTCATACCGCCACTAACAATGTGACCTGAAGAATTTCCCCGTGCTACCTGCTGCGCACTTCGGGATTCAATCTCAATCAACTATCTCGATCCTCTCAAAGAACCTCCGTAGCGTCGCTGGCACCGCTCGCTCGACTTCACTATCATGTCGTCCACATATACCGGCATCTTTATGCATCATATCATGGAATAAAGTAGTTAAATTGACAGGGTGGCTCCAGTCTTCAACCCAAATGGCATGACCCGATATCAAAGTATATACCCCACTTATGATGAAAGAAGTCTTCCATATCCCCAGAGCCATCGAAACTGACATACCCTCGAAAACCCAATTCATGAAAGACAACATGTGGTGCCCCGCAGTTGTCACAACCAACATATCGATGTGTGGAGGGGAAAATCATCCTTCGGGCCGCCTATTCAAATCTCGAAAAGTCAACACAAACTTCAACCTTGCCGCCCTTAGGAACAGTGGACGGACAGCACAACCACTACGATACTCAACCATCGACAGGAAGCCAACACCGAAGCCGTTTCGATCCCTCCTTAACTCCGCAAACTCCATCGAGGTTAGAAGGTCTCCCTTAATTTCGCTAACGCCTAGCATGTATGCACGGGCAGGTGATGTTGAACTATAGTGGGGTCAAGGCCTAGCATGTCCTCATACGACCATGCAAATACATCCAAGTATGACCTGAGTAGGTCAATCAATCCACTTCTCTCATCAGGAGATAAGGAAGAGCCAATCCTAATCTCCTTGGGTCGACCGTACACTGTAATCATCAACGCCGGTGCTACCGTAAACAAGTGTAACTTTCTCGTCCCTCTCAGACGTAATTAGACTCCCGACTTACCACCAAGGCATCCGTGTCTCCCACATCATCAACATCGCATACATGTGCGTATGGGTACTGGTGAGTAATCAAAGGAAAATGTTGTGACACAAGCAAATACTGAAAAATACTCATGTCATTATTACCATCAGAAATGTCATCGCTGTGCGAGATAAACCCGGACATAGTGTCAAAGAAAGAGGTGGTCCACGTAGCCCAAGCTCCTTACCGTAAACAGTATCATGAGTAATATCAGTAGCAACAAGTCCATCACCATCAAACTAAAGCATAGAAGTCCCAAACACATCAAAAGAGGATAGGGGCCCAGGTGAGGAAGCATCCAGAATGTAGCCAGTGCCGATCATGTCCATCGCGATAGTGCAAGCGTCATAAAGTGTCACATTGTCATAATCAATCATAGAATCTCCAAACATGTCAAAAGCAGAATTACCCACGCTGGTCAGTCAAGGATACTACAAGGCGATCATGTCCATCTCGCCCATGCGCATCAGGAAGAGTCACTCCATCAATATCATCCTCAACCACAGACAATAAATGTGACCTCCTCAAGAAAGCACATGGAAAACACACCGCTCGATCCGACGGGGTGTAACTATCATGGCCTCGTGGCTCTGGTCTTAGAACCAAACACATCTATCTTAGGGCTTGTTGAAGCTCAATCTCAGCCATCTTCAAATCATGGTCAACTCCTTCGCGTGGGGTGCATGCTCGATTCCGCAAATAAATACCTAATCGAAAAGTGTAATACGGCGGGGTAATCGAATGGAACCCCGGACAAGCGAGCTCTTACCTTATCTCGGAGCAGCATCACCATGTGTCGTGCATCACCCTCTAAAGGAGTGTAACCTAATCCATATGGTATGTCGTGACTAACCGGTAATATAATCGCTGCCTCTCGTCGCGATCCATCCCAAACTAGGCATATAAGATGCTCATCACGCAAGCACCAAAGTGTCACGGATGATCAAAGACATGTACCATGTCTCTATTGTCATCCTCTAAACTGACAACCTGGACCTCATCAAAAACAAAAACAAAGGCTAAGTGCAAGTCACCACGTAATCGATTTGTAACACCGCTCAAAAGAGGTAACAACATCTTGTCGATCAGACAGGATAATGCGCCTTAGTGTATAAACTCACCTTCAAGGCGGAAGATGGTATAACAATCCGCCATGAATCCAAGGGCGGCCCAAAAGGTTGGGGTGGAGGACCTGATCCTCAAACCCGAAAGAGTATGAGTATCCGACCGGACCGATCATGATATGTAGAGAGTACCCATAATTGTCCTCCCAGTTCACATAAGCTCACCGGCCCGATGGATGGCCCAAAATCGACGGTGAAAATCCCGCGTTAAATGGCAAGAACTAAATGACAAACGCATGGGCGAGCCGTCATTCAAGAGACGCATCGACACCCTGTTTAATTCCGAACAAGCAGACATCGGGAGCGGAACAAAGCGACAAACATGGTCCGATCCCTCGTGGTAAATCATTGTCGTAAAACACTATGAAGGCCCTATCACCGTAAAGTGGATCAATCAACTCTAATCGACCAGATTCGATCACTGCCTCTATGTGTGTCGATGATAATAAGCTCCAAATGGAAATGCGTCTGAAAAGTTGCCTTGGCCCAAAAATCTCATCATCTTCCCTCTCTGAATCTCATCTCTAGCATCAATGCCGCCAAAGGTCTATCAACGTGGGGGCCGAGCCACCCCACCTCGCAACAACCGACATCTCTGGCGCACCGCCCAGCCCGGAACGTAATGAAGGGCGCGTGAGGAAACATGTTGCAAGTATACGACGATACCGTTGTCTATCGAGGAACATCATCTCGAATCAACGCAAAATGGCTCGGAGACCGCTAATTACGGGTGTATCCACTAAATCCCGAGTCTTCATATTAAACAGATTGGCCGGGTGAGCCTCCATCCCATCCCATCATGAATATCTCATCTCCCAAAACTCAATCGAATGTATACCACCCGGGGTGGAGGTGGCCAAAATGAGGTGTCATGAGTGGGGAGCCGGTTTGTAGTCATTGCAGGGTGTTCCAAATCAACCAAACCCTAATCAATCAAGTCCCTTTAATAGCATGCCTCAACAAGCCGTACAACTATCTCAGACTACGACCCGCCTCGATGATAAGCATAAGAAGATAGGTCCCCAATCCGGTGGGTAGGCTGTGGTGGTCTAGGTGGTAGTGGAAACAATCAAACCCCCTTTTAACCAATTCTAAATGCTCCTGGCCATGGCATCCCGGAATTGTGAATACTGGGTCAATTCTGGTGGAGGCGTGCTTATACCGCAGATGGCACTGCACATGGCCTCTAAGGCGCGTGTAGCACTGGTCGGAAGGATGTAGATGCAGTTCGGCCACCGAAAGGAGTAGCGGTGTCCAGATCGATCCCGTCAGACATCCGTAAGGAGGTTCGAAAACTACCTTTGAAACTGAAGGTGACGTGGGGACCCGTGTCTGCTGGCACAATGGTACCAACATCCGATGGTCCGGTCCCGACCCCGGCTTCTTCCCTTGCAGTCCCAAGGAAGAGTCTCACTATATCTCTCTAGATATGCCCTCCTCAATGCCATAGAGGGCCTGAACCAATGATCCAAAGTCTGTATGTGGGAAGCCCATGAGATGCCTAGCAAAGCGGGGCTGAAGACTATGCATAATCATGCTGATCTGATCACGCTTTGAGGGTCTATCTATAATTTGTGCAATCTTCTCTCCAATGGGAGATGAATGAAGTGACCGACCTATCCGCTCTCTCGCCGAGGGCCTTTAACTCTCTCCGGATACGCCAACCACAAGCAGCAAAGAATATCGCCCGATAAACTCGCCCCAAATCAGCCTCCATGTCCTACGCCTGAAAGGCGTCTAATGATAAACGAACGCTGAGCGGCACTAATTAACGATGCAGGAAAAAAGCATGATCATCTGTGTTCATCCAATCTATGCTCGCATACATAACAGCCGTACAAATCGTATGAATACGGCACTATCCGCCACAGACTCTCCCAATGTCCCGCATGCGGAACTAATCAGTAAGGCCGCCATCGAAGGTCATCATATCCGTCCCAACCTATAACTCCATCATAAACATGCAGAGACTTGATCCTCTACTCAATCCTATCGATACGGGCTTGAGTGTCATCAATAATTGGTGCGGGGGACACAAAAAAATGTGGCGTGGTCTCAGTCTGACCATATAGTACAAATGCTCCGTACTGTGGGGTTGATCAACGTGGTGGTGGTGGAGGTGGAATCAGATAATCTTACCGGTGATGCTGGGTCCGCATGGTGGGTGGGTGGTGGTGGTGAGTGTGTAGTAGAGTCATGCAGAAAGCTCCTTTGAATTGGCAAGACAATCATGCCCATCAATCCTTCCGTCTCAGCCCCAATATAAAGATCCTAAAGAGATGCCATGGTATCGGGTAATCTTAGCTTTAATCAACACACAAGAGCTGCATCGAGGGTCCATATCTCTATGTGATTTGATGTGTCTACTCTAACTGATTGTGTGGAACTTGATCCTTCAACATGTCTACCTTCTCGATTCGATCCAAGTCGAGAAACCAGCTTTATCTCAATCAACAATCTTTACAAAAGGAAAGGGGTAATCCAAATTCGGTGACTATCAACTGTAAATCAATCAAGAATGCAATCCCACAATGAAATCCTATAAGGGAATGAGCTGACATGTGACACCAACAGCTAATCTGATATGTGACTCCACATGCAGGAGCGGGATTATAACATGGTAATACCTCAGGGATAAGGTGGCTCAATAGCCAAAGAAACGGTTCCAAAGGTTAGACTGCACTCACAAGGATACACAATCTACATCCCAACAAATCAATCAACAATCAAAGGACACATCACACTGCAGTTATCCACATGAAATCTAGTCGTATGATACAAATTTTCTATTGTCTGGATGATCATTGTCATCTCCATAGTGCTCCCATACATCGATATAGCTCTATGTTGGCCTATTCCAAACCCCAGCTTCGTCGAAGGTAGACAAATGGGGAATGACCCCAAACAACATGCTAATCCATGAGGAATGGCTTCACCAAGACTAGTGATTCTGGCAGGATACACACGTGCCCCACAAACATAAGCGGCAAGTAGTCATGCAAGGGAAGGAGCAGTCATGCAGCAAACAATCATGCACAAAGAGCAAGCTTATCACAAAATCTACACACATTTTGATCCTCTAAGCCTAATCCCAAATGTTATAGCTAGATACCAATCAATAATGAGAAAGCATGCTATAATCCAACAGGTGAACACGGAAGCATCAACAAATCACAAATGCAAGCCAAATACCAATCGAGTGCAGATCACTGGCTATCACACTTCACAGCTCAATCAGAGAACCACTGTGGTTCAATATACATGAACCCGGTTCAAGCTTGATCCTCTTATGAAACCGTGATATTACGGTTTGATTCCCAACGATCGCTTACCCTAGGGATCTCTACCTGATCCACGGGCCGACGCACCATGAATGAAAAAGAAACAATGATTACTGAAAATCGGCCTCGAGGAGGACAAGCTTTTGGAGTCACCACTTAATTTTTAAGAGCATTTTATAGTAGAAACCGCAAGAACAAAAAACCCTAATGACTCAAAGTGATGAAAAAGCGTCCGCGAAACTAGATTTCGTCCCGGATCGGGATACTATCGAAGGTACTCATATGAGGTAGAACCCCCAGGCCCTAACTCCTACCTCAATAGCAGTTTGGGCATGGGCTATGGTGGGTCAGACTGATAGTCTCCTAGGCTAAAACATATACAACTTGACTGATTAACGACTGCATTCAGCACACGCTTAAAAACACTCAACCAAAAGGAAAATGGCGCGCACTGCGGGTCTCAGCCAAGCGCTTGCAAGGGAAAGTTACCATTTTGAGCATATAATAATCTCTCAAAATTAAATATCAAAAGCAAAGAGTCAAGAGAAACCACATGGACTTTAACCATCATTGATGCTACCACTTGGTAAACATATCTATTCATTCAAGAAACTGCTCAATAAAACACTAGATTATCGTGCTAACTAACTCACCTTGACTCAAAGATAGACCTTGAATTTAAGAATCCAAAATTAACCACATTAACCTGAACTAAACCCCATGTCAGACCCTAACATAGTTCTACACTGATTCGAGCAAATGTAACGCGACTTCATTAAAGGTCACGGTGTTTCCTAACTAACGGACGAATTTCATAAACCCGAAAAACTGTCGTGATCTGGCTTCCTAACCGTCATCCACTGAGAACAATGAAATTTTTTAAATATTCTCGCAGAGTAATAAAACCAAAATACAAACGTACACCGGACAATTCAATGACTAAGAACCGACACAAACAAAACAAAGTACTCAAACTTCCATTCCTGAAATCAACGCAATGAATTGCCGACCGTTTCAAACCAGTTCATGGTTGAGAGACTCAAAATTTGTCAAAACCTTCCAATCGAGTCAGAACTAAAAACAAAACCAAGTAGAAACTAATTCAATGACTGAGAACCGATACAAACGGCGCCTAAAGCTCAAATCGCTGTTCCATCAAATCAATCTGAACCGCCGATTCGTTTCCTAACCATGAAGCTGGTCGGGAGAGGTTTCAAAATTTTTCAGAACCTTCTCAAAGAGTCAGGAATCCAACAAATAAATAGAGTACAACCGACTTTGATGACCGAGACCACAACGGCAAGAAGACGAAATCATGCTCCAAAGAAATCATTCACTGACCGCTGACTGGGTTTCAACCGCTTCATCCGCCGAGAGAGGGCTCTCAAAATTACAAAAACCTTCTCAAACAAATACCGAATCCAAAACAAACGGAGTACAACCGAATCCGAATGACCGAGAACCCACACAAACGATGCCAAGACCCAAACCATTGCTCCAACAAATCAATTGAATCGGCTGACTGTTTCCAACCGGGCCCATTCGCTGATAGAGGCTTCAAAATTTTTTCGTAACCTTCTCAAAGAGTCGTGTAAATCCAAAAATAAAAGGGAGTACAACCAACTCCTGATGACTGAGAACCGGACAATAAACAAAGCCATGATCTAACATGAGTCAGAAGGCAAAGAGTATAAAAAAGAAATGGGAGAAGCATATAAATGTCGACCTATAAGATTTACACGGTTATTCCCCTTTTCTTTTCTTTCCGTCAAACCTGGTATCCACTCCTTCAAATCCTTCATAACTCCTTCAAAACAAGAGACCACGTCCCAGATTTAGATAAACTCTTCTTTCCTCATTTTCTTCCTTTTTCTCTCTCTTCTTCCTCTCTCTCTTCCCTTTTGACTCACCTCCACGTTTTTCTTCATTTCTCTCCCTTTCTCTCTCGAGCCCACTCCATTTTTCACACTTCAACCCGGAACTCCCCTTCGCCTTGAACTTCCCTAGTCATAAACACCTCTATTCCCATGTCCATAGTCACATTTACTCCTTTGCTTAACCACCATATCTAAGTGGATCTAAGGTGGGTTGCAAGCAACCCATAACATGGTCCAAAACTGATCCAACCCATGCCTAGGACTGATTCAGACTTACGTCCGATCCGAGTAGATCTGGGCACCAAAATCAAAAATTAGTGCCCTACGTAGTTAGCCTGATGCACCTATCGTGACAGCTCCCAACTAGTCGATCCGATTGGAGAAAAATATGAATTTTTGAGAGAATACTCTTTCGAAGAATAAGGAGTCCATGAAAAAAAACGGTGCTTGATACCGAGTTCGGGTGAGGGAGATATGACCAAAACAAGCCTTAGTGTCTAATTTGAACCTCGCCTAGTAATGAACTTCAATTGAAATCACTGTTGGTCACGATCCGGCATTAAAATTCTCAAATTTTTTCAGATGCTTCCTCAATGAGGCAATCGAAAAGAAATCCACACAATTTCGGAAGGTTTGATGAGAGATATGAAAAACAAGCCTAAATGTTCGAATTTGACATACCCACTAAACCCGAACAGCAACCTCGGGGGCCCCACTTGCTTCCTATGGCACATGCCAATAACTAAAAAAAGAAGCCATGATGACACTCTAAAGTGAACTACATAGCACTCAATGGACCATACAAGCCCACCAGGCTCTAGACAGACTGTTTAAAAAGGGCCCTAATGAAAGATATGAGAATGGGATGGTGAGTGACACCTAAAGGATAAATGCAAGTACGAGGGACAAAAATTATATTCATATATGCATTGGGATTTCAGAACCCCTGTCGCTTACTCCTTAGGTGGAGGCTCCATCTCCACCATCGTATGCTCACTACAGCCTGCTCTGGAGCACGTTCCTTAATCCACTATTTGTTCCTATCCTGGCGCATAAACTCTATGAAACAACACAAACACAACAAGAGACAAAAACAAAACAGGCTACCAAAAAGGTTAATGTTAGCAAAAAATGAAGATAGAATTGTATATGGATAGTATAAAAATTGAATCAACCTAACAAAGGAACCGCTGGGGGAACAAAGAAGAACAAAAGGCTGAAAATCACTAACACTTTGGATGTGGATCACAAATTCAACAACTCGTCACTTGCACTTAGGCACCATCCCCGGCAACGGCGCCATTTGATTCGAGTGCGGTAGGTTGTGCCGGAATCAACAAAATTTAGAAACCTAATTCCTCCTACTGCCGTAGCATAGCTACTGCAGTATAGTGGTTCTAAGGTCGAACATTGTGATCTAGTTTTTCTTCAGGTAAATGATTTGTAGTTGGGCAAAAAGGCACTTCGACGGATTTGGGGGTTTTGTAAAAACAGTGGAGGTGAATGGTTTGCAAACTGAAAATAAATTAACCTGTGGCCATAGAAAAAGAGCTTTAAAGCATCGCTAATGGGCTGGGAGGTCCTAGTGGTAAATGAGAGGTTCT